>JAOXXN010000364.1:28620452-28640297 GCA_026770055.1 Myrmophylax atrothorax
TCCTCCCCCAGACCCTGGCCTGGCAGGGTATTCTGGGAAGAAGACAATGACAAAGCAGTTTTCACATTAAGTACATTCAAATTATTGCTTGAAACTTAGTCTTATAAAAGTGCAAGTTTTACTTAGATTCTCCTCCCCATTCCCCAGGGTCAGAGGGTGGGGCTTTGAGAGGGTGTCTGCCTGGTACTTAATAGCTTAACATCTTAGCTTAAACCACAGCACCTCATCTTGCTGCCTTCCTACCTTCCCCACCCTCTCCTTTTTTGGAAACAGATCAGGAACACAGTTGTAATTGTTAGAAACAAGCTCTAGAAGAAGAAAGGAACAGGCTTCCTTCATTGGAAGCATAGACAGCTCCAGAAAAATACACCTTCTGCTGACACTTTGGTAGTATGGTCCAAAATTTTTTAGAGTAGTTGTAAAATTCGATTGAAGAAGGAGGTCTCTGAGGGTCTACATGCATACTGGGCTAGTGCTTTGTTTCTTGTGCATTCACAACTTGCTGTGGTTTGTATATCTGTCAGTTTGTTAGCAAGAGGGTTTTTTCAATTTAGCAGTAGAATCGTCTGTAGACAAGAGAATTCTTTTCTTCAGCAAATCGTGAGGACCAAAATTTTAAAAAAATTACTCCCTTCTAACTCCAGTCCTACAGAATAACTAACAAGTATGTGTGAAAGTACTGCCTTGTGTCAGTAAAAATCTGCCACATACTTCTGAGACATGGAAGATAAATTTTCTAAGACAGTGAACAGACAGTATTTACAGGATCAATCCTGCATGGTGGGTGTCTTCGGTAAGTCACTACCTTTCTTTACTGTTTTTATTTTTGCAAATCACTCTTGACCTCAATGGGTTTAATTTCAAACTCCTGAATTAGCTGTGAAATACATTTCCTGCTTATATTTTTCATGTTTCCATTTAGTACAGATTTTCTACACCTGTTTAGAGTCCCTGGTAGCCTTTCCATTCTCATGTTCTCAAAGAACATAAAATCTTGCTCTTTGTTTCTGAAGATTACCTCCATTGCATCTCTGTGATTTTTGTTTTAAAATGATACTAAAAATCATGATCTAGAACTTTTTGGTCTGAGCATTTGGCCTGAGTTTCACTGACACAGAGCTCTCGTGGAGCTCTGAATGTGAAACAAGACAAGTTTGCTTGACTCACTGAGACTTGTGCCTTGCTGTCACAGGTATCCAGGAAACATTAAACTGTTGACAGCTATGAATTAGAGTTTCTTGCCCCTGTGTTTTCAGTGGAAGTATAGGCCTTCATTCCTTTGATTAGTTTATAGTCCAAATCTATCCCTGCTGATTTTCCAACTACTTCTTTTTTAATACTATTTTTATCCCCCTGAGTTCACATTCTTTTAGCAGAACTTTCTCTATCCTAAATACTATTGACTCTTGAATATTGTTACTGTCAGGACAAGGTGTCAAATTTTTTGAGTCTTACTGCAGTCTAGTATGTAGTGTCTTCATGTAGCATCAAGCTTGCAATGCCGAAAGCAGAGTCGACTAAAGGTACTGTAGGAAGAATCTTACTTTAGTAGTTGAGATAGTTTAGTAATGCTCTTGTATTTTGATTTGAGAAAGACTTGTCTGTTTTTCATAGGATGCCTATTTTTGTTATTTGAAGAGTGCAGGTTGTTTTTCATAAATTTCTTCATTTCCCCTTGTATTCATATTGAGGTATTATATTGGAGACTCAGAGTTATTTTTTTATTTCTCAGTACTACCTAGTGACTACACTCTTAAGTGGAGTTGAATGGTCTCAGTGTATAATAGTGTTTTTGTTTATGGGGAGCTGTGCTGGTTTAAAAGCAAACCAGCAGGAAAAATGAACCCAACTCAAAAAGAGATTGTAAGTCAGAGTTACAATTAAATAAAAATATTACAGTAAATGCAATGATACAAAGAGAAAATTGGTTCTAGCCCACAAAACTCAGAAGTATAACCCAGCACCATGGGGCACAAGCAGGATGGTGTTCATTAGCCTCTGTGCTGAGCCCCACGTGATCCCCTTGAGTGCAAAGTAAAAGAAAAGGAAAACCTCTTGGTGAGGATGATGGTCACAGTCTGGTCAAGATTGGTGGTTGCAGTCCTGTTGAGGTTCTGGTCCTCTGGATCTGACAAGTGGTACCAGAAGTCCACAAACCCCAAGATTATATACCCTCAGTTTCTGGTGGGAATGCCCAGTACCTCCGCCAGGGTGAGGAGTTCCACAATGGGTGATTTACTCTGTGAGTTATGGGGTATTTTTGGACTCCTTGATGTCCCATTAGCAGACATGACCCCTCAGGCTGGATGCGAAGGTGCTGATGACTCCCCATATGGGAGTTACCACACCTGAGTCATTGGTGTGAAGACCCTGTCTCACAGGGTTCTCTAACACCCAGCTTGCAGCCTGAGGGGTCAGCTGTGCCCTGGGCAGCTGCTGCAAATGATTCATCATTAACAGTTTATTAGAAATGAAAGAGAGGATATAGAATACACATACTCTGAAAGTTTTGGCTACACCCACACAGTAATAGCTGGTGTCAGCTGCTTTAACTATGACAGGAATGTAGGGGTGGTGGGGAGAAAGTAGACTAAACAAGTGTTTCAGTCTGGACTTAGCTGATAAAATACTGTTTTTTCAAAAACTGTTGCTGGTGGTGATTTTTTTCTTAAATAAATTTGTGTTTGCTTAGAGTTACAGTATATAAAAATATTTTTATCAATATGTGTTTATAGCTGTATACATATATTCTACTTACGTATTTATATGTTCACATTTAATTTTATTAGGTGTACATGTATAGATTTCTGTGTATCTGTTTATATACATATAGATGCCTATATACATATATATGACTATGCATATACATGGGTGTGTATATAGGCACTTGGGGTGGTCCCGTGGTGTAGTGGAGAGCACTCTGGACTCTGAGTCCCAATGCTGTGAGTTTGAGTCTCAGTGGGGACCGTCCCCTGGCAGTTCAATGCCTCCCTGCTATCACGTCCTGTCACATCTCGGATGCTCAGCAGGGTCAGCCCCGGTTAGTACCGAGTGCTGTGACAGTCCCAAGGACCTCACTGTCACTGTCCAAGCTCGCTTGGCCATGGCAGATGGACCTTAGGAGTTAAAGGGTGGGGCCAGTTCTGCGCACGCTGGGCCTCACCTAAAAAGTCCACTGCACAGGCTGGAAGGGCACACCCACGTGGGGAGAGCCCTGCCCAAATCTTCGTTTGCGAAGTTTGGCCATCCATATAGACAATTTTAAATGCCGCTTATTAGCTTTGTTACACTCAATTTGCAACTTTTATTTTGCCTGTTGCATGCTCAGCCAAGAGTATAATTTTTCCGAAGACCTGACATCGTTATCCTGTGGCAGTGACAGGCAGATGTCTCTCTTATAGAGTGTTTACTAGTATGCTGCTTTGAGTAAGCATGTTAATAAATATTTTGTTCAGAAATTTATTTTTATCTTGTAACTTTTTCAGATTGTCATGGGCTTGATTTTATATACTCTCATGTAAGAAATTGTTCAAAGCAAATTAGTAACAGAATCACACAGAGTCACTGCATGACTGAAAGTGGCAGACTCCTCTGGAGACTCTGTAGTTCCACCGCTCCAGCAGTATTAGCTACAGCAGGACTGCCCAGTATGATGTCCAGTTGAGTTTGAGTGTGTCCAAGAATGGAGACTGTGCAACATCTCTGGGTAGTCTTTTCCACAGTTTTGCCATTTTTAAAGGATGAAAACCTTTTTATTATGTTTAGCTGGAATGTCATGTTTTTTATTTGTGCTTCTTGCCTCTTTTCCTGTCACTGTGCACCACTTAGAAAAGTCTGTCTACTTCTTCTTTCTAGACTTCCATCAGGTATTTATCCATCTTGACAATATATCCCTGACTTTCCCTTCTCCTGGCTAAGCAGACCTAGCTTGACCAGCATCAGTATGTGTAGCGAATGGTCCAGTACTTTCATTGTCTTTCTGGTCCTCTGTTGGGCTCGCTCCAGAGGTTCCTGTCTCTCTTGTACTGGGGAGCCTGGAACTAGACACAACATCAAGATGTGCCTTAAAACTTCTGAACAGAGGGGAAGGATCACCTCCTTCCCCCTGCTGGCAACTCTTTTCTGTGTTCAGCTCAGGATGTCATTGCCTTTTGGCATAAGGCCACATCACGGGCTGATGGTCAATTAGGTGTCCACCAGAATCACCAGGGCACTTTCTTACAAGTTGCTTTCCAGCTTCTCAGCCCCCAGACTGTGCTTTTACATGCGGTTATTACTCCCCAGGGGTGGTAATTTGCACTTGTCTTTGTTGAACTTCATGAGGTTCCTGTTGGGCCATTTGTCCAGCCTGTCAAGATCCCTCTCAATGGCAGCACAAACATCAGTTGAAACAACTATCAGCCCCCATTTTTGTGTCGTTAGCAAAGTTACCACTGAGCACTCTGTCCCATTGTCCAGATCATTAATGAAGATGTTAAAAAGTGATGGTCCCAGTGTTAGCCTTAGTATGCTCCACAAGTGCCTGGCCTTGAACTGGACTTTGAGCCGCTGATCACAACTCTTCAAACCCGGTGGTAGTTCTGCTAGGTTCAAGGAAACCTTACCATTCACTTACCATGCTTATACCTCATCAGTCCATCTGTGAGTATTTTATGGGAGACAATGTCAAAAGCCTTACTGCAGTCAAAACAAAGTGCACCCACTGCTCGCCTCTTATCCACTGACATAGTAATTTCATCAGAGAAGGCTGTAAGATCAGTTGAGCACTTATTTCCCCTTTGTGATTTCCTTATGACCACCACCAATGATTATCTTGTCCTTATATGGTTCATCACCTTCCCGGGGACTAAGTTACGGTTGATTGCTCTCATTTCTCAGATCCTCCATCTTGAACATAGTACTTCCTAAAGAACCTTTATCATTGCATGGCATGGCAAGTTGGCCTGTCTGTTGTCAAAGGTGTTTAATTATGTGTATTTATTTGTGTTGTGCCATTAGTACTGAATAATTCCTGTTAAGATTAACATAATTTCCTTTTTCCTTGTAAAAATTAAGTAAAAAAATGATCCCCCATCAATTTGCAATGTAAAAATTGTGCCCCATTCACTACAGAGGAAGGCAAGTTTAAGTATGTGTATGAATAAATAAAGTTCGATTTTTAAAAGGTGGTGTAGTGACAGTGACTGAGTTTCCTTATATTTGAAAATCCTTTGATTTAACACGAGCAAACATGTTAACATGTTCTAACTGCACTGCAGTTCTTGTGTTGCTGCAAGGTTTTAGCTTTCTTCACTATCCGCTCCCACTGAGGATATGACTCAAAGCCTGATAAAGTCAACAAAAAAGATTCCCATTGACCTTAATAACACTTTGTGGGCAGACCATTAGAAAACATATAATACTGTGCATGTCGGGTGAAGACGCAGATAACTGCATTGATGTTTGCATACAAATTAAAGAGCCAGCTATATAGCAGACTGAGCTGGACAATAGTTACTTCCATTTCCAACAGTATCTGAGGATTCAGTTATCCCACGTTTTTTCTTTCCACAACAAAATTACTGATTGCCGAACCTGTGGAAAATTAATATAGTCTGTGTTTTAACTGCAGTGAAAAGTTGTGTCATTTTCTACAATATACTCATAGGCAGGGAAATTAAACAAGTAAGCCTGTTGTACAGTGCTCAGAAAGTACTGATGTATCACTGTGTCTGTATTTTGCTGCCGTGCTTCTGAGCAGAAATAAATTAGTACATATGAAGTACAAACTGTGGTTGTATTTTGGGTCTCCTAATGTCTTTAATGTACCTCTGCACTTCTTAGCTTTGGGGTACTAATTTGCTTTTCATGAAGAATGGTAGGACTGACTGTTAAGTCCTAGTAAGCATAGTGAGCTTAAATGTCAGTCCCTGTTGTTCTGTTAACAGGCTTTTGCAAACAGTACATTTTAACAAAATTAAGTTGTCTGACTGTCCTATTTTACATGCAATTTAAATTCTTATGTAATTATTCAGATGTTTCTTTATTGAATTATTGTCATATTAAATAGTGGCAAAGGTTTTGAGAAAAGTTTTTTGTAAAGTTCCCTTAAAACTGTTTCCTTGTCATTCTGCTGTTTCACTCGAAAACACAATGAAGTTGGTATTTCTGCTTACCTTTTGTACACTAATATTTGCCTGATCATCTCAGCATTACAAAAATGCAATGATAACTCCTGTTGTTAATAGTAATTTTAGGCACAGAGATGGTGCTTATGTATTGGAGGTTACAGAGACAATTCTTTGAAGAAGTAAGGAAGAAAATTAGTTGGAGTTCTAAATGTGTATTTCAGTACTTGTATGTAATACTACTATGAGATGTTCTTGTGAGTTAGAAAGGGAATTAAGTAGAAAATGTGTAAATAGGGATTAATAGAGTCAACTGAACTTTTAATATATGTTACAGAAATACTCTTAAGTTTTTAATCAGCCTTTAATAATAATCATTAGTGATCTTTGTTCTTAATTTAGAAAATCCATCAGCAGTGCAGTTAAATTATCAGGCAGGCTGATTATATTTTTCCTATGGTTACACTACAACATATCCCTATTATTGTCTTTATAGAGGTTTTTATTACTTTGTGCAATACACACCAAAGTTTTTCCTTACTTTCACTATGGTTATTGTAGTGTGCCTTACCTGCAGACAAAAAGCAATTTATCAGCAAACATAGTTTGTGTGTGTGGGCAGCAGATGCATTTCAGAAAAGAGACTTGCTTCACACATGCTCTGAAATTTAAGAAAAACTTGTATCTTTTTCTGATAGTTCTAGTTAAAAAAAAAAGAGACCTATTTTACAGTGGTCATGTTCTGCATATTTTATATTTTGACACTGCTAAAAAGTTAACTGAATATTGATTAGAAAACAATGCAGTAGTGAAAATCCATTTATTTTAGAGCAGTTAAGCATTAGCGGGAAATTGAAAGGCATTCCATTTTGAAACTAAACAGTTAGCAGATATTTCTCAAAATGTAACTTCTAGTGTTTGCAAGGCAGTTGGAAGAAAAATAAATGCAAATAGAAAGGTCATTATCCAGAACAAAATTATTTGACTACAATTTTTTAATGGAGGTCATTGTTCTTTTTCTTAATTTCTCTATTTCTCTTTTTGCACAGGAAGGAATTACAGGAGCTGCAGAATCTTTGTGGACAAAACACTGATCACAGAGCACAGCAGGCTGAGATGATAAAGCAGCTTCAGGCTCTCAATACTAATACACAAAAAGTGCTGAAAGACCAAGAAGATGCTCACATAGCTGAAACAACATTGTATCAAAAAGTATGTTACCCTGCTTTATGATCACAGGGTACATTTTAATCTCCATCTGTACAATATCAATGGACAGAGTGATCAAAGCACTTTGTAGTGCTGTATCCTTTAGATCTTTGCATTTTTATTGTTGCAAAAATATGGTTGATTTGCAGAGTTTATTGGCTTAATTGCATACCAGCATATATGGCTTCGTGTATACATTGAATTGATGAGCCCTAAAAGTTAAGATTTTGTTGCATTTGAAGAAAAATAGAAGTGAATTGCCAAATATATAAATTTCTTCATGTAATTTTGTGTTATTTGTGTCTTACTTCTTCCTCTCCTGGAGGACAGGAGCTTTCAATTACTAAGTTCTCCAATTTGTACTTGTAAACAATGTATTTGTGTGAATCACAAACAGTTTTAGTGGTTTAAGATAAGAAAACGTGCTCTATCAAAATGAAATGGACAAATTATTGCTTTAGTGTCGTTTTAACGATTATCTAGTTCAGAAAGTTGAATCTATATTTACACTTGCAGAATAGGTTCACATTTTTGGTGACTCTCAGGGAAAACATTAACCCTGAAGAGCTGTCACACTTGCACTACTCAGAACTTCTTTTATGTACCAAGTTATACAGTCTGTAAGAAATATAGAAGATACGTTTGCTTCGTTTCTAGAAACATGGATCAGGAAGGAGACAAGAAAGAAATTGTTTATACAATTTTCACACACCTTCTACCATCTTGGAACTACTTTCACAAATTACATACTGCCACTACTTTTTCCAAAAAAGGTGTTTCCCTTTATCGTATTACTTGGAGTATTCAGTTTGTGATAAAATTGTGAAGGTAGGCCTGAGGCAAGCCACAGTCAGTACTGGGTTTCTAAAGATGCTTTTGGTTAGCCTTGTATTGCTCATAGTGCCCAGCTTGTTCTTGTATACTCAATGCTGTACTGTGTGATAAAAGTTTGCATTATAAATTTTGTGGAATACCAGCATAGGAGCTATTCTATATAAAAAGAAAGAAAAAAAACCCCACCCTACAAAGCTCTACAGTTTACTACTATTGACTGCAGTGGCAATAGACATTAAATCTCTTATACATTACAATAGTAGCCCAGTCAAGTAACAGGTGGATTTCCATCAAAGTTGTTTAGTACGTTTACAAGGCAGCAGAAGTCTAGCCATTTGGGGCAAGACAAATTAAATTATGGAATCAAAAAAAGAGAGAATGTAGGTATAAGGACATTCTGTTTGCTTATTTTTCATTCTCCTTTCAGTGCTTCTGAAGGTGTTAAGTGGATTCTTTGAGTTATGCGAGAAAAGAAAAAGGAAGAGGTGGCACAAGTGGAGATGATATGAACTGTCTTCACTGCTATTTATAAGACCATATTCCTCCAGTCTAGTTCTACAACATATGAAAGAAAATAAAACTGGTTTTTCATAAGACTGTTTTAAAGCATGACAAACTCTTTATAAAGGTGGTTTTACCTTGCACAGTAGTGATTTTGCCAGTGTTTCTTCCATTTGTGAAAGAGTTTAACCTGTCCTATGAAAAAATAATGACTTAAGTAATATGTCAAATTGATGGGTGTATTGTGTACAATACAGGGCCAAACCACTTTTAATCTGGTTCAAAATTCAGGATTGCTTCAGAAAGCTGATTCATAGTTCTTGGCCTGTCTTAGGCAGGACTTAAAGCTTCTGCTTATCTTACCATACAGCAAGAATAATGTAGTTTTGAAGAAAAGCCCTAATTTTTGAAAGCTGACAAATACTTCCAACTCATAGATGATCGTAAGTATTGCTGGTTTGAAGATACTGAATTCAGTAGTTTTTCAACATGAAGGAGTAAGGTTTGCCTCTTAAACCAGCAAGAGCAACTCAGAAATGCTGAAAAATTACTATAGTGGAACTGCTAGGTTGCATTTTTGGAAAATAGCTGATGCAATTTAAAAAATGATCTTTTTTAAAATAATATATAAAAAATAGTAACAATTTTAAAGGAAGTAAAAAAATAAGTGATATTTCCCTAAGTCAGAGTGGTATAGAGCTAATGTTTGTGTCAAATTGAGCTGAGAACTGTGGAAGGGAAAACAAATTCCTTTATCATGACAATCTTGTTCTGTATTTCTGATCAGAACTGTATAAAACTCCCAACTGTTATTGCTGCTTCAAAGTAACATGCATTTTTTAAATCACAAGTGTTTTGGGTTGAGCTGGCAAAACACCAGCTGCCCAAGACAGAGAGAAAGGGTTCCCTCCCACCCTAACTAACCAGCCAAGGGAAAACGAGGGAGAGGGAAAAAAACCTCCAAACTAGGTTTATGCTTAAACTAACTATGTATATTTATACAGAAAAGAGAAAATGAAGACAAAATTACAATATAACACACACTTGCACAAGTTGGATATAACAACAATTTTCTACCTTCTACCGAAAACAGATTCTATCACTGTAGTTTCATAAGCACCCCAAAAGACACCCAGCAAAGAACAAAAAGATAACAACAAAATGTTTCTACTTCCTGAAACTCAAACAAAATGCAAGTAGCGGCAGCAGGAGCAGGGCCTGGCGCAGTAGAAGAGCTGTAGCACGTCCTTCTTCTACTTCAGCCATGATGGATCTGAACTAACACCTCCCACTGCTGCACTCATATCTTAGGTTTGCGTCATCTGGTATGAAATATTTCCTTGGTTACTCAGTCAGGTGATAGCTGTCTCCCAATCCATGTAGATTCTCTGAGCCTGCTAATTTGAGGCCTAAAACTGAAACCACTACAACAAGAAACATGGTCCTACTGAAGTCACAGCAGACATTTGGAGAACTCAGTATCTATAGAAATAATACAAATGCCTGAATTTTTCCCTTGAATGAGAAAGGAAACTATTGCAGACAAATGTGTGTTTTGTCTTCCTTGCATTAATAATATGCAGGCTGGAACAGCTAGATAAGGATGTGTCAGATGTTCCATAAGCACAGTCACAAAGGAATACTTTCCTACTGCTTCAGATGGCATTGAGCCTATCAGTGTGTACATCCTGTAATATGTTGGCCCTTACAGCGAGATCAGTGACACCTCTGTTAGTGGTCAGATATGCAGTATATGCCATAGCTCAGGCACTGTGGTTGGCTCACATATTCCAAGTTCATGTTAACAGTCTACCATTTAGAAGAACAGATCTTTGTGCTGATGTTAATGAGTAATATGAAACAGTGGACTGAAAAAAGAAAAAACTTTTCTAATAAACCTGACCAAGGTCATAAATCTGCACTGGATTATGTGTAAAGCCACTGAGGACCAAAAATTCTTTTCAAAGTCTAGCTGTAATTAGCACCATGTGAAGATCTGTAATCTGTTTTATCAAGTTGCTTTGACTTAACATCCTACTTTTTTTTCTGTAAGTACAAATTTTAAAGTTGCTGTATTCTACAATAACCCATTTACATTACAGCTTTTATGGAAACAAATTGTTATCTATTTCATATTGCAGTTTTAGTTCAAATTCTCAAGGATAAAGAATATTTTTCTAAAGTGTATAGCATCTGTTTTAGTGATCCCAAATACTCTGGGGACTTCACTCCTGTGCTGGATTTAATGAAACTCCATAGATTTGTCCTGCCAACAATTTCAAGGTGGAGAGACTTCAATCAATACGAGGGATAATAAGACAAGAAGAGATTCTGAAGTCCTTAGCCAGTTTATCACAGTTTTCTGAAATTTACAATTTAAGGCCTTTGTTTTTATAACTCAGTACTTTTTCTTCATCTGATGTCGCCTTTAGGATCTATGTTAATCACACTGATTGGAAGTCTTTCAATGGAAGGCCTTTTTAGTGGAGCAGAAATACCATAATTTGTCATTCAATAGGAAATGATAATTCATATCCTAGAACTCAGCTCTCAGATAGAGAATATCTTTGATAATGGTATAGTGCATGTTTGTGATGAAGAAAAGCATTGTTGATAGATTTTTGGTGTAATTAGAAAACACAGTAAGAGTTTTCAATTATGAGGCATTGCAGAAGTCTGCATCAAGTGCACCAGCAAGTATATAAAAATAGGAAAGTGACAGATACACTTCCAGATGTTAATTTTGTATCTGTAGTTGCCTTTGCTAGTCCTTCTCCTGGTGTCAGTGTGTAAAGATAGTTTGCTTTCTTTCAAGCCTGGGAAATGGTAATTGGAAAATGAAGTTACTGTGTTTACCATATTCAGATTAAATTTTACCTTGTCCACTATTTTTTGTAACTGCAACAACCTTTAAGCATAGTTAAAAATATATAAATATGTTTATTTTTATGTACGCAGCATAAAATACACAAAATAAATCCTATATCCATATAGATCTGTAAATGGTTGTAACAATGCACATTCTTACTCATATTGGAATGAAAAGTGTAAGTTCTTTCACCCATGATAAGAGAAGCTATTGATCCAGTCAAATATTCTGAAGCCCACATCACTAATAAGTAAATCATCCTTTTCATGGCCTACTTTGTGCAATTTGTGAGGAACTCAAATCTTCAGCATATTCACACACTTCAGTTCAAGCTCGGATTCTGTTTTCTATTGTTGGGAAGTGTGTTAATTAGGTTAGTTTTTGTTTCTTGTGTACCAAACACCAGTACTGTTGGTCACATGCTAGCATCAGATGTGCTTGTAGGCTAAAGCTGAAGAAATCCTGGGTAGTCTCTGGCTCTTTTAGGGAGATGCTAAATTGCATACTCACAGGTGATGATTTTCATGTTTGAAAAGCCCTGTACTGATAGTCTTAGCCTGATAGTTCCTGTGTCTAATGGTGTAGATTGGTGTCTGCAGAAAATTCGAGTACTTGGGGAAAAACTAAATCAATAATCTATAAATAAAATGTAATGAAACATCGTGGAAGTCTGAAGTGCCACTTCAATTTCATCCTAGAGTTTCTCCAGCTGATTTCTGCCCTTGTTCTTTTCAAGTTCTCATAAACAGCATGGATTGTAACGTGGATTTCTGCGATTGTGCGGTAATAATTTCCATTATAGTTTTACTGTGTCTTAATTTAGACTACCTGTTTTTTAATTTCTGTGATTACTCTGTGTTCAGTATTACTGTATGTTTGGATTCATAAATGACTGGACGTGGCACTTAGTGCTATGGCATTGTTGACATGAGGGGTTTTGGCCATCTTGATGATCTTGGAGGGCTTTTCCAACTCAGATCTCTGTAATACACTTTTTTAGGGAGTGAGCATTTAGGTAAAACATTTAATGTACGAGAATATTTGTTTTATACCCAGTGCACATATATGGTTACTGTTACATTTTATTAGATGGATCTACCTTAGTGTTAGTTCCTTAAGGAAAATTTTGAAGGAAGTCTCCCAAATGGCCCCACTCTGTGCTTTAGTTGATACCATAGGAAAGTTCATGGCAGTATTAACTAAATGTCTTTTAGATTATGGAACTGGACATATTTTGGAAGTGAAAAATCTGTCCTGCTGTTAGCTGGCATGTAGTGCACAGGAGCCATCTAAACCTAGTTTAAAATAAATCCTGCGTGCTTGTGTACTGTTAGTAGTGGTCATTTGTTTCAACTGTTCCACTCTGCAGGTTTTTTTCCAGTTACACTGTGACTCTCGATAACATACTATACAATAAATAGCATGGGTTAATTGTTCACTAGGTTTTTTTGGAATTCTTCAGCTTTCCTTTCTTTGGTCTGATCTAGGTTAATTTTGCCATAACTCATATTTAATGTATGTCAGTACTTCCTCATCCCACTGTTACCAGGCTGTTAAATGTTCTATCCATGTGTGAGCAGGCATTAGGGTTCTATCTTTTGGTTCTGGAATTCCTGACTTTCGTTTGGTATTTATGTCATTTGATGGCATTACATTTTCTGTTTTAAGTAACTCTTCAAAGGTGTACCAAAAAGGTGTTTTCTGGTGAAATCAGGTAAATCAATATAGAAAATTGTTAGGATAGCTGAGAAATATGGGACCCTATATTTTTTTGTAATTCAAGTAAGTTAACCCTCCTGACTGATGACTAATGCTATTGTGTCATACAGACAAAATTTATTAGTGTACTGATTTGAGATACTTTAAATATTTTCTTATTTGTTAAGTACCTTCACCTATAACAATCTGTTCTTCCCATCAGGGAAATGACAGCTCTAACACTAGAGATTCTAACGTTAGAAAGATTCCCAAAGTGCAGTCAGTGCAACAGGTTTTGCAGAGCTGTCTTGTGTTGCTTCCTGATGATTTTTTTTCCTCAAACATCATCATAAAATGTTATAAAGAATCATTTTAAATTTATTTCTATCTTGCAAACATTTTTTAGCAACTTTTTGGGGAATTAAAAGTTTATTGAATAAACGTCCTGTTGACATTCAGGTATTCACATCTGTACAGTCAAGATTCCCTCATTTTTTCTGTGAAACTTGCTGGTTCTGAGATAAATAATTTACGCTGGTTTTGTCTATCTTTTAGATATTCTGTGCAATGTTCCATCTGTAGTCCTTTGACCTCCATTTTGCATTATTTCTCTACACGTGACTTTCTCTGTTGTGATGGTAGACATGTTTCACTGTGCTGTGCTATTCTGTATATTTTGGAATGTGCTTTCTGCAATATGATTAAATGTGGTGCCTCTTTTAAAACAGGGCCAGAAATGAGCAGTAAATCCCAAAATAATTAAGTCTGGAGTTTAGGCATTTATTTAATCCACAAAACAGTAAAAGAATAGATGGGTAGCCAAATAGAAATTTGGAAGCTGTTCCAGTTACCTGTGGACAGTAGATGAAACTATTTTCATACAGAGAATTTTAAAATTTATAATGTTAAATTCCTTAAAAAAAGAATCTGAGTCCTATTAAATAGTACATAGGTGTAATTTAAAATATATATATAAGCTTAGTGTAGAAAGATGAATGGCGGCACTGTGGTTTTTTGCACATAGATTTTAGCTAGTTTTATAGTTGAAATATATGTGTTTTGTGTTTTAGTACTGTTTTCAAAGCAGGAAAGGTTGGAAAAGTTTATGCAAGTCAAAAGACATGCTATTTGTCTTGTCCTGACAAATGCTGACTACAAAAAATACCCATTAGCTACATTATGGGATGTGGCTTGCCAACTACGAAAAAGCATCGTAATTTTGATGTTCTCCATTCATCTTACTAGGATGCTACCTTTCAGATACTATAATTACAACCACTTAAGTACTGCTAGTCATAAAACCAGCAAATTGTCATACTAGTATGATCTAGCTAATGAGCTTATACAGTTATAGCTGGAAGTAACTTTATCTTGATTTTCCATTCATTTGGAAGAACTTTACCTAAAAATGCACAATTTTTGATAAATGAACTGTTTATTTTCCTATGAGATACTTACAGATTTCCATAAGAAATTGGCTAACTTGCATTTCCAGAGATGATGTAAGCATTCTTAAATAAAAAAGAAAGATTCAGTAGACACAAAAATTTTAATGCAAATGTTTAATGACTTAGAGTCATTTGAAATATCATTTGAAATATCAGTCTATCTGGACTTTGAATTAATTTTGCCTGAGAGATATGATCTCTGATCTGCCTTGGAAATAGGCAAGAAGTATTTCACTTCATCCTAAGTGGATTTTGAGAGCCCATGGAAGTGGAAAATGATAGGAAGAAGGAAAGGGGAGAGATGATTGTTTCCAAATTTCTCAGAAAATGTTAGGTAGACAGTTTGCCACTTGAGAAGTTGTGATTGTTTTTCAAATGCCTTAACTTTTAAGTGATGTAAGCAGATGAAAGGGAGAAAGCATTGTATAATTTAAGTAAAACTGACAACACAAAAATAGTGTTTTTACAAGTAGAATAACTGCTGTCAAATCCTTGAGCTTATAAACAGTATATTTGGAAATTCTAATTTTCATATTTAATTAAGGGGTTTTTTTGATTGAATGGCAGAGATGGATTTCCAAAGAAAACAGTTACCTGCAGGTGAACATACATGCCTTCTATAGGTCATTTAATGGTAGAAGGGTCAGAGGCAATATTGTTTATTTTGAGAAAAAAAGACAATCAAAGGAACGCAGGACTGAAATGGAGAAAGAGGAATGCATGGTTAGGTGGTAAAACCACAGTCATGTATTTCCTTCGTAATCTGTACTATTGTTTATTCAACTAAAAGTTTCTTTTCCAAACGTATTTATTTATTTTTTTTAAAAATTGAAATTTAATTAGTGTTCAGATGCTTAAATTGAAAAAGAAGGGTAAAAATGGAGGGGTAGGTTGATTATTAACTACTTCTTCAGGAATAAGAGATCTTGTTTTTCTCAGATGGCATGTATGGCTATTTATTTATTGCTTGTTTTAGAAATTCTTTGTGTACATGGAATATATACGATATTCTGGTTTCAGAAAGAACAGTTGAACAACAGCCAGGGATAAGAGTTTACAATATAATCTCTGGAGTTTATATTTAATGTAGAAAAAATTCCCACAGAATAATTAAACAACCATTTTACACTTCATACAAAATGCAGTAGGCATTAGATTCACTGTATTTCTATCCAAGCTATATTTAAAACGTTACTTTTAAAAGGTTAAACTACTCCATAAAAGAAAAGGATGGTATTTGGTATTCTTACTCCTTTAATTTAATTCCTTGGATGGATACTTTTTTTTTACCTATTCTCAGTAAGGGATTTTCTTCCCCTCTTGTATTTTCTGTATTTTATATAAACTGTTAAAGAAGTAAAATCAATTCTGATTTTTAGATGGCCATTTCTACTGATAAATGCCATTAAAAAAGCAACTGAAACTGAAAATAGTCTACTGTGAGCTGTGTTTTTCAGGAAAACTTACTTCAAACTTAAAGTTTCCGTGATTGTTGCAATGTCTATTTTCAAACGTATAGAACTTGACAGGAGGCAAGAGGACAAGTTCGAACAAATTGTTAAAATGTAAAAAAGAAAGTGATCTTTGTGGATACATTACTTAAATTATACTTTCTGTATTTATATGGTTATCTACATTGAAGTTATTTTTTAATCCTGTTATTTCTCTTTTCCCCTCTCATAGCTTCATAACGAGCTGACTTCATATTTTGAAACTGTTAAAACAAGTGAAATTCAACTGCAGCAAAGCTGTGTCTCTCTTCAGGATCAGTTACTGGGAAAAGATAAAAGCATTTGTCAGTTGCAAGAGCAACTTCAGGAGTCACATAATGCTTTGAATGCAGTACAGAATTCTTTGTGAAAATACCAAGTTCAGGTGAGTGCTCTTCTAAGAATAATTAAAGTTGCTTCTTCATTTAAATTAAGCTTCTGTACCAGAGAGTTTTAAAAGAAATTGCAGTTTAGTGGGGTTTTTTTTAATAAAAAAATCCAAACATGCAACTATGCTGCTGCTGTAATGTAAAATTTCTACTGTTGCTAATCAAAGCTATTTCACAATTAAATCTACCGTGGGGGGGGGAAAAGAAGAGTAATGATGTCCCTATTCAACAAGACTCTTATTTATATTCTCTAAAAAAGACACAAAAAACAAAAATCAAGCCAAAGTGATACTGAAAGCAAATTCGCTGAAAAAATTGTCGAGTTTCTGAATTTCCTCTGTGAAAATGAAATATATTCTTTCTGATTTGTTACAGTTTTCCTGCACATGCAACTAAATTTGAGATCATAAATCTAAAGAAAGTTTTATGGTAGGGAGAAACATTTGTCCAAAAATTTCTAAGATTTAGTGTGCCATTTGGAACTACTACACTGAATTCATGCATCGCACTAGCAGGCCTACAACTTTACAAATGTGCCAGATCTTACCTGTGACATTTTCCAAAGGCCAATTTATGACTTAGAGGAGTTTGAAAGGCTTTGAAATTATCCACCCACAGGGGTTTTCTAAACTCTATTGCTTAGTTTCTTCCATAGATAAGTCAGTGAGGTGTACTTGAGTTTCAGTTTTAGTAGCACTCTTTCCCTTGATTAAGTAGAGAAGGGAAATTAGTTAAGGTAATAATAGCTGTTAAATATAAAACTTCGCTTAGCATGGTGAGGTAAGGTAGATCTGTAATCAAGGATGATTGTTACAGTTTCAGAACCTTTCATGGCATTTCTCTCCCCATCAACACAGAGTTTGTGCGGGAACACCCAACCCCCCACTACTAGCTAACAAAAAGTGGCTGTGCATTCCAACCTAATGACTGGGGGAGATGAGGTGGGAGAGGGAGAGGTTTCTTCCTGGTGCTGGACACACTTCTCTGCTCTGCCTGTGGTGTGGGCAAGAACCCTGTTTTGCTGGGCTGGTGGAAGTAGCTTGGAGGGAGCTCCTTTGGTTTGGCCCCCCCAACTCTGGGCGCCCAGTGCTTTGGAAAGAGAGTGTCACCACTACCTGGATTTTGCTGCAGACTTTTCTGAAGGCCAACACCATCTGCATAGGAGGTGCTAAACCCTACCTTCTTCCCACCACGCTTCAGACAAATGATGGAAAAAGGGTCTCTACACTGCCCGTGGGAGGGGTTTTGGCCTGTCCCTTGTGACTACCATTTTTTCCTGTGTGAGTTTTTTGGAGCCCTTTTCCCCAGTCCTGTTTTTGTTTGACTGGAGCACCAGTGTGACTTTGGTGGCTGCAGCCTCCAGAGGTGTGACAGGGTTCCCCTCTGTCCGTAAATAGAACTGCACTGAAGGGGCAGAGGCAGAACTTGGTTTGAAAGTTTTGATTAAGGTGTTGCTGTTTGTTCTGTTCTGGTTTTGGTGTTTTACAAATATATATGTATATGTATATGTATATATATGTATATGTATATATATATATGTATATATATGTATATATACGTGTGTGTGTGTGTCTGTATGTGTATATATACATATATTTGTAGTTAAGAACTATTATCCTTTTTCTATAAATTTTCTGATTAAAGTATATTAATTTAATAGTTTGTGGTGGTTTTCGGAAAGAGGCTCCCTGCCTAGTCCACATAGACTAGTTTTTCTTCTAAACTAGGACAATTATATACATAACCCCAAAGGAATTTGGATATTAAAATAAACACGCACTGTTTAGTTCCTCTAAGTTTGTGTAAATTGTAATCTGCTTTAAACCAGAAAAACTTTCTTCTGGATGTGTTCTGAAAGTCATTTCAGAGTTAATGTTTTAGCTTTATTTGTTTTAAATTTCTTAACCTGTACTTATATGATTTTAAAAGTTTATTAATCTAATGATGCGACAATTTTGTTTCACCAATGATAAAATACATTCTTTTAAGTATTGTGGAGTATTTACCTCTTGGTGTATTCCACACCTGAGTCTTGAAATTTAGGGTTTTTTTCTGTTAGAAGATTTTAGTGGTTTTTTTGAAACATTATAAACATGAAATTAGTCTTCACATAACTTTGATCATAGTTTTTGAATTCTCATGCCGTGTTTCTGTATACATCATTCAACTTTCATCATCTTGCATTGCTCTGAGGAGTTTTTTGTGGTTTATTTTGTTGTATGATTATTTGTTTTATCTTAAAAGCTTTCATTATGTCTCTGAATTATATATTCTGAAGCTAACGAGGTCTTAGTTTTCTTTGTGAAGTCATTTTAGAATGATTTCCTCCATCTACAACACGTGTATTGCCAAGTCTGGATTTTGTGTGACAGTTTAGTAGATGCTGCCCCTGTACCCTTGTGATACCCCACCTGGAGTGCTGTGTACAGTTCTCCTGTCCCCAGTATAACCAAGGACATTGAACTTGAAGCAAGAAGGGGGATGAAGTTGATAAGAGGACTATAGTACCTCTGCTAGAAAGACAGATTGAGGAAGTTGGGGCTGTTCAGCCTGGAGAAGAGGTTGTGTGGAGACCTCATGGCAACATTTGAGTACCTGCAGGGAAGGCAGAGAGGGACTGTTCATCAGGAGCTACAGTGACAGGTCAAGGAGTAATGGGTACCAATTGAAAGAGGGGAAATTTAAGTTAGATATTAGGAAGCAATTCTTTACTTTGAGGATGGTG
Organism: Myrmophylax atrothorax; assembly: GCA_026770055.1. Classification (NCBI taxonomy): domain Eukaryota; kingdom Metazoa; phylum Chordata; class Aves; order Passeriformes; family Thamnophilidae; genus Myrmophylax; species Myrmophylax atrothorax. The sequence continues at coordinate 28,639,723 of JAOXXN010000364.1, forward strand.
AGACACTGGAACAGGTTGCCCAGGGAGGTTGTTGTTGCCTCATCCATGGCAGTGTTCAAAGCCAGGTTGGATATGACATGAGCAACCTATTTTGGTGGGAGGTCTTCCTGTGTTTCTTGAACATGTGGGACACCACAGGTGACTCTTTCCCACTGAGTAAACTAAGGATTTATTGCTGTTACTTACTTCTCATAATTAAAACAATTCTATAGCTGTATGACTTTTTTCTCCCCTGAAAATACAGCAGGTAAGTTTCTTTCAGAGCTCCTAGTATGGCGTTTTCCTGAAATCCATTTCAAATCCAAGTAGACAATTTGACTCAGATCAATTTTGGTTACTTCTTTAAAGAACTTCAGGAAGTTTCTGAGGCTGAAAGTAAGACTATCTTAAAAGCTAGCGACATTCTGCAACTGGTGATGAACTTCATACTTGATCTCCTGGGGATATTTTAAATGAATCACATCCAATGTGGGCACATTGCTACTATTTTGTTGATTTGTTCCATGTCTTCTTCCAGCAGTGTCTGAACTTGATAGTACTTTCACCAGTATGCTCAATGTAGATTAAGATCCAAA
>JAOXXN010000364.1:28640397-28665363 GCA_026770055.1 Myrmophylax atrothorax
GTAGCTTACAGCTAAACACTTAAAAAAACCCTAACTACTATTGAGTATGTGTCTGATTGTTTCTCAGTCAAAGCAGCAATATTAATTTGTTACTTTCCAAATGTTTTTTCTTATACTAATATGTTGTGAAACTACTTTTACAATGTCTTGTATACACGTCTTTTAAACAAGATGGAAAAGAGAAAATGCAGATCTTTTTTTTTTAGGTGTTATTATTTTTCTACAAAGTCTTTGTATTTGAGCTACACATACAGAAGACTGTGTACTCAGTGACTCTTGTCCTCAGAAGAGTTGTGTGGAGTTACAGCTTGTCTAATAGAGTCTGTGAAGTCATTGTTGCTATTGGGATCACAGTATATTAGCACTTGATCACCATAAAATGTGATTTCAGTTACATCTGGGTGTGTTTAGCTATGACAGTTTGAGACTCCACCTGCAATGTTGTGGGTGTGCCAGGATGGAGGCATGTGTTGTCTATAAAATAAGGAATAGTGGTTTTCTGCAGCTTTTGAAATTATTCTTTAAAAAAGAAAAAAATACAGTGTACTTTAGGAAGGTACTGTAAGTTTTGTGAACTAATGTATGAGCTGTTCTAGAGTGTTAAAAAGACAGAAAGGAAAAAAACCACCAGTTTTGAGATAGATCGATTTGCATTTATTTTAGTTTGACATTCCCTATATTTGTTTTCAATGTACAATAATCAAAAAGGACCAAAAATGTGGGTTTGTAATGCAAAGAGCAACTCAACTTTAAGTACTCTACAGTGGCACTATTCATGCTGCTACAATAAAACTTAAGAACGTTTAGTGATTTTTTTTCCCCTACAATTATTCAAAATTACATTACCCTTACTGAAAACTGAATGGCTTTTAGTGGATTAATTAAACTGTAGCTGGTTTGCCATCTGGGTGCTGCTTGTTTAGCTGCTTTCTCACAGAAAGATTTTTCAGTGATTAAAGTTGTTCTTTTTTTTTAAGACAGTTTCCAGACAATAATGTCTAAAATAGAAATGATATATGGATTATTAATTGTTATCAGGTTAAATTTTGGGTTATGAAGAGGAAACAACTTGGATGTTTCTTTTCAATTTTTAGTTTCTTTCTGTTTGTCCCCACGCACTCACACAACCCCCTCATTCTGTGTTGCAAAATGCCCAGGCTTTTAAAAAATAAAATGTGTTTATAAATGTACAAGAAAATAATTATATTTTAGAGCAAGATCACCCATGACATTATGTTGGAGTCCAGGGTATAGGCTAGATGCAGAAAAGAAAGAAAAAGGGAAAGGGGGAATTAACTAAATCTGATTTTTATGGCTCAAGTGGTTTCATTAAATTAGAGTGCTGTGTGCTACTGTTCATTAATGAACTTGTGCCATATGCTTTAACTGTTCTGGTCAATAGCTGATAAAGAAAGGCTTGTGTTTAAAAAAAAATGGATAAAAATATCTTTGTGATGGGCTTTTATCAAAGGACTTACTTTGAATTCAGTAACTACTACTGAGGCAATATGGCTCGCAATTTGCGACCCAAAGGTAGTCATACATTATTGGAATACAGCCTACTGCGCTTCACATTACACAGATGTGAAGGCCTGATTATAGCTGCTTCATAATTAACAGTGATCCGATTTGTTTTGTGGCATAAATGGTGCATGTGTAGAACATTAGCCATGGCACTCTCATTCAAATTCAACTCAAGGGCTCAGCGGCAGGCGGGTCACGAGCTTCAGGGAGTAGAAGCACAAGCTCCTCCATATGTTCTTGCTGCATCTTACTATGGCTATGAGTGCAAGATAAGTTCCCTAAAGAACCTAATCGTGTTCTGTAATTACAGCGCGGCTTTCTGCTGGCTAGAAATGAGGGAGAAGCTAAAACACTCCCTCATCAGATAATTTGTAAATTACTTTACATGGCGGATGCCTAACTCAGTTGGTTTTCAACTGCTGAAATTATAAATAATTGTAACAGATGTGGCAATATGGCTGGCCTCCAATAAATGAGGCCCTTGATAATTTGGCCGACCCTTTGACAGGCCAATTTAATAAAATGTGAACAAAATCTTCTTGCTAATAATTTATCATCCTTTTTCCCAATAGAATAAATTTAATTACCCTAGCAGTTAACAAGGTCACACCCAGATGCCAAACTCGGCTACAGTTTTGATAATGCAATCAGGAATTGAGAGGTGATGACAGCGTTGTTGTTTTTTTCATTACCTGGCTTCACATAAACACAGGTGGCGTAGCTTTCTTGTCAGTTTTTAATAATTACAGGCTATTATGGAATGCATAGTTAGCAGATTGAAAACCACACTTTAGTGAATTTATTTGAGTATGATTGAGGTTCTAATGTACAGAGATGATAATGCATAACAAGCACAGTCCCCAGTTTACACCATTAGTGCACAGGTTTGATTTTTACTTGTGATAATAGTATAATAGTTCAACAGACAACAAAGTTGCTATTTTTGGAGTTGCCTCACCATCAGCTGAAGGTTTACATTTTTTGCTTTCTAGTATTGAATGTGTAACTTGGAAAAATGCTTTTTTAAACTTACCTGATAACTTAAAATATGAATGCATGTGTATATACACTTACATATATAGACACATATCTAAAGAGATCTTAAGATCTTAGAAGAAAGGCTGTCTGCATTTTGGTGTATTTGGTCAGGTAAAATCTTCTGGTAACTAATGAGCTCTTTGAAAACTAAGATGTTAGAGAGGATGCAGTAAGAGTTCTTAGAAAAAAAAAGAAAAGAAATTATACCTAACAGAAACTTTTAAGCCACAGTTTTTAAAATTTGCTTCAAAGAATATAAAGATATTTTAACCAATATTTCATTGGGCTTCTCCAGTGTTATATTTTATTTCAAATGTCTATTAATTGTAATGGATTAGAGTAAATAGTACTGATGTTTTCAACTTGCTGAATCATTGCTTGTTGTATTCTGATCAGTTTTATGGAAAAAATGCCCAATTTTATTGTGCACTTGCTGCTAAAGAGTTGCCAGTCCAACAAATAGAGAAGGAAATGAGTGGCTGCTTCAACAAAAATGCTTGATGAAATCTGGCCTTGTCTTCACACTTCCAGTGATGATTTGTCTAAAGGTTTTTCCTGACTAAAATTTTTTTCTTATCTGATATTTGCATATTTTTCCCAATAATTTGAAGTATTAATTTTATACCAGGAGGTCTAATTTCCCTGATGAATAAAATAAATCATTCATACCTAGTTTGCAAAATCTTTCTAATGCAGTGGCCACATGGTCTTCAGAAAGGAATCACATCCTCATTTCACCTCACTGTTCTTCTCTGTAAAATAATCAGTGTGTTCTTTTTCATATGATTTTGACATTAATTTTTCATGTGAATTTTGGAGGCTGCCAAAGGTAAATGTAATGAGGGTAAATGGATGGTGGAAACCCTTTCTCTGGCTTTTAGAACCTTTTGGCAGCTCATGGGGATTTGTGAAATCAAGGTCTTGCTGGGTAAGTTGCAGAAAGGAGTTTGCGAAGGGTGCTGTGGGGAGCATTGCCTCTGACTCAGCTGCCCAGCTGACTAACTGTGTAAGAGAATAAGGAGAAACCTTATTTCTCATATATAAACTGCTTTTGAACATTTCACGCATTGTGGCTTTTGATGGCATATGGCACTAGATTCCTGGAATTTTGACAAGAAAACTTGTGGGTATGGGTCATGGCCTAGTTGGGTACTGTAGGTCAAAATACTGTACAGTATTCTGATAGACTTGTACACTTTTCTTCTAGTCTGAGCTGTATGTCTAAATTCTGTTGTGTTGCTGAAGATTTTAGTATTTACTAAACCATAGTGTGCCTCTTGGCTGGTTTGTGGTTGAAGCAGAGTGAGCTTTCACCTATGTACAGAACACCTGTCCAGGCTCTTTTTGTCTTCTCCTAGCCCATGGTGTTGGCACTGTGCAGTTAGTGTTAGCACAGGTTTGTGCTAAGGAGGCTGATGGGAGCAGAAGTACACATGAGGCCATGTTATTAGTTCTGAAGCTCTTAGATATCCCTTCCTCTGGTACCTTCACTCTTGTGTGTTCAGGATTGTCATCCGAAATAGAAGTGGATGGAGCATGGCTCTGTTTTCTCCATGTTGTATGTACTGTTTGTGATAGCTGACAGCAGTGGTATTGGATTGCCTTCCCTAAGTACAGTGGGTGGTACAGCTTTGTGGCAAAGATGGTGCTTATCCTTCATCTTGATTAGTGCGTCCAGGAAACATCAGCTGAGTCTCACTGTGGAAAGATGTGTAAGAGTAGTGAGAGATTTGCTTGGTAAAAATAAATACTTTCTTGATTATATTTTGTTTAAAACATAGATAAGCCTCTGACATTTACTTGGAATATATGTTTTGCATGTAAGTTAAGTTTCAATATCACAACAGACACATGATCTTTCATAAAATAGCGTATGATATAAACTGATTTTGTTCTGTGAAAGAAGAAACTATTACTCTGTTAAGCTAGACCTTGTAATATAAGTAGTCTAATCTAAGATCCTTGAACCTCAAAGAAACCTATACTCAGCATGTAGATGGATAGACTGTGAAGAGGGTCAACATTATGTGTACACTAAAATGATTGTCTCGTAGGAATTACAGGTTTTGGACACAGGATTCAGAATAGCCTTTAGGAAGTGAACCCTCATGGAATTCTTCGTTGAAGGGAACTACTATTTCAGGTCATAAGATCAAAGACCTACAATGATAATTCTGAGGCAGAAGCTGTTGAAGAATGTGGTGCTGCCCTTTGGCTTGTAGTTTTCTATAGTGTAGACTTCTGACCCTTACTATGAAACTGGACTCCATTCTTCATACAGACCTTGAATGTTGAACTATTTATCTAGTCTTGACACCCCGTATTCTGCCTTTTTCCCTGATAGTGTTAGGATTTTTATAGTTCAAATTATTTGCCATTTTGACCTTACTAATTGTAATGTATCCCTTAGTTCTTAAATTACAAATTAGAGTTCAGATGTAAAAAAAGTGAAAAAAGTGAAAAGCCAAGAAAGGGCCACATCTCTTTCTGAGGACTTTATGAAATTGCAGTTCATAGAATCTTAGGATGACCTGAGTTGGAAGGAACCTTCAAAATCATCTAGTTCCAACTCCACTGCCATGGGCAGGGAAACCTTCCCATAGACCAGGTTGCTCAAAACCCAATCCAACCTGGCCTTGAAAAGGCCCTTCAAGGGATGAGGTACCCACAGGTTCTCTGGACAACCTGTTCCAGTGCCTTACCACCCTCATAGTGAAGCATTTCATTGTAATACCTAGACTAAATCAACCCTCTTTCAGTTTGAAGCCAGTGCCCCTTGTCTTGTCACTACATGCCCTTGTAAAAATGCCCTTCCTTCTTCATGCATAAATCTTGGAACTCTGGCTTGTTCATAGAGTTGTCTTTTGTGCAGAAGGAATCAAGTCTCTCATGATAACCAAACCTTTTACTAAATAATTCAGGTTTAGTGATTTTTTTTTCTCTTAAACAAAGATACCTGGAGCACAAAAGTCTAATAGTATAAAGTTAAATATACATGAATTTAAAACAAAATACCAGAGAGAGAAATTTCATCCAACTCTCTGTCTTTGAAAGATTTCTTTTCATGTCTTAAAAATTAATGTTTAAAATTCTCCTGATATTTGAGTAAAAAAAAGTCTTCTAGGCTAGGATATTTACAAGAATATTTTTCAAATAGTGAAGGATATGTTAAATTTAACGGGAAATGATACCTGCCTCTTCTTAAACTGAAGTCTGTTGATAAGCAAAATGTCAGTTTTTAAATGTGTCTCATCAGGTTACATTTGGATTCTTAGAATTCCTGAAACTGAAGAAACTTCACATGTGTATTTAAAAAATTGAACACGTTTTGAGGATATTGTAGACCCAAATTATATAGCAAAATATGTTTTGGTAACAGTGATATACTGAATATTTTGAGGGTAAAAGCATAGGCATTTTTGAGGTCAAAGCTAAGATCCAAGACTGCATTTGTTTGGTTTAGTTTTCCAAGAAATATGTCTTATAGACACGTGCACAGAGACTGTTACAAGGAGTTTACTAGAAATTGTGCCTTTGTGATATTTTATTTCAAATAAGTAACACAACATGGCAAGTTTTAGTTTGCTTTTGGAAGAAGAAAGGAGTAGGAAAAATAACCTCAAAATAAGAATACTGTTCATATATTGGTTCTATTAAAGTCAATAGCAGAACATACATGACATAGAGGAGCAGGGATTATGTTATGTTTCAAAGCACTCTGCATTTCAATTTTTATCAAAGAAATGAAAAAGTAGTGATACAGTGAGAAGTTAGTCATTAGCTAAATTTATGTCTTTCTTATGGCTTTAAAGTCAACAGGTTTATGGTTAAAAGATTGGACTTGATGATCTTAAAGGTCTTTTTCAACCTAAATGATTTTGTGAACACTTAACACTTGTAGACTTTTTAAAGTAACAGTAGTACTAATTCAAATTATTATAATAGGTTGAAGTTGTTGTTTCTATTTTGAGTTACTAATAGATTTGTAAAGGTTATGTTACACACAAAAGTCTTTTTTACAAGGAACTGAGAAATCAGTAAGATGTGTCTAGTTGGTAGCTGTATCTATCTTTCTTAAAAAGAAAGAATAAAGTTCAGGTAGAACACAATTCTAACTTACACATAACTACATTTCACATATGTACTGGCACAATTTCTGTATTCTCTGTTTTGTTGGATTTTTTTCCTTTTTATAGAGTGCCTAGGTTTTTGTCAAATGAACATGAAATCCAGTTTTCTTTAAGACATTCTTTTGGGTGCCTTGCTTGTGTACTCCTCATTTTCCTAGTTTCCTTTTTTTTCCCCCATCTGCGTAGAGTTTTAATAAACTAATGGTTATAAAAAGGCCTTTTGCTGATCATAGGTGGAAATGACATCTGTTTGCGAGCACATATGGCCTATACTGCAAAATGAGGAGCCGAATTTATTTAAGGAACAGTCAGCAAAATCATGGGCAACTTTTACTCTCTGACAAATTTTCTGTACTTCTTTGCTGTATGAAGAATTGTGGTTTTTTCTAAAACAAGTGCTTGGTATTCTTAATTTGTGATTTATTTTCAGAAAGTGTGAGTTTGTAATCGGGTTTATGATAGGCTTCTTATTCTACATAAAAAGAAATAAAACGGATATGCGCATTATTCTGTTTCTCTCAAATACTAAGATTACTAGAGTGTTGTCTTGCTTGATTTTATTCAACTTTGGACCAGTTCATTTCTTGCTTGGCATTAATTTAGAGATTTTTTTACTAAATCTTCTTACCGTGCCTTTCCTGTTCTTTGTCAGTATACCTGACTTGTTTTACCATCTCAAATACTGAAATAATACTAATATTTGAGATGGTAGGGTGATAATTGTACCAAATTCTATCTTCTCTGTTGAAATGAGTATTTGTCTGAAGACTATATGCTCAAACAGTTGCAAATGTGTAAGGTTGTCAGAACTTTGCTAATTATTGTATAAAATAAAACTTTTACTTAGTCTTGAGAACATTGTCTTCTGAATCAAGTTTTGGTGATGGAAGACTTTTCTGCTTCCTAGCTGCTTATCATTGCTGTCAGAGCACCACTGACAATAGAGTTTCATGAGTTTGCCCTCATCAATCCAATACAAGGTCAGCTGGGTAAGCTCAAGCCACTTGCATTGACTTTTTAAACTAACCTGCCCTTTAATTTATGCAATCAATTAGAGAAGCAGTTTGCATCATCCCTTCTTCCAGTGATAGCATTGCAGTGCAGAACCTTCAGCTGCCTGGATGCACTGACCATCTGGGAATTATATTATCTTTGTCTGGCACAGCTCGTTGAAGATCAATGTCTGTCACCAGCCTTAGCGCACTGTGGACGAGGTTTGACGTAAGGCATTTCACTTTGTGATTGCCATAGACTGACACAACAGGCATATTGTCGAATGGTTGTAATGTGGTGGGGTATGATTTCAGTCAGTTCATAAAAACTCAGCTGACAAGGAGACAATCATCAAGCCATGGTAAGTTTACCACTCTTGGTCATGTGTACACATGAGTCTGCTACACCAGGGATATAACTTACAGTAGCTACTACCAGTGGAATGTGTCTTGTCTGAACAGGTTTTATGACTAGTCTGAGTTGATCTGTGTGACAGTGCTGTATTATGGCAAGGAATTGCTGTGCATGTATTGATAGCTGGAATAGGTTCTGGAATTCAATGGTTTAATGAAATTACATACCTGCCTTGAGTAACACTGTGATCTAGACTTACCATCTATTTTTTCTTTTAGTCTTCAGTTTTACCTCAACGTTTGTGCTGTCTGAGTTTCAGGATGTAGCAGATACGTATGGTAGATAGGTACTTTTCTGGGGCAGTTTTTAACTAAGAATATGGTTATTGACAGAATGTGCAGTTAAGGGGTTTTTTTTCTGCCCCTACAATGTTTATTAGGCCAGTGATACTTACCAACTTGAAATTTCATGAGAAAATATTTCACCAGAAACAAATCTAGGAGGTAAAATATTTTGTCAAGAAATTTTGATACCATGTGAAATAGAAAACAGTAGAGTAAGTTGCTGCGGAAGAAACATCTGTATAAAACAACTATTGTTAGGAATGTAAATTTGGATGTGGAAAATGTGATGGTGGTTTGACATATTTAGTTATTATTTTGAGGACTGATTTTGAGTATGGAGTCATGAGTCATTTACAAAAACAGAATTTCTTACAGATTTTGCACGTTCCTGTAATGTTAATGTTGTACTTCTCTGGGCAGTTTTATGTAAATGGTGTGTTATGCTTCTGATTTTCTGTTACCAATATAATATACCTATACAATTATTTTCTAGATATTTCAACAGCCTTCATTAAATGAGCTAGAGTGTCATATTACAGTGCAAAAATCTGAAATGGAGTTTTTACAGGAAAAATTTAAAAACTCAGGTTTTAACCTAGCACAGCGTAATTTGTACAGTACAGATATACTGGAAAGCAACAATATAAGGACTGGAACAAAGCATGAGGTAGGGTAGTTTTAATGCCTTGTGTGTTTGTGTCTAAGTCAGGCTAGTGAAGCCAAACATTTTTGCTCAAGGGTCCAGATAATAATTTTAATATCTGTTGACGCTGCTTATAATTCTGAAAGCTTGTTTGAATGGTTCTTGTGTTATCTGCCAAAGACTTGTTAAAATAGCTGTTGGGAGTAGAAGGTTTTACCTTATTAAATACTGAATACGGGATTCTTAATTAAATGAACTATTTGAGGGATAAATTCTTTGTAGGTTTGTTAAAATGAATATTTATCAGGTATTTTGTGGTGTTTATCAGAATTACCATCTTTCCTTGGAAGGAAAATGAGATAAATATAAGTGGTTATTATTATGATTTTATTAATTAAAAAGATTTTTTTTTTCCCAAATTCTTGATTTTTACAATATAATATAGTATTTTTTCTAGGAAGGATGACAACAATGTCCTTTGAAGTTTATACTTTCAAGTTCATATAGTGCTGGATTGCCTCTTTTGTGGTGTCTCACTGTTAAATGTAGGCATCAGGTAACAGTAACAGCTAAAAACTATAGTTTATAATATCCTATACTATAATATATATAAAATATAATACTGTTATATATGTATATGTGCATATATATATATACATATATATATGTAATTTACTATGAACTAGTAAATGAAAGAGATCCATAAATAATTCTGTGGCTTAAATTGATCTATTGATTGAACTGATCATGATGTTTTTCAGTGTATTCAGCCTCTTTCTTATCTGTTTTTTTTTTTTAATTGTGGTTGTATAGAATATGGGAAACTTGGGAGGGATTTCTTTACTAAGGTTGCAAGTATGAACATGTTTCTGAATGATATAAATAATTTAAAAGAGTGGACCATCATGTCCACTTCCCTGGAAACCTTCTGGTTTACCTGTATTTGGTATCTCATAATATTTTCTTTGAAAAATGTATGATGTCCTGTACTGTATGCTGTATTTGGGAAAAGACACAGTTTAGAGCCTCGTTCCAGAGCATGTGCTGGCACCTCTGTGAAACTGTTTAACAAAAACCAAAATGCTGCACAAGCAGTGTAGAGTGAAGAATAGAAGGTGAGAAACAGCCCTACAGGCACTAAGGTCAGGGAAGGAGGAGAGGGAGAAGTTGCTCCAAGTGCTGGAACAGGTATTTCTCTTCAGCCCATGCAGAGGATCACCGCGGAGCAGATGTTCATACTGCAGCTTATGGAGAAGCCCACAGCAGATGTATGTTCTCTCATGGAAGCCAAAGCTTGTGGAGGGTAATCCATATTGAATCATGTTCCTGTTACACAAGCTGTGGTCCATGGAAGACCCACTCTGGAGTAAGTTTATCCTGAAGGACTCCAGCCAATGGAGAGGCCCTATGCTAGAGCAGGGGAAAAGTGAGGATGAAAGAATGGCCCAAGAGGAAGTGTTACGGACTGACCGTAAACCATCTCTTGCACTGCTCAGCAGGAGGTAGAGGAGTTTGGAGTGATGGAACGAAGTTGAGGCTGGGAAGCTGGGAACTTCTGGGTGGAGGATAAGGTGGTGGGGTTTTTTTCTGTATTTCTTATTACTCAAATCTGTTTTTACTGACAGTAGCTTAAAGTTATTTTCTCCATGTTGAGTCTGCCTGTGGTTTTCTCACCCTATGAGGAAGGGAAGTGAGTGAATGGATGTTTGATCCTTTGCAGGGTTATTCCACCATAATGTCATTTTCTGTGTCCTCAGAGTAATGTGAGACTACTGTGTTTGTCATGAACTGATCACTGTATCAGAAGTAAAGCAATTACACTCCCTTGAGTAAAACTAAATACTGACTTTAAAAGCCTAGATCCTAGTTATGTCCTTTCAATAGTCATTGTTGTTGATACACTTTTTCACATGTGCACACAAGTCTTTATCAAAAATTTAGGGAACTCAGCTGACAGGTTACAAATCTTTTGTATTTGGGAAACACAGTAAGTGAAACTGTAGAAACATTTTGGCTTTAGCATCGCAAAATATACACATAAAATAGAAAATACTGCACCAGTAGTGATTTAGCCATTTTCCCTTTCATTGAAATATCATCTCATTACCTTGTTGTTTAGCCTTGTACGACAAAGTTATTCCTGACAAGTTATTAGCACATGATTTAACAGGAAAAATATGTTGGATATTCACTTTTTTTTTAATGGTGATCCTTCTGACTTCACAAAAGACTGTCATGTTGCCCCTTCACTTACCCTCATGTGAGTTCCCAGTATCCAATGAACAAATAAGCATGGACTCAACTTCTGGTCAGAATGACACTACTTTGATGACTTACTGCTCTAAAAAGTCAAAGATTTTTGAAGAAGAAATAATTGGAAAGGTCTTTAAAAGAAGGGCCTGGGACAAACCAGAAACTTGTCACTGTTGCGATGAGTTGGAATGCATGGCCGTGTGACTGCATGCTTCCACATCTGCTTGGTTCTGCAGAATGCAGTGGTGTATAGACGTCTACAGGCTTGTGTTTGGATTTTTTTTGTGAAAAGCAGAAATTCACATTCCTTACCTGCAGTCATACAGAGTAATAGAAACAACTTATTCTGTGAGAGTTGGTTAAAAGCTTTGTTAAATGTCTTGTAATGTCATTTTTTCTTGATACCATTAAATGTGTACTTAGAAGCAATTGTAATCGTCGTAGTCCAGTCTCTGTGGAAAGGGATACAGCTGAGTGCTGTTTTGTATGAAGACTTAAAAGTCAATTGCTTGACCCTCCTAGAGCTCTTTTTGGAGCTTAAACTTTATTACTTTGTGAGCTGTGTAGGATTTCTGATAGCTAATTAAACTGACATGTCTGCTGGATGATTCAGTAGTTGTTTCATAGCTAAGCTTTCCCATTGTATGGTGAATAGCAGTTAGAATTGCCTTTTACTGATATATATTCTATTTCTAAATCTGTAGTGTCAAGATATTGAAAGGCATGAGTTAACTTGCAGTGCTGGTAGAGTTTCTGTTGAAACATAGTGAGTCAAGAATTTGCTGGTTTTCCCCTCTAAAAAACTTCACTTCTATCTTGTCAGCCTCAGGTTGAGGTTCAGGAACATTTCTGTTCCTTAAGCTGATAAAAAACATTAAGCTTTCTGCCCACTGTCCTTAATGCTGCATTCTGGCAGACATTGATCTATCTGTGCAGAAAGAGTACTTTTAAGACATTTCAGAAGGAGTTCCAACTTCCCTACTTTGATTTTTTTTTTAATGACTCCTTTTGGCAAACAAACCCTGTTCTAAGGTGTCTTTCATAATGCAAACAGGTAACAGAAGGATATTTAGAAATAGGCATATTTCTTTTTCTGCTGTCTGTGTACCTGTTATCAGTTAATACATGTCCTATTCACTTACCAGCTATTTCTTTATGTTAAATCTTCTGCCACAAACTTTCATACTACAAAGTCTGTTTATTTCTGGCTTTCTGCTATTTGGCATAGTCTTTCGTAAAAATGTTTTAGGAACCTTTGATGAAAAATCTTCGGATTTGGATTCTTTTACTGACCTTTCTTTTACTAGACCATTCTTCACTCATAAAACTGGAGGGATTTTTTTTTGCTTCTAAACATTTACAAACTTTTTAAAACATTACCATTTCTCTGTATATTTAATCACAGGTACATCAAAATTTGTTGTAGCATTTGAGGACTGAATTAAAAATTAAAAGCTTATACTTGGCAGCAGCAGCAGTAAAGTTTGCAGTTGTGAGAAGAGAATTATAGATTACATCTTTCAAAATGAGTTTTGCAACAGCACCAGATAATCAAATTACAGTGTATTTTACTATGGTCTTTTCTGTCTTGATAGAACTGTTTGCCTTCATAGCAAGGATTGTGTTCAAACTATCTGTGCATCTGTAAAGCTCAGACCCACCTTCTTTCCACAGACCTTTTGTCTTATCACTAGATAGGCAAAAGAAATAGAATGTTTCTTAATACATATCACCAATCCAACCCATTGTCACAGGGAATGATTTCCATATCCATTAATAGTTAGCATTTTTCTCTCTTCTTTTTTCCATAGCTAAGCTCTGATAAAGATTCATGTTGCAGTCCCAGATAGCTATTTTTACAACTGTGCCAGAAGGTGAGGGTAACCTAAGTTCTTGTTAATAGATCCTGCGGCAGATGAGGGTGAAACAATACTGAATGATCTGTGTAAAGTTTACATATGATATATGTAGGGTTTATTTTAGAATAATTTGATTGCAATGGAAAGCAGGTGTTTAGCCATTTTGGTTATTATCTATTGTAATATAGCAAAATGGAAGCATAAGGATGACACCTAAGAAAATATATAAGGAAAAGAAAGAGCAGGAAAGGGTAAGAGTAGAAAGATCTTACCACCCGTGAATCTTGTGACCAGACTTGGTTGCTGCAATTTTGATGTCTGTTGGTCAAAGTTATAGTCACAGTCTTGATCCGTCAGGGGTGGCGAAAGCCCACCAAAATACCCAGTTCCATGGGTTATATTTGCTCAAGGCTCAGGTACTGGGAATGCCAGGGGCTGAGAGTTTTGCGCTGGATAATGTAATTCTGAGTCATGGGACGCTTCAGGAGTCTTTGATGGTTTAAGATGATTATGTTCCAGTTGAGTCAGCTATGGACCATGAAAAGGGGTGACTACCTTCAGGTTGTGGGTGAATGTTCCAGTACTTCCACAGAGGGGAGTTTTCACACCTAAGCTGTTATGTAAGGGAGGGCATTGCCATGATAAAAAGCACTATCCCACCTCACGGGATCTGCCTTTGATCTCTCTGACTTCTTGGTCTCTCCCCTTATTTGGCTAAAACCCCAGTTCTTAGCCTCCACTGGTGGATGTGCACACCCTCTGCACCTCGGCAGTTACTGCAAGTGGTCGACTGGTTGAGTCATTAACCATTAACAGACCAGTCTTTCACAGCTATGTATAAAGTTTGTGTCTATATATATATGTATATATGTATCTATACATATATGTAAAGAAAAAATTGTTGTGTTCTCATTGCATCTGATCAACTGTGATGGAAGTAGCAAGACTATGAATTTTATATTTCTCTACATTTTTTTCTCATTTCTCTGTTCCTTCTTAGTCTTTCTACCTAGTTACTCTTATTGATCCACTGTTTTTCCCTTGTCCTTCTCTTTGGCAACATGCACAGTGCTTTGACCTTTTTTCCTGATTTCAGAGAAATCATGTATATTCCAAGTTATCTTTATACAAAGTTTATCTAGGAAAAAAAATAGTGAAAAATAACACATTCTGGATTTTTAAGAAAAAGTACTATAGTCATGTAGTGATTAGGAAATGTAGAAGATGGGGCTTTTGTTTTATTTAAAGATGTTTGTTTTATTCAAGAAATCTGGGACTTGAAGTGGAGTATGTTGGTCTTGGGATGTTATCTAAAAGGAACTGAGAGGAATATAAAAAATATGTCCATTTGACATTCAGATTTTAAATGTACTAAAATACTTTCCAGATGTTTGTTTGCAGTGGGGAGGGGGATTTTATTTGTGGTATATTTTGGGTTTTTCTTAATATTTGTTTGTGGGTTTTGGTGAGGTTTAGGGTAATGGTGCTTTTTTAAAAGAAAATTGCTTTGTTGTTTTTTGGAGTTTTTTAATGCTCATTTCAGAAACAAAAGTATCCCAAAACTGACTTACGAAACCACCTTAGCAGTATTTACATTTGTAGTTTAAAATATGTGATACTACATTTTGTGATATTTCATGGTAGATTTTTTTCCTCCTTTTTGGAAACCCATCCTATTTAAGGTGAAAAACTGTGGGTATGTGGCATCTTGTAAATGCATCATACTGGAAAGTTATGGGCAAAGAAAAAATGCCAGTTAAATTAAGCTGCTATTTAAGATTAAATTAATTTGAAGGAATAGTAGAAGTGTTGACATATGCAGTATTGAAGAAGAATTTATCTTGAGTTCCTTTTGTTGTAAACGAGTTATTTTACAGTTAAAGTGGCAAAATGCAACAACAATAATCACAATTTAAGTTTTGTTTGACTTCATGTATTTACATAATAGCATTTTACCTTACTGGTATTAAGTGTGTGTTAGTATTTCTCTCTTAACCAAACTTATTCAGAAAATCTGAAATTCTGATTTGATGAGTTCTTTCTTGCTTTGCCATAAGGACATATGACATAGAATGAACAAGAAAGCTGCCCAGTTTAAGTGTTACTTTCACATACTCTTTCTCCAGATTGCTATGTGAAACTGTACATAATATAAACACATATTCTTGTCTCTAGTTAGTCACATTATAGTTAATGACCATATGGTCATTATGGTATAAGATCTACTGTCTGTTGTATTTATATTCCTCAAGCATATTGTTCCTTCAACTTCACAGTGTGTTAAACTATTTCAAAGGGAAAAAAATCCTTTCCCTCTTGTTTCTGGTTGTCCTATCAAGTGTAACCTTGGACCCTTATAGAGCAATTAGACCAGCCTCTATCCCCTCCTTTGTAATGAGATTTCTTGCATTTCTGAGTCTATAACCCTTTAGTCTTCCCTAATGGGACATCATTATTCTGAAAGAAACAATGTAAATGTAAATGAATATTCTCATTAACGAGTCACAGAGAAACCTTTAGTGGTAGCGCTGTGGTAATTCTGCTTGTTATTTCTCTGGTATTCCATGCAGATTTTTTTTTTTTATAATTCATTATTAGTATTCAAAATTACTTCTTCTTTAATTCTGCATGTCTTTCATAATCCGGTGTTCCAACTAGTTCAACCATGTCCTTGTTTTATTCTCCAGGAACCACCTGTGAAACGTTCAAGGTCTCTGTCCCCAAAGAGCTCTTTTAGAGAGTCAGAGGAGCTAAGGAAGCTTAAAATAGCTGAAAGGAAGATTGAGAACTTAGAGAAGACACTACAGCTAAAGGTGAACATGAAAAAAAAGCAAGCCCCAAACCTGCTAGCTATAAGCTTGCGTAGATAAAGGTACACCAAAATAAACAGGCATTTTGAAAACAGACATTTTAAAAATTAAAAATACACATACTGTTATGGACTCTGTGTTAGCATCAGAGAGCACTCTCCATTAGTTTACCTTTCTGTTTTACTGGATGAGCAATCCTGCAGTCCTGTGGAAGCCTAATTGAGCTGTCATCAATAAACACATACTTGTTAAATACATTTTCAAAGCTTGTGTCTGAGAATATATTCTGAGAAATTCATGTATTCATATAGAAATAAAGTACAGAAAGTACAAAAACTTTTTTTTTTACAGTGAAACCAATATTTTGAAATGCTGAAGTCAATACTTGAAACAGATTTATGCCTGGAAATCATAGAATTTATGGCTCAGAAGTTACTGTTCTAACAAATGCTGTTAAAAACCCCTAAAATCCTACTCCTTCTACCCCTTGGTAGAAAATCTTAGTTGAGCATATATTACAATTTCTCCCTGTTGCATAGATTTCTGTGGGTTTGTTTTTGTTGATTTGGTTTTACTTCAGAAATACAGTACCTTTTGAATGAACAATTGGTTTCAAATTGCACATAAGAAAGCGAAGCCCAAACCCTAAGTCATATTTTCTCAAACCTTTTAAATGTTCTCTCCTCCCTCCCCTCACTCTCCTCCCTTTCTTGCTTTATTTGTTGCTTACGTTTGTTCTGAGTTACGGAATTTGAAATATATTTTCAGCATGTGTAGCCTAAAGCAGAACTGGTTGGATTGAACATACTGTGATAAATGTCTGGTAAGTGAAAAAATTTGGGAGCTATATCAACCACAGTCCTGAACTTCTGCCTCATAATAAAAGACACTTATATGTGATAAGTCACTTTTAGAAAAACTGTAGGTGGGAATTATATTTTTGCACAAATGTCATAGTTCATCAACCTGTGTACTTGAGAAAGTTTATTAAAATGTCTTAACACATATAGAATATATGAACAGGAAAGATTATTTAGACTTCAAATTCTGTCTTACAGGCTGTCTTATTTCTGGGAGTCAGAAAATTTATTTTTTTTTCTTCATTTTTCCTCTGTTGAGAAATCTAAGGTATGTCCCACCAGCTAAATCTGAGGCTGAGAACTGGCCTTTGGGAGGCTTCCTGGTTGTTACTCTTACTTGGCCTGCCAGACACTAATGCTGCAGATTATTCTGACATGTGGACTACAGCTGCTCACCCTTGGAAGCAAAGCTCACACATCAGTGTGTATAGTTGTTGCTTAAATGATACAGAGCTCCACATTTCTCTGTTTTATTCTGGAAAGAGGAGTGAAGGGAAACACTAATTTTTTCAGCAGATACAGAAGAGAAAGAACTCTCTACATAACCTCATTTCAGAATTTTTACCATTCACCATACTGCATTGACTTATTTTCTATTTCATCTTAAAGTACAATTTAGGAATCTGCAGCTTTAATTATGTTGCAGGTGTGGAATCTCTATCACAGCTGTTAAACCATGATGTCTTTAAGGGCTAAGTCTTATATCTCCCCTTGAAACTAAACGCATGAGCTCCGTGCATTTTCTCTTGAAAAGATGCTTGGATTCTTTTGCAAAATGCTTTAATTGGTGGAATGGAAAGCGTAGAGCCCTGGTCAATGTACTAAACACTGCTGTGGCACTACCTTCAGAATTCAATGAGGCTACTGCCAGCATAACAGTGAACTAAGCTGTCCTAATGTTAACATCAGAATGTTTCTATTGGTATTCTGTGATTTCTTGATATTAGCCTTTTCTTAGGCATTGTTTCCAACAAAGAATAATGCATGTGATCAACATTTTCAAAACTGGCACTTACATTATTGCCTCCTCAGGAAAGGTGTTGCCTGTATGATTACTTTGAATATTCTTGCTCAGAAAAATCCTTGCTCTGTCAATAAACACACTAATGATGCATATCTGGAAGATGAAATTGTAACTTTATCCATTAGTCCTTCTGAAAAATGGATTAAAAAAAAAATTTTAAAAGTGCTCTATTTATGGAGTTTTCAGGAACAGGAATGCCCCAGTCAGTATTGCAAAGGAGCAGAAAAGGACAAGGTCCCATTCATAGGATTTCCCAGTTCTCCTCAGCAGACTCATTTCAGACCAAGACAAGTTGGCCATATCTTTGTTGCTAATATAAATGGGGTGATCATGTAAATTCAGGGTGTCCACATTTTTTATACAGACTTGCCTTTGTTTCTGGACGTACTAAAAAGCAACAGAGCATGTCTGATTGCACCCTTGTTTACAGAAGTGAATGTCGAAGTAAATAAAAGTACATACTTGGTTTTAAATAATGAATTATCAGACTGCTACTTAGGATGGTCAAAAGCATGAGTACATCAGTCTACTTTGGGTCTTTAAGAAGGGGAAAAGAATTTTGTTGTCAAGAAGTAGGTGTATATGAACCAAGAATATGTTATCTTCTCCTATATTATGTTTCTGGAACTGTGAGCACTGGCATAGCCTAGAGGAGATGATTTTGATTTTACCTTGAAAGCTCTCAAAAGCAAGCTCTTTCATCTGAGGGAGACAATTAAAACTAGGTTATGTAGATTTCTCTTTGGCCCAAACTTAATACTTGGTTATGTCAGCAAGACCACTCTCACTTTTAGCTCAGATTTCCTCTATAGTCCTATTTCATGTATAGTGCTCAGATGCCAAAAATAGATTATTATTATTGCAGCTTGTCCACATAACTATTTGTGGAAGAAAGTATTTTTTAATGATTGACTGCCTCACTTCTTGTAAGCCTAAGAATTGTAGTCAAATAATTGAATCAGTATAACTTTTTAAATTTCCTTTTTACTATAAGAGAAGTTACATGTCAGTTTCAACAAAATTTTGAATTAATGATTAGAAACCTCTGGCTTGTCTGAGCTGCCTGCCAGAAAAGAATGGCTTTCTTTCCACAGCAATTGGATTTTTCGTCCTGCAGATTGGACTTTGTCTTACTGTCTTTCGTTATTGTGTGGGAAGTACTACAGAATGATAGAGGAGAGCTGGACACTAGTCTGGAGGTCCAGCACTGCTAGAGATAGTTGTTCTGCAAATGCACAGAAAACTCTGTATAAGAGAGTTTATTTATTTAATATAACCTAATTCAATCAGAGAGAGACAGATCCAACAGATAGTGGAAATTTCAGTGTATATTTAAGATCCTAAAGTGCTTAATTCAATAAAGACAGTGACTAGGAAAGTTAATTGTGTAATTTCTATTTCTGCAAGAGCAGAGTAAGTGATAAAGGAAGGGAATAACTGTAACATAATGGGTAATAGAACAGGTAAGCAATAATGAAAAATGTAGATTGATGAGTAGGAAAGGCCAAATTCTACAGTTGGTTCACCTTTGAAAGGGCATTGACACTAATAAGCTTCTTAAAATTTATGCTGAAGACATTTCTTTCCAGTACTTTTCCAGACTTGATCAGTTTTTACTAGCAATATCAAACAATCTCAGAGCAATTGTTTAATGAACTTCTCTTGAAAACACAACATCTGTAATTGGATCCTTATGAAAATTGGCTGTTGTATTGTCAAGCAAAGCTTAGTAATAGTCTCTATGTCCTTAGTCTGAGATTTATCTTGCTATTTATGTGATTGGTTTTAATGTCATTGTAGTATTTACACGAGCCACTTAAAAATGGTTGAAAGTACTTTTTAAGCAAATCTAAATTTATAAATGTGTCTGTTTTAGAGTTTTTTTCAGAAAAAACCTTGCCACTATCACTTTGAGAAAATATTTAATGGTAAGGTCACTTTGGACATGCTTCTGTTCCTAAATTTTCTTTTTTGTGTTGCCTGAGTCACTTCCAAAAACCTTGTGGAATTTTGTATATAATACCATTTGAAATTCTACTTGTTAATTTTCAACTTTGTGCATTGTGAAAGCCGGGCTAAGTTTTAGAAGTCAAGTTTAGTCTAGGTAGTTTGTAGTTAGCAGTACTCTGCAAACCCTTACAATTTTTTTCTAGTGGGATCTTACTGCTTGCACTATTGGTGTATCTTACTGACTAATTCTGAAGAGCCCTCCTTGCATATAAACAATAAATACCTGTACATAAAATATTGTGATTTACTTAGTTCTGTAGTTGCTCTGCAAGCAGAGCTCCCATTGAACTGGAAATGAAGTTCTGAGTGCAAATTTTGCTGCAGGAGAATGTGTGGTGAATTCTTTACTGCTATATTCCAGAGCTTTATTTGCTTTGGACTTTGAAGTGCCTCTTCTTAGTGGTCTTTTTTTTTTTTTTTCCACAGCACTGTATTGCCATTTAGGAAAAACTTTTTTTAAACTTAGATGATGTTATCATGTAATATAAATCAAGATGTATTGTATTTTTTGTTCTGTACAATTTTTATATGGTTTTGATGATAAAAAATCTATTATAAAAATTGTTTTTATTTCTTGTTTGCTACATTACTAGAAGACAAAATCTGGGTATTGCAGGTTTATGTACTTACATAAAAGGAAATCCTGAAGCCTTTACATTTAGGGAGGTTTTTTCATGTGAACAGTGTTTTCCTTGAAAATGCATAGGTTATCTTTCCATTGGAAAAAGAGAAAAGGTACTTTGAACTAAAGGCAGTGCCAAAAATCCTGTTTCAGTCGTAGTAACCAGAAAACTTTAACCTCAAAGACTGTGATTCTTGATCTTTCGATTTAGATTTCTGACTTTCTTAGTAGTTGCTAAAAGAGAACTTTTGTTTCATGTGTTCAGTATGACAGTCTTTTACATTTTGTCCAACTCTAATTTAATTTTTCTTGTTTCATACAGACTGATATCTCATATCAAGAAACTGATAAGCTAAGAGCAGCCTATGAAAAACACAAAGAAAGGCTGCAGATGTTACAGACCAACTACAGAGCACTAAAAGAGCAATTAAAGCAGTGGGAAGAGGGTGATAGCAGGTAAGTTACATAGCTCATTAAAAACATTCCCCATACACAAGAAATCTGAACAGAAGTATTATATAGGTATTCAAAAGAGAATTTGATTTGAAGGAAGACGATACCATGACTATGATCAAGACTTTATCCCTTATTAAAGGAGAATACAGGACGTACCCCTATATGAGAAAAATTGTAGTTGAAACCAAGAGGTAATGTATTGAGCTGACACCTTGACTTATTTTATTTAGATCTCATCCTGAGCCTGAGTACTGGACAAAGGTCTGCTGGGCTGCTCGCATATGTTTGTCTAATTCCCCAGTCAATTGTTTTGTTGGCTGTGTATGTTTTTAATTTTCCGTAACACAACAATTGTTGATTATGTTTCAAATAGTTTTTAAAAATAGTTTTATTCATTAGAAATACAGAAATAATGGCCTCTAACATTAGTTACTCAAATATTAATTCAATCCAATCCTAAAATTTCCTTCCTAATAGGCAAAAAAATAATATATGCATGAAAGCAGTCTGGTTTTATCTGTTAAATTATTTAAAAATAAATTATTTCTGAAAATTTTACTGAAACAATTGCAGTAAGTATCTATTAGTGAAACGAGGTAAGACTGTACTACATAAAAATGTATTTAATGAATATTCTATATGTAATTCTCCCTTTTTTTTAAGTCTTTAAGTCCTTAGCAGACAGAATTTTTGGTAAACAGATAGATTTGGAGGCATGAAAACATTTCAGTTCAGTTACCAGGCACAGCTGTTTTTCAGGAACTGGTTCAAGAAAGTAATTTCCTTGTGGCTTTAGCAGGATTTAAGCATGCACAGTAAACATATATGTTTTACTTGAAAATAATTCTTCCAGCCTAATCTGTCTAATCTTGACAGATACTTTGTGACTCTCTCTGAACAAAAAGAGAGTCACAGAAAATGATGCAAAACTGGTAACTCTTTAGGGTCCAGGGTGACATAAAGCATTCTTCTGGGAATAATAAGCTGTCCCTCATATATAAATAATGCTGTGGCCTATGTGAGTAGATTTGCATTGCTTTGAAATACTGTGGCATTTACTTCAGAATGGTTTATATTTTAAAAAGAAAAAAAAGGCGTGGATAAAAATAATGGTAAAGTACAAAACTGCTACAACATTGATGGTAGCACAGGAGGATTTTTTTTAAATACCCAAGCATAATGACAAATAAATTTCTTTAAATGGTAATGAAAAGTTGATGTTTATTTTGGAAAAACATGGATGATCACTGTTTTAAATTTACTGCAATCTGGAAGTGACTACACGATGATAGTTCCTCTATTCAAAGAAATTTTTTAATTCTGTGTCCATAGCTATTTGTGATCCACTGAGAGGCCAACGCTGAAAGGTACAAAATTTAACCTAGATAAAGATAGGAAAATTAAACTTGATACACAGGAAGAACTGAGTGTTCTGGTTCTGATAGTTTAAAAAAAAAAAAAAAAAGAGAAGGAAAGACACAAAAGTGACTTTTGTTTCTGTTTAAAGTAATTGAGACCAGGTTGTGTTATGACAGGAACGTATTTGGGAAAAGTAGGTGATGGGTGAAATGTAATACTAAATCATCATCTGATTTTTTTCATCTGTATTTAAGATGAGCTGAAAATAGCAGGGTTTTGTTAATTTTTGACATCAGAATAGAATTGTATGAAGCCACACTAAAAGAGATTTTTTTTTCCTTTTTAGTACACTTAAACAAAGGAAAAGAGCTGAGACACAAATAAAACCAGTCTGTAACAGTAACACTATTATTTTGTGATCTCAAAAAGCTGTGTAGTGATGGTGTAATGTAAATTGTGCATTATTTACTCAGTATCAGGTGCTTATATAGCACTTCTGATCCTTTTTAAGTGTTAGAGGACTCCATTCTAATTCATCATAGATTAGTATCTGTTATTGGGATCGCAGCTGATGGGACCTAATCCACCTGTCAGTGTACATACAACTTGCACTGATGTACCTGACTGCAAAGAGGATGGGGGCCTTAGGAGGTTACCACATTCTCTTAAGAATTTATTCTATGCCCAGTAGGAATTTAGATTGCGGAGAATTTTGAATTGATTTAACAAAGAATTTTTAATACAATTTTTATCTTTTGCATTATTAAAATACATAAAATATTTTAATGACAGAAAAACTGTTAAATACTTTATTTTTCTTTGCTTTTAAATTCAATATTCTTTTTCCCTATATGTTGTCTTGCTTATAGACAGTTTATTCTTCCATTATGCTGTTTGCTTTAAGGTGTGCATTAGTACAACTTTCAGAGGGGTTTGCCAGGGCATTAGGGAATCTGATGGCTCTCTGTGTTTTTTGCAAGAGATTATATGACGGTTTCAAATTCTGCTTTCTCATACCAATATTTTAAGAAATATCAACAGAATGTGGGTGACACTATCTTCCACATGTCAGTTGAGAGGAATGGTGCCATACCAGCACAATATCTGCCTGAAACTACGTTACGGGACTTCTCTGTATTACCACAGTTGAGGTTTCATGCCTCACAGAACATACATTTCATACAAAATTTAGATTCAGTAGATGTTGTACTTGAAAATGTTTGTTTTCTAAAAGCACGGATGCTCTTATTCTTGTCCTCCTAAAACGTGTAGGTATTTGAAAACAACCAACCTATTTTTTCATAAACAGGCTTGAAAATAGTAAAAGCAGATACCAGCGTGCAGAGTCCTGTCAGCTTTGTCAAGAGGATCCTGGTGTGGTATGGAATGAACTGGTCTTTTTCAAAAGGGAGCACAAAAAGCTGTTGATTGAAAAGTGAGTTTGCTTCTTAAATGGTGTCTACATGAAGAAAATACTGGTTTGTTCTGAAGATAGTGCTTTGCAGGCCATATAAAAGGAATTACTTGCAAAATTTCAAGACAAACACAAAAGCAGAAAAGGAAAACATCAGCTCTTTTTCTTTCTTAACACCCGCTCCCCCCACCTCCTTGAATCAGTGACAAGTTAGAAGTTTGCTAGCACTAACAGAAACTGTATTCCGTGATCTAGGGATTGTGTTAATTAATGTGGCTCTCATCTGTTGGAGGTGTCGCTCTTCATTAGCCTGTATTTTACACACTGCCGTGCTTCATTTTTGGAATGAGGTGGTGAGGGGATAACCTAGCCAGCCATCCTTGTTTGATCTCTGTGATACATACGCAATGCAGAATGCCTCAGCTCTCTTGGTTCCCTGCCCTGTCCTGCTAATCCCAGCTGAGCTCATTATGGTATAGCCTTGCTGCTACTCCTGGAGCCAGAGCTGTCCAAGCTAATTACTGGTAGCAGCAGAGCTGCCTGTTAAGGGTCTGGTGTAGATCTGCTAACATGGTCCTTGGTAGTGACCTGCAAAAAACACAAGGGAGTTGCTCTCTTTCTTGCTGCGCACAGGCTGTCCTTTGGGTTTAGTGCTGATCCCTTCACACAGCTCTTTCAGCTGTAGTAAGTGTAAAACTTGGTGAAGGAAACTCTTACTTTAGAAAACATACAGTTTTCTGCTTTGATCTCATAATTCATAGGCTATTATACTCAGCCAAGCAAAGTAAGAAAATGTCCTTTTATACTAGACAAAAGGAAGTTAGTGTGGTATAATTAGCCCTTTGCTGCTATTTAACACTTCCGGTTAGTCATGTTGATTTTTTTTTTTTAACTTAAGTGTCAAGACATCCATTAAGTTTTATTCAGACTTTGTTTTTGTCAGCATTAAAGAAAATGTGTTTTCCCAATGGGTCACAATGTAAACCAGTTTTGGGGCAATACCATAAAGGCTGCTATCACAGAATTTCAGCAGCAGCAAATTTTTTGTACTATGTAAGTCCTTGTGTTGTTCGTAAATTGCCTTAGTGTCTTACAGACAATATTGCCAGTAGCAATGTTACATGGGATGTTCTTGTATCTGCACTTACAATTGTGTGCTCGTTCTTGTCACTTCATTGTCATCTTTGTTTACTGGTTTGAAACTATAACAGCAAATTATCACATGTAATTATTTTGTGGGACTAGCTCTGTGCATTTCCTTGATGGATGCTCC
>JAOXXN010000364.1:28749633-28770473 GCA_026770055.1 Myrmophylax atrothorax
CCCTGTCTCCTGCAGCATTCTCCTGGAGAAACTGGCAGCTCATGGCTTGGACAGGTGCCCTCTTCACTGGGTGAAAAGGGGCTGGATGGCTGGGCCCAGAGGGTGGTGGTAAGTGGAGTTATATCCAGCTGGTGGCTGGTCACTAGTGGGTGTTTCCCAGGGCTCAGCATTGGGGCCAGTCCTGTTTAATATGTTAATTGATGATCTGTACTGGGGGATTGAGGGCACACTCAGTCAGTCTGCAGATGATACCAAGTAGGATGAGAGTGTTGCTCTTCTGGAGGGAAGGAAGCTTGTGGACAGGATGGATTCATGGACTGAGGCCAATGGTACGAGGTTCAGTATAGCAAAGGTCTGGGTCCTGCCCTTGAGCCATAGCAACCCCATGCAATAATGCTACAGGCTGAGTGCAGAATGGCTTGAGATCTGCTCAGCAGAAAGGGACTTGAGGGTGCTGGTCAACAGTGGCTGAACATAAGCCAGGAGTGCCCAGATGGCCCAGAAATACCAATGGAGTCTTGGCCTGTGTCAAGCACAGTGAATCCAGCAGAACTACGGAAGTGATTGTCCTGCTGTAGGGAAATGATTCTGCTGCTGTATTTGGCAATGGTGTGGCTGCACCTGAAGCACTGTTTTTGGTTTTAGGCCCCTCGCGTCAAAAAGGACATTGAAGTAGGTGTTGAAGCATGTCCAGAGAAAGACAACGTAGCTGGTGATGAGTCTGGAGCACTCGTCTGATGAGGAGGGAGTTGGGGGTGTTTTTCTGGAGATAAGAAGTCTCAGGGGTGACCTCATAGCTCTCTACATCTACCTGGAAGGAAGTTGAAATAAGATGGGGCTTGGTCTCTTCTGCCATGTCTCAAGTGGAAGGTCCAGAGGAAATGGCCTTAAGTCACACTATGTAGGGTTCAGATTAAACAGTAGAAAAAAAAATATCACTGAAAAAGTGGTTAGCCATTGAATTAAGTTGCCCACAAAGGTGGTGGAGTCATCATCCCTGGAAGTGTTCAACAGGCATCTGGATGTGGTACTTGGGGATATGGTTTAGAAGTGAAAATGGTGGTTCTGGGCTGATAATTGGACCAGGTGATCCTGAAGGTCTCTTCCAACCCTGATGATTCTGTGATTCTGTGATACCAGTCAGACCAGGATGCTGTTACTACTATTGTACAAAATGCAGTAAAGTTTAAAATTATCCATAACTCATGTGAGCCATGGCCTCCACCATGAGTTCTGCACCAGTGCAAGACTGAGGTCTGGCCTTACATAAGTACAGTGCTAGCCAGCATCAGACTTTGGTTTGTCTTGGGGCCATTAAGTTTTATTATGCTACAAAACAACAAGACTGTGTAAATTAGCACGGTAATTACAGGAAAAAATTTTAGCATTGACTCAGTCATATGACATTACTTGGGGCCATTGACCAAATTGTATCAATTCCAGGATCAATGAGTGTCAGTGTTTTGGGATGTAAAGACCTTATTAATAGTGTGCTTTTATTTGAAAGAATATCTTCATCTTTATACATCTCAAAATTGGCAAGAAGTGCTAAGAAGTGATTACATGCTGAGGCAAAAATTGAGAACAATATATTATCTTAAGAATGAATATTTTGGATTGTGAA
Organism: Myrmophylax atrothorax; assembly: GCA_026770055.1. Classification (NCBI taxonomy): domain Eukaryota; kingdom Metazoa; phylum Chordata; class Aves; order Passeriformes; family Thamnophilidae; genus Myrmophylax; species Myrmophylax atrothorax. Next base: position 28,751,258 of record JAOXXN010000364.1, read on the forward strand.
AATAAAGTAGAAAATCTTATTGAGGAGACATTTCAAACTATGCAACCTAGCATATGTAATATGTACTGTGTAACCATATGGAGTTGGTAAAGGATTCAACAATTGCTACTGATTAAAAAGGGCTGAAAACTTTAAGGTCATGCTGTTAGAATTTTAAGATTTTTTTTTTTCTAGTCAGATCAGTAGTAATTGCACTAGTGTGACAAGATGTATTGTAGATTTGTTTCAGAAATTAATCAGGAATTCCTATTTTAGTTGACTGGTATCAGCTAAGTGTGTCCCACAGGAATAACTCTGATGGTAACATCTAAGTTGGGAAAATGGCTTTACTAACAAAGTATCTTCTAGATTTGACACCAAAGAGAAACAAATAGAAAATATCAAATCCTAGTAGTACTAGTATTAATAAAGGCATTGTTATACATCAATATAGTAACAAAGTCATATACTGCATTGATTTCATTGCAGGCAGTTTGTATCACCTATGTATGCTTATAGGTTTAAAAATAAACCATTTTTAAATGCACAAGAGGAAATGTTTCAGTTCGAAATCCTACACTTGGCATCAGAATGTGTTGAATCAATTTTGTAATCAAAGAATGATGTTTTACTGGCTCCAGTGCACACACTAACAAAAACAGTGTTGCTTAACTCTTAAGCTTTCATAATTTTCACTTTGGAAATGGGTCTTCCTAACTCATTTTCTAACAGCTGTGTGGCTTGAAACTGAACATTTCTGTACTGGACCATGAACTGACATATAAATCAAATCATTAGTAAGTAAACAATTTGGCACATGAATACATTAGTTTATGACGGATGAGGAAATATAAACAGAAAAAGCAACTTAAAATCATAGGGAGGCTATAAATTTTTAAGGCACTCATCCAGTGAAAAAATGTATATCAAAACATTATTGCAACTTAGTAACATGAATAAAGGAGGTTCAAAAATATCTAGTCTGTCACAGTCCAATTTGAAATTTCATAAAGTAGCCTTATTTTCCAAATGTGTTTTGTGTTTCACATGTGCTTCAGTGTATTAGAACTGCTCAAGGCAAAAAGGAATTGAAATTCAAGTTCTCCATATGTATGATCTGCTGTGATTATATATAAAGAATATAAAGAGTATGCTTATATATCAAAATCTATTAGTTGTGATTTTCTCTTGTTTGTTTAAACTTGCTTTTTCTCTTTGTTTTGTTTTGTTTTACTTTGCTTTGCTTAGAGTATTTTGTCTGCATTTGTTTCCTTTTGGTTTTTGTTTTTTCTTTTAAATTGCTGCTATAGATTCTTCAGTGTCTTTCTGGTTCCTTCTTTTCTGGAAGTGTGGATTAAAAGGCAATCACAGTGGAGCTGCAGTTTCTGGATTCCACTGCTGCTGTCAGCTTGTTAATTTATCATGAACCTCCTTTAGAGTTTGAATGCATCAATAACATTTATCTAATAATATGAAATGACTATTGCCTGGCAATGTTTGTATGTGGTCTAAGGCATTCATGTGAATGTTTGTCTATTATGCTCTTTGTTTGTCTGTGCTTGGCTATTTATCATTATTTGTAATCTTTCCGTGTGGATTTACAGTTAATTTCCTTGATATTTTGCTCCTTTAATTTACATTTCCTCTTCTCACCAGGATACAAATGTGCATTTTCTAGACATCACTTAGAGAGATTTTTAAAATTTCAGAAGCTGATTCAATTTGATTGAAAAAAGCAGAGTTGAACTTACTTTTCCATTTTCTACTGCGTCTCCTACATGTTGCAGGAACCACTTTACTGTTGGACCATTTCAAATGGTTCATTTTGTCATGGTGTGTACTTTCGTATTTGAGGCTCCCTCTTCTTCTGTTTCCTTCTCTGAGCTTGATCCAAGTGCTTTTCTGCATGCCTGTAACATTTCAAGCTTTTTCATTCCTCTCAGCTCTGCGCTTGCAGACACGTCTATGTACAAAACAGTTTGTTGGCAATATTGTAGATTGAGGGACCCACACCTCAATAAGAACACTGGGCAAATCTCACTGTACCTCTTCTCCCCACATTTGTGGCAGGGTATGTTTATTAATAATATTTTGTTAAATACAAAAAAATGTGAAGTTGGCAAATAGTAGAAAAAAATGAACAAATCTTGGAATCAGATGAGTCTGCTGTGCTTTATTGAAATATATCAGCAAATGCTCTCAAATGACTGTGTTTTGAATACTCTATAGAGGCTCTACAGTATTTTACCCAAAATGCCAATAAACAGGCTTCATAATTCTGCAGTCAGTTTCTATGAGATGAAGGCATTCTGCAGAAGAAGAATTTTCAGGAGTCAATCAACTACTGATGAGATATAGCCTAATAAATACAGCTCCACCTAGGATGATCAAGAGCAAACTTTATTCTCTCATTTTAAACTCAGCCAAGGTGTCTGTGTTGACAATCACAATTCTCCTTGGGTCATGGAAGTTGAATACTCGAGGAGGATCTTCTGACAATGAGTTACTCTTCTTGTTTCTCAGTCATCAATTTTTGAATAAAATTGTCTTCCCCAGCTTTTGACAAAATGGTTTTCTTGAAGTTGCATAAATATTAAACCAAAATAACTTCAGTTGTACGGCTGATGATTTTTACTAATGCTTAGTGTTGTTTCACTGAACTAGAGAACTTAAGGAATAGGAAAGGTAGGAACTTGAAGCATCAATTCTTTGTTGTGTGGTTTGGCTCACATTCAGCTGTGGGAAGTATTATTGAGCTTGGTTACTTGTGTGGTGTTGAGGAACAAAAACCAAAATCAGGTTTCAATTCCATTCAGGTTCCATTCAGGTCAACAAAGTCTTTTCAGCAGAGTGTTTCATGCTGTTTATTTTATTCTGCTTCTACATAAACAGAGGAGAGTGGCCTCACCCCTGCTGGACTTCTTTCTCTTTAACTGCAAGTACAATTTTTAGTCATATCTTCAGCGACAGAAATGGGACCAAAAATTGAGGCTGCTGTTGGCACCCCTGCTACAGATCTTGTCAAAGCCAGGGTTAAAGAGCAATTGCTCTGTTCTGGTTTGTCACCTGAGGTGGTATCTGTGTAAAACATCTGCGAAGAGCACTCTTGTAGAGAGACTGCCTGGCCTGGCCAGGCCACTGGTAGGGCCAGCTGCGTAGAGAATGCAACCCTTTCTGTGCAAGCCTTGAATAATAATACAGTGGACTTGTGCATGCCAAGGTTATGCTGCTTATAAATAATGGCTTACTGCTACCGTGATAATTTCAGTTGTAAAAATTAGATAGGGAACAATTGGTAGCCAGGATAGTTTTGAATTACCCTGTCTTAGTGGGAACAAAAATTTCACGTTTTGAATAAAGAGGTATGCCGGTGTTTCTGCATGCAGTGAGGTATCAATGAGCTTTAAAAAAAGTCTCTATTTGACCACAGTAAAGCCTGATGTTTCTGTTTTTATTTCAAGAACATTTCTGGTAGTCTGAGTCAGGAAAGGATTTTGTTTTATTCTGTGGAATCTACTTTGTCTTACTACTTATGGCATTATAAGTACAATTATTTTGCTAAAGACAAAAAAAATGTACTTACATTTAAGAACATTTTTTGGTTTGTTGTATTAATTCATGTTTTGTGTTCTAAATAGCATGTTATGTAATATTCCAGTGTGTATCTTGTGGAACCAATAACACAGAATGAAGATAATTCCCAGCTAAAGGAGCTTAGTCTAAATGGTACTGGTTTTTTCCATATGATTTGCACTATGAGAAATATTATAATGGAATATTTTTTTCTTGTGTCTTCTAGACTCTAACCAGAGAGTTACAGCACAGCATGCAAGGGCTAAGAACAAAAATCAAACAGGCAAAAATAATGGGTGAGATGAAAGTGTGCAAAAAGAGTCTTTCTCAAGAGTCTGTTCAGTTGGCAGCATCTATCCTTAATGTTTCAACAACTGATCTTGAGGAGATACTAGATGTAGAAAATGATGAGGTAAGTTATTTTAAGGACTTAGGTAAAAAGGTGCTAGATGGAAAGATGCTGTATATTACCATTCTTGAGGAAAAGGATTTCCAGGTAAAGACTGGAATTTCATTGCACAGCATCCAGCACATAAATCACAGGACTATTTAATTTAAATAAAAAGGTCAAGTGAGAGACTCATATAAGGTGACAAGACTTATGCATAAGTATAAACATCCTGTATTGAGCATGTGGATGTAGGGATAGCATTTTCCTTTTTCATGAGACTATTTGGCAGGGCTGTACATTTTAAATAGACCTCCACATTAATGAAAACAAAATTAGAATGTGTCTTGCTGTACTGGATTGATTTCATTGATGCTTCCTTTCTTGAACTGTGATACCTATTAAAGGTATTTCTGGACGACAGATGGTTTCAGGGGGCATCCATTGCCTTTTTTTTTGTTGATTATGTATTACATTTTGCTGTGAAATATTTGATAGTGTTTCATCAAATCACCCTCTATTAAATAGATACAGTAATAGCATTTCTTATCCAGATTTATTTAGGCCTGATCAAATAATACATGAAAAAGCCTGTACAGTTCCTTTAATAAGTGTCTAGGAGTTAATCATTATTGGCCTGTAATAGTACTCTGGTGGTGACTTAGATTAAATCTTATTGGAGTTTTATATTAAAGAAGTCACAAAGGAGAGTATTCACATTGTTTAAACAACAGTGCATGCTATGCACTGATACAGGTTCATGAATACAAATAAAATGGACTAATCCCTGCCCTGTTTACTAACATTTATACAACCAACATTTATACAACTGATTTGATGGAATTGTTCCATGCTTACCTCATTCTCATGGTGATTTCTACATCCTGTATCTTTTGTTGTAGTCACCACTGTGAATGCACGTGTAAAACACGTAAACATACTTAACTATAAAGGAAAAATAAAATTTAAAGCACAGGTGATGAATTTACACTACACATGCACTACATATTCCATTTATCAGTGCGTAGACTCAGGCACCTTTATGTTGAACTCATAAAATTTAGACATAAATCACACATACACCTGTACATTCATATGGAAAGAACATGCTATGTACATTTCTAGGGACATGCATAGACAAGGGTAGGTTTATAAACTTAACAGAGCAATGATACTTGGTGTATGCACTTCAGATAACTAATTTTGCAGGCCCGGTTCCCATTTCCCATGCTTTTTATTTAGTGTATACCAAATTACACATTTTCTTTATCGTTCATTATGTTTTTCTATTTTTAGGAAACAGCAAAGACAAAAATGGAATTTGAAAAAGATAAGAAATGGCTACAGTATATACAGAAACTTCTTGAAGCACAGGTGCTCAGTTTTTATCTTCCCTTAATGAATTATAACTTTGTACTCTGAATAGCTAAGTGGTTTTACATTGTAATTAATACAATGCGTATGTTGTTATGTTTCCATTGATGGTCCCAAACTATACTGTGATAAGGCAATGTGAAATCCTTGTTTTGCAGCATTTCCTTTTTGTTTCACTTAAAGTAAGACACACTGCATAAAACTGAAGTAATGTTAATCAAGAGTTTGTGATAGCTAACTGAACAGCTGAAACCAGTGAAACAATGCTAGAGAAAACCAGCACAGATCTTGGCAAATGTGTTAATTGAATTATTGAAACAATGTGTAATGCTTGCTAGAGTGAAAATGATCCATTCTCTCATAACTCTTAGGAAAGAGAGACTTTATTTTATGTACCTTTAAAGTTACTAGTTGTTATAGACACCTGAGGAGTTCATGGGTTTCGGTGACCTTTTACTGCGGACCTGTTTCCAGTCAATTCATGTTTTCCTCATAGCCAGACAGCTGTTTATTATCGTGTCTTCTCGCATTCTGTACAATATTTTCTTCTGAGACCTCGAGCAGCTTGTTAGTGGGAAGTAAATATTGATTTGGCATCCTGTCAATGCAGAAAGAATGAAAAAATTTTCACCAGAGGCCCCTCAAACATTTTCCTATCGACATTTTCTGGGCAGAGAGGAAAGCTGCATAGAGGATGACAAGTCTGAGACTAGCAGAAATCCCTGAGGGGTCCATTGAGACTGCCGCTGTGACCTGTGTGATACTTTTTCTTCTCTTTCAAGTCTTTTTTTTAATACACACAGAGTCTGCTGGGATGCTCCCCTCTTGTAAGTGATCAAGGGCAGTTTATTGGCAGGTGAGAACCCAGCTTTTCTAGCCATAGTCAGCTTTTGTTTGGATATCACTGACAACATACACTGACTCTTGAAACTTTTCCATTATATTTTTAGTTGTCTTCTTTATTTAGATGATGGGTAGCTGATGTCTGGAAGGAAATAAAATTTGATTTATAAATACAGTGTTCTAATGCATATTCACTAGTGTGGGTCCATTAGTGATGTGGTTAATATCAGTTAAGAGTGTGAATGATTGAAAATATTTTGAAAGCCATTTTAAGGGAACACTCACATCAAATTTATATATCATTAACAGCTTTTGTGTCTAGATTGCATCTTGTGACCAGATTTTTAAGGAATAACAGGTTTTTCTTCTTTCATTATCAAAACTTAATACTGTTAAGATTGTGTAATTGCTGCAATGGAGGAAATGGAAATACCGGTGTGCTTTTACTGGCTTTGTCAGAAATACTGGCATTTTAATTAAACCTCATGAAATTCAGCAGTAAAAGCACAATTATTTATTCTCATTTAATTGCTTTAAATGTAGGATTTTTTTTAAATCTATACATTTGAAAATTCTATACATATTATGAGCTCAAAAATAGAAATCAGATTTATGGAATTCAATGCAAAGTTCTCATTCCATTTTTTGTTATCATTCTTTGGTAAATAACTGAAAAATTCTAATCAGAATTTTATCACTTCTTTATTTCTGGTATAGACAGACAGCAAAAAACAGAGCATAGAGAGTGAAGGAATTGTTGACTATGAAACCAGCTATATTAGGATTGCAAATGTTAGCTAAGGATAGAAGAGCTCATTGCTCTTAGCTGTGTAAGTTTGTGTACAAGTTAATAGTGATATTTTCAGTGATTTTTGCTCCATCTTGTGGGGTTTCTCAGGAGGAACAATGAAGGTAAAAGTAAGTTTTGGCAAGCAGACCATTTTTAGAGAGGATTATAGTGGTGTTTGGGAGCAGCCAGCTTTGCTTTTCATTTCTGTACTTGCTAAGGCTCATAGACAGAAATTGTTAAGATTTATTAATCTGTGTTTGGGAGCAGCTCATGGAAGAGCTCTGTGCCATTTAAAATGCTTAACTCATATCTTGTACAGTTAGGTTGTGGTTTCTTTTTGTAAGCTTTGGTAATACTTCTGATCAGAAAAGCTCACGGTGAAACATAAGCTGTCTGTCTGTCAGGAGTTTGCTCACAACAGGCTGCCTGCTTAGTGTTAAACGTTAGCAAACTGTGTACCCATTTGCAGTCTCGAACAAAGATGCACGATTGTCCTTTTCTGTTATTCGGAGTAAAGGTTCAGTTGAAAATTGCATCAGATCACTTAATATTGCAGTTTGATATAGTGTCTATTTGTGCCATTGAGCCAGGACTTTGGAACATAATTGCCCAGCAGTATTGATTTAATTGCCTAGGTTTATTTGTGGACTCCTAATTATTGACTGGAGGTAAATTTAATGGAGAAACCTTTATGAACACTGGGAAACTGCTGCTGTTGGTGTTATACATAATGAACTGCATCATATCCCTTTAGATCATTCTTCAAGCTAATTTTATTCCACTGTGACAGTACGATAACATTTAAAATGTTGTAGACACTTTATTTTTATTACTGACATACACCATTTTACTGCTGAATTAAAATTTTGGGAGGGACTGAGGGAAGCACTAGTTGCTTTTTACTGTCATTTTATAGATTCCCCTAAAGTGTAATGATAAAGGATAGCACACCTCTGTTTTCACTTCATCTATACATTTATTTTCCATACCCTTATGACTTGAAGAAGTCTGATATCTGTCAGCTTTACAAGAATATTAACATTTTGGTGATAAATATTTTTTCACTCCTGAAACTCATAGACAACAGTCAGAGGTTGTGTCCTTATTGTATCAACTACTATAGAAACACATGTCAAGAAATTATACCAAAGAAACTTATGATTGAAAGAGACATCTCTGCATCAGGATGTTATGTTAATAAGAATCATATCATATGAAGTACAATCATCTTATAAATTCAGCAGAGCTGATAAAAATCACTTATTGTCTAAATTCACATTTTTAATGGCCAACAAGTGGTTTTTTTCTGTTATCTTTCCGTATTTGTACAGTAACACCCTAGAGTGTTTTCAATAAAGAATAATAATAAATCACCTCCATAACTGACATTAGGATGAAAAGAAAAAGAGCCTCTTGCCTATGAAGAACCTGTATATGGGGAAACTTCACATGAGTGCATGCAGGTGCCTGCTGCCTGCACATAGGTAGAGACATCACACTGATCATGCATTACTTTGGGCTCGGGAGAAAGAAATTGGGAGAGGTATCACATTATAGACCTTTCAGCTTTTAGAGGTTTGTGGTATGTGGGAGAGGAAGAGTATGGCTATCTCAATGTGTTTGTGTGTTTCCTGCTTGCAAGGCAAGTGATGAGGCTTTTACCCACTTTATGCCTTACATCTGGGTATGTATGTTTTATTAATTGAACCTGGCTCTCTCTTTTTATAATAATAAACACACACCCCCCAAAAAAACCAAACAAAACAGCAATCTTCTCTAATTTTTTTCTCATCATAGGAAACTTACATAACTAAAGCAAGAGGCTGACTTTTTTATATAACTTTAATATGATTTCTTATACCACCCTCAACTTTGATTCATTGTGACTGATTGTAAGGAACAGAACAGTCCATTAATAATTTTGTATGTGAGTACAGCATGTTAGCCCAATCCAGATGACTTCCTGAAGTCTCCAAGAACTGTTTTTTAATAATATGCACATCCATCATCTGCCTAACTTTTCCAAGAAGTGAAGCAAATGACAGCATTAATTTATCATGTCCCTATGAGATTTACAGCAACACTTGTCTTGCCTCCCCTCCCTCTTCATGTACTCCTTGGGATATCACATGTCACATAAACAAAGCTGTCTAATAAAATCTTTCCTCTTAGGACTTGATTATGAATCTAAAAATCATATTCCAATAGTGAACACTTCCAGAAAGGCTCCCTTCCCTCTGTTCTGTGAACACTTCTCTGTAGCTGTGTGTAACCCATCTCTAGAACAGGGTGTGAAACAGTATATTTATTAATTATCAGTAGGGACTTCCCCAGCCCCTTTTTAGGATTTTCACTGGCTTCCAAATACACATTTCCACTGCTGTCATCTGGGAATGGACCCTAACAGCTATGGCTGTTCCCTTTCAAATTCCTTGTGTTGGTACTCACCTGCTTTGCTTTCATTAGACTCTGTCTAGTCTGTGTCTGTCTTTTAACAGGTCTCCACTCACTGTCTGTGCTCTGCTCACACCCACATAGGTATTCACCCATGCCCAAGAAGCTGCACACGCTCACCACTGCAACATGTGACCAGGTGTTTTACATATCTGCATGTTAAAAAGCAGCACCAGCATAGTCTAAACCATGTTCTAGGCACCATTAACATTGATGTCAAACCAGCAGAAAGTAACCATGATTTTTTTCTCACTATTAGAGCTTAGTCCTTTGCATTGACAATCCCCTATGGTATAAGTCTCTGTTTATGTAATGCACACAAACAAAACCATGTTACATCGCTTGTCCTGAACTGAAAACAAGGAGAAATTGAATTGATTACCCAGGATAAAAATACAGGCACATGTTTACATAATCATATATATACAACCATCACAAAGTAGAATAAGAACAAAGAAGACAAGTAACAATGAGGTGACACATTCCTTTAATTTTTTTTTAACCTTTGACTTTTATAGTGAAATTAGGAGGGTTTAATTTTTAGTCTGAGTGTCTAGTTTTATTTCAGATTATTTTTGTGGTTCTCTTAATTCAATTTACAGCAGCTCTGCAGTGTGTTTGAATAGTTTTGTTGGCCAATTGTATTATACTCGTAACCCATATAGAAAGATTTAAAATAGTTGTAACTACTAATTTATGTACTCTAAAAATTAAATACTTCCATTTTTATGGTAACACATTTTAGAGTTTGTGAAGCAGAAACCAGGTAATGGTATACTGTGAATGGAGATGATGTGTCTCATTAGAGCAACATTGCCTTGCATTCATTATAAGTCTTTTCACTGGCAAATCTATGTATATTTATACACTTGTGCTGAGAGAGACTCAGTCGTGTGGTCTAAGGTCAATAAATACTACTAGTTTGTTTTTTATAGAAAGGATCTCCAAAAGAAGCAAATTTAAGGTCAGAATAAATAGGTGAGAGAAACAGAGTTAACTGTCACCATTTCTGACTTTTTAGGATCATATTACCTTTATATGTACCTATAAACCAAGGTGTCTATCTAATAAGTCGTATAAAAATATGCCTTTCGTTCATATGGCTTTCTAGTGTCAAAGAATAAATCTGTAAATCTGGAAAGATGAATAAAGAAGTAAAATTCTTTAAATCCACATGTAATTTGTGCTTTCAAATGGTGTGAATTTATACAAATCAATTAAGTTCTACTTCTCTTAAAATACTACTGTAATGTAGTGATATAGGATGACTGCCATTAATGCTTAGTGTTCAGTTAAAGGTGTTGAGGCACAGATAACTAAAGCATCTGAAGGAAGTACCATTCTATGTTAAAATATCTAATTATCAGTGGTATAAATAAGTTTTCACTCCTTAGAAGTATGCACTTAGCACTCACTGAACTTCTGAACCCTTCCCCAAGCATATGGCAGGTTTAGAAGCTGGAATAAATACTTAAGAGTAGAGACATCTTCAACACTTGTGAAGTTCTGGGGAAAAATGTAAAGGAAAGCTTTGCAGGATAGTTACAGAGACATCACTAAAAGCAAATCTGGCAGGCTTCTATTAAAGATGAAGACTGTAGAGATCATCCAGTTCTGGTCTTCTGTATGGAAAGAAAACTGTATAGAAACACACAGCACTTTCCCTGAAAACAATAAATGTTGAAAGAATGGCATAATTTTCCACTTTCAAATACTCTTGATCTAAATAAATCCTTTAAATGGAAAGAGTTCTTAAAATATCACTTTGCTATGACCCGGAAACCACAGAAAGTAGTGAGCAGCAAGTGAAATGTTGCTGGAATGATATGAGCCAGAGTCATCAATAAGAAAGCATTCATCTCAGGCATATTATTAAGGAGGTGAAATCTATCAGAAATTAATGTATTCAAACTAGGCAAGAAGAATTAGAGACTTTGAGGTAACGATACAGTATTCTTGTAAACAAACATATTTAGACAAAGAGAGAGAGCAATTAGAGTGAACAGGATTCTGGAATCTGTGTTTTTAAAGCATAGTAGCAATAAGTGTCACAGAATGTCAGGTAAGATTATGTTTTATATTACGCTGAATAGATTTGTGCTCAGTGGATTCGATTCCTCTATTCCCCAAAAAGTCATCACAATAGCACACAGGAGAAAGCTGACAGGTGTAGATGACTACTAGAAAATTCTTACCATAGGCATAAGTTATTTATGACATGGAGGCATGTCTGGCCAGCAAGTACCAGTGCTTTAAAACTCCTTTTCCTGTAAAAAATTGAAATAATCTGTATTATTGTCCTTTTTCTGTAACTACAAAGTGACTGTTCTGCAACATGTAGGATTGCCTTTATAGTAACTTCACAATAGATGCTTACTATTAACAAGCTTCTCCTTGTTATTATTTTAGACTTTTTTTTCTGACTTGTTAGTAATTATAAATATCACTATATAGATTTATATCTGTTTATCAGTTCAGCCATTACATCAGCATTTGTATTTTATCTACTTTTATATCTGGGCTTTTTATTTGTTTCTTTTATGTTTTTTGTTTCATATATCTAGGAAACAGGCAGTATTCTATCTGATGTAATTACTATACAATATTCTCTTTAAAATAGAATTGAGAAGTGAAAAAATAAAATCAGAGCAGCAATACTGAAGTGTGGAACTAGACAGGAGTTCTAGATGAGAGAGTGTTGCATTCAGCTGCAGTTGTGAAAAGCAGAAGCTGGTGATTGGCTTGTTTACCAAATACTGTATTTTACCTAATTTATTTCTTATGGCCTTATTAAGGTAAAATTATCTCTCCTTATGATATGAAAATGAGCTGTTATTTCTGGTGTGAGACTGACCCCTCAGTCACCGCTGGTCTCACCAGGAGTTCAAGGAAGCTGACAGAGCTCTGTCAAGCTGATAGAGACTTTTCAATAGTGAACAAAAACTGCCCTGCTCTCTTCTGGCACTGCACTGGCCACTCTGTGAGTGGAGCTGCCATGACCAGTGTTATGTATCACCTTTAAAAATACTTACTAGCAAACAGGGCACTGATGCACCAAGATAGTGAAAAAAACCCTCTTTAAGCATTAAGGTGATGACACTGAAAAATATACCAAATATCTTTTTTTTCAAGACATCAGTGGTGCAAATACATCTTTTTACAAAGGAGTTGTAAAAGAGGTTTTCCTTTTCATCTGTAGATATTACAGGATCACAGAATATGCTGAGTTGGAAGGGACCCACAATGATCATCAAGTCCAACCCTCAGCCTTGCACAGGACAGCCCCAAGAGTCATACCATGTGCCTGAAAGTATCATCCAAACACTTCTTGAACTCTGTCAGGCTTGGTGCTGTGACCACTTTCCTGGAGAGCCTGTTCCAGCACCCAGGCGCCCTCAGGGTGAAGAACGTTTTCTAATATCCAACCTAAACTTCCCCTGATGCAACTTCAGGCCGTTTTCTTGGTTCCTGTCGCTGGTCACCACAGAGCAGCAATCAATGCCTGCCCCTCCTCTTCCCCTCAAAAGGAAATTGTAGACTACAATGAGGTCTCCCCGCAGTCTCCTCTTCTCCAGGCTACAATTTTTTGGTATCATGTTTTAGAGAGTCAGACATTTGTGGCATATTCCAATTAATGCAATTGGAGGTTTGAGGTTATGTTTTGCTTTGGGTGGTTTTTTGTGGATTTTTTTGTTTTATTATTTACAAGTTTTCATGTGTATAAATCTAAGGCAATTGCCACAGCACTGAGAATTATACTGGTAGCTCTGTCTCATCCTCCTGAGAGTAGTGAACATATACACTACCATTTCTGCATGCCCCAGAGGTGACTGTAACCTTTTATTGATCAGCTGATTGAAGATAAATGACAGAGATGCTGGTACTTCAGTTTACATCATTAACATGGTCAGTAAAGCATGAATTGTTCAATAAGGAGTTTATCTTTTTTCATTTTACTCTGCTCTTTTATCATTTTTATGATGGAGAGTGAATTTTCAGATACTAACCAGGCAGAAGAACTTCAAAGATCTTGTATGTGTGTGTGAGGTAGTTGTCAGACCTAAGGGAAATCTGACAGTTTAAAGATACCTAATGTTTTTCACATTAAGAAAATAAAGTGTTATGGTAATTTTTCTTCTGTGTTTCTTTTCCAGTTTCCTTTTGCCTCGTACTTAATGGATGCTGTACTGGAAAAATTAAATGAGAAGAAGAAACTGGTAGAAGAGTATAGTTCTCTCGTGAAGCACACTGTATGATACTGCTAAGATACATCTTTGCAAAGTGTGTCTGTCCTCTTCACATAAAGAACTGTCAATATAAATGTTACATACATACATAGAAACCACAAACTAATTAATTGTTCAACAAGAGGAATTTAATTAAATTCCTGTTAGAAAGCAGTGTAGTATTCGATTCCTTAAGAAAAAAATTGCTGCAAATCAATGCAAAGTTCAAAATTATTTTCCTTTAAATGCATTGGCAGTGAACACCAGTGCAGGCTTTGTGTAGAGAGGATGTCTTTGATATGACTAATACACATCTGTACAATTTTGAAAGCACAAAAAGCAGCTAAGTAACACCTGGTTATACTGATCACAGCAGTAGAAGTAGGATTTACAGAGGAACTGGGAATATCATTGGGATTTTCATTACCTAATTTCTTTTAGCTTTTTTGTAAAGGCCAGTCTTATGATATGTACTATGTGAAAAGGTAGGCTTTTTTTATGTTGCAAAAAATTAATTATTGTAGAATAAAAATATTCTGTGTGGAGTAATACTCATTGGAAAAGCCGTATTTTTTGCTAGTATATTGTAGTATAATGTATGCAATGCATTTAAAAAATTCAATACAAAAATTTTTTTTCTGTTGTGGAGTTTTTTTCACTAGTAGACCAAGTTCTTTTTCAGCTAACACCTAGCTGCAAGCTCTCACTTTCCTTGGAAAACTGGTATAGAGTTTTAATCAATTATTTTCACCATGGTTTCTCTGGCAATACTAAAAAATAATCACTACTTCTTCACATCTTTGATTTGAGTTTGTACTCCTCTAGACCAACTCACCTGAAAAAGACCCAAGACACAGGCATCTGCATTCGTGTGGTGATAATATCATTATATATAGCTCTTCATCTATGGTTATCAAGTTGTTTCACAAAGGATATCATTATTCATATTGGATAAGGAGTCAGAAGCAAGATCTGTTTGCTCTAAGATCACTCAACAAAAATATGAAACATGAAGCATGAGAAGTTTTCTGCATGTCAGTCCAGTGTTTTTCCTAGGTTGTCATCATGTATTTTCTAATTTATGGAGTTCACTCTTTGGTTTCTCCAAGAAAAGGAAGACATCTCTCTCAAAAAGGGAAGATGCCACTAAACTTCTGCTCAGTTGCACCTGATGACAACAGGGGCTTGCAAGGATTTTACTGGAATTAGAGAAAATAATGCAAATGTATTTCTGGAAACTAGCCTTACATAAAAAAAAAGAAAAACATCTTTAGGATCTTTAGGAATGGTTGACCACCACCTTTTTCAAGCAACAAGGGACATCGTATGAAACTATGAGGTGATATATTCAAATCAAGCAAAAGGAAGGCACTCCCCTGCAAATGCAATTGAGCTGTGAAACTATCTGACTCAGGGTTTTACTGAAGCTAAAAATTTACATGGGCTCCAATGCCATTAAAATAATGCCAACAAAAGTTATGGAAGATAAATCCATCAAAATATGTGGAACCATGTTCATATGTTTTTCAATAACTAGCAAAATATGTTTTAACATAATGTCAACATGTACTGCAGCACAGTGAAAAGAACTTCATGAGGCCAAAGCTCTGTCAAAATTACACCCATTGTCTTCATTTCCACATTCCAAAAGACCTGCTAGCGCAAGTCTGATCTTGATGTTAATCTTAGCACTTTCATGATCTTTTGTCTTAGTGAAAGTGCAGAGAGTATCAACTAATGCATGCAGAAAATATGCCTCAAAAAGAGATCATTTCCCAGACTACTTTTTTCTCAAAATTTAAATATCTTGCTTTACTGGCCCTGCAAATTTCTGTATCTCCTGGGCAACAGGGTATGGAGAGACCTCTTTTCTTGGCCCAAGAGTAAACAAGAGCAGTAAATTGTACAGACCCAAATTATCTACTTCATCTGAAGACACTGAGACGGGGAGAGAGAGAGAGAGAGAAAGAGAGTGAAAGAGAGAGAGAGGGGGAGAGGGAGGGGAAGAGAGAGAGAGACGGAGAGAGAGACACAGAGAGAGAGAGAGAGAGAGAGAATAGCAAAACAAAATCCTTAAATGCAGCTGGACCCATATTTATTCACAGGTGTTCTTGACATCATAGTACTGCTAGTCCTTCTGCAAACTTTCCTGGAGGGGTTGTGAAATATCTATGAAGATCTTTCTTAATCTTTTTAAAGCATTTTAATGTTATTTTCAAACTTCTATAATTTGATATAAACAAACAAAAATGGAAAAAGCAGTCAGAATTTTTTCTGTGAAAAAAAATCATATAGTTTGAGACATTTTTGGAAGGAGAGTGAAAAGGGTGATATTCCAAAGGAAACAAATCTTTGCCTTTCACTTTCACAAATGTTGAATTCTGTCTGTGATGAATATACTGGGTTTTGCTGCTTATTTGATCTTCACCAGCAGAAAAATAGTCTCTGAAAAAAAAAATATTGTAAAAGGATTAAAAATAATTATTTTGATTATGTTTTATGAATATTTAGAAAAACCCCTTACACTAGATCCAGGCTCATTACACATGCATGTTACAAATTTAGTGAAGAACTGATTCTGGTTTGGGGAGAAGCATTAGGTGATATTGCCAAGAAAAGAAAGCTAAGCATGAAATATCTTAAAGGCAGCGCAGTTTTGAAGTAACGGTACCTACCAATATCCAGAAAATCCTCTTAATCTAGATTTTTAATTTTGTTAAGGTATTTTTCTACCCTGATGCGTCCTGGCATGGCCTCTAGATGGCAGACCTTTACAAAAAATGGACTCAGTCATGTCGGGCAGAGGCGACCCTGGGGCGGCAGCAGCAGCAGCTGGTCCTAGCTCGGGAATTGAATCGGGCGTTTACAGCTAGTGCAGTACGGTACAGGGACAGAGGGGCGAGGCGCTATACTCTAACAACTTTATACATATGCACACACACACACGTACATACATAAATAAATGCATAAATATGAAATACATGGAGTTGTATAGAGCTTCAGAGTTGTTTAAATGTTCTAACCTTCTCAAAGGGGTGGCCAAGGCTCAAGCAGCCATGAGCGAAGGGAAGTCCAAGGTGTGAGAGCGCCCATCAGGCCCTGTCCAGGGAGCACGAGTGACCCAGAGCAGGAGAACAGGAGTGGGCAAACAGGGACATGTCACGGCAGTGAGTGAGGGTGTCACAGCAATGAGGGTGTCATGGCAGCGAGGGTGTCACAGCAGTGAGTGAGGGTTTCATGACAGTTTGCAAAGGCAGGGAAAGCGGGAAAGGCTTCTCTCTGACATCTCAGTAGCTGGTAAGGAAGAGCAAAGACATCTTTTCAGCCCCAGTCTTATCAACATAATAGTTTAAGGCTTCTCAGTTATGGTCTTGACTCTCTGTAAACTTGATGTCCTGTAGCTGCAGCAGTCACTGAACCAGCCATGCCAGAGGCTCCAGCCAGCCAGATCTGCTGACGGCAGATGCAGGTCTCCAGGTCACAGCTTACCAGGGGTGTCTGATACCTCCTCGTGAGGCTGGGGCAGACAAACTGTAATTTTGCAGAAGGTGGGCTGTGGTTGAAGAGCTGTGTCACCAGGTAAAGGAGCTACAGGAAAAAGTGAAGAGGCTGCATAGTGTTCAAGTGAATGAGTGAGAGATTGACTGATCATTTTCAGAGATGCTACAGTCTCAACAGTCTTGGGAGTCTTGAACCTCCACTATAGTGGAGAAGCAGATGGACTTGGAAACCTACAGGGTAATTAGTCAAGGAACTGTTGGTCAGGGATCTGTTAAAGATGAGGGCTGGAAGCTGGTCACTGCATGTACCACGAAGAAGGTTCCTTTTCCTTCTCAAAATGTGACAGGTAGGACTGATGTCTTCTACAACAGGTGTGAGGCTCTGGAGCCACAAGGCCAGACAACTGATGAGGTGGGTGAAGGTCCTTCTGGGGTAGAGGGGGCTTCTAAAACAACCACACCCGTAACCTGCATTAAGACCTTCTCTGTTCAGAGGAAAAGAAAGGTAGTTTTAGTAGGAAACTCCCTTCTAAAGGGAACAGAGGGCCTCATATGCTGACCAGACTTAACTCACAGGGAAGTCTTCTGTCTCCCAGGGGTGTGGATAAGGAACATTATTAGGAGACTCTCCAGTCTAGTAAGGCCCTGCGACTACTATCCACTATTGGTTAATCTGTCAGTGACAAAATAACAAAGAGGAGCCCGAGGGCAATCAAAAGAGACTTCTGGGCCCTGGGGCGATTGGTAGAGGGATCAAAAGTAATTTCCTCAAATCGTCTGGTAACAAGAAATAATATTTATCAGAATAAGCAGATCCATCACATCAATGAGTGGCTCCGAGGTTGGTATAACTGGAAAAATGTTGGGTTTTTTGACCACGGGATGATCTACCCAACACCTGGTCTACTGACACCTGACAGGATGCACCTGTCTCAGAGGAGAAAAGGAGTTCTAGCAGGGGAACTAGGGGAGCTTGTTGACAGAGGTTTAAATAGTTTTGAAGCGGAAAGTGACAAAACCATGCTTGCCACTGATGACCAGTGGGATGGTGTGCCAAAACTTGAGAAAACCAATGCTCAGTCTGCCTCAAGAGGTGTTAACTACAGTACACCATACCTGTAATATTTCTACACTAATGCACGCGGCATGAAGAACAAAGAAGAGGAGCTCAGAGCTTTGGCCCAGCCCCAGGGTTTTGACATGAGTGGCCTAAGTGAAACGTGATGGAATGAGTCCTGTGACTTACGTTGGGTTGACCTGTTGCATACGTTATAAGCTCTTCAGGCAGGGCAGAGCAGAAAAGGTGGAGGGATGGTACTGTATGTAATAGAGGGGTTAGAACTTACAGAGCTCTCAGTTGGCCCTGGCATGGTTGAGAGCCTCTGGATAAGAATTAAGAAGCAAACAAATAATGTGGATGTCACTGTGGGAGTCTGCTATAGACCTCCCAGACAGAAGGATGATGCTGAAAAATTAGTCTTTGAGGAACTAAGGGACACTTCCAAGTCAACTGCTCTTGTCCTTGTGGGGGACTTCAACTTGCCAGAAATAACTGGAAGCATCATGCAGCTGGTACAACCCCAGTCAGAGGATTCCTAAAAAGCCTGGATGACAGCTTTATGGAACAGGTCTTAAGGGAGCTGACTTGGAAAAAATGCCCTCCTTGATCCCCTTCTTGTCAGCAGAGGAAATCTTCTGAGGAATTGGTGGCCATCTTGGCCACCATGATCTTGAAGTGATCTAGTTTAAAATCTCTGTTGATTGGAGGACAAGTGCCAGCAAAACCTCGACTCTGGGCATGAGGAGAGCAGATTTCAGGATGCTCAGTGAAGTCCCCTGGGAAAATATTTTTGGAGGGTCTGGGGTCCATCAGTGCTGGTCACTTTTCAAACCTCCTAAGGGCACAGGAACAGGCAATTCCCAAATGCTGGAAGTCAAGCAGGCAAGGCAGAAGGCTGGATTGGCTGAGCAGAGATCTTCTCTTGGAAATAAGGTAAAAAAGGAAGATATATGCCCAGTGGAATTAAAGTCAAGTGATATGAGAAGAATTCAGAGGTGCTGCTTGCTGCTGTAGGGCAAAGTTCAACTG
>JAOXXN010000364.1:28781777-28798818 GCA_026770055.1 Myrmophylax atrothorax
GGCTGGTTGGGGGGGGAGAGGAACACTTTTTCTCTGTTCTTGGGCAGTTGGCATTTTGCCAGCTCAACCCAAGACAGCATTTCAACAATATATTATGGGGACAATTAACTACAGTGCACTTTTTCTGTTTACATACACTATCTCTTGTGGAAGTCTCACTGGGACTTCAGCAAAGCACGCCTGTATTGGTTTAACTGGGTTAACATGTTAACCAAATCTCTCTCTCCTTCTATTAATTCACCTGCTCTCCCAAAGCATAATCAGTCTAGAACCTTTATTCCTCTTAATATTTCCTTTAGAAAAGATTTTGAAAATATTTTACCTAAAAATTATAATTTTAAAATGCTGAGTATTTTTAACAGCACAGTTTTTAATAATTTTGAAGTATTGTTTAGGCAGCATAGCTAAACCTCAGTGTAAATTGCTGCTATATGTAAAAGACAAATTGATACCAGTGTATGTAGCATCACTGGCAAAGATCACAGAAGTATATTTCATGGAATACAAACCCACAAATGATGTTTCTTTTAAGTCAAGAGGGAAAGAATGATTAGGAAGCGATTTTTGCTTCCAAAAGTATCATAAATTTTTAAATTATTGTCTTATCTCAAGAATTTTTCTTCTAGAAATGATGTGAGCAGCCTTCACTTGAAGACTTGCCTCTTTAAACTTGCTATTCAGAAGAAAATAAGGTCAATTATAAGTTAAAAACATTAAACAAGGGGGGTTTTCAGCAAGTAGCTGCAGTTTCCAAATGGCAAATTATCAGAAGAGTATCTGAAATAGTTGCAAACTTAAAAAGGTATTAATGAAAAAGGGAGAGGAATTTCAAATTACAAGGATTGCCTAAATACTATAAAATAGGCAACTGAAATTAAAATGATTCTCCCTCTAATTATATCTATAATTAGCTTCTCAGTCTCTCTTTTCCCCCTCCATTATTATGAGGTTTTCAGGTTATTTTTGTAATGAATTAAATAATCTCTTTGTAGTAGTTTGCACAGTCTCTCTAAAAAAGGATTAACATTGGAAAATTCTTGTGGGCTTCTCAGGTGACCTGTGAATTTTCTGTCTTGAATACGTAACATTATCTACTAGATGAGTGTCAATGAACAGTTTAATCATACCATCTTCAGTTAGTAAGAAGTGGAAATATCTGTTTATTTCTCTGTCATTGTGGAAATCTGTCTTCTGCATGTCTTTTGTATTTTTAAGACAATAATAAAATGTACTTTCCTTCCCTCTACCCACACAGTCTTCTCTCTACTCTATCCCCAGTAATATATTGCCCCCAGATTTTAGGCATCTTCTTTGTAAATAGTCCACATCTAAGGTGGTGATTAGTTATCTTGCAGAGTCCATTGAGAGAATGAAAGGCAACCATATCACCTCAGAACGGGCAGATAAATAAGATAACTTTTGCTCTAGAAGCAGATTTCTCTCTTTGTTAATTAGAGAGATTAGAGACAGTTTACAGATACCCTCGGTGAATTTGGAGATTATACCAAGCTGAGTGGTGCAGTTGATACTCTGGAGGGAAGAGATGCCATCCTGACAGTGACAGGCTTGAGGGGTAGGCCCATATGAACATCATGAAGTTAACAAGTGTAAGAACCTGCACCTGATTTGGGACAATTCCAAACATGAATACAGACTGTGAAATGAGTGAATTGAAGGCAGGCCTGTGGAGATGGACTTGGGGTATTTGTGGACACAAAACTGAATATGACCCCTCAGTGTGCACTTGCAGCCCATAAAGCCAGCTGTGTCAAAAGAAGTGTGGCCAGCAGGCTGAAGGAGGTGATCATGCTTCCCTATTCCAGCCTCATGAGATCCCACCTGGAGCACACTCTTCATTCAGCTCTGGGGACCCTGGCATGAAAAGGACATGGACCTGTTGGAGCAAGTACAGACGAGAGCCACCAAGAAGACAAGAGGGCTGTAACACCTCCCCTGTGAGGAAAGGCTGACAGTTGGGATTGTTCAGACTGGAGAAGACTCAGCTCTAGGGAGGCCTTAGATCAGCTTTCCAGTTCCTGAAGCAGGTCTACAAGAGAGCTGGAGAAGAACTTTTGACAAGGGCATGTAGTGATAGGAAAAGCGAAAATGGGAGATTTAGACTAGATGTTAGGAATAAATTCTTTAGTGTGAGGGTGCTGAGGTTGCTAAGAGAAGTTTTGGCTTCCCCATCCCTGGAAGTGTTCAAGGCCAGGCTGGATGGTGCTTTGAGAAACCTGGTCAAGTGGAAGGTGTCCCTTCCCATGGTCATGGTGTTGGAACCAGATACGTCACTTCGAATCCAGACCATTCTGACTCTATTATTCTATGTCTCTATGTCTCTCCTTTATATATCTAAAGCTGGCAGAGAAGAGTATTATCCTGAACGTTTAGAGTTTCTTTCTTTTTTTTTTTCCTGGTTTTCAAAGCTATTTGCTTACATGAGTTGAGAAAGTCCATTTTGTTCTACCTTGTGGATTTCCACAGCCTCCAATACTGCAGCACTTTCATGCAAATCAGAATTATACTAGCAACACAATGTGGATTTAGCTTTGAGACATCACACATGAACACAAAGTAGAGGAAAGACAGTCCGTTTGAAAAACTGGGAAAATGCTTGTGAGTTTGCTAAATGCTGTGTCTTTGGATGGAAAAATTCACCAGTGAGTTGTAAAAGACATATTTTTTGCCTTACATTTCTTTTGTGCAAGGAGTGGTGGTTCAAATATTACGCACATAACTATGTAAGAACAAAGAAATGTGGTTACAGTGTGTGGAAAAAACTGCATGGTTCTCAAATTACAGGTGGAAACAGTTGTGAATCCCTGTAATAGTTGGATATTACACCTCTGGCATAAGCAGATTCATGAGAACTATCTAATTTCTGTGTTGTACTCAAAAGTTGCACTACTGTACTCCGGGATAAGGATGTTTGTTCTGGTTGTATGTACTGGAGATAGGACAAGAAACACACAAATGTAACTTTTGGCTAAAATCAAGACAGGAAGGAATGAAATGAGCTAGCAGTTCTTAAAAAAAAATAGATCAGACATGAGCAAAAACAGGGAGGAAAAGTACCATCATCTCTGCAGAGGTAACCAACCAGCTGTCCTGTCTCCTCCATTCCTTTGGACCTCGCAGGGGCAAGCAACCAGTTACTCTGTTTTTCTATACCTTATGCCTTGCCTTATACCCTCATACCTAACAGATTAGCATCTTTCACCTTTACCCCATAGAAAGCTCACTTCCTAATTATTCTTTGCTACTTTGAAACTAAATTTTACATTCCCTCACACTTTGTATTTATACTTTGCTACTTTGATAATTACTATACACTTCCTAACTTATTTCATATATATATATATATAAATCTTCCTTTATACTCTATTTTTGTTTGTTTTGTATTGTTACACTGTACTTTACTGCTGACTCGTTGTTAGTGGTTTGCTGAGGACCCCCAGAACTGGATGCAGCACTGCAGGTGGGGTCTCACCAGAGTAGAGGGGCAGAATCACCTTCCTCAACCTGTTGGCTAATCTCTGCACAATCTCTATCTGAACATATTGTTACGTATCTATACATAATGGTAATCAACCAAACAGATTAAATATATCACTATCCCTATCTTAGATTGTCATCTGAAATAAGACTGTGCTTGCTGCAGTACTTAATTTATGACAATCTTGCTGATGCTGTACTGTGAGGGACTGCTCACCAACACAGAGATCACAAGGAGCTCTCATTTATTTAATGAAGAACAAATACCTTACCTTTTTAGTGTGCTCTGTTTCCTGGGAGTTGAGGATGTGGTCATGATGACATCTGTGCAGTTTAGCAGCTAATAATCTGTTGTAAGGAAGCAAGTGGCAGAATATGAGCAATTAAGCCTAACTCTTCTGCTAGTTAAAACTTTTTATTCAAAAATCTAAGATAGCTGCACACTTAAGGCATGTTTCTTGTTCTACTGTACACACGCAAACATGAGGATCTGTCTTTATGCCTCTCATCTGCATAAGAAGCAACCTGAGTGGGTGCAAAATCCACTTTCAGGACTTCTGGCTTACTAAGACACCAATGTCTAGACAATGCAGTAAGTATATATGCAGAGCAACTGTGAAAGGTGCTCCAACATCTCTGAAATTGAGCTAGATTATTCTGCTAACTCCAGCTAGCTGCCCTAGGTGGAAACTGTTGCTAGATATGTTTGCCAAAGGCTGTATCTTTTCTGCAGGCAGTTTTTCTGATATTTCTTAGTTGTTATGATGAAGTGGCTGCTGCTGCAAAATGTAGATAAAAATTGCTAGTTGAAAAAATTAGGGTGGCAGAAAATAAATTTTAGTTGTGATCCTTAAAGATCTATTTGTTATCCAGACTAGCCAGCATCCAGTTAATGAGAGATCTAGTTACTTATTCAACTACTGACAAACCTGAAATTAGAGGAGACTTGAAGCTTGAAAAGAACCAATCCATGCTCTCCATAACTAGTGGAGCAATTCACAAAACGTGCTAAGTTACTGTTGGTGGTAGTTCATGATTGCATTGACCTGTATTTTTCAAATACCTAATTATAATGGATAAGGCAATATTATATACAGAACAGCAGGATTAAGAACACCTCATAGAGCATGGACTGGAAGTACCTAAGTATTTTTGGGAACAGACAGGATAAAGCTCAGCAATATTCTTATCAAAAACATGCTGTCAGAAAAGGCTCTCAACAATAAAACAAACAAAAGAATCCTTGTTAGTAAGATACCCTGGAAAGAGCACAGACCTTGTTTTCTCTTGAGCATAGTGACAGAAAACGTGTAGCGCTTTAATAAACACAATTTCAGGAGTAATGATACTGCATTCAGTTAAACTTTGGGTATTTTATAAAGGAGAACTCTTGGACATTATAGGAAGCCTCATCTGTCAATCATCTGTTAAGAAAGAAAACTGAAGTTGTAAATCCATGACACTGAAAATAGATGTTTCGGGAAAGTAAATCTATCGGGATTGAACTTGGATGATCTATGTTAGGCTTGAAACAAACAAAAAAATTCAGCTATTCAATCTATAAACTGCTGTGGCTGGACAGTAATAATACTTAATTGACAGGAAAAATCCTGTTAATCCTTATTTATTTTGTTAGGTTTTGTGAGGTGAAATTAAATGGCTCACATAATTCAAACAAAAGGATCTGGTTTTATTGACATTTTTCTGTCCTACTTCTTTCCTTGATAGATGTTTGTTTTTTTCCTTGCTTGGAATTTATTTCATATGTCTTGTGTACATTTTTACCTTCAGAAGCTGACAAGATACTTCCTAATCAATAAATTAATTTATTTTTTAAGAGATAAGACAATAATATGTTTTGTTATTACTTACATGGCCATCTTTACACTTTTTCAAACTAAGCAGTGGTTTAATGTTTATGCAATTATTTGGTGCCTGTTTATTTACACTCCTTGAATTCCACCATCTCTGTTAACTGACTAGAAGAAGTGTAGCCCAGATGAAACTTCAAACAAGGCCTCTGATTCTTAGTTTCTGACTTAATTTCTGACTGAATCACACAGTTCCTAATCAGTTGTGAATGAGTAACTAAACCTTCTGTGAAGCCTTGAGTTTCTATGCTTTTCTGTCTTATGTGAGAACTGTGAAGATAATATCAACAAAGTTTTCATTTAAAATCACTGACACAACACACCATAAGTAATTTTATCCAAATTCTTCCCCAGTGAAATGAGTGAACACTCAAAGTACATTTTTTATTTATTTGCTGTATTGTATTTTGAAAACCTTGTATTTATAATTCCTCCTTGTTTGTTTGTTTGTTTGTTTGGTGGTTGGGTTCTTGGAGGGGTTTTGTTTTGGTTTTTTGTTTGATTATATTCACCTTCTCGGGTTTCATTCAATTTGATTTTATTACCCAAGTGCTGAACAGAGTGATTCGCTTCCACTGCACATTCTGCAAGTACCTAGCAGCCATTCTATCTTCTCCTGGAATTAGTTTTTTGCATTCTCTAGATCAAATGCTTTTTGCTAATATTTTTATTGTATTTTTAGCATTTTATTATCATAGGCAACTTACCAAGGGATTTTATTATGCTTTACATGCCTTTGTGCTGTTGAAATATTAGCTAACAAATTTTTAAGAAAAAAAGAAGCCATATCAACTGGAGTACAAATCAAATTCTTGAAGACCTACTGAACAGAATGTCTCCACTTATTTCGCCAAATGACTTTCAAAATGAGAATGCAGTTCAAAATTTTCAAAATCAACTATGTTATGTAAGACCTATAGTGATTAACAACCTAATAATAACAGTGCACAAAAGCCAAGGACTAGGATTGCATGTACAAAAGTCTTCATATTTGCTGTATTTGTTCATTTTTTGCAGATGCAACAATGGCAACTTTCTTAAGTTATTGTCAGAATTTTTTGTTTTTCCATATGGAATAAAAAGAAATGCTTATCCTATTCTTTTTACTCATGTTAAAAGAGATTTGGAGTTGGAATATGTATACATACATTTTATGATTTCATAAATACATACAAGTATTTTAAAATCTGATGTGATACATTGTAGGCAAACATAATTTTGATATCACTTGCTACAGTTTATTGAAACCAGAAGTCATCTAACTGAAGCTGATTTCAAAGCATTATTCATATAGATTCCTTCAGGAGAAGAAGTGACAATATATGGAAGAGTAGGTATTAAATTAAGTTCTCTTTGGCTGAAAAGTGTCACCATTTACTTTACTCAAAGTAGTTTTAAGTCCATTGACACTGACACATATGAATTGTGTGTTAATAAAGATAATACTTTCCACTCCAGGAATATAGATATTCTAGAAGAGAGAAAAAAAAAAAAGACAAAAAAATTAAAGTAAAGAAACATGAGCACAAGTAAAAGTGTCAGATTCAACTCTGAGAATACACATATGCACATGCAGTAATATAAGGTGAACAAGGATATTCAACTACTATTTAAGCTGCTTTATAGCCAGGCATCATGCTATCATTTAATTCAACAGACAATGGGAGCTACTGAGGCATAATATGTTTGAAACACTGTATCTTCAGTTCATAACTGAAAACTCAATTTGGTGGACCTCTATATGTCCACATTATCTCCCATTTATTTTTTATTTTATAGTTTTCACCTAAAATGTGCAGTGGACTGGAATGTCTGCTTTCAAAATACCCAGCAATAAATACTCCCAGTCCTTGCCTAGCATCTCTATATGATCTCATTTTTCATCCATTAAAACAATAATACTAGAGTGGACGGAAGTGTTTCTACACAGACTTGGGGCTAGGCCAGAAAGCAGTGCCTTTTCTTTATGTGCAGAACAAGGCTGTTACCATCTTCCACTCTTCAGAGAGCAGAGGTATATTCTAGTTTCGTCACTCTTCACACAGAACAACTTTGATACTGTTTCCAAAACCAATGACATGACTCACATTTGAGATCCTTTCCTTCATTGCAAGTTGCTTCCAAGAACTGCATGGTATCAATGGAATTCAGTGATCTGGAAGCATGTCCTGCCTTTGTATGCCCAGGTGTGTGGCATCATCGCTTTCCCTGTACCTCGCAAAGCTGAGATGGCATGGGGGCCTGCAGAGTGCACCAGTGCATCTTGGCTTGGGGCAACAAGCTTGCATGGAGCACCACGGCAAGCCCACATAGATTTTAGAAGCAGCTCTAGGTGCTCCTGAAAATGCAGTCACCCCATCTAACTAGCTTGAGTGATGAATGTTTGTTGTGATGAATTAGAAAGACAGCATAGCATGACTGCTTTCAAACAGCTGACAAGACCTTTATGTGAGTGCGCATCTTGATTGTGCTAAATTGCAGCACACGCAGTGATTGTCCAGCCTTCAGAGAAGGATCATTGTGTTTGGATCACATTGCTCATGTTGTTTAGTCTTTTGCTGGCAGATCCTAATAATTACCAATTACTGTTCTGGTAGTGTTTATAATACTAACTGCTAAAGTACATGACTTTTATTTGGGTTTTAGGCTTTTACCCTCCAGCCAACAGCCACGTCAGCAGGCTGGAACAGGCAGATTTTAGATTTGATTTTCTGTGCATGATTGACATTGTGATATAAGAAAACAGCATTTGTTGAGGGATCCTAAATAGCCGCCGTTCGACTACTATCTGTGGTCCAACGAGGCACGATCAGGCACAGAGAAGCCGGCACGACTAGAAACGTTTCATCAGCTATCTATCTGATAGTTGATAGTCCCTCTGCTACGGCTTTCACTCTCTTGTCGCCTTTACTGCTCCTCCAGTTTCTCCCCTTCGGGTGCCTTTCTGCGGATGATGTCCCGCGCTGACTGGAATCCCGTTCCTTTCCGGGGAAGATGCTGAAATGAAGCCGAGGTCCGCGCAGGGACGGGGGACCGAGAACGCCCACGCCCGGAACCGAGACGGACGCGGTGGGACGCGGATGACTGCACGGGAGTGACCGCACGGGACGAGCGCTGGGTTCACCGCTGGTCGACCGTGTGTGACACTGCCCGCCGAACGAGGTGGGGGGCGAGGGTGCGAGGCAGTGTGCACGGGACGGGGACGGCCCCGGGAGCTGCAGGGCAGCGGGTGCCGAGGCACCTGCCCGAGGGGGCGGGCAGAAGGCGGCCCGTCCCGCCTTGACGTCACGGCGCTCCCGCAGCGCGGTCTGACAGCCTGGGCCGGGCGCTGCTGCGGCAGGCTGCGAGGGCGCCCCGGCTGCGCGGCGGCGGGACCTGCGCGGCGCCGCTCCGCTCGGCTCCACTCCGCTCCGCTCGGCTCCGCTCGGCTCCGCTCTTCACGGCTGCAGTGCGCCGCCCTCGCCATGTCGGTGGCCGGGCTGAAGAAGCAGTTCCACAAAGCCACTCAGGTACCGCGCCCCCTCCCCGCACGTGGGTTCGCGCCGCTGCGGTACGCTCCGCTGCGACCGGCGTGTGCGTGGGCAGGCACGGGTGTGTATGGGTGTGTGCTGTGCGCGGGTTTCTGTTCGGGTGCGCAGTGAGTGGGATTCGCGGATATTGTGCCCGGTCGTGCGTGATGAGCGTGCGTGCGAGGGCCTGTGAGTGTGTCTGCACCCGTGTGCCTGCTACGCGAGTGGGTCACAGCTTCGCATGAGCGTGAAGGGATGTGTGCGGTGGATGTGCACGGGAGGGAGTGGTTCTGCACGGGTGTCCGTGGGTGCGCGATGCACGTCTGCGGAGGGCTGTCTCCCCCTCTCGACACCGGCCGCGCTGCGGCAGCGGGCAGAGGCTCCCGGGATGCGGGAGCAGGTCCTGGACTGCCCTGTCCTCCCCTCTTAGAGCCCGCGGGATTGGCTGCTGAGGCAAATATCGCCGTGGCCCTCGAACCTTCCCTACCAAGGGGCTGTGCACTGTGTTTCCGTAGGCATTCCTGGCTTTGGGAAAACAGCAATGGACATCACCTTTTTGTTTTCTGGATCTACACTACAGCTGAAATCCAAGTAATGAGGTCTGGTTCTGTTGCTTTAGGCATAGTGTGATATTGCAGGAAGGTCAGTATGGATGTTCCACCGGTCTTCGAGGTGTTTCATGATGCAAAATCTGTGTGTTATTGTCTACAAGGGTACAATTTCTGAATTGGTTTCTGACTCAGCATGGTTTGGACATAAATCTAAAATGGTTTCATAAAAGTCTGTGGAATTGCTTTGGATTTAGAGATCTGAGACCAAGACTTGTGCAATGCGCAGTTTTTTGGTTTACAAGGAAATACAAAATCTCCACTTATTTCATTCTAATTGTCATGCAGGCATCTTCAGGTAACAGTCTTGGTCATTGCGAACAGTCTGTTGTGCAGGTCACTGCAAGCAGTCTGTAGGTTCGGGCACACAAGATACATTCTGCTGTCATGCTTTTCAACAGCCATGCACTTCCCTTTCTAATACATCTCATCTCTTTCATCTCTTGTGCACTGTGGGGAGGTGTTCCCTGAAAGAATGATTGTTAATACAAGTATTCGACCAAATTCTGATTTCCAATACCCAGCAGTTACACCAGTACCTGTTACAACTCTGAAGGCAATGGGTTATATCAAGTTCCATCATGCGCGCATGCTAGCATGGAATGACATTGTGTCTCACCTTTATACCACATGGTGTTGCATTGGTAAAATAACCCTCACAAGAAAACTGCTGTACTCAAAACAGATCAGTAAGGAGCAGTTAGAGGTGTCTGAGCCCACCCTGCAATGCCCGTCTGCTGCTGCTACTTTGTCCTTTCTACCGCTGCATCCTACAGCACTATCAGAAGCCCAGGAATCATCATTACTGCACTGAGGTCTGGTACTGGAAACAAGAATTTCAGTGTCTGTTCCATCCACGTTTAAGAAGCAGGCAAGCTTAAGTTCACTTTTTAGTACTAGGAATCTCAGTTCTCCATTACTGTAAGCTAATGAGAATGCGTCTGCAGCAGCAGGAGAAACATCTTTTGAGGGAACGTGGTGTGAAAGGTCTGTGCATGCTTTTTGTCCTTCAGATGACACTCTCACAGTGATTGTCAGCAGTAACGCCATTTAGAAGGAGGAAAGAGTTTTAGCTGTCTGGAACCAAAGTATTAACTCTCTGATGCAGATTTAGCAGCCTGACATCTGATGACCCAGGGATTTTTGGCCTCAGCCTTGACTTTCACAGTTTGTTTTCGTGCAGGCCGTGAATACACATGCATGTATGAGAATGATTCACAAGTATGTTTTAAGACAAAACTGCTTTTGGCTTGTTTGCAGTATGAGTGAGAAATCCAGGACTTAGCTTTGATGAGTAATCCTTTTGCCTAGCCATTAAACCCCAGATGAAATACAGTTTGACACTGCTGGTATGAATGGAGCTTCCGAAATAGAACCAAACAAATTGAAAGTTTTAAAAGTTCTAAATTATTAATTTGGTTTTCACTTATGTTTTTGTAATATGAAATGTTGTTGTAATAGAGTCCTAGGTCCTATCAGGAACAATTTCAAGTTATTTCTCATTATTTCTCAGGTGTCTGTGTCATTTAACCCAGTTTAGCATTGTAAAGTCTTGAATCCTCTGGTTTAATTTCATTCTGTCTTTAGTGCTATTATTCTTGTTGTAACAACAGTACCCTGTAAACAGGTGAAGTTAATGAGTGTACAATATTATTAATACATAATACTATTCCAGTGAAAAGTAAAAATTTGTGGTACAGAAAAAGGTTTTCTTTCATTCAGAAGCCTTCTTCCCACAGATCAACTTAAAATAATGTGACTTCCACATTGTTTTATACAATGTAAGGATTTTGGTTTTATTCATAATTATTTTACTTGTAAAATGTTAAACTAACCTGCATGAAGTACTGTCAGTTTAGAAGCCATGCTGAAGAACTTAATGCCTGTCAAATTCCATGCACCAGCTACAACAGCAGTGAGTCATTGAAAACCAGGAGGATAGTTTGTGCCATCTAGAATGTGTTCACCCTTTTGCTTTCAGAAAAACTTTTATGGTTCTACCTCTGTGCAGCATCATACAGTTTAGAACAAATGGTCCTGAGTTTGTAAAAGCATGCTGAGTCTGAAAGTCATGACATTAATACAGAATTGCAAGATGCTAGATTGACCAGTATGGAGCAGGTTAGATTATTCATTTACTTCTATTATCCGCAGAGCACCTGAGAAGGAGAAATAAGCCCATTTGAATGTTAACTGTGCTGCTGCGAATATATAAGACATCCTGGAGCTAGGAAGATTGCTCTAAAAAAGAAGTGGTTTTCCACAAATGAGCAACAAAGTGCTGTGCCTCCAAATGGTCCCTATCTCTTTAGGCATGCAGACTCCTTTTCCATTAGTTGTCTCTGTGACCAGGAGAATATTGCTTCTGCAGGTTTGTGTACAGTTTTAAAACTACCACAGTCACTTTGGGTGATACAGAGTTGACAATCTGGGGCATTTAAACTGTTGTTTTAAAATAGCATGAGCTTTCTTTCCACATCACTGAATTCATTGCATAATATGGTTGTAAGGCAAAGTCAAAACTAACCTTACACAAAGTAATAATTTCACAGAAAAAGAAATTAACAAAAATTCTGGGAACGGCTACATCCGATGTTCCCCTGGAAACCACTGAATAAATATGACTGACATTTAAATAACAATCTCAATGTGGTGATTTGAACGAAGAGCCTGTAATATTTAAAAGCCTGTTTATCTCCTACCATTGTGTTCTGCTTTTTTTTTGATACAACATGATTTAATTTGTCTCAACACCAATACAAAATTAACCAGTTTATACAGTTTTATAGAGAAGAAGATTTGATAATTAAAGAAATATACGAAGAAATTACTTCTCCACTCATCATTTTCAGTGGTTTAGATGACCTGACTTTCAGGTGGAGAGTGCTGTGCTTCCCTTTTAACAAGGCAGCCTGTGAATTGCCCAGTAAGAGAATGGCCCTGGTGACTAATAAGAAGCAAATGAGACTCCTGCCTTGCTGTGCTATTACCCATAAAATTCTGTGGGCTTCATAGAGATTCTGCATTGATTCAGACCTGTCTACCTAAGTTCATTTGCAAAAGAGAACATTAGGATTAAGGCAAGGTTGACGTTGAGTTTGAAAACATTGATAATATGTTTAGAAAGTGTCCTGAAGGAGTGTCTACTTATTAAGATGGTGCAGAAATATTCTGAAGGTGTGCATAACCATAAACTTTTGAGTGTTTCCATTGAAATCAGTAGATATATGAGTATGATGGAAATTAATCTCCTTGACAAATGACTTCTATATTGTGGTTCACGTGTCTGAATGTTTTTTTTTTAATTCATTGGTCAGATGTTTGTAAAATATTTTTCACTGGAATGAGTGAAGCAATGCTTTACATAGGAAGTGATTTCTACACATGCTAAACTCTTGAACTGCAACTAACCAATTGTTACTGTTTCGTGTTGGTATCAATACTTCCCTAAATCCCCAGCAACCCTGTATTCAAAATCTGTTCCTGACTGTCCCGCAGTATTGAGTGGGTCCTGTGCATACTTGCAGCCTAGGCTCCTCCTAGGTGACTGACCGTGCCTGACTTTTCCAACTGACCGTGACTGAAGCTGGATTCACGCTGGGTCTGCTTATCTCGTTCCATGTTTCCTCTCAGCCTCACCTACCAAATTATGATCAGTTTCTCTATTGGTAAAGGTAGGTAGGGAAATCGGTCTGGGAAACTGGACAATGCTGTACTTTTCCTAGGGGAAATACTGTGCTATGTATTGCTTATGTTTTGCTTAATGAGCTTCATTCTCTTGATGTGAAAATCTGTGAACAAGCTTAGGAAGGAGGGAGGAGAGTCATTTGCAGGGTGGTGTGGCACTGAGGATAGGGCCCAAACAGGCTGCTACAAACCTCTCTTCAAGAAGCATGCACCAGCACAGGCTGTTGATTTCTCTCAGTATGGAGTGGCATATTTTGAGATGAGGGAAAGGGAGCAAATTTTTGATCTGGAAATAAAGACTATTTTTGGAAAAAATATTTACTTAGCTGCAGAGAGGATTATTTCCACAGCAGGTAGGGAATTTCCTTCTATTTGTGCACTCTAGCTTGATTGCCAGATACATTATTCACATTTGGCATAATTCCCATGTGTCATTTTATTGATATTACATAATTGAAAGGATGAAAAATCGACTTTAATCTAAATTGCCCGTTAGTTGGATACTGTGTAACCCTTCTGAGTTGATGGCTTAAACAGTCTGCTCCAGTTGAAAACCCTGTTTTTAAATCTGATTGAAGGACCTGGTGCTTTGTGTGCAAAAAAGATAATGGCTTTTTTTTTTTTTGGTGAGGATTTCTCAAGCATCTGTTACTGTAGTATCTTTCCACCTGATATATGCACTTTATGTTTTTACGTTACTGTGTGTATATAAAAGCTGGAGCATTGAATGACACACATCTGTAAATTTGCTCCTAGTGATCTCTGGAGGCAAAGAATACCCATGGATGCTATGCTCAAAACACAGCCTGCATCAGATTTTTGTTTCATATCTTTACTTCTGGCCTAACTGGAAACATTACACAGCAAGGAATAACTGGCTGCTCTTGGTCATTCATGCACATCAGTGTCTTTATGTGTTTTAAATGTGCCCTCGTGACTAGCATACTCCTGAAACAGTGTAACCAGGTTTAATCGAAACAGATTTTGCAGATGTTACTGCACAGAAGATTCTGTAGTTTTACATACTTATCGGCTGCAAATTTGAGAGAGATGCTGGGTTGATGTTACACATTTCTTGTGGAGGATGGAGAGTCGAGGAACTTTAATACTGACTGTCATGACCTAGTAGCATGCTGGTGAAGCCTTTGACTTTAAAAAATCTTACAGGAGGGAAGGCATTGGAAATCTGCTTTGCAGGCCTCAAGGAGCTGTTGCCACTCTGTGAATAGATCTGCAGTGAAACTGTATGGACAGCATTTAGCGGGAAATACCCTGATGAAACAGGCTCATGGCCCTCTCTCAGTGAATGTCTGTGGTACACTCGGGGGCAGCCAAAACATTCTTGGCACAACATTCCTCCTAGAACTAAAAAGTCTCCCTTTTCCTGCTTTCCAGAAATTTCTGTGACACTGGTTCTTAATTTCTTCTCACGTAGTGGCCCTTGATGGGCAGTGGTCATGCTGATCCTGTCTCAATATATGACAGTATTCAGACAAGAGAAAACCGAGCTACATCATGGTATTATTGCAATGATGTTTGCCACAGCAGAATTACCTAATCTTCAGTTCTTACCTAATCCTGCACTTAATCCTGGAGACAAAATAGTAGCTTTTTTATAATCTGAAGTTATAGCACATGTCACAGGAATCCATCCAGTCTGTCACAGAAGTGCTAAGAGTTATTTTTTTTCTTCCATAGCAGAGAAAAAAAGAGGGAAATGAATATTTACTGTGCTAACGTTTTTCAGAAGCTTTCCCTTTATGGAGGCTCTACAGACATGCGTGGGAAGAAGTGAAAAATTAGAAGTGGCTTTTTGAAGTTCAGTGTAATTTCAGTTTGTCTGTGGATAGAAACTACTGTGGTGGACCTGGACAAAATGACTTACGGATATGTATTTGTAGTAGTGATGATGCTCTTATGTCCATGATGGAGGCCATATCCTTATAACTAAATAGGCTGTAAATTTTTGTTTCTGTTTTGTAGACAGAAAATGTACCGATGCAGTTGTTGCAACATCTCTCCAAGGAGCAGTGGTTTGCTCTTACCTTCTTTGCCCATCACCAAAAAGAAGTGTTATTTGATCCCAGCGAAGGTGCTGCTGAGGCAGCAGCAGCAGTGTTACCATGCTAGTGGCAGCCTTTAAAGATGGTTTTGTGTGCTACCAGAAGGCCTCCTGAAGGAATGAGAAATTCAACCACTGGTTTGGCTAATGGGACTGTCACACTGGGGAGGGCTGGGGAATTAAATGTACATCTGTTTCAGAATAGGTAGGTACCACTAGCTGTGATCCTTGTCAGCGTTGACATAATTTTCATTGGGCTGTGTTTTGTTCCTGTATTCCTTGGGTTTGTGATTGCTGTCAAGAGAAGATACTATACTGAATCCTGTGTAAGCAGAAGTTCTAAAATAGAGTAGAATGTTGTCTTTGCCCCTGCTTTATCTCGGTCTGTTTTGATGACAGCAGAACACTTACTGTTAAAATATTTGCAACCCTTTGTCTTCTTCATATTTTTGTGAATTTCCGTTTGATTTTTTTAATAATTTGTGGGTTTATATATCAGTTGTTACTCTTTTTGATTGGTTAAATTCCAGTTTCTGTTGGCTGTCCAAGGTCTTAAATGTGAACTGAGTTTATCCAGACACTTTGATGTAGGACTTGTTTTTCACATTTGTGCTAAGAAATTTGGTGAGTATTGTGCAGAAACAGTAAGGACAAAATTTATTTTCCAGTTAAAATGTTCTTAAGCACTAGACATCAGTTTTATTCTGCTTCTGGGAGTAAGAGTGCAGCCACAATGAAATAGGGTGGTAGCAGAACATATGTACCAAAAGAGATGAAAGCTGGATTTTTTTTCTGCAGAAAGAAAATTTTATTGCAAATTATTGTTGATGTCATCTTTTATGACTTTCAGTAGACTTACAGGACTTGCTCTTTCAAGCAGTACTAACCAATTAATAGTTTTGCTGAGTTCTGTTGTGATCTGTACACTTTTCAGCTTTAAGGTATGTACCAGAAATTCCATTTTCATGCAAAATCAATATAGATGCAGCAAACCATTAATAATTCATAAGGTATAAATGTCAAAAATAATGTTTGCCTTTCCAGATGAGTCACTTAGAGCTTGTCTGTTTTGGAAAGTTATGGCGTCATAATCTAAGGGCTGAATTTGAAGTGCTGCAATGTTGCGGAAACAATTCTGCAATGAATGGGTTTCCTTCTGCCAGTAGAACAGCCTTTCAACTTAATTGATTTTTTTGGAAAGGGATTTGAGGACATCATACTTAAGACACATCCTTCCATTGTAAACAAAGTGCACAGAACTGGCTAAGGCATTAGAGATGACCAGTTAGTGTATTTTTCTCAACTAATTCACAAGCTGAATTTGTATTTCTCTATGAATCCTATCTTTTCCATGCAAACACAGTTACTTAGAACTGAGTTGTTCTTTGGTTGAAATGAACAGAGGTTTCAGTACTTAGAGGCACATCCTAATTGAGTATTCTGTTGGTTGCTTCATGCAATTTCTTACATTGGCCAGAAATGTATGGAATTTGATTTTATTTTCTACTACTGAGAAAGGAATTAAGAACTTCTAAAACAAAACTGAGGCATGAAGAATATTCAACAATATGCAGACATTTTTAGGAACCAAAATGTTTGAATGTGGAAATATCCCTTGATGTGCAGAATAACCACATGAATGCATGTTTACTGATTAGATTCCATCTTCCAAAGAGGCTTCTGCTAGTATTAACAAATGGAAGTTTGTCTTTAAGGAAGGATGGCTGGATCTTATGGTTACCTTGTCT
The DNA here is from genome assembly GCA_026770055.1 of Myrmophylax atrothorax. Lineage (NCBI taxonomy): Eukaryota > Metazoa > Chordata > Aves > Passeriformes > Thamnophilidae > Myrmophylax > Myrmophylax atrothorax. The sequence goes on from JAOXXN010000364.1 coordinate 28,798,758, forward strand.
TGGTTTGAGCTGGCAAAATGCCAACTGCCCAAGAACAGAGAAAAAGTGTTCCTCTCCCCCC
>JAOXXN010000364.1:28798918-28831840 GCA_026770055.1 Myrmophylax atrothorax
CAAGTCACCTGACAATTCCAGGCCTAGTCTGGCCCCCAAAACCTAAATTTAGGCCCACCTAGGTGAACCCATAACAACCTCTATTACTTATGGTGAAAATTTGATTTTTAAAATATGAACAGAGCTGACAGGGAATCTTCTTTTTTAAAAATTGCTGAAAACCAACTCTCCAAATATGAGGTAAATCCAAAATTGTCAGAAGTGGATATGCTTGTTGCAAGCAGTAGGCATAATATGCCATACCTCTAGACTGTTGTAAGAGTAGACAGGTGAAAGTGAGTTTCTAGAGAATAAGAAGATGTAATTGCTGAAAGCTGAGGCAAGCTTACATAAATAATATAAATATTTAACTTAATGCAGAAAAGTATCTTTTCTTCTATCAAATTATGTCCTGTTTGTTTCACCTGTGTTAGCTGCTGCGAAGGGCACATGGCAGCAAAAGTTAAGCTTTGCACGGTAGGAATGGGATTCTCCTACTAAAGAAAAGGAGTAAGAGCCACAAATACCCAGTATCAAAAGATATATAACTTTTTTCCTTTGTTTTGCAATGTTGTAATTCAAAATAATGTAAGTCAGAGTTATTTGGGGCCTGCAGTTTTTCACAGATGTCACATCCCTCCTCAGAGGTCTGAATTGGAATGCTTTAGGAAGGCTCCATTTTTGTGGTCAAAAAACCTGTAACACTTGAAATAAAACACCAAAGCTCTACCACTTTTTATTCTGTTTTTTATTTTACTGTAAACGTGGATAGGAGTAAGATACGAAAAAGGAAGATGTTTGAGGATGAAAGACTGGGGAAGCCCACAATAGGAATCCTTGAAAACTGAGCAGAGGCAAATTCTCTCCACTGGTATGTATGGATGACCAACAGAGGCAGAAGGAATGGCAGACATCAGCACTTGGTATTTTTTACTTTATTAGCCTTCTATTTCAAGGATCCTCAGTTCCTGCTCTGTCACAGTGGTATTGTATATTGTTCTAGCCCAGGAGAAAAGATGACAGTGTTCCCAAAACACATACAGCCTAAATAACACCAATGGGTTAAAGAGCTGAGCATGAATTTAATGATGTCTGTCACTGTATGTGGACTCAAATGTGACTAACAAGGGGAAAGTTAACATTGTTTCTAAGGTGACAACCTCAGCTGTTGCAGATTTCCTGTCTCACAGGGAGAAAGGGTAAGAAGGAAATAGTCCTCTGTTGCTGTAATTTCAGGATTGTCTTTTAGTAAAAACTGCTGGACTGTCACTGTAAAATAAGCTCTCCATGAGCTGGTGCTTGTTCCTTTCCCTAGGGAGAGTTCGCTGTCCTGAGCAGACTGGCAGAGCCTTTATGTTTTGCACATGGAAATTTTCCCCAGTGCTGACTGCCAAAGGTTCTGCTAGGTTTTGATCAGCAAAGTCCCTGCTTCAAATCGTTGACTCATTCAAACAGTTCAGTGAAGCTCAAAACTCTCCCAGGCAGAAGCTGAACTCTGGGTTAGCGTGTTCCTGGGGCTTCCTGCAGCGCTGTCACGTCTGTGCTGGGGCCTGAGGTGCTGTGAGTGACTGAAAGTACCTAGCCAGGCTGCAAAGGCAGAATGCAGTTACACTTACTGGCTGTAGAGATGTGTGGCTTTTCATGATGGAAAACAAGTTTACCTTGCTTCTCCATAACCCTGCAGGAGTGGGGAGACCCTGTTAGTTTTAACATGAGAAAGCATTGCTGCATACTCTTATCTAAGAGTTTCAGCGTATCTGTAGAAATGGAGCTGTCCTGCTCTCTGATCCTCAATGCAAATCATAAATTATATATATTCTATATATATTCTCCTTTCTAAGAAGAATGTAAATCTCTGGACATGTGCAGTTGTGGTACTTTAGGTCTAGAAAGCCTTGACTCCAGGAGCCATGTTTTGACTGTAGTATTTCTTGACATCTTGTGTATACTGGCCGAGAAAGCAGCTAAGCATGCTTGGGTTGAGTTTTTGACTGGGGCCTCCTGATTCCACTGCAGAATTTATTTTAATAATAAAATAAGTTCCTGAGGTAAAAACAAATTGGAATGTGCTTGGACTTCAATTTGAAAATAGGAGAAAATTCAGTGATGCCCAAGGGCTGGCCTTATCCTCATTTCTGTTCCTGTAATTTGGGCTCTGGTAGGGTAATTGCTGATTTACTCCTCTCCTCTTAAGAACAAGACAACTTCCCAAATCATACATTAAAATCAGCTATGTTGGATTTCTACCAACGTTTTAAAAATGCAGGCAGACTTCCTGAGCAGATCTGGAAGCTTCCCTAGAGACACACCAATATGGTGCTGTTATATTTTGTCACTTCTGAAAGACTTTTTCTCTCTTCTTGCACAGCACATTGGAGCAAAATAGATTTGAAGATTTAATGAAGCTGCAATAAAACATCCTCTTCTAATTCTATGTTTTTTTCTAATTTTCTATCTTTTAAAAAATGAAAATCAAACCAGAAACATAAGTAACATCCCTGTAGATGGCTGAGTCAGAGGGCTCAGGGTTGAAACTTAGGGCTTTTGGGAGCATGTGATGGAGCAGGTAGCAGGGAGCCAGCAAGAGGGAAGAGTGGGGCCAAGTGCTGACTTTTCATGCTGTGTTTTAGTAATTTTATTAGCACTACAGTGAGGACTTAACAGAAAAGCGTATAAGAATATTATTTTTTTTTATCTTCTTTTGCTATAATGTGCATGTAGTCATGGTAGGACTCTCAGAAGTCATCATGTGTCTGGTATGTCCCTTTCCTGGCTTGAAGTATCCATGGTTCTCCTTGAGAGTTACTGTGTTTCTGGTTACAGACTTAAGATGTGAAATGTTGAAGTTTAGCAGCACTAGGAACCATGAATGAGTTAATGCCATCTTGCTCCTTAGTATTCCCAGGTAAGAGCTGAAAATGCTTTGAAAGGCTGTTGCCCTGTTTTTGCTTGCATGGGAGTGCTTTGGAGGTTAGTTTCTGTACAGTTAAGAAGAAAGCCACTTTTTGGCTGCCCAACGCTAAGCTGTGGGGAAGCCTTGATGGAAAGATACAGGAACTCTCTCCTATCGCAGATAAACTTAAGTCTCTGATAAAAAGTCCCAGTGAGGAATAGAAGGGGAGAAAAAAAAGATAAAGGGAGTGATAGAGAAATTAAAGCATATTTACAGCAACTTTGCATCCTGCCACAACCTTCCCAAGTCTGTGCCAACAGGAAGACCTCTGCAGTGCACTGTTCTGCAGCCAATTCTCTTTCCATATTTCTGCTATGAAGTGACCAGGAGGGCAGGAAAAGTGACTTTTGGCTCTTTTTCCATGCCAGCATTTGACATCTGAGGAATTTCTTGCAGCATTTGTGGGCTTGGTTTTCTCTGCACCATCTCTGTGTGACAAAGTTGCTGAGACTCAAGCAATTAATTCATTGTGTCTATGATTGTGACTCTCTGGCTCTACTGAAATAATGTGTTTGGTTAGCAGGCTGGAAAGGTTGGGTTTTGTACTGATACCTTGGGGTTTTTTAAAGGCAAGAGTCCTGTCATTAACAACTGCTCTAAATTAAAATGCATAACTAAGACTTACAAAAATTTTCCCAGTATTTTGCCTCCTATGGAGACTTTAGGCAAATGTACAGTGGAGGTGACCTGGTTGTTAACAGGAGGTATTCACTAATGGAGGTGCTATATGCCTTTAATTAGCAGCAAGAAAATATTCTGCAGACTAAATGCTGCTGATTTGGGCTATTTTGCTCATGTATTTTATCTTAAGTGTTCAGAGGTCACTTTTAACAAAATTATTTGTTGTGTTAGTCGTTTGGGTTTTTTTGTTCTGTTTTGTTTTGTTTTAATAGCATTTTAGCAGTATACAGTCCCAAACATTAAGGAGACATTACAGAATCCAGACATTTTAAAAATAGTAGTGCTGACTCCTTCTTTATTGAATTTCCTTGGCTTTGTTGTTTAAATTTTAAGTTCTCTCAAGGGCAAAACATAGTGTTTTCTTATAATCATATGTTTGTAAGACTTAAGAGTTTTGAGGGGGTAACAACAAATAGCCGCAGACAGATGACAGGCATTGCAAAGACCTGTTAGTAATTCCTATGAGCTGTTTTGTCTCCTTAAAGTTTACCTCCTTTGAGAGCTGTTCTAGTTTAAAATGTGTGCCAGGTATTTGACAGTGTGTGGTTGTGCACCTCCCTCTCGCTTTCTTTCAGATAGAGTGATGTAGCAGCTGACTTGAAATTCTGAGGCAGTCAGTGTCTATGTTGGAAAGTCTCACAGTGCAAAAGGGTTGTGAAAACTGCAGGAAATAGTCCTGGTCCAGGAGGACTTTTCTCTGTCCTGTGAATATGTAAAGGCTTTTTTCACACAGCTGTGAAAAGCTCAATGTTCAACTGGTGGGCTGACTTGAGTTTTAAATTTAGTAAATTGCTTGGCTACTAACTTACTTTGCAAGCAAGGGTGTAGGTAGATACAACGAAACTCGCATCATCCCTGGAGAAAAGAAATCATGTAGATTTATGAACCAAGAGCTCTGTATTTTAAGAAATAGTGTAATAATGAACAGATGTGGCAGAGCAAGTGTCTTTACCACTGTTACAGAAACATGGAGTATGAAGAGACCAGGATAGAACTGAAAAACTCACTGGTGCTGTTGGTAACACTGCTGTCTTGCCATCAAGAAGTGTCATCTTGAGCAGGTCTGAGGTGCTTGGTATCATTGTACAGCACTGATTGTTCACACCTCTTAGGTTTGGATCATGCAAACCTAGGTGTCTGGTGAGGAACTACTTCTATGCTTTGTTGTGAGCTTTTATACCTGCCATAGTTGGCCTGAAAAGTAACAGATCCTTAAATCTTTTTCTGTGCACCCAAACATAAACTAGGCAGTGTATAGTTGTTTTACCTAAGGGATTCTCGCTGCCAGTGCAAGCTCTGCTGTGAATTCCTCTCAGTGCTTTGCATCACTTTTGTTTCAACAATATGCCAAAGCTGTGACACTGGAAAAACAGCTGCAAACTTGTCAGGAAACTGTGAATTCATGATCTCTTGGTATGCCGAAGAGGATGGCTATTGTAAACACAGCTCTGAGGGCAAATGTCTATTTATCCTGTTTTTCATTGCTGTTATGTATCTTTTTGGTTTTTGTTGATTGGAGCCATTGTCCTCAAGCAACCAGAATCCAATGATTAGAGTAGCATATGATCTTGCCTTATGCTGCTGAGACATGCGGTGTAATTCCTGATTTGCTAGTTGACTCATCTGTGCAGTGCTGGTGAGCTGCCATATTTGTTTTCTTGTCAATTACTTGAAACACATTGTTTTAAAACTACATTTCTCAGAAGAGACAGACCTGAGACATACCAGCTGAGGTTTTGCTGTTGATCAAGCAATTAGTGGGAATGAAAGATATGATGGATTTAACCTCATTCAATATGCAGAGCTCATTGTAGGAACTTGAACATCTTACGTGAGTATGAGAAGTCCCTGGACTCTGCATCTCTCTGAAGAATCAAGATGATCTTCGCAGCCTTGCATGGTAGAGGCATGTGGATGGCAAAATTTTCAAGGCTGCATGGATCTTTGAAGTTTTTAGAAAGCCCTCTCTGTTACTCATTACCAGTCATGTAATGTGGATAGATTTTTTTTTTTTTTGGCCTTTAAGTCTTTCTAAACCAAATGTCATCTCTGATGTACTTTACTGTCATGCTGGAGAAAGGATGCTTATCTGTACTTATGCAAATAGCCTTTGTGAGAGGTCTGTTCCTTCTGTTTACTTATGTTTTCTAGGGCTGTTACAATTTTTCTGCCCCTAAGACTTCATGGCGTTTTTGAGCAATATTGCAAGTGGTCTTGGTCCTTTAATAAAATTGCACAAAATTGTCCAAGCAGTGGACAAACCTTAACCTGAATAAACTGTTTTGTACTTTTTCAGTGTAGTGTTTAATGGAGTTGCACACAGCAGAGGTCTGAGAGAGTGTGTCTAGGTAACAACATAGTGACTGCTTTGCCCGTAGACTGCTATAGCTCATGCTGCAAGTCACTATAAGAAAGGCATATCCCAGTGTGTGTTCCATATACACCCAGCCCTCTGCCTGTGTCCTTGCTGCTGAGAAGACAAAACCACACTGTGACAGACACTTCATTTATACACCTTCCCAGACACTTCCTTCATACATTTACTCACTCAGTATGCACAGTTTTATGGCTCAGTTGCTTGAATGATGTCATGAAGAATAGCTGTCCCACTGAGACTAACCCAGCTTTGCCTGTTTTCAGATATCTTGGCAGTTGTCTACTTTTGGGGTGATGTGTATGTGGCAATTACTCTTCCTCTCCTCTGGTCCTTGTTCTGTCTCAGGAGCTATGAAGTTCTTAGAAGCCATATAAATACATGACTTGTACTTGCCTTTTTTTACACTGTAAATGTGTTTGTTTTTAAAGCAGATCTTCTACCCACATAACCATCATTTTTCCTGCTAATTTCTCCTCCTCATGCTCTGCGCAAAGACCTGTGAGTCAGTCTCTGCTTCTCTGCATTTGGAGACCAATTTAAAATTCTTGAATGCAATTAAAGTCTCCCCATAGATATGCAAGCCTTTTTCATTTCATGTTCTTCTGCTTTGCTTGTCCTTGTGGAACTAGCAGTGAAATTACTGTGATGCATCCCTCTTCACAGACCTGTATATGATTATGTATCAAGCACTCGCAGCCATAAGGGATGTACATGTTATACTCAGACAAAGGAGATAGGTGCTTTTGTGTATATGTCTGTTTTATGTGTCAGTGTAGGAGATGCTTAGATACAAACATCCTGCCTTCAGTAATCTGAAGACCCTCTTTGAGCAATGAAACAGTAGGTCAGAGAAAATGGCTAGCTATTACTACTATTTGACCAGTGCAAAATACTTGAAAATAGTTCTTCCCTTGTATATTACGTGAACTTAAAGGGGTAAATGTGTACACTAGCAGAAAAACCACCAGCAAGCTTTTTGTAGGAAACGTTAGCTGAGCATGACTACACTATTTCAATCAAGGGATAAAAGTGGCTTCTGAAGTGATGATTAATATTTTATGTTGCATATCCATTTGCAAATTATGGTAGTTTAATGAGACAAGCAGTACTATTTTGATATATAGCATAGTGAGCTGTGAACATTTAAAAGTCATGAGGTGGGCCATTATGAGACTGAGAGGCTGAATTAAAAGCATGAGTTAAAAAAAAACCCAAACAATCTTTGGACTGGTTTTGTATTGTTCTTGATTTGAAACTTTGGGCATTCAGGATTCCAAAACTTTCAACAGGTGCAGGGGCCAAATGTTTACTTTAGAAGTCCCTGAGGTAGATGTTTTCAAGTAAATTGTTTGCTTCCATGTTCTGGAGCTTTTAGGAAAACAGTAAATAAAATTGCAAGGTTTCAAAGTAATAAAACCTGAGACATTTCAAAATCAATAACGTCAATTCCTCCATAGACTAAGTATAATGTATGGCCTTTTCTTTACATTGTTGGTGTTGGGATAATGATGTTCCCCACACGTGAGCTCAGCTGCTCCTTGTAAGTCTTGCCCTCAAGACCTTTCACCACCTTGGTTGCCCTCCTCTGGACACACTCATGGTCTGATGTCCTGCTTGTACTGATCTGCCCAAAACTGCACCCAGGACTTGAGGTGAGGCTGCTCCAGTGCAGAGCAGAGCGGGACAATCTCTACCCTTGACTGGCTGGCGATGCGAATCTGACCCCCAGGACATGCTTGGCCCTTCTGGCTGCCAGGGCACTGCTGACTCTTGTTCAACTAGCAATCAATCCAGATTCCCTCATATCTTTCCATGGGGCTGCTTTCCAGGCTCTTATCTTTCAACTTGTACATATAACCAGGATTACCCCATCCCACATGGAGAATCCAGCGCTTGCTCTTGTAAAAATGCAAATGATTGGTGATTGCCCAGCTATCTAGTTTATATCCCTCTGTAAGGCCTCTCTACCTTTGAGAGTATCCACAACTCTTCCAGTTTTAGAAGTATCAGCAAACTACTTATCTACCTTCAATTCCTGTGTCCAGATAATTTATAAAAACATGAAAGAGCACTGGCCCTAAAACTGATCCCAGGGAAACCCCATCGGTGACTGGCTGCCAGCTTGATTGTGACTTCATTTACTGTAAGTCCAACTCATTAGTTGATTTCTCAACCAATATGTTGTAGACTTTCTTAGCTACATGCTGGACATTTGTCCACAAGGGTACTGTGAGAGACAATATCAAAATCTTGGGTAATGAGTGCTTTAATTAAGTAGTACACATCACATCTTCTCCATTATCTAATATGTTTTTAACTGTTTATGTTTGCAACGGAGTGTGAATCTTACTTAACCACTCCCTAAGCTTGTTAAGTAAATTATTCTTGAGTCCTCTATAAAGTTTGCTTTAAATCTCATTTTTCTAGTTCTACTTTGTGAATTGTTTTCCCGTGTCTTAAAACTGCAGGGATGACTCACCTGTGCTGGATGATATCTTGACCCCAAAGAAGTCATTTTATAAAAACAGCAGTACTGCAACTTGGTTTTTCTGCATTGAGTGGAGGCAGTCAGCTGCAGATACTCTACCTGTAGGGTGTTATTCAGTGGCAGAGGGAGAGGGAGGCTCTGGCAAAACAAAGATCACTGTACAAATATGGAAATATTAGTATATGGCCCTGATGAATAACTGTGATTGCTGTATTAATAGTACTGTTGGGATTAAAGCCACTGTGAAGCCCTTACATGTAAAACAAACTATAGAAATAAAAATTGCTTTGCCACTTCTGTGGCTTCTTTTGGCAGAGGTCTGGAGGTTGGGAGTCAAGTCAGTTCCAGCCAACACTTAGCTGTGTTAGGGGAAGTATGCACTGTAGATCTGCCTGAAGAGGAGGATGTGAGAAAGGAAGGACCAGAAGATGGTCATGTAGTGTTACTCACGCTGGCCAAGGAGCCCGGAGCAATGAGTTATGGCTAGTGTGGGGGGAAGACCAGGCTGCAGTAGGTTGCTGAGGGTGCAGGATCTACCTATGTCTTGGAGATCAACCTGGATCCTCAGGTTCTTAGAGTATGAAGGGCCTGGTCTTGCGGTACTTTACAGTTAAACAACATAGTGGGCTTCCTGAAATGTTCAGTTGTGCTTTCAGATTTTTTATCTAGGCTTAAGGTTTTGATTTAAGGCTAGGAAGACAGATTTAATGTTGAAGTAAGCAGAAGTTTGTCACATAGATATTTATATATACCGTATCAAGCATTTATGTATAGGTAATTTCTGTAGCTTAATACAGCTACAGAAGACGTGGGCATTTTAAAGCTCTTACTATCCTAATTTTTATTATTAATTTATTATAATGTAAAACTTACGGTTTATATAATTTAGGAAAGAAAATAGATTATTTTTCTAATTCAAGGTCTGCATATTATTTTTCTTTCTACTTGAATTCTCAAACAAGTGGTTCTTAAACTACTTCAGGTGTGTGTTGAAGAATACTCAAAACACAAATACATTTAAAATTTGGTGCAGACATGAAATAATATGTTCAGTGATGATGCCATCTCCTGTGGTTGTAGTGCAAACAACTGTCTGTGATTCTGAGGGAAGAGAGAAGTCAAACTGAGAGGGTTAGGAGATCTTTCACTATAAATGATAACTGAGCAATAGTTAAAGCCTGGGTAGTCTTGTGATGTAGTTAAAGAACAAATATGTACTGGGCATTAGGTATTTTTTGAATATCTAAGTGAAATATAAATTCACGGTTAAGTTCCAAATCCAGTGTTTCTTGGTTTTGCTAGTGGGGTCACTGGCTGATTTGTCTGGTAGAGATGGTACTTGCTAATCATGTGATACAGGAATAATGTTTCAACACCAGCTATGGAGTGAAGTAGGTTTTGCTGAAAAATACAAATTTGCACAAAATTTTGTCAAGTGTTGATAACCTGCAACATCTAGACAATATAAGATATAAAGTCCTTATAAGCATTTGGGTGGGACACAGAAGTTTCAGTTTGTGTTTCAAGCAGTTTTTAATCTGGGGTTTCATTGATTTTCTGCTATTTTTTCTTAAGCAACTTCAATTTCTTAGAGTAGAAGAGGTTATTTAGGAGTGAAAGGCTCTGAAAGGAAAAAGAACATCCAGTTACACTGCAAATCACAGTAGGGGTACAGCGTTGTATGAGCAAGGGAACTTACCTGGGGAGAAATTATGTCCCTCTTTATATAATGGCTGAGAAGACCACATCACGTGGACCTTTCCCTGATGTCCTGATGCTGCTGCTATCAGCAAAGTCAGTTTTCCTTCAGTTGTCCAAGTGAGGGACCCCTCAGCATCAGGGATGCAAGTGGTAGCAGAATCACTCTTGGGAGAAAAGAAGGAGAAGGCTTCATGGAGTATCACTCTGGAAGACCATATTATCAGGAGCCAAAACCAGGTTGAAGACAAGCACAACAGTGAGGATTAGTGGGCAAGGCTGGTAAATCAAGCCTCACTGGCATTTTAAACCAAATAACAGTACTTCTTATCCTTCTTCTCAGGATGTTACCTGGGAGCTCTCAAGTTGTGCAAATACGTGAACTGGGGATTTAATTCTCCTAAAAAGGGATATTGAATAAGTCCTTTCATATAAATCATAGCTTTTTCATAGGGACAGAAAAAAGACCACTTTAAAATTTGTATTCTCATTCTAAGCTGTTTAAAAGGGTAACATAAACATTCAAAACACAAATGCTGGGCTTAAAAAATACATGTTTTTAGAGTTGATTTGAGGGAGGAAAAATGCTGGTGCATTTCCAGATGGGGATGCAGTTTTTACAGGAACTGTTGACATATATAAAAATCCATTTCCTGTTCATACAAGTAACTTTAGGAAATTGGGGTAAACAATTAGTTAATAAATGAGAAGTGTGTGGTAATAGACAAATACTTTTGACGGTAGAGTCGAAATGACACCAACAACAATTGGTCTTTCGGTCTTGTTTTGTCCAATGAGAACGCCTTTGTGACTGATGATGGCTGAAGTTCTGACAGTCAATGATGCTTATTATCAAAATGCCACAGAGCAGCTAAGCCACAGTAAAGGCCACAGTAACTGCATGTTTTAACCTGCAGCAAGCACACATTCAACTTACTTTGGTAAACAGTTTGTAACTGCTTTTGAGTACCCTGCAGCTGTCACAGTGGTTATTCATTGTTCAAGGCTCCTCTATGTGAAGGTCTACAGAGAAAATCTGAAGAAAGTAGATCTGAATGGAAGATGCAAGATAACTGTGTTTTGTAAGAATAGTGTATGTAATTTAAACAGAAAGGGAAATAATTTGCAGGGTATTTGGAAGTTCAACAGCATCAATCAAATAATAAATTTGTAATTTAACTATATATAGCAAAGTCCATTTGACATTTCAGTCATGTTTAAAATACCCAAATCTCAGTGTGTGTACTTTAGATTTAGGTGGTTGCTATGCCAAGTTGAGGAATTATCAGGGAACTAAGGATTAAATAAGTTATTTATTGTGGTCAATAGGTAGAGGAGAATTAAAAAAGGTTACTGCATTTGTCACAGGAATTTTCAAATAAGACGGTAAAATCAAGTATTCTGATTTGTTGGCTTTATGGATGAAACCATATAAATATGAGCTTTTATTTTGAGCTTTGGTGATTCAGGAATCACAGCAAGAGATTCAGCTGAAAAGCCAATACTGACATGAAATTTACATCATGGTAGTGGTCCCTGTCTGTGGAATATTACAAGGTCACATTTCTTCTAGGCTTTCCCAGAACCTGCTGATTTGAAAATCAAATCTTCTACTGTTCTTTCCTTTGTGCTTGCTTGCACAGGGATCACTGATATTGGATCATTGATCATTGACCTGTTTTGGCGCTTCCAATCTAATCTGTGGTTTCCAGAATAGAGTGTGCTATGTGTTGGTGTCCAAGAGCACATTGCTCCTTTGCAAACTCTCCTTTAAACAAGCTCCACTTACGCTCAGCATTTGCTTTTGTGTGTTTCAGCCTAAGGAAAAGTTCTTTGTGGAGAATCTTGGCTGTACTCTACTGTTATCTTTCTTCCAGCAGAACACTTACTTATTTTACATCCCTTTTCCATTTAGATATATTTTGAATGTCCGCTACAAGAGAGACACTGAAGGAAATGTTGTTTTGTGTATCTCTGTTGCATCTTTCCGTTGAACTCTCCTGATACTAGTTTCAAGGAGGTACTGAAAAATGTACTAATTTGCAGGATTCAACAACATGAGCTAGGAGAAGAAAGTCAGACTTTTTGGGAAGTCCATCTTGGCCTAATAATGTTGCAGTAGGCTGGTGGAACACAAATGTGGTACTGTTCATGTATCTGATTTGGTGGTGTACAAAGACAGAAGCATACAGGAAAATGTAGAGTGTTGACAGAAATATGCATATAACATCTTATTTTCTCTAAAAATGTGTAATAGTAACTTTGTTGAAATAAGCTGGCCATGGTAATAGCGTGTAATAGTGGTATTATCATTTAAGAATAATTCTTGACCAATGAAATTTAATAGGAACTTTAATTCCTTCTATGAATGTGGCACTCACTGTTTGGTTCTTCAGTTTCTTTATACTAACTTCTATAGAACTTATTTTCATTTTTGATGAAATCATACAAATTCCTCAAAAACAAGTATGCAGAGTTTGCTTTCAACAATTAATCAAGGATTTAGCTTTTTACTGTTGAACTAATGGGAAGTAGTCACCATTTTAAGCAGGAGACAAAAGGTGAATTTTATTTTTTTTCACTAAAAGTATCTGTATTTTGAAAAGAGCACCATTAGTTGCCTACTGGATGAACAAAGTTTTCTGTATTTCCAATGACAACAAGCACTTGTTTCAGTGGAAAAATCCAGAACTTCAGCCAAGTTTGGTTTAATTTTTACTGGTTTTACTTTTGCAAGCTAAAGGGGGACAAAAACCCAGAAATTTTCTTAATTGTTGATTCTAATTTTTTTCTTGTTAGAAAGGCAATCAGAGGGAATTGCGAAATCTGGTTATAGCGCTATCTTAGCTAGACCAAAGACCTGACAGAGTTCTACTAACACCAGCATGGTTTAGCTTTGACCATCATCATCTCTCACTAGGAGGCTTAAACTCTGATGCATAAGAAAAGGGAAGAGGCTATTCTGAGTGCATATGTTATATGTACCATCCCTCTTCACTTAGTTTTCAGCAGACTCTTGCCCATAGTTCAAACAGAATTGAAGAGTTCACAACAGTCTGTTTGTTCTCTGCCTTGCCACCTTGTGGCAGGCAACGTAGGGAGGAACTGGAAGTAGTGATGGATTGGACACGTATCCCAGGATTTCTTTGCTTGAAATCTCCAAGGCAAGTTGTGTGATGTCAGAGACAAGAGTTTCACTGTCATTCTAATTCCTTCTAAATTATTTTGATAGAGGTAAGTTGTCATTAGGGCTACAACAAACTTGTAAGGAGGGATGTTATGCTGTTGAATTTTAGACTGCTGATGCGTTGATGTAGTTGGAGACAGCAGTGACAATTTCTCACTCACGGAAATCTCACACTCATACACACCATGCTAGGTACCAAACAAGTTTTTTCAGATGGCCTTTTTAGAAACATGGTAATTCAGCTCAATATGATCATGTGTGGTATATTAGGGTAATTTGGAGTTTAGCTTGGGCTGTGATTCTGAAAGATTTTGGGCCCTCAGTCCATAAAGCCTTTGCTCAACCTATTAACAGTATGTCTGCTGATATTTCAGTATGCTCTTAAAAAAATAACCTGGGCTCATCAGTTGTCTTGTTCCTTGACAGAAAAGCCAGGAAATGGAAAACATTTTGTTTCTATCATGGAGGACTGGATGTCTTCTGTAATTGAAAGTTGTGGGGAAAGTTGCAGTTGTCTTCAATGACATGGAGATCAGTCTTGGACTGAATGTGAGCCAATTGGAAATGAAGAAATTTTTATTTTGTTACCAAATTGCCCAGACTTCTCATATTCTGATCTCTCTGTGTTGTAACTTGAGAGTGTGGTGGCACAGACAAACAGTGTGGGGATCTGAATATCCACTGGTAGCCAGAAAATGTCTTAGGGAAAAAGTAATTTAAGTGGCATTTTATTACATCAAAAAGTATCTCCTAATATTTTGTGTGGGTTTGGTGCTGACTGCAAGAGTGGCTATGGCTTTGAACAGTGATGTGAATTGAGACTCCCTGAGGTGAACAGTGATGTAGTCAGTATAAGTGTGCTGTTCATATTATTTTCTGTTTAAACGTCACACTCTTGCAAAGGCATAAAAAGTTAATAACACTTTGCTGTTTGGACATGGCCTTTTTAGGGTACAGGGAAAACAGCTGCAGTTCATTATGCTTGCTATTCCTTGACCACTTTGTTCTTGGTAGCTTGAAAGCAGAAGCACTTGAGAATGTGCAGTTTGATAAAGTGGTTTCCTGCAATGATTCACTGAAGGAAAAAGAGATCTCTGCAATATTTTGGCTCTCATTGCATTTCTGGCTGTAAGTGAATGAACTTCACTTGCAAGACTACATCTTAAAATAAAAATATCACTTTTTCAGTGTAAATTGGTCAAATAATTTTATGTGCATATAAACAGAGAAAAACTTATTACTGTCTCAGTCTGAGACCTTGGCTCTGGCTCCTGCTTAAACAGTGATTACTGTTGGGCTGACAGTTGGGTGATTAAATTAGGAACATCCGTGACTAAAGGTGCAAGATAGTTCAGGTTAATCTTGGATCTGGAGGCTCCCTGTCTGGGTTTATGGCTGGTTTACATGATGCAGAGATGGGGCATAGGAAGGAACCATCATTATTGGATCAGAGCTGAATCATTCTGTTTATCCCTTCCAAAAAAGTTCTACTCTTTTTAATGGTGGCTGGCTCAAACAAGGATAAACCCTGTGATGATGTAATCAGGGAAAAAAATTGCCATTGTTTTTCTGAGAGACAAGTCTTTCAGTTACTGATGAGCTGTACTTAGAACATATTTTTGTTGTAGAGAATTTATCAGCATCCTCATGTTCAAATAGTCAAATGTGTTGTTGAGGCTGTGTCAGAGCACTAATTAACACATTCTCTCCTGCTGGGAGTTAAAGCCACTATGCTGAACTGTTTTAAACTCATTTCTCAAGGACCCACATTCTTTCTTTGCATTCGTCTGGTTTTAGGGTGTTAAGCCGCATGTTAAGTGTTGTTAGGAAAATTTTAAAGATGGCACCTTTGTTGCCTGCAAAGTCTGTGCCTGTATGAAATTTATTTCCTGTGTCTTGCACTGTGAGCACCCTTTTGCCTGTGTTTGATGTGATGCAAGGCAGCTCAAGACAGGGGGGCTGCTTGTTTGGGAATGGCACTGCATACCCAGTCAGCTGAGAGCTCCTTAGTGACTTCAGTGTGGCATCAATTCAGGTTTCAGGCCCCCACTTAACAAATTTCATTCACATCAATTATAAGTGCTAAGGGACGAGGAGGGCACGGGAGATGCACTTTATGCCGTGTCTGGCCTTTTCCAGTTGATTTAAGAGTATTACAGTGCTTATATAACTCTGCTATTGCAGTATCTGGGGAGGCATGGGCAGCAGATCACATGCAGGAGGAGGTTGCCTGATGAAAAAAATTCTGGTTTATGAGCCCTTGTTGGGCAGCCTTGCCCCCTATCCTCCTGAACTGATTTATTGTCAGCTCACAAAGCAGTACAAGCTACTTTTATTCTCCCGGTTTGTCTGATAGGATGTTAAGACTGTATTTAGTCACAGGGTCTGATAAGCTCTATATGGCTTATCCGTAGGTTACATAATGTCCCACAAACACAGGCTGGAGTCTCAGTTGGCCTTGGGCTGGCTGTGCCACTATTATCATGGCCTATATTTGTCGATTTCATATGGTCTTCTGTAAAAGATGTTAAGGATAACTCTGAAGAAGCATTTAGAATAAATCCTTTTTTCCATTATTTTATATTTACAAGGCTGCATACATGAAAAGTGAAAAGATTGTATCATGAAATAGTTGTCAGTGTTTTGCAATTTCTAAACTTTCACGTACCTCGGTGAAACTCAGATTTTGCCCATAATGCTTCCAGTTGTTTTTTTTATTAAATACTAACCACTAATGATTTTTATTATAATTTTTAAATATTTAAGAGCATCTTTGTTTCCAAAACCTGACACGCTATTCAATAATAAAGTCTCTTGAATGGTTGGATAGTTAATGATCATAATTGAAATTTAACCCTGACAGGATTTTTAAGCTGGTTTTTTTTGTGCTTTATGAGCACTGCCTTTTGACATATAAAAGATCCATGGTTAATAAAAGGGAACTCAAATCAGATAGTGCAGGAGGTGTTTGTGAACATTGTATCCCTTCTGCAGTTCATGTATCTTATTTCCTTTATTAAGCACTGTTTTTTAAAGCAACTTCAGTATTTCCTTAAAGTGGTCAAAGCCTGCTTGAAAGATTTTTGCTTAGTTAAAAAATGAGAACAATAGGAATGGAAAGATTCATCCTGAGTGATACTATACTGCTTGGATGCTGTTTAAAGACATTTTTCCAGCAAGAAGCTTGTATGTGGAAACGTTTTTCAATATATCTTTTTCTCCAGTATACACTGGCTTATGATTTTATAGTTTTTGATAAAATACTGTTTCTGAAATATGTTTCTTGCAAATAAAGCGGTTTATGATGTAGCACTACTGTTATGAAAGTGAAGGGAAGGCTGTGGATGTGTCTAGCTGGACTTCAGCAAAGACTTTGACACTTTCTCCTGTGGCATATTCCTGGAAAAGCTGGCAGCCCATGGCTTGGCCAGGGGCACTCTCTGCTGTGTTAGGAGTTGGCTGGCTGGCCAGGCCCAGAGAGTGGTAGGGAATGCCGCTGCATCCACTTGGTGGCCAGTCACCAGTGGTGGCCCCCAGGGATCAGTGCTGGTAACAGTCGTGGTCCCTGCCTGTTGATGATCTGGTTGAGGGGATTGAGTGCACCCATAGAAAAATCACAGATGTGAATTTGGGTGCAAGTGTTGATCTGCTGGAGGGCAGGAAAGCTCTGCAGAGGGACTTGAACAGGCTGGATCAGTGGACCAAGACCAATAGCATGAGGTTCAACAAGGCCAGGTGCCAGGTCCTACACTTTTGCCACAACAATCCCAGGCAGCACTGCAGCCTGGGGAATGAGACCTGGGAGTGCTGGTTGACAACAGCGGCATGTGAGCCAGCGGCATGTCCAAGTGGCCAAGGCAGTCAATGTCATCCAGGCCTGTATTAGGAATAGTATGTCAGCAGGACTAGGACAATGATTGTCCCGCTGTCCTTGGCACTGGTGAGGCCACACCTCAAGTACTGTGTCCAGGTCTGGGCCATGCACTTCAGGACAAGGACTCTGAGGTGCTGGAGTGGCTCTAGAGAAGGGCAATAGAGCTGGTGAACAGTCTGTACACAAGTCCTGTGAGACTCAGATGTGATCTTATTGCTCTCTCCAACTACCTGAACGGAGGTTGTAGCCAGGTGGGGGTTGGCATCTTCTCCAAGGCAGCTAGACACAGGATGAGAGGACATGGTCTTAAGCTGCGCCAGGGGAGGTTTAGGTTGGACTGTTGGAATGGGCTGCCCAGGTATGTGATGGAGTCATTGTTCCTGGAGTTGTTTAAGGAAAGACTGGACATGGCACTGAGCACCATGGTCTAGCTGACATAGTGGAGTTCAGTCATAGGTTGGACTCGGAGATCTCAGAAGTCTTTTCCAATTTAATTGATTCTGTGATTTGGTCATAGTTGGACTCGGAGATCTCAGAAGTCTTTTCCAACTTAATTGATTCTGTGATTTGGTCATAATAGGAATATTAATGTGAACAATGTCCTTTTAACTGTGTGCACTTTTGCCATTCTCTTTAGTCCTTTCTGCTACTTTCTATTCTGCCAGAAAATGGTGCTTCAGAGACAGATTGCAATACCAGTGTGAACACTGTAAAAGATCAAAAAATCTGAGAATCTCCTACTGTAATATAACCAGTTAACCAGTAGTCAGCAAGTTACCAGTGTACAGCAAACATTTCTTTCTCCTGGGATTACTTCCATTGCAGTCATAAGCAATGATAGAGCAGTGGCCCTCCTGCAGCTACTTACAGATGGTGAATAGTGCTTCCAAAGCTTATGGATATTTTCATCATATTTTGACAGATGAACTTTTGATAGCTGTAATATCAGTGTGCATCAGAAAAGTATAACATTTAAATGGAAGTGGATTACTTTGAAGGCTTACCTGTTAACTTTCAGTGATGTGATTTTAAGTGCTTATTTATACCATGAATATACTATTTTCTGTATGAAAGGAACTGTCTCTGTATTGAAAGGCTTCTGTTATGGAGATGCTGTGAAAAATACTGTGTTTGCCAGGAATGGCACTAGAACTTCAACATGAAAAATAAAACCTTGTGATAAAAAAATCATTTACTTACTGTAGTTTAACTGATTCTCAGATACCAGAAACTAGTTAATGCAGGAAAGATTATTTGTTTCCATTTCTGAAGATACTGCAAGTCACATTTACACTGAAGTGACATTCTAACTTGTCAGGAATGGACTCATGTTACTCTCATTCTTAAGATACTGGCCTAGTAATTGATGCTTTGACTACATTTTATCAGTGTTAAAGCATGTAGATATAAGATATACAGATAAGATATTCCAAAAGTAACTGTCGTGAGTGCATGAAAAAACCCAAAAAATGAGTAAGTAGTGAAGATGTGAAAAGTCTAAAAGAAGCTCAAGTTATCACAGAAGGTTCTGTCCATATAGGAAAAGCTGCTATCATTAAGTTACAGGTGTTGTGTTTTTGTGCAGAACTATTGCTTTAGCCATGGAATAGTTTTAGTGATGTGCTCCAAAATTGGTTAGTATCTTCTACAAATAAAGAAATGGAACTGCAATAAAGCAGTTGGATAGTCTTGCAACAGTATTGGTGCTTTTTCTCTCTCAGCCTTATCAAAAGTTTCTGAGAAGTTGCCTTTGATAGGATGAGGCCTACACCCTAAAATTCTTGATAAATTAAAAACATCTAGTGAAGTTAGACATGTGGAAAATATTTGAAGTCAAATACAAGAGATCAATTTTACCATAAGCTGTCTTTAACTATTTCAGCAGATTCTGATGTATTTCTTACTATATTCAGATGGAAAAACAAAACCAAAAAAATCTCACAAAAATCAGCGAGCAATTTGTAGTAAAAAGTAGATGGAATCATATCTAAAACTTGATGCTAATAATCAAGGTCACAAGTACAGTTCCCTGAATGGACCATTTGCTTAAGAGTTGGACTCGATCCTTGTGGAACCCTTCTGACTCAGACTATTCTATGAATCTGTGATTCAAACTCTAGGACTGGTACTTTGAATAAAGATTTATCCAAAATATCCCACTGAAAACGTGGCAGAGAATCTTCTAGTGAGTTTTTGCAATCAGTGTATAACCGCTTGAGATTTTTGAGAGGAAAGGACTAGATAGACATTGAAATTGAGACAGCTGGAAAATAAAAGTATATAGATTGAGATGCTATACCCAACCTTGGGGAAATCTTCTAAGTCCTACAGAATGCATTTTTAAGATAAATAAGAAAAAAATTATACCATTATCTATAAAAACAGTCCCTTCCCAAAGTCTGTTCACTATATACAAAGACATTAGGCAGAAAATGACAAATCAGTTACAGAACAAAATATGGAAAATGTATGCAACATATTCTTGTTGCAAATGTAAAATTTCTGTGCTTTTAACCTCCTTAATTTATAGTAATATGGGATTTTAAGAATAGTTATTATTTTTTATAAAGAATTGTAATTGTTTAGAAATTATTTTTGTTTCCTTTTTTCCCCCTACTGGAGAACAGTAGCATTTTGGAAATACTTCCTTAATGTTCTAAATAGAAAAAAGCTGGACATAGCGACTGGGTTCAGTAATAGCAGCAGTTCTGGCTTTCAGCAGCCTAACAATGGTTATCTTTTTGAGTGTATGAATAATCTGCAACCTAAATTGAACCCAGCTGTCTTAGCTTGTTACTTAACTGCTGCAGCTTCTGGAATAAACATGTGTTTGGCAGAGGCTTCCTGGAGATTATCCATGCCAGTGAATAGGAAATTGTAAAACTCTGATATGGGCCTCACAGTACTGGAAAAATTAATTTGCAGTCTACTGATCTGAGCCAAATAGGTAAAATTGATTCAACTGCCTACTAATTTTGATGTGTTATGATTATGCCAGTCATTGTGAGATCTTTTCTTTACATGACATAAAAGAAAATTCCCTGAAAAACTGACATGTTAAAGATGCAATTATGTCTCTGGTTCTCTCTGTCAACTTGTATAAAATGGAACATCATCTCCAAGTAATTTCTATGATTTGTTTTTGAATTAAAATATAGATCTTGGGGAATGCAGGAAAGTGCACACTTTAGAATACTTCTGCATGCTTTCTAGACTTAAAAATGAATAAACTTTTTTTAAATTTTAGAGTCAGTGAAATCTACTGTATGTATAATTAAAACATTTCTCCACCCATTTGATATGTCACCTATAAGAGATACACAATTTAAAACATCTTTCCTTTTGAATGGCTTTTGTAGTGTCCCTAAGCTTCTGTCTGTTAGTAGTTTCCTGCAAGGATTGTTCCCACTGATCAATCTTTTTTGATTTCTCAGTGTGGCTTCATTTTGAAATTATGTTTCGTAGCAGGAACTGCATGGATCTTATTCCAATCCCTTATCAGTTAGTTATTTCTAGTTACTGCTGAAGTCTTACTCTTCCACTCTGTTGAATCGTCAACTTGCATAAAAATCAGGGCCAGGATCAGGATGTTTTCCCTTCTTATTTTCTTGGATTCTGAATTGATTTTCATCTTAGTTAAAACCATAACCAAAGGAGAAGTTAAAGGAAGGAGAACCATACAGATTTTTCATTTTACAGTAGTACAGTTCTCTTTCTACTTGTGATCATAATTTGCCTTGTTCACTTGATAAGAATAGATAATGATCATGGAGCTTGTGATGTGCAAATACCAGCAACTGTACCCAAGAAAGTTTGATTGGAAGGTTTTTTTGCCCAATATTTGGGGAGGAGTTGTAGTTTCAGACTTTTGGTGGAGTTTTTTTTTTTCCTTGCTGCAGGGTCAGTGAAGTTTTTTGGAAATGAAATCACAGTCCATGCAAACCCCATCTTTAGTGGATCTGGCAGATGGGATTAAACAAGCAGGGTTGACATGCTTGCAGTAAAACTCCATTTCTGCTTATCTTTTTGTAATTTTTCATAAAAAACAAGCTTTCAAACTTCACTTTCATAACAACTTTAGCTTTTTAAGAAATTTTTAACTTATTAAATATAAAAAGTATGATTAGGAAAATTAAACTCTGTTTAGGAGCTGTATTTCAGGTGTATTTTCCCCTTTATGGGCTAAGTTCTCAAGCTGTGTGAAAAGGGGTATGGTCTAGTATGCTTTGAGTTGCTTTGCTTAATGAAGCCTTCCAGAGGATAGGCTTTATGAGTCTCTTAGGTTTTAATTCTTAAGGACCTTTTTTGAATTTTCTA
The DNA here is from genome assembly GCA_026770055.1 of Myrmophylax atrothorax. Classification (NCBI taxonomy): domain Eukaryota; kingdom Metazoa; phylum Chordata; class Aves; order Passeriformes; family Thamnophilidae; genus Myrmophylax; species Myrmophylax atrothorax. The sequence goes on from JAOXXN010000364.1 coordinate 28,820,473, forward strand.
CCTAGGAAAAGGAGAAGCATGCATAAAGATAACATATTTTGACTGTATTTTATTTGATACTATTAAGAAAATTTTAATATAATTATCAGACAATAAAAGTAGCTTCATTCCTCAAGTCTAGTAGTTCCACTGAACACAAGAGAGGAAGATGAAGATGATTCCTTGAAAATTATGTAAATGTTACTTCTTAATATAGTCCCTTGAGTTAAAGTACTAATGAAACGTTTGAAATTCTCTTTGTAGAGTAAATATATGTTTTTTGTTGAATCTTTAAACAAGAAATTGGCTTGAATAAGACCTTGCCTGATTAGTAAGTGAGAAACACTATGGATGCTTTAGTTCAGGATGGGCAGCTCTGAGTTTAAATCATCTAGTGGAGACACCACTTTTGTGACATAGTATTATTTTCCTCACTTTTTTTTTTTCTAAATATATGCAGACAAGTAAGTAATGATTCTGTCATCTTTCCTTTCTTAAAACATACTATCTGCTAAAATAGTGTCATAAGATGTCTTTCAGTGTTTGCTATCCTGTTATGTCTGCACTTATCTTCCACACACTTACAGGAGCAGAGACATAAAAAAAGACTAGCCTGGTTTTTTTCATGGTGTTTTTGGTTTTACCAGCAAAAGTCACAAAGTCAATTTTGTATCTTTGTCACCTCAGCATTCTGCTTATCAGCTGTATTCCAGTACTTGCAAATGTGTTTGATAGTTGGAGCTTGGATATTCTGAAGGGATGTAGTGTTACTTTGAATATATGATCAATTATCTAGCAAAATAAAAATTTGATGTGGAGAAAGTGATATGGAGTTTATTGCTTGGCTGATTCCAGTATTTCAACAAATACAAAATAAATTCAATAGAAAGTTGGAACCCACAATAAATAATTGTCTCACTACCAAATAGCAAGTTTTGTCTCACTAAAAACTGTCAAGTTTTCTTGTTGGCTGCTAAGTTAAGGAGTCAACAGCTGCTAGCTGAGATGCATACAGGTCTGTACTTACGTTCTTAATGAGTCATCCTGATTACACTTACCTTTGTGTTTTCTAAAATAAGTTAGCTCACCTAGTCATCCCTGTATATGACACTTACTGCTTATTATACCATTTCTTCAGTCTGAATATTTCTCTACAAGATATATTATCATGGCCTAGTTGCAATGAAGCTTCTTAAATTGTTGTATTTGTAATTTAGAGGGGTAAATGCTTGTAAACCTTTCTGAGATTGTGAAAATTCTGCTTTTGAATTCTTACAGGAGCAAACTATCTGCTTAAGCATAAGGTTTGACTAAAATATTTAGTATTTCATAGAAATTAGATAGTACATAATGCTTTATAATGTAAGTCCCATGGGACCTGAAGTGATAGATACCCTGGATGTTCTGGTGTTAAGGAATTAGAGTAGAAAAAATCCTGTCTCAGTCACTTGGCTGGTTTCCCCTCTGATTTGTCCTGCTCTGTTTGGATGCAGTTTGCACTGGTCTTGGACAACAAATCATCACTGCTTTGGGTGGAATCATGTAACTCTTGCTTCCTCCAGGCTGAAGAAGAGTCAGACACAGTTGCCTGTCAGTTGACTAAGTACTTCTTAAAGTAGGGTAAATCTTATTTTCTTTGGCTGAAGAGCTTTGTGCTCAGGCATTGATGGCAATCAGGATCAGTAATGAAAGAGCCATCTGTTATTTTTCATTTGGGGCACATCAGGGAAAACAGATCTTTAACTTAGAAGCTATTTTTATTCCTGCATAGGTTTACCATTTGCTGAGTGTATGAGAGGGTCTTGAAATTCTTTACATAATGTGATTTTGTGACTAAATAAGTTTTGTGAAGGTGCTGCATTTCAGTGTTAGGAGATGCTTATACTACATTAGTGTATACAGTTGTGTAGTTTTACTTTGGAAGGTAACTAAATTTGTCTTTTACAGTTCAGGTTTTTTGGCATCTGAAATGGAACAATTTTTTTACTGAACAGTGTCAGGCTTAACTTGATGAAATCAGGGAGATTCTTTATATATTTTGAAGGCAATTTATCCTTGCAGCCAGATTTGAAAGCAGATTTAGGTGAAATCTGTCCCTGAAATTCCAAACTTTAAATCCTGAAAAATCCTATTTTTGTTTACCCTGGGCTGGAATGTCCCCAAAATTTTACTGACTTTTAAAATATCTCAGCCACTTTAGTTCTGTTTCTACAGGCAACCAGCTGAATACTGGGCTTTAGGTGATTTTGTATACTTCAGAAGAACAGGGGTTCAGAAACTTGGTGTTCATCTGTCTAATTCAGTCAATGCTTCATGCCATCCACATGGTAGGAAGAGTTGATCTCATACTCACTTTGGGATTGTCATCTCTCTTTTTGTCGTGGATTTATTGTACCACTTCTTCTCCCAGGACTTACAACACTCATTCAGAAAATGGCAGATTTCTTCTTGAGGCTTCGAAGGCTCAACATCTGTATCTCCTATTTTTCTTAGCAGTCTTTCAGTCATCAAAATGGGGATGTTATACATTATTGCTGAATCAGATGTAACAAATGAGTAAGTGATCTTTTGAGTGACTGGGAACATGGCTGTGAAATGTGATGTTCTGCTACCTGGTTTCCCCATATTGAATTTGGAAGATTTCTGTCCAGGGACTGAGGGCAGGGCAGTGAGTCAACACTTGTAACATCTCTTGCTTGAAGTTATTTTACTGCCATATAATTTTTGTTATACCAAATTGTTATTTAATACCAATGAAGACTCTCCAAAGGGTCTTAAGTGTTAGTATTGTAATTAAAAGCCTAACTGAAACCATCGACGTATGCAGTTACTGCAAGTATTTTTCTGTACTCTCTTCGCTTCCCTTAACCTTTCTCTGAGGGTTGGAAAGCTTCAAATGAAACGGAACCCCAGCTGCAGGTGGAATGTGAAACCCATGAAGAACAAATAAGACTGAAAATTGAGCTTGCTCTGGTGCACGTGGGTGTTTGTAGACAGATGAGTGGATAGGTACATTTTTCTGCAAAACATCACAAACAATTCATTCCACAGGAGACCAGGGCCTGCCGGCATCTGTAGGAGTAAAGCAGGTTTTAGCAGTAACTGCAGTAAGAAAAGCAGGGGGATAAAAAAGAAAGTCTAATGTTTGGGCTTCCTCACAAGATATTTAAGTGCCTACTGTGCCCTAAGCTAGCTGGTTACAGTAAACCCTATTCATTTAGAGCAATCGGTTCAAACAGGTTTTGGAGATACCAGCTGCAGTAGAGAAGCAGGAGAGTCATACTGGGAGGTAAGTCAGTTTACAGAGTATGCATCAATGTGTCCGGATACTGTGACCAGAACGGTTCCCTGTCTGTCAAACACAGTAGAGCCAGGAGTTCATGTATCTTTCCTCCTTATTATGCTGGTGTAACTAGGCCCCACAAACTAGAACTCAACAGCTATTTCTCTTTTTCTAAGATGAATGTGTGTAGCGTAGAAGCTGACCAGTTTTTACTTCACTCACGTTTTGCTTTACACTAAGGAGCTCCTTACATTTTCCACTACCTCCATGAGCCGTTGGGGATGCACAGTTCTAGAAATCACATGGAATCATTTTGGTAAAAGCTGCTTTTAAAAATGGGGAGAAGCATGTAGGGAAAATGGCATCAAAGAAGACTGGGAGGTTTAATTGAACAAATCCTCTTTCATATAGCAATAGCGCTTTTCTCATACAGTGCCTTCTGTAACAGTATGTCAAAGATTTTTGTCTCTTTTCACACATGAGGAAACTGAGGTGATGGGATAGGCAATTTACTTGGGCTAAGCTTTAGCATGGCTCTCCAGTGCAAGTATCATTTGTATGGCATGTGCATTTTACATTAGTAAAAGCAAAAGCTGTTTTGTTAATGCTTTCAGTGGGAAAATGGATCATGCAGATCTCCCTCAGGATTTTGAATAGAGCGTTACTTAGATCCATTTATGTCCATATCAAAAATCATAGTAAACACGGTTTGTTTGGTGAAGGTATATCACTGCTACTGATGTGCAGGTAGAGAAAATGGTTCTTATGCAGTTACTGCTCTTATGGTTTCATCTGTAGAGTTAAAAAGCAGAAGAAGTCCATGACATAAGGATTGCTAGCACAATTATTTTTACCTTCCTGAACTTGTGAAGCCTTTAACAGGAAAACAGTGTTGCCAATAATGTTTCAACCTTCACTTTTAAGAGACTGTACCTTGAGAAAGAAAGGGAAGTGCACTCTCTTACAAATTCCTGTTTTGGTTTTCTTTTTTTTTTTTTTAAATGAGCTTTTCTGTTTTGGTGCTGATGTCATAATCACATAGACACCTGCACATTTATCAATATTTCAGTTAAGCTGCATAGATTTAGCACCAGACAGGATCACTCTAATAGAAGTTTTATTTAAAGATGACTGTGGGCGTGATAAAATCTGTTCTCAGAGGAATAAGACAGACATAAGGATAAATGTGGAGGTATGATTATTTCACAGCTACTTACATCTGTATTAGTCAAAATCCCTGCTAAACTGTCCAAATATACTTGTTCCCTTCCAAGTAAACAGAAAGTGCATGTATGTGAACAGCTTGGGTTAAGAATATCGAACTGCTAATTAAATTCTGCAATAGTTTTCACAGTGAATATAATCCTCAGAAATATCTCGTAAGAGGGAAATATACTATGTGAAACTCTGTATCTGTGAAAGAACCAGAACACAGTGAATAGCTTTTGACATCCAGTTGTCTCCCTTCCTGCTTTGAAAAAAATAAAGTCCTTACCTTTGATAATTTGTGTATCATCCATAACAGGGGTAGTAAAACATCTCCAACTCTGATGATCCTTTATAATACTTACAACTTAAGAAGCTGATTCCTACCTTAAAACTTTCTAAAAATAACCATTCGGTGACAGAAGGACCACGCTCTCTTTTTTTTTTCCTTTTTGATCATGAACTGTATCAGTGAGTTTGAAATTAACTAATGTGTAGCACTGAGAACTCATTAAGAAACCAGTCTTTAAAATTGAACAGGAGTAGTGTGCCCCCCCCGCTTACAGATTGTTTTCTGTCACTTAAACATGGCAATGACATACCATGATCATAGGAATTACTGTATGATGGAGGCATAATGCTCTGTAATTTAAGACTGTGTCTGTGTTTCTTCACATGACTGAACAGTATCAGCACCTATTACCAGAAACTAATATGTTTTTTTTTTTTAGACTAAATTCAAAAACTAGTAGGTCAATATTGTAGGAGAGGATGACATGTAGCTAATGTTTTGCAGACAGAGAGTCTTGGATAGTATTCTATTTCTTTTGGAGTACTATTTAGAATAAAGATTGCACCTGTTTCATTTCAAGGAAAAATTACAATACCTATCTTCTGAAAAACTTTTGGGACTAGTAAGTGGTGCTTTTTCACCTCCTGCTGTCATACTGTGTATTCTTAATAAATTTTTATTTTTCCTCTATTACAGTGTCTTTTCAGTGTTACTCCAGAATAAAAGCAAATTTGAACCTTTACATGGGAAATTTTGAGAGTGTGTTTTATCTAATCTTTGAAATGTGAGTGAACAGGTATGGGAAAAGCATCTACTATTGTGCTGTTGTATTGTATTTTGTAAATCCATTACATTTGAAGTTCAAGCACTGGCTTCTATTGCAGCTGGCTACTATAGTGGATGGGGTGTTTCCATATGGAGCCATTAAGAAAGAATAACTGGAATAGATTATTTCATATTTGGTCATTCATTCTTCAGGAAGGAGATCATGACATCAAATATCCTTTGAGTCAGACATCCTTGGGAACTAAATCACTCTAGTGGACAGTACAAGGTACCTCTGCAGCCTCAAGGAACAATGCCCTGCACCTGCAGGTGGCTTACCTGGATGGCCGGGACATTTTAATGTATTTCAAATGGCTGACTATGTGAAAAATCAGCTGAATGGCAGATGGCTGACTCTGTATTTAAATGTGGAGGATAGCAGTTTGGCTGGGCTGTAGTTATTAGATGCTGCTTCTGGCAATGAGTGTCAGCTGCTGCACCACTTTGCATTATGGTGGGATTTTTTTATTTAGTGAGGAAAAGGACCATGGCCAAAATTATCTCTTTTCTTAGACAGTTTACCTAAGCTGAATTCTTGGCATTTCTTATGGAAAATACTGTAGTAGTGTACATAGTATGAAAATGCACATTTCATGGAATGAAACATCCCAGCTTTGCAGCAATAATGGCAGGTATGAACTGGCACATTTTTGTCCAGATTAGTTACATCTGTAAAGAAAAACTATTTTGTTGATGGTGCCTCCTCTTCAGGACATTCATGGCTAATTAAGTCCCAAGCCCCTCTTGTTATGCAGTGGTGTCTGGGTTAGCTTTTGAGTCCTGAAGATGTGGGTTTGGTTTTGAGTGCTTTGTTCATGTTTGTTCTGGTAGTATCCCGAGAATCACAATTTATCTACTTTGAAATATTTTTAACAGCTTTTGAAACAACTAAGATTTTAATACTGTAGTAGGACTTTTAGGATAAGACCAGGTAACTCACACTGCATGTTACAGTAGCACTGGGTCAGACAGTCTAATAGGGCTTTCAGTGCAGTTACTCTCACTCGAACCAGATGGGGCTGCATAGTCACACTGCAATTGCTAAGGATAACTGCAGTAAAGGCAAGTTCAAAGTTCAGAGGTCTGAGTTCACATCTGTGTTCAGTTGAGCTGCCAAAATGCCAACTGCTCAAACACAGACTAAGAGTTCCCCCTGCCCTGCCAAGAAAAGGAAAAAAAAACAACTGGTAAACTTAAAACAGGTTTATATATTTATAAAGAAAAGAGAAAATTAAAAGTCAACTACAAAATAACACACACCTACACAAGTTAGATATGACGATAATCCTCTGCCTCCCACTGAAAACAGATCCCATCACTCTGGATCCATAAAGCACTCTAAAAGATACACAGCAAGGAAAAGAAAGGGAATAAAAACAAAATGTTGACTTCCCCAAACTAAAACAAAATGTGACATAGCGGCGCAGCAGCAGCAAGGCCCAGCACAACAGGACAGCGGCAGCATGTCCTGTCTCTATCTTGGCCATGATGGGAACTAAGAGAACTCCTCCTTACTCTACTGTATTTATACTTGAGGTGACGTCAGAATATGTATGGAATACCATTGGCCAGTAGGAGTCAGTGTCAGCTCCCTAACCCAGCTCGAGTCAGCTGATAATCTAAGGCCTACTCTGAAAAGTAAAACCTAAATCTTGGCCTAGCTAAACCCATAATAATCTCAGTATTCCCATGGGTTGTCTGGACCCAGTTTCTCTGCTGTCCTCTTTCTACTCTATCTCTCACTTTCTGTGCTCTATATTCTTATAGAATAATGCCTAAACTCACTGTTATGTCTTTCACTAGTACCTAAGGTTATTTTGCACTGATGAGAGTAGCAAATACCATATGATCATTCAAGATAGTGAATGAAGCTGGCAGGGTGCTGTAGCAATTGTGCAGAACATTAGAGGTCAAAATCAGCTTGGCTTTGTACCCTGTGCCTTTATCCAAAGTCAGAAGTGGCAGATGAAGCTAGCCCTTAAAATTCTCATTTGCTGTGAATATCAGAAGCATTTACAAGGTTAGCTTTTTTTAAAGCTAATCAATCTGAAGCGAGGTGTGTCCTGAACATGCTTCCCTTTGGATATAGTCAGTAACTGCAACAACCTGATCAGAAACTAAAACGAATAAACTTTGCAATTTACTGAGATACGAGATGCTAAACATCTTACACCACTGAAGAAATAGAGCCTTGCTGCACCTTTATCTAATATGCCTCTGTGCTTAGGGGCATTGTTCCCTAAACAAGAAAAAAAATTAACAAGAAAGGAAAGAGCTGCTGCATGAAGTACTGCCTCAGGATCACAGAACATGTGGAGTTGAGAGGGATCCACAGGACCATCCCCAGGAGTCATACCCTGTGCCTGAGCACATCATCTAAATGCTTCTTGAACTCTGCCAGGCTTGGTGCTGTGACCACTTCCCCTGGGAGCTTGTTCCAGCCCTCAACCACCTTCTAGGTGAAGAACTTTATCTTAACAGCCAACCTAAACCTCCCCTGACACAAATTCAGGCCATTTCCTTGGGTCCTGTCACTGGTCTCCACAAAGAAGAGATCAATGTCTGCTCCTCCTCTCCCCCTCATGAGGAAGTTGTAACTGCAGTGAGGTCTCCCCTCAGCCTCCTCTTCTCCAGGCCTCAGATGTTCCTCACACAGTTTCCCCTCAAGGCCCTTCACCATCCTTGTTGCCCTCCTTTGGACCTTCTCTAGGAGCGCAATGTCTTTCTTACGTTGTGGTACCCAGAACTGCACACAATATTCAAGGTGAGGCCACCCCAGCACAGAGCAAAGCGAGACAAGCCCCTCCATTACCTGGTTGGTGATACTTTCCCTGATGCCCCCCTGAACACGGCTGCCCCTCCTGGCTGCCAGGGCACTGCTGACTCACATTTAACTTTACTTCGACCAGGACCCCCAGGTACCTTTCCATGGCACTGCTTTCCAGCATCTCATTCCCCAGTCTGTACAAACATCCAGGGTTTCCCCATCCCAGGTGTAGCATGCGGCACTTTCCCTTGTTGAACTTCATATTGTTGGTGATTGCCCAGTCCCTCTGATTTTTCCAGGTCTCCCTCCAGGGTCTCCTTGCCTTCAAGGGGGTCAACAGCATCTCCCAGTTTTGTGTCATGTGCAAACTTGCTTATTATCTGGTAGATATTCTTGTAAAGTCCAACATGCCTCTACCACGTTTTACAAAATCTTGACCTCAAGCGATGTATTTCTACCTTAAAATGTTCATCTTCCTTTTTGAGTAATATCTCTCTGGCTTTCTGCATATTGATGTTCAACATCTTCCTAGCTATGATAATGGTTTTATTGTAGATGTCTAACAGCCACCATATCCCAATATATTTAATGGATGGGGGGTTTTGTACTGTACCTTTATTAAGTAATAATTATGCTTATAAAATTTGCTGTAAATTATACATATATATATATATATATACGTGTCTTTTGATATATATATAGTCATAGAACCACAATTTTTCTGGAACATACTCTCTTTTAAGAAAGGTTTGTTTCAGTTTGGTTGAAGTAATTGTAACTAAGTTGGTTTAAAATCCCATTAAATGCTATAAATAGTGCAGACCCTTTTGGTATGCAGACACTTCTTACAGCTAGGTGATCCATTTGGTGTTAGTTTGGAAAGCTCACTGCAGACAGGGAAAAAGAGAAGAAAGGTCTTGACCTTTCCATTAATACTTCAAAGCCCCCCAAAAATCTCAGAGGTGCTTCTGCACAGCCCTTACTCATTCTTCTGCGTGCCACATCTTCAGCAGATAGGGCAAGGAACAAGAACAAATGCACCATAAATAGTAACCATTCTAACCACAAAAGTGGGTTTAGGTTCTCTCCAGCTGCCAGTTCAATTGATGCAGAAATGGTCTAACTTAATTGATTTCACAGGAGATACAGCCTCACAGAACTTCAGCTGGAAGCTGAATTCTCAGATTCTAAAACCTCTTGTTACCTATTGTGTTTGTCCTATCAATAACTTTAAAAGGAAGAACTGTGAACTGACAAGAGTTGAAGGTACATTAAGGTCAAGTCCTAGAATGGAGTAAGATTCCTCAGTACTGTAGCGAGTAGCAAGCTTTTACGTGTGTCATTAAAAGGTAATGAAGGCTCTGAAATTGGCAGTTTCATTAGAGAGACATCTATGACTCATCTTGCGTAAGCACAGCTGAGTCCTTATGACCAAAATAGAATAAAATACTCCCATTCCGTGAACTGAGAACAACATAGTTGTGGAAAAAATAGTCTTCTTTTTTTTTCTTTTCTCCTTTTTTTAATCCCTTTATTTCAGTTATGACTTTATAGCTCTTAATTAAATAAGACTGTAAGAACCTCATAAAATCTCAGCATGGCATTAAAAAAATCAGTCAGATGTGTTTGAATGTGTAACAAATTGTTACTGCAACCACATCATACAGTGATAACTATTTTGATTGTGATAATTCTTCTTCTTTGATTGTGATAATTCTTTTTCTTATCTGTGGGCATTTTTTTAAAAATGGACTTCACCCTGTGTTCCATCATGCTCCTAGAAATGATATCATTTAAAGGATATTAAGGAGTGCTTTTGTTAGATGTATTAAAAAGCAATCCAAGTAAGTTTAAATTTCTTTTATACAGTATGACTGTAAATGGTTTAGCTAAAAAAGCCCTGTATTTTTACTGTGTTTTCATAGCATAATGCTCAGAGATGTATTTTTTGTCTCTTATGTTTTGTCATAATACTATTTTTAAACATAAAATGTTAGTCATAAGAAATCAAGACTTTTGAAGTAGCCGTAACCATGACAACCTTCACTTTTGGGAGTGCAGTACAAGGTCCGTCGCTGTGTGGCTGGACAATGTATGCTTCATGTGACTAAATGAAATGTTACTGTATATGTTAAAATTACTTATGACTTCATTAAAGATTGCTTTTCCTGGACCATGCCACAAATTAGCTGCAAATTGCAATTTAGGAAATTAGCTGTCATTGCTATGCTTATTCTATCAAGCAGTAGATAAAGACACTCTTGAGCAAGCAAGGTCTGTTAAGCAGGGCATGTTTTGTGGATTTTTTAAGCTTCTTCCTCTTTTCTGTTTTCTCCTCACATTTTGCATCCTCTTTTTTTGTTTCCTCCCTTTCTTTTTCTTATTTGTCTACTTTTCTTCTTTTTCTGTTTCTCTGTTTTCTCATCATCCTCTGTATCTGGAGCATATTCTGTGGCTAAAATCTACTAGGCAATTCTGTGCATATTGCCTTAGGTCTTGGGGAGAAGGGTATGAATCACCTGAGGAAGCAGTTCTCTTAATGAGCTCTTGAAGATCCATTGAGTATAACATGAAGTCAGAAACTGATAAATCAGCCACAGTTACATCTTGAAAATATGATTAATAATGCTTTCATATATACAGTGCTGCTTGATACGTGTTGAATTTAGATCAAGTGTACTGAGATGCAGCACTGCTAGGGTACCACTCATCAGGGCTTCCCAAGGTCAAATATTAGGTGGAAAGCTATTGACGGGACAACAACATGGCATGAGCCAGAGGAACTGTGTGCATCTTCTGGCAGCATATTGGGAAATATTTCCATCTTAATAACAATGACTAATTTGTGGGGCTAAATAAAGCTTTTCTGTAGCCAGAGTAGGCGTTAAGTCCTCTTCTGGAGCCCAAAGAACAGATCAACCAAGAAATAAGCCCTTGAGTAGCTGGGCGGGGGTAGATAACAGCAGAAGGAGTCTGTCTGCTGGGAGGCAGTTTTTGATGTGTGCAGGCTCAGGGA
>JAOXXN010000364.1:28832292-28848752 GCA_026770055.1 Myrmophylax atrothorax
TATACAGTGCTGCTAACGTTAATACTAAAGATGTGAGTTTTTCAGGTGAATGTGTGTAATGATAGGTTTTGTAGTTAAAGTGAAATGGTAGCTTGTAGTTTTAGTCATATCTGGGAGTGGTGAATTTGGAACAGAATCCTGGTGAATCTGATGAATTTATAAAACAAGTAAATAGCTGCCTTTTTTTTTTTTACTTACTTGGGAGGTGCACATGTTTTTAAAGCCCATTTGAGTTGTGTTGATCTGTAACTGCTTAATTCTCACTGTTGTCAGTTGGAATAATTGAGATGTCTTGTGATACCTATCTTTAATTACTTTAGAATTAAATGTGACATATTTTCTGGAGGGACTTGAGGACAAGTTGGACTCATCAAGACAACATTTAACTGGGTGCTGTTCTCTTGAGCACTTTCATTAGTCAGCAACATAGCTAGAAATGTGTGAATGAAACTCTGGAGCCCCTCTTTCTAATGTACTGCAAAAAAATACTGAAAGCAGAGATTAAGCTTTGTACATAGCTCTAGAGGTGTTTATGATCATATATTCTTGTCAGTCTATAATTTCTAGATTCAAAGAATATCATGAATTGTAATTAGCAAACATAAAAAATAGGATTTTCTACAATCTTACAGAATTTTTATCAAAATAATTTCAAACATGGTTTTGTAGAACTTTACATACTATAGTGCATATATACAGACAGCTAGACTAAAGTTACATAATATGTTTAATTGTGCCATTTCTTGTATTTTTGAATGTGTCTTAAATCCTTCATTATATTTAAAACACTCCATGTTTTTATATCTGTAAAATACAATTTTATATGCAGTATTTCATAAATAGTTGTAGACTGTAAATAACTGATTAGAAATGCAATTTATTATTATTATAGATAAAATTAATTATGGTTACATACTATTATAAACAATTTAAAATATTTCTTTGATTTTAAATTTTATGTCTATATCAAATCAAAGAATGTATATTTCCAATTAAAGATACTTGTTTCATTACTTCTCTGAAGATTAAGGAATTTTTACTTTTCAGTTGAACAACTAAGACAAAGCTAACCTGGATTTTTGAGAATGACATAGGAAAAAGTTGTATCCAGGCAACAGCATCTTAATAATTTTATAATATCTTAGATCTACTTGCTCAATATGAAACCATTTTCTGATTAAAAAATAACAACTTATGTAACTACTTGTTTGGTATGCTCTTCGTTTGTCTGGATTTCTGGTAGCTGTATGAGTTCCTCCACATTAATACACATCAACAAGTTAGCAGTTCACTTGTGCCTGTATTGTTACAGGCTAACACATCGAGCTGCACTGACAGCTGACGTTTTGACAGGCAGCAGCCTCTGTAAATGGCCTCTGAATGTAAATGTTACACACTGGCTTTTAAATGGCAGGAGGAGATTAGTATAAGAACCATCCTCCCTTTTGAAGATCTGGTGGCATGTGCTTCTCAGGGAAACCAGTGTGAGGACCTTCTGTTCTTGCTTTGTTGGATTAGCAAAGACCTGTGTTCTCCTGTCCTTGAGCCTGTGCATGGTGACCCTGAGTACTGGGAGCGGGGACAGTGGGTCATTTGCTGTAGTTCCAAGAAACAGGCGAGGACGACAGGGGATAGGCTGGTAATGCACCCTGGACCATGGCAATTAAAGAAGTTGTGTGTGCTAAAAAAAAAGCCTGGGAAATTGCAGAGACGAAGGGAGGAAGAATTTGGGGAAGAGCAAGGTTCACTGGGGCATTTCAGATTATATGGTGTGGGGATAGGTTGGATATGGCAGCTCTTCCCCAAGGGAGATGAGGGACAGTCTGACAACTTAGGGTGGTGCTGCCCAAGGGATGCCAGTACCAGCTTCTCTGTTAGCTTGGTCAAAGTGGTCTCTGTTGCAAAGACTCACTAGATGACAATACTGCTTGTGATCCATCATCTTCAACTAGAGTTGGCTTTGCATTTTTGTTCATTTGTAGAAATTAAAAAAGAAACAAATCTGACTCCAGGAGAGCCTCTTGTGACCAGCATGGAACATTCTCCATACACTGCACAGACCAGTTACATGCTGCATGTTTGTATCTCCCATCACAGTGTGAGCAAGCTAATAAGATTATGGTAGTGGTACAGTTTGAGTATTGGTTATGTAATAACCCTTATTTCTTTACTAAACTTGGACATAATTGTGTCAATTGCTTTGGTGTATTTGACTTCACATCTTCAAGATAGTGCAGTAGCTTCTGTATTTGAAGACAATCTTCTCTAAGGTGTTTTAGTATACAATATTTGAGCATGTGAAAGGTGAGCATGGACTGCATTATATTTGCTTTAAAAGATGGTAGTTGAACTTCGCTTTTCAGCTGTGGCAGATGTGATTACTCTGTGTCTTTCTCTTTGGCATTGGTACATATCAGCAAGTCAATGATAGCCCACATCTAAATCTATCCATGATAAATCTATCCGTGATAGAGTGATTGCTTGTAGTATTACAAGCAAGGGTAAGTTCAGGAGTATTTTGAGTTCCTATGCTCTGTGGTGCTGCAGGTGTCATTATTCCTTGAAAGAATAGCCTAGGGTTTTTTTAGGAACTATTATTTTAAGCTAATTTATTGAAATAAAATGCTCTGACATTTTTTCTGAATATTTTAGAATGGCTCAGGAAGTTCATTAAACAGCCTATGACTCCTAATGCTGGGTTACAGTGGAAACAATGGAACAAACAGTCGAAAAAACAACAGTGGGGAAAAAAACCTACTCATAATTAAGCTCTATTTACTGACAGGAAGTATACTAGCTTGATAATGCAAAGTATCCTGTATTTCTTAAAGGTTAGTGAAATTTTGATTTTTTTCTTATTTTATAGCTGCTTGGGAACACCTTATTTTGCAACTTTGAAAGAATTTACCTGTATTTTAACTCCTGTATGAAATAGTTCTTTCAAATTCTACATCCTTGAATGCTTATGACAAAGCCACATGGTAAATTTAAAATGCAGAGGATTTATTAACGATAGGGTATTATCTTTTATTTAAAAGGTGCTAAATCTTTTCATGGTAAAAGTGATAATGTTGAAGTTGCATGTCTTCATAGAGGTATGCAGTGTGCTGTGCACAGCAATGCCATGTTGTCTGTTCTGAATGATTCATGCAAAAGAAGGGAGGTTAATGAAGCTGGTGAAGGGTTTGGATTGCACGTCATATGAGGAGTGGCTGAGGGAGCCAGGATTGTTTAACCTGAAGAAAAGAAGGCTCTCTACAACTACCTCAAAGGAGATTGTAGTGAGGTGGGCGTTGGCCTCTTCGCCCTGGTAACAAGTGACAGGGCAAGAGGAAACAGCACCAGGGGTGGTTTAGTTTGGATATGAGGAAAAACTTTTTTCACAGAAGTGGTGGTCGGTCATTGGAATAGGCTGCCTGGCTTGAATCATCATCCCTGGACGTGTTAAAAAATCATGTGGATGTGGCACTTAGGGACATGGTTCACTAGTGGACTTGGCAGTGCTGGGTTAGTGGTTGGACTTGATCTTCAAGGTCTTTTCCAACCTAAATGATTCTATGATCTAAAAGTAGTGGGAATCAGTCTTTTTTAATAGTAATTTACCAAAAAAACCCAGTGGGAATTGTTGATAAGATAAAATAACACTAGCCAATACTTAAAACTGACTTCTGGCTGTTCCTGCCTGCTCTCCAACTGTTCTGAATGTATGAAGCACCTGTCCTTCGAGAATGTTTGCTTCAGAGACTCCCAGTGCCCACCCACCCACTCTCCTTTGCGTCTGCATGTTTAACACTGCACAGCATAGGGGATACATCCCATGACATGCAGGCCTGGTGTATTAATTTCCAACCTCAGTGGGCCAGATTCTTTTTATGCCGTGTACAGAGCTCTAGAGCAACAGCTGTCATAGCTTATTGGATTCTGTGTTTCTTCAGATAACCTATTTCCTTATGTCATGTATGACTCCTATGAAACCATGCAAAGTTGTGAAGGAGATGTGGGACCTCCATCACTAATGATATCACAATACAATGATTTTGTTCTAAAGCTAGTTCCAAACTTCAGCAGAAGAGAGAGAACAGAGCAGACCTGTTCTGGTGATGATCTGATGAGCTGTATTATGTGTAACTAGAGCTTATGGAAATCACTGTGAGACTTGCAAATATTGAATTCCAATAGCAAAGCTGAGGAATAACAGATTGTCAAATAACTGTTTCAGGACAGTGTTAAATAGGCACCACAGATAGAAAGCACTCTGCAATTGATTAAAGTGCTCTGCTCAGTGCTATGTTAGAGATCCTGTGAAAAAGCAGATACTTCCTCCAGAACACAAAGCAAAACTAAAGTCTCTTCGTTGCTGAGAATTCAGCATCACCATTATCTTAAGTCAAAGTTTTTGCAAGGTAGGAACAAGGACTGAAAATTTAGTGAAGCAAGAATCTGTTTGGTATAAAGAAAACATGATTTAAGACTGAAAGTCTACACTATAAAGAAACAAAGACTTATCTGTCTCAGCTTGTATGTCATCAGCTGTCACAGTGGGTCTCTGTAAGCAGAGGACTTTCTGCATATAATGTGAGCATAGTTATTTCTCTTTTGCAGATAGCAGTAGAAACAAACTTGAGTATGTTTCTGATTTCCTGCTTTAAGAAAATGCAAAGGTTCTAATTCTTACATGGCTGGAAAAGTGATATTAATTTATAGTGTAAATTATGTAAAGGGAGAAAAAGTGGAAAATTGTTCCTATAAGTTTAACTAGAGCTTACATGTTTGAAGACATTGCTTCAGGAAAGCTGTGTTAAAGGTAAGATTTTGGATTCTCTGAGGCAACAGGTGGACAGATAACAAACAAATGAATAAGGATAACATGAGATCTGTGAATATGTTATTACAGTAATTATTAAGGTCATTAAGTGATCTGTCTGAAGGTGCTTAAATAACACTCGTAATGAAGTTAACAGAGTTTGATCTGTAAGTCACTGGCTTGTACGAAGATGAATTGTGTAGGTGGAGCCAAGTAATGATGCTTTTGGTCTGTTGCAAAGCAATGTGTTATCCTGCTTATCTTTACTCAGAGAAATGATAAAATAAAACTGACCATGTACAGGGAATTAATTGGTCTTTTAACTCCTAGTGGTATTGCTATGAACACAGAGACATATAGCAACTTATATTTAAGCTTCTGCTGTGTCTCAGTTTAACTCGGTTACCGGTCTAGGCTGTTGTAGGAATTTGTGCCCATCGATAAACAGTTTTTGTGACAGTTTATCTAAGTTTTCAGTTAAATAATAGGAAAGTGTTATTTCTTATGAACTTGGTTTAATAATATCTTTGGGATTGTGCGTTCTACTGTGCCAATACTTTTATTCAGTGAAGGGTTTTGCCTGTGCTGTGTTAGAAAGAGTCTGGTAATGTAGTATAATTTACTGACTATTTCTGACATGTAGTTGTTTTGTGTGATGTATTAGGATACAGTTATATCAATACCTGGATTCAACACCTGCAGAATGAGAGCACTGTTTTTCAAGTTATGTTCCCTCTGGGCCAATTTCATATATTGAAATAGCTTGCTAATGTACTCTTCATTTGTGGTTTTTTTATTCAACAGTATTATTTATAGATTCAAGGTTTCTCTGCTATGCAAATGGATTGGTATTAGCAAGAAGCACATTCTAATATTTTGTTTACACTGCAGAGTTCAGAATATATTGTTTGCTTTTGCATTTTTTCATATAGGCCTTCTTATGTTTTTACCTATTCATAGAACTGACCCTGGCTGAATTAATTTTTAGGTGAGCCAGCATTTGCTAGACTTACTCTAGGAACTAGACAATTTATGCTCATGAAAACTAATATGATTTAGTGAAATTAATCCAGCTGTGTATTTAGTTGCTTAAATACACAAAAAAGCTGTAACCTTAACGTCTATAAAAATTAATGAGTTTCAGTACCCATGAAACTAAAGCTATTCAACTTTGAGTAATAGATGCCACGAGACACTCAAGAATAGGAATAGAATGCAGAGATGGGAAAACTCTAGAATCATTGCATCATTTTGTTACAAAGGCATCTTTTTACCTACTAGTATGTGAAGTGTTTATTGTGGCCCTCGCTTTCCCATCAATCTTTTCCATCTGTGTAGCAAAGTGGGACCACAGTGTTTATTTTCACAATTGAAACCCTCTGGATTTGCAAACTGATTCAGAGTTTGCAAGTGGTTTCTGCAGGGCATGTGGTGACAAGACCTGCATTAAGGCCTGTGTTACACGTGATGCTTTAGAGTTATCTAGTGGGTTAAGTCAGCTGTTTTGGGACATGGACATGATCTAAAGTTTCTGGCTAATGTACTGTAGCATTGAAAATACTTCAAAAATGAGGTCTCAAGTATGTCTTGGAGAAAAATGTGGAGAAGTTTTTATGGACTAGTAACTTTGGGTTGGTGTTTTTTCAGTCCTACTTGCAAGCTGTGTGCTATGATCTCTTAATTTGTGAGGAAGTGTGTATTCTGGTGAGCAGCTATTGAACTGTTACATGTTAGGCTATCTAATTAATACCTAATCACAATAAATATAAAAATCCACCAAGGATCAGGAAAAGATCAGGTGTATAATGATGGGCAGGGGAACCCTTGTAACCTAGTACTTAGGATTAGGGACTTATCATGAAAAAAAGACAAATAAAGACCATCAGAAGGCAAACACTGGGCCGTTATATTTTGTGCTAAAGTAAAGATGATTTCAGGAACAAAATCTCTCATGCCACTAACTGAGGAAGATTCTTCTTGTGGTTTGAACTGATAACAGTGTTGTGGTTTGACCTTGGCAAAATGCTAAATACCACAACAATGCAACAACCTCCCTCCCCACTCCAAGGCAAAGGGAGAAAAAACCCCTTGAAACTGAAACTTAAAACAGAAAGGGTTATGTATTTACACAGAAAAGGGAAAATTAAAATCAAAATACAATATAACACATACACACAAAAGTCTTTTTTGGGGAAACTCTTGCTCAACTTCGTCTGTTACCAGTCTATGCCCTTTCAAAAGATATATTTGTTTCTTTGACCCGGAGGCTTCCCATCTACTGCATAGATAGATACTCCTTTTGCAGAAAGTCTCTGAAATAGAAGAATTATACTGTGCTGCTAAGACCATTCCCAAATGCTTAGATGAAGGTGACACTGCACATGTTAAAATGCTTTTCCAGTTCAAGGTCTTGCAAAAATTCATATTTCTTTGTGTTGAAAGATCTTTTCCACCATAAAAATAAATGTAGCAAAACACTTATATAGTGGAAAAGAGCTAAATGGATGGTGTTAAAAAATGGATTTGTACTATTTCACATGATAATTGTTACTGTAAATTTCATTTCCTACTCAAAAGGAAAAATACCTTACTTAACGGCTGTGGTGGATTCACCCTGACTGAACACCAGGTGTCCACTTTCCCAGAGGGAAGAGGAAAGGAAAAAACACCCCACAAACTGTGAATTACTGTGAGGCAGTTTTATATTTTATGCAGAAAGTCAAAAAACAAAGTCAAAACAGTACATACAAACACACAAAGTAAAATCCGACAGTAAATCTCTGCTTCCCATAAGCAGTGATGAGTGATCATTCCTCCAAGAAGCAGAGCTCCAACACAACAATGGCCATCAGTGGGTCCCCATTACCAGAGAGAGAGCGTACCTCCTCCCCTCCTTCTTTTATATCTGAGTTGACATCATATGGTATGGAATACCTCCTTGGTCAGTGTAAGTCAGCTGACCTAGCCTGTGTCTCTTTCCCAGTAACCAAAACATGGGCCTGTTATCAACACTTCTCTAGCTATCAATGCAGAAACACAGCACTGCAGGGTTTTACGGTAAGAAAATGAATTCTGGCTCAGCTAAATCCACTACAATCTTCACCCCTTATTCCGTACCATTTATGTCATACTCATATGCCATATCCACCTATTTCCCGTGCTTGCACAGGTTTTGTTTTTCAGGGCTGTCTTCTACCCCTCCAGATCATGGGCTTTGTTCCATCAAGATGCATACTCAGGGCAGGAGAAGCAATTGATCATTGGGTACCAACACCAGCTTGGCTCAGGTTTTCCTTTGTCCCGTGACTTATTTCTTGCAACATACAACTCAGAATACAAATTATTTTTCCCCCAAGCGTAAATCTCCTTGAGGCACATGCTGGGTCTCTCTGTCTTTTTTCATTATCCACCGGGTACATCCTGGTCCCTGAGCAAAGACAATCCCACGAATGGGTTTGCCTTTGCTTGAGACAGAGTTAATCCAAAATGCTTTACCTAACATACCCCTCAAGTGAATTACTGGGACTTTGTCTCCATCCACAGTGTGAAGGGACTCTGATTGGGCAGGGCCAGCTCGGCTGACAGAGCCTCTAGTGTTGACTAGCCATGTACCCTTTGCTAGGTGCTGATCCCAGTGCTTGGAAGTCCCCCCACTCAATGCCTTCAGAGTGGTTTTCAACAGTCCGTTACACCCTCCAACCTTCCCAGTGGCTGCTGCATGGTATGGGATGTCATACACCCACTCATTTTCCACACTCTCTGGAACCAACCTTCCTTGTGTTCAAACTACCTGGACTGGTATTTTTTATGCTGGTGAATAGGAGCTGCACAGCTTTATGCTTACGTTGCAATTTCAAGTATCCTTTTCCATTTTAGATTTGTGAAGCTGAAAAATTTCTGCACGCATTGCCATTTCATTTGTTCTGTATCAGTTGTTTTACTGTTGCATCCAGCAATTTCTCATCAGTTTTCTGTTTCTGCAGAGCTTTAATTTTTTGATTTGATTGTTCTATTTTAATTTTCATCATTCACTAGTTTGATACTAGTTCCATTTCTTTATATACTTTTTTTCCCTGCAACTTTGAATATTGTTTTTATTGCCTTTACAGTTTTGTTCTGTGTGGATTTTCACTTGTCCTTTCCAGTAGATGTCTCTTTCTGTATTTGTTGGAAAAAATGTTATTAGCAGCTTTACTGGCAGTTCAAGATTTGTAATATGACATTATAATTTTGAGAAATATTGGAGAACTGTCCTTGAACCTAGTTTGAGGCATTGCTTAGGGAGCTGACAAATATAATAACATGACTTTTTTAGCATCTGGAGAGATTATGTTAAAGTGAACTTATTTGAACTGCTAATTTTCTTCAGAAGTAAAGTGCAGCCATAGTGGATAATCCATAATGGATTCCCTTTCCCTCTCCCGCTTTCTTTTCTTTCTCTCTTTCTTTGGCTTCCATGTAGGAAAAGCATAACAATGTCTGCCAGGTCAGTTATTGGTAACAGTAACCTGAAAATCTCTAGGCCTTTGGTTGTTCAGGTCGCATAATCTCTGCTACATTAAGGATACTGAGAGTATGAATCAGTGCATGTAAATCTTTCAATGTCATATGGTTGATAGCGGCAGATATGACTAGCAGCAACCTCTTCATCTAAGCTAATGCATTTCAGACATTTTGGGACCTTTCCTAGACAGAGATTATTAACCCTAGATAATGATTTCATTATAAGTCATCTCTAAAAGTAAGCTTGAAACCAAACACATTTTCCTTTTTGGTCTTAAAGCAAGATGTAAAATTAGCACTAAGGTGAAAATGTGGTGTACATACATCAGCTCTGCAAATGGTAAACCCATGGAGAATAATTTTCATGCACAGATTGTACAGATGCTCTCTAATTGTCTGTTACAGAATAATATTTAAGCATCTACTGCTGGTTTTAATTTTTGTTTTATAGCTACTCTCTGAAAAGTCTTTAAATAGGCCTTAGAAAATTCTAGAAACACTTTCGGTTTAGTAGTGGTAGATTCTAGGAGTGTGGTGAACTTGCAATAATCAGTGGCATATCCAAGAAGCAAAATATCCACGACCATCTGTAATGAAGAGCCGTGTCCTAGTTATGAAACAGAGCTCAAAGATAGTATTTACTGAGTCATAGCTCCACTGAAGTTCATATAGCTGATGCATTTGGAGCTAAACTGTATACAGACGTATATCTTAAAATATGTCAAATAAAGGATTAGTTCTGTCGAGTACATATACAGAGTTTTGCAGAACAAAGCTGGAGTATAGTTCCTCCTGAACAGTCTTCAGATGTAGAAACCTTTAAGGTAGAGGCTTTTAATATCTATAATAGCTGCATCAGATAATAGCAATGTATGTTCTGTGTCTTTAAAATAATTGATGTAGAGCCTCACATAATGGTGGTACTGTCCAAGAAAATAAGATCTTCTCTGTCATCGTCTTGAATACCAAAAAATACTTGTGAGATCTCCTGCTTGCCATTAGTAGCTAGCTAAATTGACAACAGCAATTACAGGCTGTACGTCCTTATTATGTAAATTAAAGTTCAATAAACAGAGTTATTTTAAGTAACTTTCTGTGATACAGTTTCGTAATAATGGTGCTCCTGTAAAGAAGGAAGAAGGTATCTGAGGGACTCACATACCACAGTCATAAGAGATATGGGTCAGATAAGGAGTAAAGTTAGGCCCCTGAACCTAGGCAAAGTGAACTTCCAGGTCTACAAGGAAAAAGTGAGTAGGATCCCTTGGGGGACTGCCCTCAGGGACAAGAGAGTAGAACAGAGCTGGCAGATGTTTAGGCAAGCATTCCATATTGTGCAAGATCTAGCAATCCCTGGGAACAAGAATTCAGGCAAGGAAGGCAAGAGACAGCTTGACTGAGTAGGGAGCTGCAGGTCAAACTGAAAAGAAAGAAGCAAATAGACAGTGGAGACAGAGACAGGTGACTTGGGAAGAATATAGAGACAAAGTTTGGTTGTGTAGGGATGAAGTGAGGAAGGGCAAGTCAAAGGTGGAACTGAACCTGGCAAAGGATGCAAAGAATCACAAGAAGGGCTTCTACCAGTGTGTTAACCAGAAAGAGAAGGTCAGAGAAGGTGTACACCTCCAACAAACAGTGCTGGAAGACTGGTAACAATGGCTAAGGAAAAGACTGAGGTACTCAATAATTTTTTGCTTCAGTCTTCACCTCTTGAGTAGATGGACAGCAGGATGGGAATTGGGGGAGGCAAAGTGCTTTCTGCTCTAAGTAAAGATTAGATTCATGACCGCCTGAGGAACCTGAATGAGCATAAGTCTGTGAGAGCAGGTAAGCTGCATCCCAGAGTCCTGAGAGAAGTGGCTGATGTAGTTGCCAAGCCACGCTGTGGTAGTTGAAAAAATCATGGCAGTCAGGGGAAGTCCCAGGTGACTGGAAAATTGAAACATTGTATCCATCTTTAAAAAGAACAGAAAGGAGGGCCCTGGGAACTACTGACCTGTCAACCTCTGCTCTGTGCCTGGGAAGATCATGGAACAGATCCTCCTAGAAGCTATGCTAAGGGACATGCAGGTGATTCTGGACAGCCAGCACACCTTCAGCAAGGCTGAGTCCTGTCCCATCAACCCAGTGGCCTTCAATGGTGGAGTGAATACATCAGTGCACAAGGGAAGGGCTACAGATGTCATCTCTCTGGACTTCTGTAAAGGCTTTGATGCAGTCCCACACAATATCCTGCTCCCTAACCTGTAAAGAGAGGGATTTAATGGGTGGACTATTAGGTGGATGAGGAATTGGTTGGGTGGTCACATCCAGAGTGTAGTGGTCAACGGCTAGAGTCCCAATGGACATCAGTGACAAGTGGTGCCCCTCATGGGTCCACATGGAAACCAGTGTTATTTAATATCTTCATTAATGCCATAGATGAAGGGATTGAGTGCATCTTCAGCAAAATTTCAGATGATGCCAAAATGAGTGCTGTGGTTGACACACCTGAAGGACAAGATGCCATCCAGAGGTACCTGGTATGGTGATTTAGGAATGGTACTCTCCAGTTCAGAGCCTCCACTGAGATTCTTCCCAACCAGACACTGCTTGCTCATTCCATGCTTTCCCCTCCCTCTTCCTGCCCCTGGAATGGAATTGAGAACTGAAGGCACAAAAGGTGAAAATCATGGATTGAGATAACAACAATTTACTGGAAAAAGCAATGATAAGAAAATGAACAGTAACAGCAAACGTATTAGTAACAAAAGGTATAAGAGAAAATTATTTTTATGGAAAACTGTGACAAGTATCTACTGATGCATTCCCACAACACCGTTCTTGCTCCCACTAGAAGGCAATGCCAGTTGTATCCTGGGCTTCATCAAAAGCAGCGTGGCCAGGAACTCAAGAGAGGTGATTCTGCCCCTCTTCTCTGCTCTGGTGAGACCCCACCTGGAGTGGTGCATCCAGCTCTGGGGTCACCAACACAGGAAGCACATTGACCTGTTGGAGCGAGTCCAGAGGAGGCCACCAAGGTGATTAGAGGGCTAGAGCACTTCTCCTGTGAGGAAACAATTGGGATTGTTCAGCCTAGAGAAGAGGAGGCTTAGAGATCACCTAATTACGGCCTTCCAGTACCTGAAATGAGTCTACAAGAAAGGTGGAGAGAGACTTTACCTGGACATGGAGTGACAGGACAAGGAGGAATGACCTCAAACTAAAAAGGAGTAGATTTAGATTAGATATCAGGAAGAAATTCTTTGCTGTGGGGTGGTCAGGCACTGGAACAGGTTTCCCAGAGAAGTTGTGGATGCCCCATCCCTGGAAGTGTTCAAGGCCAGGTTGGATGGGATTTTGAGGGAATCTGGTTTAGTGGAAGCCATCTGTGTGGCAGGGGGCTTGGAACTAGACGATGATTCCGTCTAATTCCAATGTAAGAAGAAAAGAAAGCGTTCTACTGAAACACTATTTTTTTATCATTAAAGATACAGATTGTGAATATGCGCTGAATATATATATATTTAATTTCAAAGTGTAAGTAGTGATTCTGAATAAAGGAAGAAATACCCTGTAATTGCCTATGTGTGTTAGTAAGGAAACTACTATTATTCCCCTTTCTCTGAGAAACTAATGTAGCAACAGGTACAATAATGGGCTCAAAGCAATGCAGCACTGGTGACTGGCTGAGACTTAAGACAAGTATTCAGAGTTGTCACTGTCACCTTAAAGCAGGTTTCCTGAATTTCCTCTGTGGGCACGTTTTATGTGTAAGGCAAACAACTATAGTGGCATTCTATAGTTAATGAAGTGTGTGGGTTACAGTAGCATGTTTTCTTGCCTCATGTACATGTAAAAATTTCAGATATAACATTTAATATGTATATTTGCTTGTTAATTCTTTTTCTGTGGAAGTTCTCTATATTAAGTAAAAATATTTGGTAAAAAGCATTCTGTCATGTGTCTTTGCAGCGCTGTATTTGATGCAAATCATGTCAAAGTATGATTAAACTGCACAATCAAACCATCTAAGGATTTGAACGCATCTTTCCCTTCTGTCTTAGCAGAATAGCAAATTGCATATTTGGAGCCTCAGTATTAGTGATTTCTGTTTCTTTAGTGTAATTTCTGCTTTACATAGATTGTTCACTAGAGTTGTAGTAGAGCAGTGGGATTCAAAGAAAGGAAATGTGTGTGGACCCACACAGTGAAAATACTATCCTTCTTCACTTACACAATAATTTTTCTATTAGAAAAATTACAGTAAATGTGTGCAGTGTATTTATCTATTTATACACTTTATTTTACATGCATATGAAAACTAAAAGAAAGTCCTGAGCAATTGCTACAGTAATAATTCTACCTCATATTGTATAAATGTTACATGATTTGGTATGCTGCATTTCTGTGGATGGTGTTCTACTGAACTCTTTACTGGAAACAGAGTCTGAAGCTTAAATACAAATTTGTGGTATGTTTTCTTCAACAATCAGCATGCTTTTCAACAAAAAGGTACTCATCCTTGATGACGAGTTTTACCAAAGATTACCACAAACTGCTGTTGCCTCAGCAGCTTACAAGTTAGTTTCATTGTTCAGGATTTTTTTCCCCATAGGAGAAAGGCTTGATCTGTTCCTCTAATAGTAATTTATTTAGGAACACATATAAATTGCTTATGATTTTCAAGCGCAAATTTCACATAAAAGTTTCTAACTTAAGTTTTAGAGATTTCAGTATTCTGCAAGGTGATGTGGGCATTTGCTTTCTTTTTTTTCTCCCAGAAAATCAGCCATCTAGTCACTGAATTTTCTATACAAATTATCTGTTCTTATAGTAATTTTTCACTAATGATCACTTTAAATTCAGTTCTTTCTGATTGGTTTTCTCTAACTAAATGTTCTTAAATTTCCCTGAGCTTTCTTCTGATGCCAGTCCATCACCTTTGGACATGAGAACAGAATTCAGGCAGCTCAGTGAATTAGTAAGTAAGGTCCCCTGGGAAAATGTTTTTGTGGGTGCTGGGGTCCATCATTGCTTGTCACTTAATAAACGTCACCTCCTAAGTGCACAGAAACAGGCAATTCCCAAATGCTGGAAGTCAAGCAGGGAAGTCAGAAGGCCAGCTTGGCTAAGCAGGGATCTTCTCTTGGAAATAAAGCCAAAAAGGAAGGTGTATTTCCAGTGGAAGCAAGGTCAGGTGACATGGGAAGAATTCAGAGATGCTGCTTGCTGCTGTAGGGTGCAAATTTGGGCAACCAAAGCTCAGCTGGAGTTGCAGCTGACTGGAAATGTGGGGGAAAATAAAAAGAGGTTTTTCAAATATATTAATAGCAATAGGCCCTACAGAAATATCATTGGCCTGTTACAGGATGAGGATGGTCACCTTATGAACAGGGACAGACACAAGGCAGAGGTGTTTAATGCTTTCTTTGCCTCTGTCTTCAACACGAATGAGGGACCAAGGCAGTCTCAGTGCCCTGAGCTGGAGGACCATGACTAAGAGAATGATCAGATCCCCAGTTGACCTTGAAATTGTGTGGGATCTGCTGCTCCAGCTGGATCCCTACAAATCTGTGGGGGCTGGAGCACCTCTTCTGTGAGGAAAGACTGAGAGAGTTTGGGTTGATCATCCTGGAGAAGGCTTTGAGGAGGCCTCATTTCTGGTTATCATTCAGATGCCCTAAAGTAAAAAAAAAAATTTTTTTGCAATTAAGAAAGGTGCTGATCTTGTGGATTCTTA
This sequence comes from Myrmophylax atrothorax, assembly GCA_026770055.1. NCBI lineage: Eukaryota > Metazoa > Chordata > Aves > Passeriformes > Thamnophilidae > Myrmophylax > Myrmophylax atrothorax. Next base: position 28,847,322 of record JAOXXN010000364.1, read on the forward strand.
ATGGTCTTTACGAAGGGCATCTGAATCAGAAGGTATTACATAGGAGAGAGAAGGGGAGAACAAAACACCGTCATGCTGTATCATTTGAGCTTTTTAAACAGAGCTTGGATCAGTCATCTCCTTGATTGTCTTACACGAGATGCCCAGTGTCATGATAGCTTCAGTTTTATTGCTTTTGTCTGCAGTTTGCAGGAAGCTTTATAGCCTATGAGAAATGTGAGCGGTTTTTAGACATATCCTTTGGCAGTTTGATGATGGAAAAGTTTTGCTGCATTTTGTCTGTCAAAATGAAGGTATATAGCTCCTCAGGACTAGTGCCTCAGCAGTTAAAAGCATATAGACTTGATAGATGGAACTATCATGATGATGTATATGCTGTATAAAAATAATCCCAGTGTTATTCAGGCAGACTTACAGCTCCACAATGCAGGAGGGAGAAAAATTGAGGAAAAAGTAGATACTACTCTTCACACAAAGACCAGTGATATAGAAACACTAACAGCCTCATTTCAAGAAATGGCTAGCTCTGTCAGGTTGTATGGTTAGTGCATCTGGTCCCAGTCCTGCAGTCTTTTAGAGGTAAAATTTCTTTGAATTTTAAGTAGGATTTTTCCTGGGTCAGGACAGCAAAATTGGAACTTGGTATTGTTTTATTTTCCCAGCTTCAAATTTTATGGTGATTGTAAAATATATTGTTGATAAAGCTATTTGGGGCATAATGTCCCTATTTTAGTTTTTCTTCTTATTTAAAACTTAGGTGTTTTGGGTTTTTTTACTGACACTCCCACAGTGTAAGAGAAGGAAGCACTCATTTGCAATTCTAACTGTTCATTTTACTCTGTTTGACAGAAGCAACTTCATATGTTAAGAAAAAGTGTATTGGAGAAAAACCAACTTCACAAAAAAACTTTATACAGCAAATAAGAATTAGGAAGTATCCTAGTTCAGCAGCTGGAGCCACTTTTATCACTGTGTGGGTGTGGCCAAAGCTGTGTATTCTACACCCTCTATATCATTTCTCATAAACTGTTAACAATGAACCATTTCCAGCAGCTGCCCAGGGTACACCTGACCCCTCAGGCTGTAAGCTGGGCGTTAAAGAAGCCTGTGAGATAGGAGCTGTGATAACTCCCCTCTAGGGAGTCATTAGCACCTCCACACCCAGCCTGAGGGGGCATGTCTGCTAATGGGCCATCAACGATTCCAAAAATACCCCATGACTCATAGATCACCCATTATGGAACTCCCTGCCCTGAGGAAAGTACTGGGCATTCTCATCTGAACCAGAGGGTATATGATCTTGGGATTTGGGGACTTCTGGTAGCACTCATCAGATCCAGAGGAGGACCAGAACCTCGACAGGTCTGTGGCCACCACTCTCAAACAGACTGCAACCATCATCTACACCAATGGGGTTTTCCCTTCCTTTTG
>JAOXXN010000364.1:28849818-28861624 GCA_026770055.1 Myrmophylax atrothorax
AGATACCCAGCAAGGCAAAAGAGAGAGCATAACAATAAAATGTTTCTACTTCCCTGAAACTAAAACAAAATACGATGCAGTGGTGGCAGGAGCAAGGCCCAGCACAGCAGGGAAGCAGCATTGCGTCCTGCCTCCACTGCAGACATGATGGCACCTGAGAAACTCCTCCTACCTATCTCAGGTTTGCATCATCTGGTATGAATATTTCTTTGGTTGTTTAAGTCAGGTGATACCTGTCTCTCCTAATCTACGTAGATTCTCTTAGCTTGCTAATTTGAGGCCTAGCTAAAACTACCACAGTATCCGTACAATTTTTTTAATCTGCCCTGATTTGTTGGATTGTGTATACCAAGCTGACTTTCACACTGTCATTTATATGTGGTGTTCTTTTGGCCTTGGAAAAGTGATGCTAAACTTGTGTATCAAGAATCTTATATCTTTTTGTACCTCTTGTTCAGAATTTGTCCATGCTTATGTTGGCATAAGGTGTCCAGATGTAAGATTCTTGGACCATAATCAAAAGGCACAACATGATAGGTTTGTAAATCTCATCACAACTCATGCATACTTTAAGGAGAAGACATAAAAATGGTTTATTCTTCTGGATCTTATGAGTCATACAGTAGCTAAAGAATTGGGACAGAGAGAAAATGCTATTCACAGGTTCATGCATATTCAAAGCATGACTTATTTATTATCCACCAGTTTGCACCACTTCAAAGTGAGTGACGTACTCAGCATAAATGAACTATGAAATATGAGCCATTGCAAAGTCCAGTATGATTCATCTGTCTCCATACTACATAGTTTCATTTCTATATACTTTTGAACCATTAACTTCCTTGGGTTTGAATTGCCGCTAACTAATGGTGAATGAGAGAAATACTAACACTTTTGTCTATACTTATATTCTACATATTTATATATTTTTATTATTAAAAAACTCCTTCATCTCTATTTGTAAGTATTATAATGCCTGCATTAGGAAGTGACTACATGATTAACAACTGTCGTGCAAATTTCACACTAAATTACTGTTGCCAATAAAAAATCTCAAGACACAGGGATGTACAATCATTCTTTTTTTTCTTAAGGAGGAGGAACAAATTTTCTTTTTTTAGATGCTGTAATGCCATTATCCTGTAAAGCTAAGTATTATGGATGATCTACCTAGTAAACAGGTGGTATGTGGTCCTAATGCTTGCTATCAGTGGATTTTGTGTGAATAATTTCTGACCTTCCACATTGCCATTTAATTTAGAGGATCAAAGTACTTTCATTTACGTATTTGGGATGTTCATAGTTAAAGCTTAGCTATACTTTCCCTTATTCCTTCTTTCCAACTTTCATGAACAACGGTATGTGTAATTCAGCCTGACACTATGCTACTTCTTCTTATATCTTATATAACAGAAGTATTAAACTGGGTGAGTTTCACCTTTGGTGACAGCATTGGGAGACCAGGTGTAGATGGGTTACCTAGTTTTGCATAGTGAAGTCCTCTTTTAACAGCGTTGGAAGTAGTATTGTTCCCAAGCTGCTGGAACCAGAGTTCTTCTAGCCATGAAGGGATTGTTTTTTGCAAGACTCCCTAGAGTAGACATAGCGTTTATTTATTCTTGTTAATCAAATAAAATGGGGTTTAAAACAAAAGGGTAATGGCTTTAGCTGTGGATTACTACATAATAGTGGTTAAATACAAATTGAATTACATTATATCAAATTGGAGCTAGTAGATACTAATGAAATGTAAAATCATTGCAAGGTTGTGACATTTCTTTAAAAGTTTTTCTTCCAGGATGTCTAACATTATTGTTTTCTTTTGGGTTGGTATTTCTGGTATCTGGTTAGAACAATGTTATCAACTCCAGTTATTTTTTTTGTTAATGTAAGAGACTCAAGAATTCAAGAAATAAGTATATGAACTTGCAGAGAAGAGCCTGGACAAGACTAACTCAAAAATTAGATTACTCATAAGCAGAATGTAACTTTTGTTACAGAATTGTTATAGAATCACAGAATCATTTAGTTTGGAAAACACCTTTAAGATCATTGAGTTCAGAGGTTAACCCAGCACTGCCAAGTCCATCACTAAGTTGTGTTCCCAAGTGTCACATCTACATGGCTTTTAAATACCTGGTGACACAACCACTTCCCTAGGCAGCCTGTTCCAATGCTTGATAAGAAGCAAGGTTTGCTACCTCTCTGCTGAGATAATTTGTACTTTGCAAGCATTCTAATGCCAAGATGTGGTGGACCTGAGCTCATCTGAGTGCGGGAGAATGTGTATGTTCTGAAATCTGATCACAGGTGGTTACAGGCTTGGCTTAAGTCACGCTTGGTCAATGAGATACCTCAGTGTAAGAAATCTGCAAAGCTAGTTGAGTAATACAGACCCACCCATGTATGAGAAGTGGTGTCTCATGCTGTCTGTCCATAGGGGTACATTTTCAACTGTAATACAGAGTTTCCTTGTTCACTGGCTTTCCAGAAGGCTTTGAGGATAAATGAGTTAATAATATTTTTAGAATTACGTGTCCATGAAGCACCATTATAAGCAGGTAACAATGAAAAGTCTGTACTCCTCATAGATTCAGCAGCCTGCAGATGGTCACTGTCACTGAATGTTTTGTGCTGTCTAGTCTAGGATCTTCTATGGATGGAAGGAGCATTAAGGTAGCTCAGGACCAGCAAAGCATAGGTTTAAAGTTGACTACCTTTGTGTATAATTTCTGCTTGCATATTGCTTTCAGTAAAACTAATTTGAACCCAGTATTTTAAAACAAGAAACAACAATGTAAAAGATTAAGGACTTTTTACCTCAGAGTGTATACACTACTAAGCAGCATACAAAGCAGAGTAAGCTAGTGAATTATTTAGTAGCATTTCTATGTCTCTGTTTCTTTCACAGCCAACTACAGACCTGGAGGCTGTGAAAGAGTACAGGTCCCAACTTACCGTTTCTCCCACATCCCCAAGATAAAAGTGTTTGAGTGAAATGAAATGTTAGTGGCATAGTTGTGTCTGCACAATAGACAGTAACCCCAAACACATGGATAATTTGGCTAATTAGTCTCATTCATTAATTACATAGGAGGTTAGTGCTGTATTTTTATTTGTGCTTGTGATGCTTGAATATACATTTGAAAACCTCTCCTGGTCTGCATTTTTGGTTATTTTTTGCTTTTACATCACAACAGAATAACTTGTGATAAATTTCATGTTGAACAAAAATGTTCTACTAAATTTAATTAGCAGATTGGCATAAGTGATCATACTTACTTTTGTAGTCCATGTAGACTGCAATATGTTTACATCCTAAAATTCAAGATGTGTTTTAATACTTTCCAGTATGGGAAATATGGGGGGGAGGGATGGAAGAAAAGGTGCTATTTTCTCCTCTAGTGTAAGGTGATTGTCTTTTTAAACATTTTTCATTAGGTTATTTCAAATGGAAGAGGAATCCTATGTATTTAAGAGCTTTATTTTATAGGTCCCTTGAATCTTATTCTGTAAAGCACATACATACCTTTTGATGAAATGTGGTACCACTGGGATAGAACATGGCACAAAACAGATCAGTGCCTAGCAACACGATATACATGTTTTTAAGAAAACAGATGAAAGATGAAGTGGGTATTTCACTGATAGGGTGACATAGAGCATCCATTAGACTTATTTGTGTCATAAAATGGAAGCTGAGGTCCTTTAGACTCTGCTTTCCTTGCTCATTTTGACATACCCTCTTTCCTCCTGCCAGGTAGTAAGCACTCTTTTGCAGGTAGCAAGAAGTAACCTCCACATGTTTTAAAGAAGCTGGAAAGTCCCCATGCATGTGGCAAGGACTGTATGACATTTCTTATGCCAGCTGTGTCCTGCAAAATGGATTCAGTTCAGAGAAAATAAGTGTCAGTGGGATGCCTATAGATGTAAAGGCAGGCAGAATCCATGGGAGTGGACCACAAGGGCTGCCTTTCCTAGTCTCTTGAAAACAGATACTGTCTTTCTCAATGGGATGAGACAGGTTTAAACTATTGTTGTGTAACTGACACGAATATGCAGCTCTCTTTCTGAAAAGTTACTCTTAGGATGGCTCTTCATCTACATTAACAAGCTGAAATAATCAGATGGGGTTTTAGCACCAAGTAGTGTATTTCTGTGTCTATATTTCTACACTCTTGGCTATGAATATTGCTCCCTTTATGTAGGTATGATTTTATTCAATGTGCACTGTCTAAAAGGTGATTGCCCATTTTGCTGATGTGACATGCCTCTGGTATGATTTAGGAAGGATGAAATGGCAGCATTGATAAAATCTTCCATTTATTTTTTATGTAGACTTCAATATTTTTGAGACTCATATATCTCTGCAAGTAATCTATCTACATGTGCATCTGCACATTGGAATCTGCCTTGCCTTGTTTGTTTTCTGCATGGCCTAATGGAGTTTGAAAATCTTTCATTATGGATAATGGACTTCCAGACACTGAGAACAGGGAGTGACATAATAATGGATTAACTCTCAGAAGGCAATTCAGAAAAGAATCTGTTGTCACTTTTCATATTTTTGTGTCAATTAAGAAGTGTAAGCAGTCCCACATTTGCAACTTCCAAATCAGTTTTTGAAATTCAAGGGCCTCAATTTTAATGAGCTTGCACAGGCAGTTCTTGAAGATTTCATAATGCTCTTTAAGAAAAGTTAATGGAGTCTGTTATCTTTTTAAAGCTGAACTTACTCATTGCAATGATTTATTCTCATAAGTGTTAAAATTACAGGGAAGTATAACCAGGGCAAAAAGCAGCAACTGAATTCAAATATGAAGAGGAACGTTCCTCTTTTCTGTGAAACTTCAGGTATATATATAATTTGATCCACAATGGCTCAGAGCCTCAACTGCTATGAAAGACTGAAAGACTGACTGTAGAAGACTGAAAAAATTTTAAGATATTCAAAGGTGTAAAATTTTGCAAGTTTTGAGCTGGCCACAGGTTCTTTTACCAAGAACCTGTGGCCTCCTATTTTTTTTGTTGTTTTTGTTTGTTTGTTAAATTTCATTTGGTTTCCCTCAAATAAATTGTGAGCTAATATAGCACAAAATCTATTTAATTCTTATGTCTCAAAAATCTGTATATCCCTCTGGTAATCAGACACTGCTTTGTAAATTAGGTAGAAACCTATTGAAAGGCTTTCATTTCACTTTGTCATGAGAGCCTTCTTAGAGCATCAATATCTTGAATACCAGCTAAAGCCACAGACTCTATTTCTGCAACTAAAGCAGAATTTTTTGTGTTGATCCATGCTTCATTATGATGAGATCTGAAAGTAGTCATGAGCCAGTTAGTGACATCAATGCTATAGTATAGTTTTATTTTCAGGGTGGTAGTGTGGTCATTTTTCTTACTGCTTCAGTACATGTTAGAGAGCAGTACCTACTAGAGAGCAACAGATTCATCTCTGATTTTGCTTAATGCAGATATGTGTGTGTAACTGCCTGCATGTCAGAGGTGCTGCTGGTGAATTTCTGTGGTGTTTAGATCAGAGGTCTTGTCTCTTGTCTGCTTATGCAGGTTTTGTTTCCTTACATTTTAAAATGACCTTTATGACTGGTAGCTCATACAGTGTTGAAAGGAAGAAAATTATCATATTCAAATTTAGACATTAACCACTTAAGGCTGTGGCTATGCATTCATTTTTGTAGGAAGGGACTGCTCTTCTTCTCCCAGCACAGACTCTGGCTGAACTTCCTGCTGAACTTGCTGTGGCTGCAGAAGAGAAGCTGTCCCTGCTCCTGGTTGCTGCACTGTGCAGTGTGCTCATACAGCACAGTGTCAGGCTGAGTGTTGCCACCGGTCATTTTCTTCTTATATCTGGATCCTACTCAATTCAGACCTAATTCAGTCAGTCCCCCTTCTCTTCTCCTTTTTCATTTGTGTACATCCCAGAAGAACAAAAAGACATACCACCATTTCCGTCCATCAAGGACATCACTCTAGAAATGCCCAGAGGCTGAGTGTTACTGTCTTACTATAGTGCTCTCCAGTCCCTGAGAACAGGCCAGTGCTGCGGCGAATATTGCTCTTACACAGTGAGTGTGAGACACAGGACATGAATTTAAGGGTAGGGCATTCAGTGTAATTAGTAATTTAGTGCTTGTGTAAGAAAGTAAAAGGTTAAACGAAATCTCAGCAATTTCTAAATGTGTTGCTATCAAACTGAATGTGTTGGATGGGATTGGATTGCTCTGTATCTAGTGTTGATAAATTATCGACACTACCAACAGCATAATAAAATGCACAGATAGTTGGGAGGCATTGTGCTGTACTGTGTAGACTGCCTTTTAGACATGGTGGCAATAGGAACAGTAGAAGTAAAATGTACATCAGTACTAGCAACAGTTTACAGACATGCTTTTCCTCACAAACTCCTTTTAATGTGTTCTCTTAGACGGATAACAATTAATTCAGTGACAGATTCCAGCAAACACAGTTTCAAATGTAGCAGAGGTAAGTTCACAACAGTTCAATTTGTACAGCTGTCAAATTGATGAATCATGTTTAAGCCAGCTTTATTCTCTTGTCCTCTAGCAGCTTCTGAATGTTCCCTGCATTCTCACATTTCCAGGTCTTAAGGACTAGGCTGACTTTCATCCAGCAGAATACATGTAGACTAGTGTACATTATGTAGAGTTACAAGGTATGCCTTAAATGGGATTTAATTGCTGTAAATTTATCATGCTGTTATTTTGCCTTTTTTTTTTTTTTGGCCTGAGTATACCCTATTTATTTCTGCTAAACTTTAATTCATTCCTATATTGAAAGAAAAAAATCACAACATCCCCAAAGCTTTAATGCTCTGTAAAAATGAGCAGTTGTTTTGCCTAACAAAGTCATGTATAGTAGAGTCTGCTTTACCAAAGTTGTTGTTTCACTACTTGAATACTGCTGATCAGGTACGTGGACTCTATATTTTGTAGAGATGTTAGCAAGCTGTAGACTGTGCCCCAGCACTCTTTACCTGCTATGCCTGCCTGTGAAATACTTGATTGTTTTTCAAAGTTGATGTTTAGCACATATAAGTCAGCTGGATCAGTAACCAGGACTAAACATTCTTCATGAGGAGTGTGAAATCAGCCTTCCAGCTGGCAGCTTAAACCACTGCTGCACACAGTTCTGTGCTGAAATGGAGTAGGTGAGTTCAAGCAGTCTTGTGATGTGGTTTAAGAAACTATAGGAGCGCTTAACCTTCCCATCACCTGCACCCAGACTGGGTCTGCTCTGTGACAAGGTATGCATACACCAAGTGAAGCAGTGAGAAGGAAGGGATCATTGTTTCTGCTGAATTTAGAAGCTGTGTGCATGAAGCAAGTATGTGTAAATGTATGTAGTTGAGATAAGTTCGATCATGATCTATAAGTATGCTGTGCCTGGGCTTCAGATTAGGATGCCAGCTGGATGGATACATGGTCTGTGTTCTCTTTCCCTCTTTTTCTACTCTGTATATTGTATATGGTGTTAAGACCCACAACTCACCTGCCTTGAAGTACAGAAACAAAATGTAAAACTGCAATTCTGTCTACCCAGAGGAAGCATCTTCCCCCAGAAACCTCATAAGAATTGCTTTGGAGACTCAGAGCAGTATGGAAATTTGAATGAATATGCCATTTCATGGTTTACACTCTCTTTTTCAAATATAAACCCAATATTTATTCATGATAATAGAGCATGATAGCATTCCAGAAGAGAAAGTGGGTGCTGTGCACCTTCCTAGGCAAGAAACTGGAGAACTCCAAAAATCACTAGCGTTCCTGTATTGCATTGAAGAAACAAGCAGCTATCAAATTTCTTTGGGACTCTTAGAAATACAGCACGTGTCTTCTTTCTCTGTGGTGGCGCAGTGTAGGACAGGGCTCCCACTTTTGCTGTGTGGTGTGGGCCTCAATCCAGATTCCTTTGCAGAAAAGTAAAAACTGGTGGGCATTTCATTGCCCACAGGTCCTCTATAGGAACTGACTGAGTCATGGTGCTGTTATCAGAATTAGAGCTATCATATAGGAACAGATTCTCTGCTTCTTTCCTGTACTGCAAAAAACCAGAGATTGGCATGTCTTCTGGCTAACACAGCCACCTTTTAATACCAATTTCTTCTCTTTCTCATACTGGTGTCCTACTGGGACAGAGAGCGTTAAAAAGGCACACAGTGTTCTGACTGTCCTCAGCTCTCTGTCAGCTTTTGAACTTCTGCCAGCTTCTCTTTGCCAGCCTGCAAGGCCAGTCTAAACTGCAAAGGTGCTGGGGTTTGGACCAGCTCTCTGGCTGAACTTCAACTTTGCACAGAACTGGCCTCCTGATGCGTGTGTTTGGTAAGCATGTGAAACTTCAGCAGTAAGTTTAAATGCATGAAATTAATTCTGTTGGTTATCATGGATGCATTGCAGTGCCTCGGCTATCAACACACCTATGCCACTGGAATGCATAACACTGATTTAAATTTTTGCCAGCTGTAGGGTAGTACGTCCCTCATCTGTTGTAGTGGGTGCCTCTAGGCAGGGAATCTCCATACAGAGGTACAGCACAGGTTCAAACTACACCAGCACTTTCTCAGCAGTTCTTTCCCTGCCCTCACCCTGCTTTTTTCACTCCAGAGGACAGCTTCCAGTGTATTGCAGTGGCATTGCAGCAGATACTCTGCAGTAATTCCTCTCAGTGCTGAAGCTTGTGGCATACTTTCATATTATGCACTAATGCTAAATGGGAATGACTCCCCCTGTATTGCTGCAGTGTGGTCCTTGCTAGTAGTTAGAAAGCAAAAGGCTAGATCACACTGGTCAAAGAAAGGACTGTTCCCTCCCCTTTGACATCTTTAGCTGAAAATGAAAAAAAAAATAAAGATTAGGGATTGATTCTAAAGAGTAAGAACACAGGACAGGTTCATAATGCGTATTTCTTAGCAAATTACAATGCTGGGGGTTAGAATCCTGATCTTTGTGTATCCTTCTTGGGGGTAATAGTTCCACTGAGATTTACTGGGTTTTGCTTTTGCTCCATGGGTGTTACTGGAGATCCTATCCCACAAAGAATTTCATTCTTGACTTGACAAGCTTTAGCAACAGCTTGCCTTTTGCACTGACAATTGCTGTATCATATGTATGTCACATCTATAGCCAGTTTTCCTGGCTTTCTGACCTGCCTTCAGACTGTTACTGAAGCTCATAAACCGGGCTATGGACCTTACTACTAGCAGCTGTGAGGACTTGCAAGGCCAAGCTATTGTATATATATATAAAGGGTATTTAGAAGATGCTTTGTGAGAGAAGAAGGCAAGCCTTTTAGAGTTCAAGTCATAGCCTTCCCTGCTAAAGTTTCCAAAATTCAGTTTACTTCCTGGTCTTTGAATAGTGCATTTTATTGTTCACAGTCAGCATCCAACAACAGAGTCAAGGGAACTTTTAAGGGTGAATAAAGCTAGCCTGGCTGTGACTAGTGTGGTGCTGTGGTGGAAAAGGCCAGCAAACAAAGATTTCCAGAAGGAAGGAAGTGGTTTCAGTGCTATCAGAGGACATAGTATATTATTTCCTGATTAAATATATCTACTGAGTGACAGAAGGGAAAAGATAATCTCAGGCATGTCTGGCAGACGCTTACCTAAAATACATCATGAACATTTCTGTTAGATGTGCTGCTGATGGCAAGCAGTAACAGGTGCAAATTAATGCTAACCATTTTCCCATGTGCTTCACAAGTATATTTCTTCATTTTGCCAAGGAGAAAGCAAAGTTTCAATGTCATAATCAAAGTCTCAGTGCAAACAGGAGATACAAAATTAAGTTCCCTGGAGATTCATAGATCTGTCATTTTTTTCACTTCTGTCTTTCACACTGTCTTCATGACCCATTACAGTTTCTGTGTTAGCAATGGAGTCACTGTGCTCCTCAATTCTGTAACAGAAGAATCTTCTGCTGTGGAGCTCCAGCTGGCATGGTGGCCTGTCCTTATGGCTATCCAGTTGAAGAAGAGAAATTTACTAATAAAATGTAGAAAGACATTACGGTAACTTAAATGTATATAAACCTGGGATCCTATTTTCATTTTACTACTGAAAGTGACTTTTTCTATATTCTCAAGCCATGTCCTACTGACAATCTCTATTTTGCACAAGCACAAGAAAAAATAGAAGAAAAATAGAATAAAAACCAAATAATTTTAAAATCCCCTTTGTTGCTGACTGTTGTTGCTGAGAGTGTGAAGTATGTTTCATAATCTGCAGAGAAACAGGGCCATGATCATAAACTTAAATTGCAGGGGTCACGTGTTTTCTGTGGTAACAAATTCTGATACTATAAATGCAAAACTGTGCAGAATCAGACAAGAACAGAAAAATTAGCCTGCAAGTAACAGTTTTTTCTTACTCTGGCTTGTGAAGTGACAGAAAAAAAAAGTCTTGGTTAGACACTGTGCTTTTTGAATAAAAATGTTCTTTTTCAAATGTTTTGTCCTTCTGAAAAGTCTCCAGCTGGATCCCTAAGAATCTATGAGGCCTGATGGGATTCATCCCAGAATCCTCAAATAGCTGGTTGATGTCATCACAAAACCTCTCTCAATGATTTTTTGAGCTGTCTTGGGAATCCAGACAGGCCCCAGCTGACTGGAAGCTGATGAACACTGTCTTGATTTTCAAGAAGAGTAAGAAAGAGGACCCCAGAAACTACAGGCCTGTCAGTGTCACTTCAGTGCCTGGTAAAGTTATGGAGATTATTCTGGGAGGAGGCAGTTAAATGCCTCCCTGACATCCGATCCTGTCAGATCTCGGAAGCTCAGCAGGGTCAGGCTGGGTTAGTACTTGGATGGGAGACCTCCTGGGAATACCGGAGGCTGTAGGTTCTAGTCCTGAGGACTTCACTGTCATCGTCCAAGCTCACTGGGCCGTGGCAGATGGACCTGAGGAGTTAAAGGGTGGGGCCAGTTCTTTGCACGCTGTGCCTCACCTAAAATATCCATTGTGCAGGCTGGAAGGGCACACCCAAGTGGGGAGAGCCATTCCCAAATCTTTGTTCACGAAGCTTAGCCATACATGCATTCTGGGAGGTATTGAAAAACACCTGAAAGACAACACAGTCACTGGTCACAGCCACAATGGCTTCATGAAAGAGAAGTCCTGGTTATCAAAGTTGATTTCCTTCTATGGCAAGGGGACCCACCTTGTCAAGATTGATCAAGGGAAGCCAATTGATGTCATCTTTTTGGATTGCAGTAAAGCTTTCAATACTGCCTCTCACAGCATCCATCTGGATAAAATGTCCAGCACACAGCTGGATAAATACATCATACAGTGGGTGAGCAATTGGCTCACGGGTCAAGCTCAGAGGGTTATAGTGAATGGGATGACATCACTGGTGTCTTGTCACTAGTGGAGTTACAAAGAAATCCCTCTTGGACCCTGTGCTCTTCAACATCTTCATAAATTACTTGGGTGCAGGACTTGAAGGGATACTGAGCAAGGTTGCAGATGACACAAAACTAAGAGGAGCTGTTGACTCCCTTGAAAGCAGGGAGGCCCTGCAGGGAGACCTGGACAAGTCAGACTGGGCAATCACCAACCATATGAAGTTCAACAAGGGAAAGTGCTGCATGCTGCACCTGGGATGGGGCAACCCTGGATGTTTGTACAGACTAGCGAATGAGATGCTGGAAAGCAGTGCCATGGAAAGGACCCTGGGAGTCCTGGTCGATGTCAAGTTGAATATGAGTCAGCAGTGCCCTGGCAGCCAGGAGGGCCAACCGTGTCCTGGGGGGCATCAGGCACAGCATC
>JAOXXN010000364.1:28868594-28883177 GCA_026770055.1 Myrmophylax atrothorax
TGGCCCACACAGGGGATTGAACCCATGACCTTGGCATTATTACAACCAAGTTTTAACCAACTGAGCTAATCTCAGGGGAGCAAAGATGGCCAGTTCTCCAAAAAAAAAAAGTTGTCAGTTACTGTTCTATCAAAACATTTTCTCTGTTGTGGATGGTTCCCAAGGTGATGTAAAGAATCTGCACTGTACAATGAGTTGTACCAAATTCCTAACACATCCTGAGGTGCTCTACTAATGGTGTTGAGAGTGGATCTGCTATAAACTGAAATGATGTACTTATGCTTTAGTAGTTTTTTAGGGATTATCATAATTTCAGTACCAGGGCTGTTCTCAGGGACATAAAAATACAACTATAAGAAGAGTTAAAAGAATTTGTAAGAATAGAAAGAAAGTATCTTCCTTTTGTCCTAATTTCATGTTTGTTTTTGTCTAACATTCTGTCCTTTTAGAAAGTGGATGTTACCAGCAGGGCAGTTGTGGAAATAATGGCAAAGACAATAGAATATCTCCAGCCCAATCCAGGTAAGGTAATTCCACAGTTTTACAGTACTTGCACACTTTTTGAAAGTACTCTCCAGTATAAAGTCTGACAGATCTCATCCTCACTGGTGCAATTAAGGTTAACACAAAACTGGTGAAATTACTGTGAAATAAACAAAGGAAATGAGTGCAGGCTTCTGTGTCATGCTGTTGGGGGCAATGGAAGCTGGCTTTGGGAGGCTTGTTTTTCTTCTGTGTCTTCTTCCTTTACGTAAGGGGACAGAATACACCTACCAACCAGGTGCATTTACTTATAGGAATCTCAGTATCAGCACTGTGAGCATGGGGACTCCCTTGAAGCTGGAGATTGCTGTGAACTCCCCAGGGACAGCAATGCAGGGCCTGCAGCCAGGGCCCATCCCACTGCTCCTGCCAGAAACCAGGCAGCCAGGGGCACTGGAGCAGCAGCAGCCCTGGCCATCAGGCACCTCGCTGGATATGGGGACTGGTGAGGCCAGGCAATCAGTCCACAGGTGGGGATCAGGAGAGGCACAGTAAGAGGTGTCTGCATGAGGCATATATTTCTTTTACTGTCTAGTTATTCACCATGTGAAAGAAAAGAACCAGGCAATACTCGCAGACCATGAAAGAAAGGCAAAATTCTGAGGCAACTTCCTCCATGGCACAGGAAGAAACACCACTTTTCATCTGGTCCTCTGGTGATTTTTCCATCCTTTAATTAGAGTTACTGGAAAAGGGAGGGTGCAAAAGACCTGTTGATGCCATACTGGAGAAGACAAGAGAAGACCAGGTGTCATCAGAGATGACTAAATTGAACCTTCAAAACAGAAATCAAGGAATGTTTTCCGTGGGCAGATGAAAGAACAGGTTTGTGTTTGGGCTGATAGACAGCTACATGTTCCTCTTTTGCCAAAGGATCTTCACAGGGAGGGGTGATCCGGACATTTAATAAATAAGTAAACAATTAAAATGAGGAATATGAAGATTTCTATAATGATCTAGGACCTTAAGTGGTTTGATACTACCGTAAGTGCCAGCATTGCTGACGGGGTTAACAGAGTTAGCTTGTGCAAAATCAGGGTGAAGGTAAAATTAGACTCTCTAGCTACCAGAAGTATCTTAGAATTTCATGGAAATAAGGACCAAATTCATTCATTCACACTGAGGAATATATCTTCCTAATAGCTGAAAACACACTTTAACTGGTGTGAATTATTTCAACTCCAGTGTGGTATACTATGATATGCTGGTATAGATTAATTTGGAATATTTTTATGTTACATTACAGAAAAAAAAGGATAATAATAGTTTGATGATGCTGCCACTAGATTGAAAAAAAACAACAAACCAACAGACAAACCAAAAAGGATGAATAATATTTACAAGTTCAAGAACTGCTAGAGAGAAAATATTGATCACTAGAATGGTTTCTGTATTAACAGATGAAATTCTGTTTATGACTTGAGTCCACAGCTTCACTGCTCATCCTCAGCAAGTACTCTGCAGGAAAAGCAACAGAATTGACAAATATTATGGGTCTAGTCATAAAATTGTTAACTACTGTCAAGGTGGTGTTTTACAACACTCTGTAGAGTTAGTAATAAGCTTTGGCTGTTTAGGGGTTCTCTGACTGCCTTCCTGAGTGGTTAGGATTGCTGTGAATTGTGGAACAGGCTCCCAGCAAAAGCAGAGAGCAGAATTTCTGGAAGTAGCTAAGGGTCTGAATTCAGGCACTTCGGGCTGATATAGTGCTGTGCAAAAGAACAGTTTCCGTAGTCCAGCTACGCATTCCTTCATTTGCTTGTGGCACATGCAAGTAGCATTAGAAAATGAAAATCATAGTAGGCAGGAGGAAGATTTACTTTCATACATATAAAATGAGATCATGTTATTTATTCCATTAGTAAGAGGAAAGGAGGACTCTTTTCAGCACTCACCTGATATTTGATTGTTTTATGTCAATTGCAAAGAGGCTCTGTATAGTAAAAAAAATTGCATAGAAAATTGCTGCGCGTTTTTCCCAATAAAATTAAAAATTTTCTCTTTTAAAATTCTTCCTACAACTGTATTACCACTTACATAGGGCACCCAAATACTGTTTTCCAGTATTTCCCATTTGCTTTCTCATTTTCATAAAAATTTCAAGTATTACATTGGGAAAAGGGAGGAATTTAAAGGGAAAAAAATGAAAAGAAAACCAAAGATCAAATAAATCCTTTAACAGCAGTATTTAACAGAATAATAAAAGTTTACCTGGGTTTGCTGGGGAGAGGAAAGATTGGGGTGTAGCACACATTCCTTTGTAAGTAAGGTGTGCCCTGAAAACACCAATAGGCATGGAGAACATAGTACTGTGGTTCTAGAAATCAGCTGGCTTCATGGCGTTTTGAAATATCAACAAAAGAATTATGCATCATGGTCTGACTTCACAAATCAGTTAATTAATGAATACTGGAATGGAAAAGGAAAAGGAAAAAGATGTTACAGCCCAAAGTGAAAACTATTGAAGGAGATGTTGGGCTATGGTTAGTGTAAATGAAAAAGATAGCTTTGTGACTCCCCAGTTATGCAAAAAAAAAAAAAAAAAAAAAAGCTGCAGGACCGCTGAAAATTACCAAAGCTGATCATGATGAAGACTTAAAGGTTTTCCATGCAAATGTACATGACTATAATTTCAAGCAGAACTGATGCAGGATAAACAAGATTGAAAGTACAAAGAATGAGTGATTGAATTCACTGTTCAAGGTTCTTTTACACTCTTTTGACAGCATTCTTATGATTCAGTATGGTTCTCTTAATACTTAATATTAAGGTAAATCATTACTGACACCCTGAAAGTTAATGTGCAGGAGAAGGAAAGCAACTGGAAAAATAAATGACCATTCAAATCACTTCCATGTAATGTTTTGTACAAATTTACCTGTCCTTGCTCAGGCTGAAATATAACTTAGAGAAGAAAGCACCTAGTACTAGCACAATAAAGCAATAGGATTGAAAAGCTCAGGGTGGGATTTTGAAATTGGCTGAGTAACAAACTTACTTTTGTTCCTGTGGAAGTTAAAGGAATCAGCTTTAGAAGAAAAAAGTAGAATGAGACCACTGGAAGATGTATCCTAATATTTCCTACTAAATTATTATTTTAATGTAATCATTATTAAATGATTATATTATTCATCAAGCATGAATTTTTCAAGCTTTTGTTTCTTCTCTTTAGGATGTATTTCTTGCCTTTCCCTCATTATCCTTTCACCTCTTTCATTCTTTTCCATATGTGTTGCTTTCTTCTCTTACCTTGCTGTCCAGAATATAGCCACTTCATCTTTTTATATTCCCTCCCACATTTTTTCTTTTATTTCTGAAAATACTCCCAGTTTGTTCCTGATTTAATTCAGCTTGCTGCCTCCATTTCCCTGAATAATTTTGTTTGTGTGTTAGTTTCTTCTGTGCTTCTGTGTTTTCCCATTGCCAGTATCATTTCAATGCCATATTTAAAGGCCAGACACTTCATTAAAATGCAGTTTCTTATACTGAATAGTCAGAGAATCTGCTGACTGTCATTTTGCAGTGGTTAGAAAGGCATCAAAAATTCAGATGTTGAAAGGCATGATCTGGTGGCAGTCAAGGGTAGACAGAAAACTAACAAAAACATAATTACAATATATTAAAAACATGTCATCCTTTCATAACTGCTTCTCAGGCAAAGTAAGTTCTTTGAGACTTGCCTGATTTTCCTGTGCCTGTTTCCATGTCTGTGTTTGTGCATAGATTTGTGAGCCACAAAGTGAAACATACTCAGCGACAAGAACTATCGACATGCACTTGTAACAAGAAATTGAGAGAAAAATATTTATTGCCTCCAGTCTGCTAGTTTTTTGTTCCATTGCAGAAATGCATGCAAGGTTGAGTTTTGACCAATGAAATCAGTACACAACAGTGTGAGCTACTCACGTTTTGTAAGCAGAAATACTACCTTGTAAGAGCACCTAACGAAGGTGCTTTTGTAAAGGGGAAGGTAGAGACATTCATAGCTGCCCTCCTGTAGCACACACAATGATGTAGTTAAGAAACATCCTGTGAGTGAGCTTGCTGGCGATGGGATTCAGGTGGCAAAATTTGAAGTCAAGTGGCATTAATTCACTCTCTGCAGGCCATTCACATTCTGCAGTTTCAAAAACTCACTAAAGCAATCATCAAACAAATTAGTTCTTTTGTGTTTGCTGTCTTTGTTTTCATCAATTATGATAATTGTGCCCTTTCTTCTGATCTGCAGTTGTGTGTCTGAAATAAAGTTCAAGCTAAAGTACAGTTGAAAACCATATTGAAGTAGGAGTTTCCCCAAACTCCCATAAAAAGCAAAAAGTGTTTCAAAGGTTGTTGGGTATCATGTTTGGGCACATAGGTTTTATTTAATATTCTAAAACAGAAAAACTTTCAAAAATTCCAAAAATGTGGGGCACCACAGTTTAATCTTGAGTGTACCGAGTCTGGACTTCTTCTTCAGAGGAAAACTGCCTCAGTCTCTATCCCATCTGCTACCTAGGGATTTTAAGATTAAGAATTTGGAGATATCTTAAGATTTCTTACCTGTCACGTATCAAACATGCTGTCTTGGGAGTGGTTCCTGGGCCTATTTCTATCCAAGTTGTTTCAAGGGAAGCTTTGGCTTAAAGTTCTGGACAGAGACTCCTCTCCAGCCTACCAGCAAAAGAAAAATGGCAATGACTAACAGTATTTTGTTCGTTTGCTCTAAAAATAATTAATGGAAGCAGGGCTTAGTCTTAAACTTAGATAATGGCTTTAAAATACATTTTAGGTCACTCAGATAAATTTAAACATGGGAGTGCATTCACAGCTGTGTAGGCGAACAACTGCATGTTTGTGACATCTGTCACTTGCCTTCTTCAGCTTCCAGAGCTAAACTCAGCATGATCAACACTATGTCAAAAATTCGAGGCCAGGAAAAGGGACCAGGCTACCCTCAAGCAGAAGCCTTGCTGGCAGATGCGATGTTGAAATTTGGCCGAGAACTTGGTGAAGAATGCAATTTCGGTAAGTTGTTTATTTCCTTTTCCATTATAATGCAATAAAAATGGTAGTAAAATTTCATATAACTATCATTATTAAAGGGCTGTGCTCTTATAGAAGATGAATTTCTACAAGAATCATTAGAGTTCTGCTTCATCAGATTTTTCTTTTAAGGTTGCTCAAGGCCTGTTTGAGTATCTTTTGCAAATTTGGACTAGAGAATTTTTTCTCATGAGTGAAAGTCAAATTGTTTCCATTTGGACCCATATCCATATAGGTTAACTCTCTATCATAGATTATGATACTGGAATTGTGTTGGAATGAAAGATGTACATATACAGAAACTGCATTGTTGTCAATGCATATATATAATAAAGCCCTTTTGTCTTCAAAATCCTTATACTGTTATTGTCTTCAGTACAGGCAGGGAATAAAAACTGACATATTTTTAAAAGGCTTTGTTCTTTTTTTCCTGACCAAATTCCTCATTTTAAGGCACTAGTGCATACTCATGTTTTATCTGTCAACTCCTCTTCCCTTCAAGTCCACATGTTTACCACTGAGTTACATGTTAAACTGGCTCTTAACATTGTGTTCTTCAGCCAAAGACCTATAACTAGAAGTGATGAAGTTATAACAGGATAGCTTGTTTTTCTGTCTTGTTTGTGTTGGTTTCTCTGTTACCATTTCTTTATGGCAACACACAGGACCCTCAAATGGGACTGTGAAAGGCCTATTTTGTATTTGAACCTTCATGAATGTTTCCCTGTAATAAAGACATCTGCAACAGAAAAAGTACTTTCTTGTTTCATGTAATTAACTAGTTAGCTTGGCAGATGTAGGTAGATTTATGCTAAATGCTACTGACTCAAAAAAAAAAAAAGGTTGCTTCTTATTTGCTAAATGTCAAACACATTTTTAAAAGGAAAATCAGGAAGTAACATAATTTAGTTTCTGCAAATTGCTGTATATTCCTTAATAACTGCACTAGCAGGCACCAGAGTAGATACAACAATTATTCAATTATTTTCACATTCTGAACTAACAGCAGCTATTATGCCTTTTTCTCACTCATTGTCCAGTCTGGCAGGCTCTCTCATTTTGCAATGTATTCCTGGCATCCCCTACTTGGGAAACAAAGCTCCTTTTGATTTCTCACATTTTTTTGTATTCAGACCCTTTGTATTCTTTGAAAGTGGGTTTTTTTTCCCTCCAACCTACACCTCAAACCAGGAGGGTATGTTTGAGTTTCTTGCTTTTGTTTTTATGCAGAGAAAGTAAAACAGAGTGGTAATTTTTGTGGCCCTCAAGATAATCTTGGAGGAAATATCAGAAGGCAGCTAATTTTTATTGAAGTTTATGACCTTGAGACACCTACCTTCAAGTAGTCTATGTAGTGGACCTCTGAAATGTAGTACTACTGTGAAGTTTATAGTTTCATCAAAAAAACTTTTAATTAAAAACAAAATAGTCTGTGAAATTGCTAAGAATTTTTACATTTGATACTGTTGCCGGTCTTTGATAGAAATGGGGAGACCTAGACTTGAATTAAAACTACTTTTTAATGTGTCTGTTGATGGCAATGCTGGAACAAATGCAGATGATTCTATTCTAGCATGTTTCAATAGAGTGAGGAATGAACAACCAGAGATGTGCAGGAGGCTGTCTTGTCACAGTGTGGAAGATCAAATTCAGCTGTATTACAAGGCATGAAGTCTTGATGGCTGCAGAAGTGTAAAATCCATGTTGCCCTTTCACAAAGTGCATCATTTGCTGTTTCTTGCCTAAACTTGAGACTTAAAAATATTAACTGAAGTTTCCATGACTCAGTTTCATTCTACAATGATTTGAGACTGTATTTTGATATAAAGTGTGCATCTTTTCTTTCAGGGCCAGCACTTGCTGATGTGGGAGAAGCTATGAAGGAACTTTCTGAAGTCAAGGACTCTTTAGACATAGAAGTGAAGCAAAACTTCATTGACCCACTTCAGAATCTCCATGACAAAGATCTGAGAGAAATACAGGTGTTGCCCTCAATGCAGCATTTTAA
Source organism: Myrmophylax atrothorax (assembly GCA_026770055.1). Lineage (NCBI taxonomy): Eukaryota > Metazoa > Chordata > Aves > Passeriformes > Thamnophilidae > Myrmophylax > Myrmophylax atrothorax. The sequence goes on from JAOXXN010000364.1 coordinate 28,876,171, forward strand.
CAGTGCCAGATGTATGGACTGTATATGTTCAGAATTTACATTAGTTGTACAGTTTAAAATGGGAGTTCAGATTTGCAGACAACCTGATTTTAATCTCTTTTGGCTTGAATTCTGCTTTTCAGTTCTGTCTCTTTTGTTGGTGGTTTAGAAAGGGAAAGATCAAAATTCTAAGGTTTTTGATGGTGGTATCATTAAGCTAATGCAGGCATGAACACAGTATCCTAGTCTTACAGTTTGAAAGCTCATTTCACTATATAGATGTACAGATGTTTACATTACATTTTAAGTGTATGGCAAATGTTTACTGTATAAGTAGCTGCTACCCTGAGCTCAGTAGGGCTTTCATACTGTTAAGTATACGTGGATGAAAGATGTTTTGCACCCTTTGATATAATTTACAAAGCTGATCAAGTTATGCCTATCTTAATAGATGACAAATTGATTCTTTTGAGGGAAAGCAAACACCTAAAGTAATCATGTTCATCCTGGTAGCATTGACTTGGCCAACTTGAAGTGGCAGCTGTTAAACAGATTAATGTGAATGTTGCATCAGTTAACAGTCTAGAAAATCCTTAAGATAACTTGATGCTGATCTGATAGAAATAGTATAAATATTTTCTGTGTTGCTTTGTTTAAGAGTGCTGTTACACAGGCAAAAATGTACTAAATTGCACTTTTAAAAGGATTTTCTCTTAAACATCTATGTGGCATTGGAGGGTAGGAGGGACATTCCCCACAGATCCCTCGGAGCTGGGGAGCACGTGAGAGAGGCCATGTGTTCATTCAGAGGGACGCGTGGCGAGAACCCGTTTATTGGGCAATTGCGTGGCTTTTATAAGCTTCTGAAGGGAAGGTGCTGGAACTGGGGAAGGGTTAAATAAGGGCTCAAGCGGAAGGGAGAATGACTTCCATGCTCGGCTACCTAATAGGAGGATGGAGGGACCAAACCCAATGGAAACTCGGGGTTTGGGGATAGACGGGTGAGGTAACGAATAGGGTTAGGACAGGGGCGGAAACCAACAGGAGCGGCGACCGCGCTGCCACGGACTGCATCGGCTACACCAGGCAAAGCAGTCCCAAACACGGTGCCAGCCTGGCTCGTCCTACCAGGTGCATCCCCAGCCCAGATCAGTTGGGGCTGGTCCTGGCAGGTTCTGACTGCTGCTGCATTGGCAATGCAGGGGAGGAGGGGACACCGCCTGGGCGGGGCTGTACCAGCCGGGGGAGTGACAGTGCCTGCGCCTAATCAGTGCAATGAGTCACCAGTGACAATGCCTCAGGGGAAGACAGGGGAGGGGGGGGACAACCCTGCAGGAAGGGGAGAATGCAGAAAACTTTGTGAACTAAACACTGTGCAGGTAAAACGCATAACTTGTAAACTCCAATAACAAGGTCTTATATATGCAGCTGGTCAGGTCTGCTCTGCTTCCTGGCGCTGTTGTCTGTTCTATATCAGAATTTGGTTTTCCATATTTCATAGTCTGGTCTGTTTCCCACAAACATCTAGGGTAAAAACATAGTAGTCAGGTAATTCTGCACCAGAGTTAAAAAGATAGGAATTTGGACATCTTTTATAAAGATGGCAATTGCAGTTGTCCATTCTGTGAGGACCTTTTTAATACTGGTCAGTCATTTAGATCATCACTTCTTAAATGATACATAAAACCATCTAATTCATAGTTCTGTATTTCTCTGGGGAATGGCTGATATACAGCAAAGGGCAAATGCTTAGAAGTGTGTGTGAACTACCTGCTTACAATGCAGTATCAGGAGAGTTGGAGAGCATCCTTTTTTCTGTGCTTGTGTTTGTGTTTTTTTGTTTTTTAGCATCACCTGAAGAAAATGGAGGGTCGACGTCTGGATTTTGATTACAAGAAGAAAAGACAGGGCAAGCTCCCTGATGAAGAACTTCGCCAGGCTCTGGAGAAATTTGATGAATCAAAAGAAATTGCTGAGTCAAGCATGTTCAATCTTCTGGAGATGGATGTGAGATATCCTTGTTAATCTTTTACCAGACTCTTAGAAATGTACTGGAAGCACTTTCCTCCTGGTTGGACACAGTGAGAGCCTCAAAAGCTGTAGTAGTGTACAGCATGTTCCTGCAGGACTAAATTTTTAGGTATTTTTTAGCTGAGGTAAAACATACAAATCCTCTATAGCATTGTTCTGCTTCCTATCTTCAAAGTGTTACTTACAAAACCAAAATATCTTTCTTTTTAGAATTATGTAAATGTAACATTATTTAGCTGTGGTTATAAAGTTCAAGCCAATGCTTTTTCTCAAGTTTTTGGGCTGCTGAAAGGATTGGTAAACATCAGAGATGATGAACTCACAGCCCTATGGCCTTTGCTGTAATCATGTGCAATAGTTAGTGAATAGGAAAACTGAAGTTAATGTGACTGTTTATATCTGGCTGCAGCATATTTTTTGCTTATAAACTGGTTAAGATTGAGCATTTATTAGGTTTATCTAATCTTCTATTTATAATTAATGTTGAAAGTGTAAAATTAAGTGAGAAGAAACATTTATCTCTTTTGGAGGAAAAATACATGTCAGCTGAAGTCTGTCTTACCGAATATGTAGTCAGAGGAAATTCAGTGTAAGTATTTTTGTTGCTATAAGTTATTGGATTTATTTTAAGCTTAAATGCACACCTAATCGAATTCTTCATTTTGTTACGAGATTGCTGTAGACGAACAATAACACACCTGAAAATGCATGCATTTACAAATTAATATTTGCATAAAAGTGAAATGTAGCTCTGCTGAAACAAAAGAATTATAAAAAGTTTGTAGTTTTAATCCTTGTACTAACATCCATCCCTATGCAGCCAGATAGTGCTGCAGTGTTTTGTGTTATGGAAGTTGTTGGCAATTGCATTGCCCACACAAGTGTTTTGGATGTTTTTTCCCTCATGAAGTAGAATGCTATCTTGCCTTCCCTACAAATATTCAGCATAAAAGAGTGTATAGTATCCTCCTGTTTTGGTCTGCTTCACGGGCCAGAATACAATAGAAGCATGACCATAGTCCTTTTAGAGGTAGGGAGGGAGAAGGTGTAATATGCTATAGATTATAGTCTAATTTTTACTTTCATAGTGTTTACTGAATGTGGTAGGTCTGTAGGCTGCTGTTTTTGCAAATCAGCCAGGGAGAGATGATCAGCAGAGAATTGCAGTTACCATTCCAGATCAGATCGTAACCAGATGTAGCAATGAATAAAGACTGATATGTAACTATTTACTATTAACTATAAAGACAAATTGAGGTTTTGGAGACATAAGTAAAACTGCCTTTGCAGCAGAGAGTCATCTTTACTTGTTATTGCCGGAGCTGCTAGTATTTGCCTCAGATCTGATGCTTTAATGTCAATCCTCAGATTGAACAAGTGAGCCAGCTTTCTGCTCTTGTGCAAGCCCAGCTGGAGTACCACAAGCAAGCCACACAGATCCTACAGCGAGTTACTTCTAAGCTGGAAGATAGGTAATGCACTTTTTATTAGATTGTTAAATATATTTTTTGTTAATTTTACAGAAGCAGAATATCTTTGAGTAGAATGCAATGATGTTATCTTTCTCAGCTTGGTATTTGTATGTTTATGAAAAATAGGGCGATTTCATTAGGCAATTGGAAACTGAGGTTTATATGTGTTGGAGATGTATCTACTTCTGACTCAGTGAGGACTGAGTTCAGGAAAACACCTTAGATCAGTAAAGCTGTTAAACGTGATTTAACTGAAAGTGTTTATGAATTCAGTGAGACTTAGAACTTTTGATTCCTTACTGTTTGTGCGTGTATTCACAAAATAGTCGTTCTGAGGGAAGATGTCAATGATTCCTTCTAAGAAAAAGTATCATGTTGCATTCTTATCTAGCTGAAGATCTTCCTAAGCCAGGTAGCGAGACTGTCCTTATTTGCTACCTTATTAAATACCCCTTTGTTCCAGCTTTATTATAAGGTCATACAAGAATTAACTGAATTTACCTCTTCCCTGCTTTTCTCTAACAGCATATGCTATCAGAATTGATGTTACATGTTTTTAATAGAGTTTTAGAATTTTTAGTTTAGAATTTTTGTTTCCATCGAAACAGATTGATCAGCATCCTGGACACATCGTTCTTCAAGGACATGTAACATACAGGAAATATTTCCTTAGTCTTTATGGTTCTGGAAGACATTTAGTAAAAGCTGGGTATAGTTCCCAAGACAAGATAATGTTCACATACTGTGCGAAGGCAACTTTTTAATCATGCATGATTCTTTGCTGTTTCCTGATGTCATTAATGTAGATCAGATTACTGGTACTGTTTGGTCTGTCAGTATTTATTTTCTCAGAGCATACATTCTGAACACCTCACCAGGTGTAAGTCTTAAAATTTCTTTACAATCAGGAACAGCACTTTTTTTGGTAGGTAGGCTGCCCAGCTGACTGCTTCTGGATACCGGTTGCAGTACTGTCTAAAAAGCTAACAGAACGATTTTCAGCACTTCTCAATGAATACTGCAATTCACTTTCTCTCCAAAGGCATTAAAAAATCCTCGGAAGCAGGTGGGTTTTCTGAAGTCCCCAAATTATGCCATTTAAGTGAACATACCTCTCCCTGCAATACATTTATCTTCCTGTATCAATTCAGATGATCCTTTGCCCTTTTGAATGATTTTAGATTTTTAGGGACCTTGGATGAGACTGCTATTATAGACCAGCTGCAGTACATCTTTTGTATAAGCTTACTGTCTATCCCTAATTGTAAAGAATCTGCTGGTGAAGTCCTTTATCCACACCACTGGATACAAGTTAGAGCTATGTCATATGCTCGTGCCAGAGATGAGGCAGGGATGTAGAGCTGTTACGATTTGAACTCTTTTCCTGCTGGTGACATGCAGGTGGCAAGGAATGCATGTCCTCTGGGTTTTGGGGGTTGTTTTTTTACTATATGGACCAAAAATGAATAATGCTTTACTTTTATGCTGAACAGATTTGTTACTGTTCGCTCTCAGTAATGTCTACAACAGATACTGCCCATTTTGTAGATACTTTTTAAAAGACGTGAATGGAACCTATTCATGCTGTTGTTTGGCATGGACAATGTCTTTTAACTACCAACTTTGTCCTGTGTAAAATATTTACCAAAGAGTGAAAAAAAAAAGTTCAATACTGGAAAAACCATGAAAAATTTAAAAACACACTTGTGTTCTACTTTTTCTGGGATGTTTAGATTAGACCTCAAGACTTTCTTCAGGAACTGCAAGTTGCAAGAATTTTAATTTTTCTTCTACACATTATTGGAAGGCATAAACTTCCTTAAAGTATGATTCCAGGAGCTGGGACTTTAGAATCTTGGCAAACATTGGGAAAATTGCAGTGAAATTAATAAAAGCTGGAAGATCAGCAAAGGCTATTCCTTTTAAATTTCCCTTTTTGCCCAGCAGAAGGAGAATGCAGTTTTGATGACACAGTATGATGACAGAGCAACTGGGAAGCCAGAATGGGTTTCCTTGGAGATGTTTCTTTTCTTAAGAAACATGGCTCATGCTGAGCTTTTGGATAATTTTTGGCACGTCACTGAAACTGCCACTTTATAGTTCATAATCAGAAAAAAATGCTGGTTGTTTCATGGAAGTATTTACTTGTTTAAATATTTTTTTCTTCAAAACTTTAGTGTCTTGAAAAAGTAACTTTTGTTAATGAGTGATACACTGCAAGGCCTTTTTTTAAGTTTATTTTTACAACTTCAGTTTGTTTATGTTTTTAATATGCTTATGGGTTTTGGGGTTTTTATGTCTGAGATGCAGTGTCTGGGGATTAATTAATACTGATATTTCAGATGGTGAGGAAAAAATCAAAATGTGCTACCAACAGCATGTCTGGGGCAGATCTAGAAAAGTTAGAGAAACCAACTTGTCTTTTAAATCTAGAGGTCTTGGCTCAAGTATTTTCCATATGTGATGTTAGAGATATATGTTGTTCTGCATAAACTAATCTCGTTCCATTCATCCCTTACGCAGATTTTACACTGAAATCTAAAATGCACCCTTTCCGAAAAATTCTACACTTCTCAATTAGAAGAATAAGTTGAAATTAATGAAAAATAAAATTTTTAGTTTGAAAGTCAGGAAGACTGGATTTATGTCCCTTCATGAAACAGTATTCCAGACTGCAAATTAACCAAGTCTGGAGCTAAACTCAGTACATTACCACAGAGTTTTCTCACAAAATGATAAGAGTTGGCATCAACCAACCGCATAGTTAACACTTGTCAGGAATAGAAATGAAATTCATGCTAAAAATGGGAACAGGGGTGTTTGTAAAGCCCTTTCTATAAGCATAGATGTAACAAGTTTTTCTCCATTAGAAGCTCTTTGTTATTGTTAGACAAAAGGAACACAGACAAAATGCTAGGTTTCTAGAAGAAAAGAAAAATTAAGAACCTCATGGCAGAGTCACACTAGCTGTTTTTTGTAATTTGAATTACTGTTGTAAAAAAACCCCCTCACTATTCCAAATGAAACAACTTGTTTAGTCTGGATGACTGGTGGATGAGAACTTCGTCATGAAAATAAAGATGTTTGATGTGTCTAGTCTGCTAACAAGATACTAACTCTTCATATTTAACCTAATGTTTTGGTAGAATAAAAGAGGCATCATCTCAGCCAAGGCGAGAATACCAGCCCAAACCCCGTATGAGCCTGGATTTCACAACTGGTGACAATACACAGCACAATGGAGGAATATCCCATGCCACCACACCCAAACCATCAGGTAATGTCAGTAACAATGTGAGAATAAAAAGCCAGATCTGTCTGAACTTTTGTGTCAGTGTAAAAGTTGCATGCTTTCTTCTGGATATTAGTTCTTCCACTGTGAGGGAAAATGAGTATGGAGATGGTATAGGAGAGATCTGTTGGAATTGTTTCTTTGTAAAGTGTTCATACCTCCAGGTAGAAGAACAGGAATGCCACCCACTGCTTTAAATGTTTGAGTCAAAAATTTCCTTTGTACCAGAAGCT
>JAOXXN010000364.1:28883277-28898382 GCA_026770055.1 Myrmophylax atrothorax
TAGAAAACTGATATATCAACTCAAAGTTTTACACGAAAATGCAAAAACCTGAAGCCTGACAGACCTCCATAACCTTATCCTGCTCTTTAAAACCAGGTATTACAACACAATGAGCCTGAAAGTAAAAATCAATGACAAGAAAAACTAAGACATCTAAACTATTTTCTTTGTCCAGCTGGGAGCAGCACAATCAAGATTAAGCATTTGTATGAGTGTGCATAATGAATATCTTTAAGAAGTGTTTATTTCTTTTTTCCTTCTTTTATTTTTTATGTGCTTGTTCATTTCAGAGAAACACCTTCTTCTTTGAAATTATTTGAATGTATGTTTGGGGTGGTTTATTAACAGAATTTATTTGCTAATTCTTCTAAATTTCACCTGGTTGCAATGAGCATACCCAACACATGTTGTAAGGCTAGTTGATGTCAGCACAGTAGTCTTTGTGACAGAGAAATCAAAAGTCAAAATACACTGTGATCAGTATGTAAAGAAAAGGAGTAAGGCTTCACTACAGAATTTAATAAATTAAATGTGGTATTTGAAAAACTTGCTTTGTGGAGACCTATAGAAGTGGAATATTTTTGTCCTAAAATAGCTTAAGCATGGACCTTCTAGCCAGAGGGAGTGTTTGGAATGAATATGCAAAAAGTTTGAGTCTGAACCTTATTCTTGAAGTGAGTATACATGAAAAAGTAGAATATATGTTCTTGGAACTGCTGCTGTGGTGTGGTGGCATGTGTTGGTTCATTCAGACTACTGGAAATGTATGAACTTTGACTATGGAAAATCAGATGGGGATATGATTTCTTACAATTTAGTTCTGCTAAATCGTAAATATTTTGGCTAGTAACAATTTTGCTTTTGGTAGGCTTAAGGCTATAGAAACTTCAGGAAGAATATCTGTTAATTTCATATGTGTTTGCGTATCTTATCTAACTAATGACTTAAAATAGTATCATTAGCCATCCTAAAGAGTTTATAATCAGATGTTCATGAACTAGCTATAAGAAAGCTTTCAATTTCAGACTTGTTCTGAAGCTATCCTTCTGGCCCTGCAGTCAAGTATTTTGTGGGAATGGGGAGAAAAGGTCTTTGGAAACATGGTACTAGGTTTAGGAGCATATGCAGTGGTATAGCTGTACCAGTGAAGTTCCCACATAAAGGGCACAGTTATATCTTCACTGTTGTTTTAAGTTCCCGCTTATACTACTTACCTAAAGTAAACAGACCAATCATCTCTTTGCCTGTAAACATGGAAATACGTTATGGCTTTTGCTTAATTTTTTTGTGTTTTGTAAAGATAAAAATTTTATTCCAATTTGATCATAGTTGTGTGTTTAGGTGTGATCCTGACTGTAGCCTGGCTCTTTTTGGATTCTCAGGCATTTACTACCAAGCACATACAGTTACTGAAGGTTGCCAAAGCTGATTGTTAGCAGTCCAAATTTAGATTATCAAAGAACTGTCATCAGCATATGAGTGGTACCAGAAACAGCAAAATCTGTTACAGGTACAGTAATAAAATGGATACTCTGTGTGTTGAGATTTTTAAGCACACTGTTTCTTTGTGTTTCTTCTCCGTAGGTGTTCACATGGATCAGCCATGCTGCCGAGCTCTGTATGACTTTGAACCAGAAAATGAAGGGGAGCTGGGATTTAAAGAGGGTGATATCATTACCCTCACTAACCAAATTGATGAAAACTGGTATGAGGGGATGCTTCATGGCCAGTCAGGTTTCTTCCCCATCAATTATGTTGATATTCTAGTTCCACTACCCAACTAGGATGGCCGATCCACTGCCTTTGACACAGATAGTTGTGTCAGTACCACTGCTTTCAGAATGCTGCTTCTTACACCTTACAAGTGCAAACTGCAGTGGTTAGTCATCGATTCCTAATGAGCATCTTTGGTTTACGTGTTGTCATACTGTGTGGTGGTGATGCGTTGTATCTTGTAAGCCAGCGTAGCATGGAATAGTTTATTGACCATGCTGGCCTGGTAGTAACCAGAGCCATTAGTGAGGTGAAACTGGGAAAGATGATGGCAAGCAAAGCATGCAACTCATAGTGAAGCAGCAGGAAGTGAATGTGGTATTGGGAAGATAATGCCTATCACCACTGTATTATTTTTCAGTCTTAGTTCTCTATAAAAAGAAGGAAAAGGTCTTGCCATTCCATCTTTCCCTTCCTAATGATACAGTACACACAGGTCTAATGTTGACTAACCAGAACTGTATCTTCCAACCAAACTGTCTGGCTGTTCTCACAGAGAGAGCATAGGTGTAGACCCTCTGGTTTCTCAGAAAGTAAACCACTGCACTGTGTATCCTGCTGCTCTCTGCTTATTTTTATATTCCTAATTATTGTTAGAAGGCCTGTTTCCATCTAGAGGTAAAATTGTGTGGTATGAAATGGGGATTCCTGTAGTAAAAATGTTGGACCACACACCACCTGAATTTGCCCTTCAGGAACTTTTAGCATGCTCACCAAAATGCCAGTAAATGGGCAAGATGGGGAATAAAACTGGCATTTATTTAATGTTTCTTGTCAAGTCTTGGCACAAAACCTTGCTGCTTAAGCACCAGATATCCTTTGTAGACTCATTCACTGAGGAATACAGTAACCAACCAAACATGACCCTCACTTCATTTGTTTCTGTCTACCCGTTTGTTCTTTGAACATCATTTGTGCATACTCTCTCCTCAATGAGGACAAAATAAAACATTTTGTGTTTTACTGCTCTTCTTGTGTTGAGCAGTTAAAGGCATGTGGCTCTACATGCAAAAACATTTCCCATCTGTTCAGTTGGTTTTCTTGTGTTCCTCCTTCCTGCACTTAGTGTGTACAGTGCCGTGCCTAGCTTCTTGTAATTCTTTTGGTAACAGTTGCAGAAGTTCTGTTAGTTTAGTTATCCAGAGTTCTATTTATCTAAATTGTACAGACTCTATCAGAGATTTAATGTGCTGCTTCGAATGTGCCACTTCAGTACTGGATGATGTGAAATGAAGACAATTCCCTACTGCTTAATGTATAAACTATATTATGGAAAGTATTGTTATTTCAAATAAATGCTGAGAGAATAACTAGAATAATATTGTGGATTATTGCTTTGTCGCTTTAATATCTGTTGTGGTAACTTCCGCTAACAAGAATATTTTCAGAAATTATGTTCCTAATTTCCTGCAAATGTGAAATTTTTTTTTAATCATTTTGCTTCAGTCAAATAAATCTCACACATATAATGGCCCTCATGAACAGGATAAACTGAATACTGAGCACATTAAATTAATGTCCCGATGACCTGCATGCAGTCCTGTGGATATAGGTTGTTTCTTATCAAAGAATACTGGTGTTCACAAACTCCCTAGTAAAGCTTAAAGATGTGATAACTTCTAACTTCTATGTATTGAAATAAAATCAAGGACATTGTTACAAGCAAAACTGACCTGACTTGAAGAAAGTTAATTGACACCAACTAAAGTATTTTTATATAGTTAGAAACAAAAAAGACTATCACCTTTCTGGTCCCAGTCCCCAAGCTCAAGTTCACTCCTCACTCCTCCCTACCAGCAGTGCATGGGCATGGGTAATTGGAAGTTTATAGTCAGTCCATAAGAGCTCCTCTCTCCTGCTTCTTTCTCTTCATTGTTTTCCACAGTTCCAGTGATAGGTCCTTGCACGGGCCTCAGTGTGTCTTACCTGCTGGTGTGTCTCATGGACCATCTCCAGCTCATCCTTCTTCAACCTTCGTATTCCCTGTTTCTGACTCTTATTTTCCTCCTCTTACGTCTGCCCTATGGACATGTCCCACGCATGTTGACAGGCTGATAGAGTGGAGGAAAAGTCTAGCAGAGCTGACACCTCATTCAAGGCTCAGTTCAGTGTCAGGCTGGACTGGGCCCTGAGCAACCTGGTGTAGTTAAAGTTGTCCCTGCTCATTGCAGGGATCTTGGAGTAGTGACCTTTTAAGGGTCCTTCCAACACAAACAATTAAAAAGATACAGATAAAGATACAGCTCCTGTTAACTTTTTATTAAAATTCTGTGCTAAACCTGAGGACTGGCCTCTGAGTAAGTTTCTGTCAGTGATCGAAAGAAATCTGCTTCAACCCCTATAGGCCTGAAACGTTTTACGGATGCTCTAATGGCGGCATACTACAGTTAAGAACTATGTTACAGTTAAGTAACTTTGTTAATCACTAAGGCCTAGCAGTCACAAGTAGTGCACTGGCACACCTTTATTTTATCAGATTATAATTATTTAGCATTTGTGGAGGGCATGCAAACATAGGACAACAACCATAGAGATAATTTTACATGATTTAGAGCAGAAGGGTGTTGGTGTGCAGTGTTGCCCCAACCTGCTGAGGGGCCCTGTTTTTTTAAGGTATAGGGAAACATAATGTCTTCCAACAAATGGGACCAGAAGGAATGCGCAGAATAGACAAAATATCTGTTACATGCCATCACATAATGACATAGACCTGGTCCTGACATGTTGCACAGTTCTTGACACTTTCATATTGCTCTATTCTCTGCCTCGTGCAGGTAATCCCTAAAGAATGCTTTATTCCTCAGGTGTTAAGATCAAAATCTGACTTGGCCAAGAGAGACATTACCAGAGCTGACCAAAGTTTGTATCTAAAGCTTCAGTGCTAGAGTGAAGAGGGTGATCTGACAATTGGAAAAAAGCAGGAGACTATTTGCTATTGCATATCAGGTAGTTCAAAGCTTTGCCTATGCAGCGCTGTGACTCTTTCATTCTAGAATTACATAAGACATGTTGATGGATATATAATTCTTCTTTCACTGGGAAATTTACAACTTCTGTCATCCTGCTCCCTAAGGTGGATGTTTTCAGAAATATTCCAGAAATGTGATGTGGGTTCCTAATTACCGAACTTGGCTGCAGAACTGCTCCTCACAGAGGAAATTGGGAAGTCTGCCAGTGCTGAGCTATCAGTTGCCAAATATAGCTAAATGTTTTATGTTTGATTCTTTTCTGTTGAACCCCAAAGTTTCATGAAGCTTTTACCTTCTTAGACTTCCTTATTTATTGCAAAGCGAATCTTTACGAAAAACATAGCAAAAGACCTAAACAGTTCCCTCAACTGATCTCCATTTCAATAAAGATATTATTTTAAAATATCCTCTTCCCTCCCTCCAGAAAGAAAGAAAATGATAGTCACACCTGGAATATCGTATCTGAATCTTGGTTTAACGATCATGCAGACAACTTTCCATTTGCAGGTAGTCATACTTCTTTTCTGGACAAGACTTGAAAACTGCTATGAGGACTTCTTTTCTGGTTTCACACGTCTAGGTCTTGCAAATCTTTTTGGCCATCGCTATGCTGAGTAATAGTTCTGCTCCAGGTCATATGCTAAGCTGATCATATCTCATGAAGGCAGGGATTAGGGTTCATGTAAGTCAGTGTGGAAAAGGGTCTTCTTCCCAGCACGGGAGTAGGCTGACTTTAAGGTATGCAAATGAGGTAATGAATCTGGGCATATTCATAGGTAACAATGTATAAAAGTGAGTACATTTGATAGACATGTTTAATTTTCTGTAAAGCATCAGTAGGTTGTCTTAGACATAGAGCTCAGAATTTCTAGAATGTTCTGTAATTATTATTTTATTAGTTTTAGGCTTTTAGTGCTCTGGTAGTTCAAGTGCAGACTTGGCGGAAGTTCCAGAAGGCTCTGCTGTCTCTCCTTACCATTTGGTCTAATGTGTTGCCAAAGATGGGAACAGCTTTGTGATATATATACTTGCTGTGCATTGTAATGTACACATAATTTCTAAGCTATTTAGTAGTATTTCCGTGGAGATACAGCACAGGGGAGCAGGTCAAAGAAACAACAACTTCTGCTGTGCTTTCCTAGAGCTGCTGACTCTTGAAAGCTCTGACAGCTCTGAAACCCAGAGAACATCTGCCTTCCAGGTGCTGTTAGGGCAGACAGTGGACACGCTGAAGTCCTTGTAGTAAGAGCCCCCTCCTGGCCCACAGCTCATTTAGTAGGGTAGTGGCAGCCCATCTCGTGCTTCTTGTACTCACTTGCGTAGCGCTCAGGGCTTGTGTGTTTCACTTACTCTTCACCTTTTATGAAACCTGGAATTGAAAAGAAGCACTGACAATGCACAGAAAGATAAAGGGGCTCGATCAACTGTGCCTCAGCTCATCTATGAGCTGAAACACTCCAGGAGGGGCTGGGTAGCTCTTTGACAAGATCTGCTTTCTCAGTACCTGCAGAAACACCCTGGTACTTCTTCGGGTCACTATCTGAAACTAGAGGATTCAGTGATTTATCCAACTATGATAGTGCTTATCCATGGGACTTTCCTGTCCCCTGGTAGTCACAGACCTGTGTTATGTCCTTTGCTCAGGGCACCCACACAGGCAGCAAGATCCTTCAGTAGACACCAGCTGTCACTATGAGAGCTTTTTTACTAGCATTTCTAATGATCCCCATAATCACTGTGTCTCCTCCCACACCAGAGTGGCAGGAGGTTTGCTGGAGACATGAGAACTGATGCAGAGACAGAGTGTGGCTTCAAATAGCGACCCTGTCCCTGGGCATTGTGGGTCTGCACATACCTGGACTATGGTTATGTTTGGCACCCCACAGTTATTTTCTATTTCATCTCCCTGCTTTGGTTAGCATCAACACGAGGCTCCATGGGCTGCAAGAGTGACTTCCTACAGGCCCCTGTTAGCTGTACTCTAGGTACTGTGCTTCTGTCCCATGAAGACCTCCTACTTTGGTACTGTACTTTGCTGAAGTTCATGAAGTTCCTGTCAGCCCATTTCTCCAGCCTGCTCAGGTTCCCCTAGATGCCAGAAAAACCCGCTGTGTCAGCCACTCTGACCTGTTTTCTATTATCTGCAAAGCTATGAAGGGTGTACTCTGCCTAATCTTGCAGACAATTAATAATGAAATCAGTGTCATAGAACAGTTTGGGTTTAAAGAAACCTCTGAAGATTGCCTAGTTCCAGCCCCCCAACCCACCATGGGCAAGGACATGTTCCACTAAATCAAGTTGCTGAGAGTCCTGTCCAACCTGAATTTGAACACTTTCAGTGGTGAGGGATGTGCAACTACTCTGGGCAATCTGTTCAGTGTCTCACCATCGTTGTAAAACACTGACTTTCTTCTGTCCAATTTGTATTTTCCTCTCTTACTTTAAAAGAGTTGCCCCTTATTGTGTCACTATAGCCATTGTAAAAAATCTTTCTCCATCTTTCCTAGAAACATTTTTAATATATTGAAAGGCTGGTATCAAATCTCCCTGGAGCCTTCTCTTCTCTGAGTTGAACAACCCAAACTCTCTCAGCCTTTCTCCATAGAAGACATGCTCTAGGCCTCTGGTCATCTTTGTGACCCTCCTCCAAACCAGCTTTAATGAAGATGTTGAGCAAGATTGGACCCAGTAGTGACCACTGGTGTACACCATTCATGGCTGATCATTGTGCCACTGAACATGACCCTCTGTGTCAGTCAGTTTTCCATCTACCTCACTGTCCACTTGTCCGTTTGTCTATTTCAATGTAAAACTTTGAAGAATGTTACACTACAGGGGTCTCAAATCATTAAATTTTGTATATTTCTGTAGCATTTTCTGTATGTAGAACAGTATGTATGTAGATGATAGTATCCTAAAACATTTTGATTCTTAAATAATGGCTAGATTTTAAAATATTAAACATACTAAGTATAGCATCTGTTTTCATGTTGGTTGATGAAGCAAATTTTTACAGAACAAAGAAAATAGTTTAGATTTTTAGAGTCTAATCCAACCTCCTTCTCAGAGGAGATATGATTAGATAATGCTGCTCAGGGCCATATCCAGTTAAGTCTTAAACATAGAATCACGTAATTCACAGAATCAGAGAATCAGCTAGTTAGAAAAAGACCTCTAAGATCATCAAGTCCATCCTGTGACTTAATACCACCTTCTCAACTAGACCATAGCACTAAGTACCATGTTCAGTCTTTCCTTAAACACCTCCCTGGACAGCCCGTTCCAATGCCCAATCACCATTTCTGTGAAGAACTTCTTCCTGATGTCTAACCTAACCCCCCTGTCCTGCAGCTTAAGGCTGTTCCCACTTGTCCTACTGCTGGTTGCCTGGGAGAAGAGACCAATCCCCACCTGACTACAACCTCCTTTCAGGTAGTTTTAGATGGTGATAAAGTCTCAAGGTGCAGCCTCACCTGTGCCGAGTTCAGGGGAAGAATCACTTCCCTGGTCCTGCTGGCTAAGCTGTTCCTTAT
Organism: Myrmophylax atrothorax; assembly: GCA_026770055.1. Lineage (NCBI taxonomy): Eukaryota > Metazoa > Chordata > Aves > Passeriformes > Thamnophilidae > Myrmophylax > Myrmophylax atrothorax. Next base: position 28,891,553 of record JAOXXN010000364.1, read on the forward strand.
ACCTGATCACACTGCTGGCTCATGTTCAGCTGCTGTCAATCAGTACCCCCAGGTCCCTTTCTGCCTGGCTGTTCTTCAGCCTCTCTGTCACCAGCCTGTGATGCTCCATGGGATTGTTGTGGCCAAAGCGCAGGACCCGGCACTTGGTTTTGTTAAACCTCATCCCATTGTATTTGGACCATCTATCCAGTCTGTCTAGGTCTTTCTGCAGAGCCCTCCTACTCCAGAGATCAACACACCCCCTACAACTTGGTGTCATCTGCAAATTTGCTAATGGTGATCCCCTTGGCCAGATCATCAACAAAGATATTGAACAGCACTGGGCCCAACACTGACCCCTGGGGAACACCACTAGTGACTGGCTGCCAGCTGGATGCAGCAGCATTCCCCACCATTCAGCCAGCCAGCCAGCTCTTAATCCAGCAGAGAGTGTCCCTGTCCAAGCCATGGGCTATCAGCTTTTTGAGGAGCATGTTATGGGAGACAGCGTCAAAGGCTTTGTTGAAGCCCAGATAGACCACAACCACATCATTCCCCTCACCCCACCAGGAAAGTCATCCATTCATGAAAGGAGATCAGCTTGGTCAGGAAGGACCTAACCCTTCTAAATCCATGCTGTCTGGGTCTGATCCCCCTGCCATCCTATAGGTGCTGTGTGATGGCACTTGGGATGATCTCCTCCATAACATTGCCAGGCACTGAGGTCAGGCTGGCAGGCCTGTCATTTCCCAGATCCTCCTTCTGGCCCTTCTTGATGATGTGTTTCATTAGACTTCCAATCATCGGGGACCCTGCCTGGTGAGCCAGTACTGTTGATAAATGGTGGTGAGCTTGGCAAGCTCTTCCACCACCTCCCTCAACACCCTAGGATGGATCCCATCTGGTCACATCATACCTGATCTGTTTAAGGTTGTAGGATAGGGCTTAGCATAGAATTGATTTCCCATGCTGGTAGAGAATTGTTGCCAGAAACCAGATGGTGCATTTACTTTTAATCCTCCAACTGTTCAATAGGACTGATAATAATTCTGTATTTCACAGAGCTGTTGAGGATATATATTAATATGCATAAAGCCCTCAGAGACTTGAGGAAAAAATCTGTTGTTTTCTTTGTACAATTATGGTATTCATCCAGCCAAAACAAAATACATGCTTTTACTCAAGGCCAGACATTACACTTTTGACAGTTTAAGAATTAAGTTTTATTACTCTAACCTTCAATTGAGAGTCTGAAAACAGAACTAAGCTGAAGGTATTTTCCACTGAATACTGGTCTGCTGTTTGGCAACTAGAGGTATTAATGCACTGCAATTTCATGAGTGTCTTCAACATTTCACTAGACTGTGGAGCTAACTGGTGATGTGCCCTCATCTCACAGAGCCTGTCAAGTAATAGTGCAACAAGCATCAGTGGTTCTATTTCTATTCTTATTCTCAGCCTACAAAAGAAATACATAATCCACATCTTACATATTTTTCATTTCTTTTGTCTAAGGGAAGTTTGTGGAATTCTGAAATTCCCTGTTAACCAAGAAAAGCTCTCACTTCCTGCCTTTCTCTGCAATATTGAAGTTAAAAGAGAGGTATGAAGTCTGCTACAATCAGCTGTTGCCAGCTCTGAGCAAGTATTTCCAGTTTGCACAAGAAGTTTTTTACTTGATGGCAGACATGAAACTCTCCCTCTAGTATGCAATTGTCAGTCTTTTTCTAAGCTTAAGTCTTGGGTCAGCAGCCAATTTTTGTCATAGCTCATGGGGAATTAGAGCAAGGAAAGACTGCAGAAACAGGAATTTCACAATCTCTGCTGTACCTGTAGGCTATGATGAGATATAGAAGTGATAACAGAATGGTCTTTGTTTCTATTTTCATACCTCGGAAAGCATTTTATCAATTGATGATGCATAACATTGCAGTCTTGTTGCTGTGATATGAATGTGGTTCATTCTGCCATGCAGTCACAGCCACCCAAGAAGCCGTGCTCTTCCTTCGAGCTGCATACAGCATATGGTAACATCACCTTTCCAAGATGTGGCAGAGATCTAAATCTGTTTTTAACTAATCCGACATGTTTCACATTCGATGTAGCTGTTCATCTCTTAGGTTTTGGACCATGGTTCCTGATGGGTTACAAATACCTGATTTTTCTTACTGTTTGGTGCTGATACTGTGAGCCAGTAGAGGGCACCCTGTGCCTTAATTTTAATTTTAACTAGATATGTTTTTCTTTTTGAAATCTAAGGTTTTAAAGGATACTATTAACAGATGTAGAGATTCCTATAGATAATTGTGCAAAGATAATTTTGAAAATCTGCTTTTTCAATATTGTCCAAACCTGAATATTCAAATTTTAAAAACTCCAACCAACTCAAAAGCCTAAGCTGTGAAAAGCTCAGCCTCCCTACATTTACCTGTTATATTTTCATATTGTAGGCAATTTTTTTTCATATTGACCTTCACAATGGATTAATAAAACTCACCTAAGGATTGAAAAGTATTGAAGAGTTGAATAGCACCCCCATCACCTATCTATCCTGTGGTCACTTTTAGCTGTCACTTAACTACAGATCCTTCCATCACAAAGCTTTATATTTCAACTTTATAATTTCAATCAGGCACATACATGCTTATATTTAGCTTTTTTCTCCCCTCTCCCCAGTATAATCATAGAATTGTAGATCCTTACCTCAAGAAAATTAAAAAAGAAAAATCAGAATTCCTTCTGAAATTTTTCATTCAAGCACAAAAAAGTCATCACAAAAAACATCTGTCAGCCTCTAGCTAGAGGGAGAGTTTCTTACTTTGGGCCAAAATTTCTTAAGGAATATATTAGAATTTGAATGTTTTGACAGTGTATAACATCTTTCATCTGAATATCTCCTAAATATTTCACATACATTAACTGAGGTTCCTTCTAGTAGCAAAATTTTTTATTATATCTAGTTTATACATAAGTCCTTGAGGCATAAGTGATTAAGACACACTTCTTCCTAAGTGTATTTTAAATAGTTGTCTCAGTGCTCACTGTAAGCTTAGGGTAATTTCAAATGTATTTTGTTTTGTTTCTCTAAAAATGTGTTAGGAGAAAGAGGAGGTCTGGGAACTAATACTGTCTAAGACTTCAATTAATTTGTGACTTGACTGCCAGATATAAGTGTCAGAATAAGGAACAATAAATGTTTTTAGGAGTAAAGTTGTATTCTCCAGAGAAGTCCCAAAAGTTATTCATATAGGTAAACAGCAAAGCTGAAAATACCTCTGCAAATGCTGAAACCAGTACTCTTCACATGAAATCTTAAAAAAATCCTCAAAACAAGATTGTAATCATATCAACCTTACGCTCCTTGTGCAAAAGGAGACAGTATATGGAGCAAGAGGATAATAAGCTCAGACATTAGGGGCTCAGTATAGACAAGGCAAGAGGGCTCATGATGTCAAAGATACAGACAGTAGCAATGATGGCAAATGGGTGCCTGCATGGCACCACCTAAGAGACGGCCTGATGTCATCATCAATACCAATGTTTTGTAAAATGTATTTTGTCCAGTGGTATACAGATTTACATTTCCTGAGACTTTCACCATCCCTAGCTATTATTTTGACCCTTTAGAATAAGTTGAAAAGAAAAAGATCTGGCAAACAGAAACTAGATCTTTTTTTGTCCTTACTCGAGTAGAAAAATAACTAAAGAACAGCAGAGCAGGGATAGAGCTCCATGGATACAGACTTCTGGTTCCACCAGCACACCACTGTTGTTGGAAAGGCTTACAAGCTGTGTGGCAGGCATGAAATGTCAGCAAATTCCTTGCTAGTATCTTGAATGTGCAAAGTAGAAAAGTTTTCTTGATAAGCTCTGGAAAATCCCTTCTAGCAACCAATCTTTGCCATCTTTATTCCTGGGTCCTTTCAAAGCATCATCAGTGACAGGATTTGCTTCAGCCAGTGTTTTGTTCCTAAGACCTAAGGGAATTCCTTGCAGTTAAAACCATCTGGATAACAAAACACCAGGTTTCCAAGGAATAGGCAGCTCAATGCCAAATTATTTGGATATTCTGTGCTGTGATAGATTTCCAAAACCTCTGGCCAGTACAGATGGCAAAATATATTGTGATGGCTGAAAGAAAATATTCTTCATAAAATGTTTAAACTTTCATTTCTTTCCAAATATTTGATATTTGTTTCTCAAAAATCTTTTTTATATGCTGCAGGAGTATTGCAATCTTTTCCCTAAGGTCCTTAGGCATAATTAGCCATGGCTGACAGGAAAGCAAGGAAGAAAAAACTGAGTGGAATGAGCCATGGTATGGACCATGGATCAAAAACTGCCAGGAGAACAATGACTGAAGCAGCTGGAAAGGCCTGGTTGTGATACCATCGTGTATCCATTTGAGACAGCACGTGGCTATAAACACCCCCAGCAAGAAGAGTTTGGGAACATTGGTACATGGACATCTGGCAGCACATAGAAACAGAGCATTCAGGATGCAACAGGAAAATATTGTCTGCCACATCCTCAGGCAGAACCCATCACAGAGCAACTAGAAGGAGTGTTTTCTGAAGAATCAACTTTCTGGCATGAAATCGTGTACATGTGTACATGTGTGTGCAACCCTTTACCTAACATGGCTTATACCACAGTTTTGGTCCACTTAATAAAGAAATCAATTCATCTAAGTCATGTTATCTGGTATAACTTTTGCCCCATGAGATTATGTTATTATCAAATAATTGCAATTACCTTCCTTTGGAATATATTCTCCATTTTTGTGAGAGATGACAACTTTTTCTTACATCAAAGATATTTTCTGTAAGTGTCTCAGCATTGGAGAATTTTTTTTTTCTTTATTAAATTCTTGGGTTTGATGCAATAGGGAGAGTGAAAAGGTTTAATGTTCTACTCTCTTTTATTAAGTGATCCACTGAAGCAAAATGACTGCTCTTTTCTCTCTCTTATATATTCTATATGCTCTCCAGCCCTCTGATCATCTTCACAGCCCTCCTCTGGACACACTGTAACAGATACATGCCTTTCTTATATTAAGGATCTCAGAGCTGGATGCAGTTGTCCGGGTGGGTTCTTAGCGAGCATAGGATAGGGGAGAAGAGTCACCTCCTTGGTCTGCTGGCCATCCCTCTTTGGATGTACCCTAGGATGTGGCTAGTGTTCTGGGCTGCAAGTGCACAACTCTGGCTCATGTACAGCTTCTCATTCACAAGAATCCTCAAGTCCTTCTTGGCAGGGCCGTTCTCAATGACTTCTTCTCCCATTCTATGTTCATATCTAGGATTGCTCCAGCCCAGGTACTGGACATTCTACTTGGACTTGCTGAGCTTCATAAGGTTCTTGTGGGCCCAATTCTCATGTTTGTCAAGGTCCCTCTGGATCACATCCTGTCCTTCTGTTGTATCAACTGCACTGCTAGTTTCATGTCATCTGCAAATTTGTTGAGGCCACACTTGATACCACCATCAACAACATTGATGAGGATACTGAAGAGCACTAGTCCCACAATGGAGCCCTGAGGGATGCCAGTTGCCACTGGCCTCCACCTGGACATAGAGACATCAACCACAATTCTCTAGCTCATCCAGCCAATTCTTTATCTACTGAATAGTCCATCCATTGAACCCATGTTTCTCTAGTGTGGAGATAAGGCTTTACAGAAGTCTAGACAGCTGGCATCTGTCAGTTTCCCCTTGTTGACTGTTGCCATTACTCCATAGTACTTAGTAAAGCTATGCTGGCTGCCTCAGATCACCTCCTTGTCTTTTATGTGCCTTAGTGTATTTTTTAGGAGGATCTGCTCCGTGATCTTTCCACGCACAGAGGGGAGGCTCATCAGACTGTAGTTTACCATATCTTCTTTTCTCCCTTTTTAAAAAATGACTTTTTCAGTCACTGGGGAGTTCACTTGACTGCCGTGGGCTTTCAAATACGTTGGAGAGTGGTTTGGCAACTACATCAGCTACTTCCCTTGGGACCCAATTGTTTAAGATTAAGTCTGTAACTGCTTTGATTTGCTTTGATATTACTGGACAACTTGCATTATGTCTTTTCCACTTTGCTAGTGTTCCAGTTTACAGATTGAAGGAACAGCTTCTTCTTTTATAAGTGCTCATGTTTTTCTGGAGGGTAACTTTTGTTTGTGTACAGTATGCACACCTACTTGTTAAGAAGTTTTCCCTGAAGGAGAAAATGTTGATAAAGATAGTAACTATTTCTGAATCTCTGTTATCAAGCTTATTCTTTTTACTTCGTTTTTTTTTTCTTGTCATCACATCTTTCTTGTGTATTCACTGTAAACCCTGAGAACTCAGGTTCCAAAAGAGACTGAAAACAGTTACTCCTTTTCACCTCCCCTGGCTGTGTTTTAGAATAGCATCTGCAACTCTGTTGCATTTGGCCTTGTCCTCAACTATTTAACATTCTGTAGAACTTCATGGGGCTTTTTTTATTTTGTGGTGGATGCTCAGACAGCAGGGATCTAGCTGAAAAGCACTTTTAAAAAATTTGTAACCCCTGCCTGCACTGAGTGGTGTGCTGACACTGATAGTGTGCATTTCCCCTATTTTGGTTCTATGACTATTTGGTTCAAGTAAGTATTTTAGTTACTTGACTTTATTTCTAGAGATTTCAATACTGAATGAGGAAAAAATTGCCCATATTGGTTTTTTAACATTATGTCTGACACGGTGCAAGTTATACAGTAATTGTGGTTATCAATACTTAGCAGCTGTAGACACAATCATAATATATGTGTCACGTGAAAGGGAGGGAGACAGAAATACAATGATTTCTAGTCTTAACTGTATTAATTAAGTTATTAGCTGTAA
>JAOXXN010000364.1:28902560-28916354 GCA_026770055.1 Myrmophylax atrothorax
ATACTTTTTAGAGTATCAAAATAATAATAATAATAATAATAATAATAATAATAATAATAATAATAATAATAATAATAATAATAATAATAGACAGCTAAAAAGGGAATTTCCAACAAATTGAATCTAATTATTTTTAAGAAACTTCTATTTCTGAATGGGAGTTATGGGTAACTTTCATGGTGTTGGGAGTGCAGTTTGATACATGTCTCTGAAAAGCCACAAAAGATAAAGAAGTATCCTCTATGAAAAGGAAATTCTACATCCCCAAATTCTCCCCTGAGTAAGAAGAATTTGTATTTCAAACGTGGTTTTATCATCATGCTGCTGTTTTAGCCTTCTGGGTGAAGATTTCTATAAATAAACACAAGTGTTCTGGTCTTTTAGCTGTAGCTGACAGTCTTTGTAATCAATCTCTTCAGTGAAGGTCTAATTCAGTCCCCTGTAGAGCAGTGGTAAAGCTGTGGTTTCATTTCTATTTCTGCTAGTCTTTCAGGCATGCTATTTCTGAAACACGGATTCTGGGTGAGGTGAGGCCCTTGGACAATATAAGTGGTACCTAAGGAAAGAGGAGAGGGCCCTGCAGTCTGGGGGAATATCAAGGATCTTCCAGCTATCAGAGGGTTTTGGCAGATTATTTTTTCTTTACAGAGAAACCGAAACAGGGAATGGTTAAGCCAGGCAGATTTTTTTCATGGAGAGGCAGGAAAAGAAAGAGGGAGAGAAACAGCAGCTAGTAACACCAGCAGATGCTGAGCCTCTGCTTTGTGGCAAAAACTTAACCTTTTCAAACAGTCCTTTTCCTGGCTAGGTACTTAGGGCAACTTTCTATGCTGCACGCATCTGCAGGTATGACACATTATAGAGGGGCTTAGACTTTGAATATTTCTGGCTCAGAATAATTATTCTCTGAAAAACTTCTGTCAGGTGCTTTTTGTCTAAGTATTTCTGTCTCACGTTATGTATATGAAATACTTAACTTTTAAAGCAGTAGCATTTGAAGATGATAATTCGTCTCTTTCTGGTACAAATGAAATGATGTATGTGCCACAAGCAAGGAAACAAGAAAGTGTTGCTTACTGAGATTTCTATGCAAACAAAAAAAAGCTTCTTATCTTGCAAGAGAAAATATTCCAGTGAATACCAAAGATCTTCAAGATTTCTAAATGGCCTAAAAAATGTTAAGAATTCTGAGTGATACATGAGAAACCATGCTATAAAGAAGTGAGGAGTTCAATAGATGGTATTTTGTGCTTACCAACCAACATAATACTGTATGCAAACAAAACTAATAAAAAGCATTTAGTTGCCTCTTAAATGCTCAAAACTTCATTGTCATATAAAAGGTAGAACTTGTGGACACAAAATGCATGCACATCCTGTGGAACTAGTAGAGTGTGCACAGTGAAAACTTTACCTAAGTCAATATATGAATAAATTCTAAATAAGAAAATTTAAAATTAATTAATTCCCTAATATGATAAAGCATCTCCTAACATATGTTTCAAAATGTTTTGGTTTTTTACAAAGCTCAATCATTTTAGTTGCTTAGAAACATGCATGCATTGCAACTACAGCTACAAACTAAGGCCCAAATCCAAACATCTTTAAAACTCAGACATAAGCAGACCCAAGGATTTGGTTCAGCTTATTATAAAACAGCTGCAAAATCTGGATTCTGATGCAGTAACTTCCTCAGAATTTGCAGTGTCCAGATGTTTGGTGGGGAGTGTTCCTTGCTTGGGTCATCCTAGTATTTGGTTTTTATATTTTTTTAAGTATATATCCTTAAATTTTTATATTTATCTTATACATGACATATATCTGTTGAGGCATTAAGCTTTATGCTGACTGTGCTTGAAACACTGAAATTCCTTTAATCCTGGGGGAAGATCTTTGCAATAAAAATAGAGGATAAGCATGATATTTTAGAGAGAATATTCTGCATAGATGCATTGTGATATTCTACTATTGGGCACGGTCTTGAATTCCATCTTGGAGTGATCCAATGTATCACTTCAGGGACTGGAAATCCTCATGACCTTGTAGCACCAATTAAACTGATTATACAAATTTAAAACTATGGAATAAAAATAATTTTCAAATATGCATTTTCAGTCAGAAGCTTTATCTCACTAACACAATAGTGTCATGTTCCTACTCAGTTAAAAAGTGTCATTTGGACTAAAAAAATCCAGGAGGTGTTGTTTTGAAAACCAGGACCATGTAGATAGTGAACACCATGCAGTCTGCACACTGGTAGATCAAACGTTTTCATTTATTGTTATTGAAGGTTTTGCTCCTCCTTTTGGAATTGATTAAGTCCAATATATCAGCTCCATTCCCTGTTTGTTACTGATTTGTTGCTTCCTTAACATATGATAATCATGCCAATGAGATGAAAAGTGCCATTGTTCTTGAATGGCCATACCTTTCCAAATTGTTCATGGACATTAACCTGGAGGGGTAATTGTTTCAAAAAACTAATGACACTGAGGTAGGTACATTAACCATAGCACAGTACACTCCAATAAACTTTGTTTTGCCTTCTAATGCAATTAAGCCCAGAGACCAAAAACAGGGATGGACTTCTACATCAGTTTATCTACCTTAGAAAACAAGTACCCTGTGACAGTAAGGAACTTGCACTAAAAATAGTGAATATTGTCCTAATTCTGTATTGTGGGCTGTGCAATATACAAACAAAATCTTCATCTAGGAGGAGCTGTATTTAAAATTGATTTGTTCTGTGGCATCTAGGCATAAAGGGAAAATGAATTCCCTGCGTCATAAACATCCTTCTATTCTGCAAGAGTGTACTGCACATGGTGACCATCCAGAGGCAAAGCTAGGAGCACCTCTTCGTAGAGGGCTGGAACATGTGATGCTTCTGCATTCTCACTCTGCTGAAAAGCCACAGGCTGTAAAATGGTGTGTGTTGGGGTGGGGTGGGGAAGGCAGGGCCATTCTTTGCATGTCTCCTGTGCCTTACGATCAGTGTTCACTTGGAGCGTGCTATGTTCAGTCAGTATGACTTCACTAACAGGGGACAGTTTCCACATGTCAGGCAAGGAGGAGCAGTGCCTTCTAAGTCACAGGGATGTTGACAAAGCTGAGCTGCACAGGAACATTGTGCAGACAAATGTTTGGCAGCAAAATTACACTTGGGCTCCAGCAGTTTAACTTCTCAAGTCCTGTTAGACTCTGCAGCCAAAATCACAATGTTCTGACTTCCCAGTTTATAGAGACCTTTATGCCTTTATATTAGGTATCAATCTCTGCTCAGTTTAACCTACTTCATTATGTAGTAGAAAGAACAACTTCCAGTACCGTGAAAAGTTGTAAATATTTACTTACAAGAACAGCATAAGATAGAAAAAGAATGCCAAAATTACTCTTTTGGGGGCTGATCAGGATTCCCAGCTTCTGCAGCTTGGGAAGGTCTTAAGCATGTACACTGGCTAAACTACTGAGCTGTCTAATAACAAGAATTTTAAAAGGAGGGCCCAGGGACTATTTTGTGTGCCATCTTTACTAGCATTATTATTTTATTTCACAAGTACCCTTATTGATCTCCAAGATAATTCTTGGATGGTAAATTATTGTTTAAAATATGTGTAAAAAGCAAAATTAAATCATGAAGCAGAGTTCCCTTTGCAATCTTGGGGAATTCAAACCAAGTGTTTTTACAGTGGGCCTAGGAATTGCTGGGCTTTTTTTAGATCTCTGCTCATCTAATCCATCTCAATAAGCAGGGCTCAGTCTCTGGCATTTAGCAAGAGTGTCAGGGAGTGTACAGAGTATACTTCCAGGACCAGAGATGAAGTAGGAGGCTCCTCATTTGCTTTCTTTATGGTTTCTCTTTAAAGAGTGCTTCTAGTGCATCTGGCAATCTCCATTCACTGACATGTAGAGGCAGAGGTATGGTGTACTTCTTCATGTACTTTTTCCTGGCAACCTGTTCAATAAGACTTTTTTGGATTCCTTCTAGCACATAAACAAGAACAAAGGTGACATTTCCCTTATTTCTTAAATTAACATTTAACTCTTCTAGCAATAAATGTTCAACATTTTGCAGAAAAATCAGATATGCAAGTTAGTGCTATGGAAAAAAAATTCTTCCTTTTCCTGTAACATCATAGTTATGCACGAAGAAAGGATGGAGAATTGCTTTGGGCGGTACCATGGAGTTGTGAGTACTGGAATCAGATGATAATACAGAGAAATCAGCATAGGCTGAGCAATTGCAGAAAGTTCTTAATGAGTTAGCATCCCAAGAGGCATAGGGAAAATCCTGTCATGTGGAATGCTTAACATTTCATGTTTAACGTTAGAGTGCAAAATGCATTGAATGACAGAATAATCCTGCTCTGGCAGAGGAAGGTACTCACAATGCAACTAATAATTTCAGGGTCAAATTCTCTGCTAGCATAAATAAGCCAAACTCTGCTAAGTCAAAGGAGACTCACCCTTTCATGCCAACAAAGAATAGAGTCTTCCTTTTTACTCTGAATGGAGCACAGTTTTGAATAGGGATCACTAATCCTCATGAAGCAAGAGGACTATGTGAGTATTTGACTTTCCAGGAGAGTTTGGGGGGGGGGGGGTCTGTTTTTATTGGTTTTGTTTTGTTGAGCTTTTTTTCTCCCCACTATGATTAAAGCCTGAATAAGAAAAAGCAAACTGTGGCATGCTTTCTTTAACCCCCAGTATGTGGTGTTTGTTGACTCTCATTGCTCTCTTTGTCCTAGCTGTGTCTCATGAGGCTGTGTGACTTTTTCAAATCAGGTACTGCCAAAGAAAATTGCATTGAACTAAATCTTTCATTTTTTAATTAATATGCTTGATGAAGATAACAGCATAAACCCCAGGAAACAGCATTCTAACCACATGTTTACTGAACACCTTTTCAATGCTTTTGTTGTGTTGGTTTTTTGGGGTGGATCTGTTTGTTTGGGGTTTTTTTTGTTGGTGGTTTTTGGATTTTGTTTGTTTGGGGTTTTTGTTTGTTTGATTTTAATTTGGTGGTCTTCCTCTCTTTCTGTTCATACTTACTTTAAACAGCTAAATCCCTCTTCCCTCTCTCTTTCTTCTACTCTCTGCTTCACCAGCTTCACTCCAACAAATAAAAAGCTCAAGTGAGGTCTGAGGATGTATCCTGGGAGATCATCTAACATCTCACTTTCAGACCTTTAACTTTTGCTTGCCTAGAAGCAGTTCACAATTTATTTGTTCTTCCTGCTAACTGCTTTGCAAGGCTTGAGGGAATTACCAAGACTTACTAGGAATTCCAGTGGAGAACTTTTCAGCCTGGAATGAAAGTTGCTAACTTCAGGTGAGCAAAATCAGATCAGATTTAGTCAGAAATAAAAATTAAAACCACATGAACCTGCTGGACTCTGACCCCCACCATAGGTTGAGTAGGCTCAACCAGAGCATTGCTTGAAATGCCAAAGGGAAAGAGCTAAGTGTGATTTGGTGCATCATGCAGTCAGAGGCAGCACACAATTTTTTGCAAGTATGTTAGTGTATTTTTAACTCCAGATTTAGGATCTGAATGGGCTTGACTCTTCCATGTCTCTCCCTTCATCCTGGGCAGGACCACTGCATTTAAGAAATCAAGGGAAATATTGCCATGAACACCAACAGAAATAGGCAGAAGTGTCGTACAGGCACGTGAGCTGATCCTTATTCTGATTAATTGTATGCCTACACCACTTTGTCATAACTACTATATATTTATCTATAATAGGAAAAAGCAGTTAGCTCTTCAGCAGGTTTAAGAAAAGCTTTTAGGGAGCATGGGGAAGACAGACAAATTGGAAGTACACAGCACTTTCTATCTACTTGATATGCCAATGCAATGGTGCTGATGCAATGATGCCAAAACCACTATATAATACAACAAAGTTCTTTGCATCTATTCAACCTATCCAGAACCAACCAAGCCTTTCTGATTTAACCTTCAGGTTTGATAGACAGTAGGTTTACCTCCAATTTGGATAATGGTGGAAATGCCTTATACAGTGCTCTCTCTTCAGGAGAGACAATGGACTTGATGAAGAGTGTCTATGGTAACCTTGCAGGGAACGGGAGATAAAGGACACATTTTTGCTACTCAGGATTTTAATGAATCTGCAAACTTTATTCAGCACATATGTCTCGTGGGGTGTTAATGTGATGCTCCTCTTCAATGTGTTGTGGGCAATTTCAGAAATGTCCTTTATCACATCATCAGAAACAGTGCAGAATATTGCTTTCCTCTGACAGGGTAAGGACTGATTGAGAGGTCCAGGAGGGAAAGACACTGGGACTTCCTGTTTTTAAGTGTGCACTGATAGTAACACAAGATGTCAGTCCAGGTTTTCTCTATTTACTGTTAAACACCAATCTTTTATTTTTAATCTGTAAAGAGCCAGCTGCTCTGGCTGAAAAACACCACTTGTAAATCCTCTGGGCTAGAAACATTTAAACTGGCAATCCGACACCCATGTGGTACCTATGTAACTTATTGAAACACTTCTAAAAAGAACAGGGCCTTGAGGATATATCTGCCTGTCCAGGGACTCAGCCTGGAGGTTGTCTCTGGGATTCTAAAATAACACCATATATTTTGTTCAGGGTGATTGTGCAGCTTTATTTACCCTGACAAAAAAATTTCTGGACACTGAGATTCCTATAATGCACATATTTTGTAAAAGTTTCCTCAGTTTCTGCTCTAGCAAGCAGAGTTCATCACTCATCACAACCTTATTTGCTTTATTAGAGGGAAATAAATGGATATCCCTAGGACTTTCAGATGAAACATGAGAAAATTTGATAAAAGAATATTTACAGAGCAGTTCCTGCCAGCAACAGTCAGATCACACATAATGGACCAGGCATAACAGAGAAGTAGTGGTTAGTGTTCTCCAAAAGACTTTTTACAAGTTAAGTTTTCTCAGAGTTGCTAGGCAGAATAGCAGAAAAGGGATTCTTCCAGCACACACTTATGGCCAAAAACTGAAGGGGAGGCTTTTAAAATATTAGTAAGTACTCCTTGTCATAGGCTACCTTCTGCATCTTCTGGAGGGTTGTCTTGCTCACATCTCATTTCTGATGATATAGCACTGCACTATCATGCTCTTCTTAAAAGTCACCACTGGCTGGATTTAGGATACAGCCTAGAATGAGATCCCTCTGTGCTTCAAAATTTGTATTTCCTCTGTTGCAGTTCGAGTGATATCACTAACCTTTAAACCACACTTGCCTCCAAACTGCAAGCAGACATGGGATTTGGCATCTGATGACACTAACTCCTTAATAATACACTTATCTGAAGGCAGCTAAATAGTCCTTGAGCAATGACATCCAGTTCCCTAGAAGACTCATAAATGTCACAGAGTCTGTGTCATGATAAAGGCAGCAGTACTGCAGGGCACGCAAGAGATTGTAAAGTTCAAGGTCCGGGTATACTGTGATGAAGCACACTGTGAAAATGTTAGTGCTACTCTTCAGGGTCACAGATTCTTTGGCAGTGCCCACATCCTTACTGGTACATTCACAGGAGGATACATGGCAAGCTAGAGAGAAGAGAAAATCCTACAAGTCACACGATGTTTCTACAACGGTGGTGTTGCATCACTGTCTCAGTTTTCCCTATGGGGAATTTAAAAATGGTTTTGCAATTTGGCATTTGGCTGAGTTTTTTCTTACTATGTTCGGGCCACAAAATGACATCTTCTTTCTGCTTTTAATCTACAACATATTAGCTTTTTTTTAAAAAAAAATATGTGTGTCAGGCTGGGTAACCTAAAGCTTCCTGTTTCTGTTGGAGGTAGGGTTTTACATTGTCTCTCAAAAGACTTTGAAAATTTAAAACCCCGTAAATTTCATAGCCCTTCTCCAAAGCCTTGTTCAGTTCCAGGGAATACTAGGTATTCATGAGGACTCCTTCTTCACTGCTGTGGATGTGGATGCAGAGGGCGTGGCGGCTTCTGCACAAGCATGGTGTAAGAGAACAGTAGCTTATCTTTTACCCTCATGGGAAGCACAAGGAGAAAGAACCCATAAGGTGGGTAGACCTTTACCTTGAACTTCCCAAGTTGGCTGTCAGGGGTGTGAAAAAGGAATAGAAGTTACAAAAATCTTAGTGATGCATTTTTCTGTCTGTGACTGGTTTGTAACAAAAATGGCATTTTTTCCTGCCACCAAACCCCACATTTCTGGAGACCTGCAGTGTAAGCGGTTTGCCTGAAAATTTTCCATGTCTGATTTTTTCAGAGTGACCCCCTCATGCACATCTTTAGAACTGATGTTAAAACTGACTTTTTTCAGGTCGTGCATCTTTTGTTTTGTTGTGTAATATACAAATGTAAAGCTGCCCCCTGAAAGAGCATACCAGTTATTTTCATCGTAGTGTTCAATACAGCCATGGATAAACACCCATTAAATCAGAAGTTGAAGGCACTCTATCAGTGACTGGATGACCACCTAAAAAGCAGGATCCTACTCGACAATCACCATTTTGTAACATGTAACAGATTTGACTGGTTTTAGTTTTGGCCGCATCCATACTCTATTGAATAGAATGCATTGAATACGTCTTTTTCCTCTGATGATAGCTGTCTGGAGAGAGGAGTGTCACTGTGCTAAGTTTAAGGGGCATACACTGGTACACAGACTTGCAAGTAGAGGTCAGTGTAATGCTGGGGATCTCTAGAGCAATAAACCTTTACTTTTTCACTGTCTTTTTTCCCCAAATCTGTAATGGGTCATTACTATAATCTCATCCTTGCAGGATCTGCAGGCCTCCCTAAGATTTTTCCATCTTGTTTGCAAAAATAACTCTGTTCATTTTGCAAGTCAAAAATCTATGGATTAGTTTTGTGCGGTCAAGTTTCAAGCCTTATGCTGTCCCCACCCCCTAATATTCCAGTGGTGGAAGAGGGCCCACATGTGTGATTTTCAGCAGTGTTGTAAAAAATGGGGGAAATAAATTTTCCTCAAAAACTGAGGAAGGCTGTTTAGCTTCATAGATAAAAAAATGTAAAGACTCAATGAAATGTATATTTCTATATATGAGTTTACCACCTCGGGTGATTAATTACACATGCATTTTTTAATTTAAAAGCTGCTTAACAATGAAGTAGCCATCATAATTTTTGCATTATGTGCTAGCAAAGTGTAGCCCTAAAACTTCATGTCCATAAACAACTATGCTAGCAAAGTGTAGCCCTAAAACTTCGTGTCCATAAACAACTGAATGAATTTGCTGAAATACTTGCAGCAAAACAGAGATTACTGTCACTTTTGCATATAGCCATTAACAGTTCCGCTTTTTAGTCTGTACCTTTGATTAGGGGACAGGTTGCAGAGCTCTGCAAACCCTGCCAACAATGGCTTCCACAAAAATGATAGTCAGAAGGAAAGTGTGATCAAAACACAC
Source organism: Myrmophylax atrothorax (assembly GCA_026770055.1). Lineage (NCBI taxonomy): Eukaryota > Metazoa > Chordata > Aves > Passeriformes > Thamnophilidae > Myrmophylax > Myrmophylax atrothorax. The sequence goes on from JAOXXN010000364.1 coordinate 28,911,985, forward strand.
TTTGCAAGAGAGAACTGACCCAATCTGAAACCATGTTGTATTCACTGCATAAATGAATAGTGGGAGAATATAGTCATACATGCTGACAGCTTCGAGATGGAGCTGAGCCTAATCAGCGGGTTCAAACAGCTAGCATAAAGGATCAAAAAAAATTTCATCCACACTCTAAACAAATGTTCATAAGCTTCAAGCACAGATTCTGGACCTAAAATAACAAATCTGTATTCTTCTACATAGTGTCCAATCCCTAGCCTCTGCCCACTAAGTCCCACAGCCCACCACATTCTGCGGCATCTGTGGGATGAAGTGCTCCCTCCTCCACCTCTGCTGCAATAACGAGTAAGGCCCTTCAGGGAGATCATCTTCTACCCTAGTGGACACTATTGCACTGGCCTGTGTGTTCAGAAAAGCATCTTGCACCTAAGGGCTCTGATGGTTCCTCCTTGCCAAGAAGACACTTGGAGTAATGCAAAATGCATTCAGCTTTCCTAATTAGAAGTCTTCATTCGAACATTTTTTTCTCTGTTTTGTGGATCTGTAAGTAAGGTCCCACAACTAACAGCTGCGCCTGCCCTTTTGTCACCACCTAACTGCTTGCTACTCTGTGCTTGAAAATACATAATCATAGTTTGTACATAGTAAACCCTTCCTTACTGTCTATTGTTGCAGCCTTCAAAAACAGGCTTGGCTGCCCTTTTATCAGCAGCATCCCACTGATGTTCTCTGAGAGCATAAGGCTGCAGTCTGTGTCCCAAAGCTGGATGCTCAGCCCTCCACCTCTTATTTGCAACATCAGCCTAAGGATATGGAGAAACATACAGTACTAACCTCCATCCCTCAATGGTGCTATAGGTAACTGTAAGATCTGCCACAACTACAGGGAAAGTGAGCCTCCCACCACCACTAATCCTTTCTGCATGACAATGATCTTGAAATCCAGTCTGTGGTTCATGGGCCCATTTTTTTCTGGTTCACCTGGTATTTTTTTGGAATATTTTTATATCGTTTCCTTTTTGTCCCTTCATGCATCCTCGTCTGAATTTTGCACTTTGTTCTTGCTTTCCACTTCGCAGACAGCCTTACCTATGTCTTGTATCACCAAGCAAAGTCCCAGGTCTGCCTCAGTTGCCTTGCATGCTCATCCTGCTGGACTGTGTGCGGGCAGGAAGCTCCTTAATACATGTATCTTTCTATATATGTATATGTTGAATACAGCTGTATATATTTTTATATCTAAACTGTTCCTGGCCCAAAGGACATAGGAAGGTAATCACAGGACTGCCTGAGAACATGTGGGTACAACAGGGTCAGGAAATAGGCATCAGACAACTCTAGTGCAGTGTGTAAACCTGTTAAATGCATCATGTTTAATCACGGGTACCATAAAATGTGTGAAAACACATGATTTTCCTGTAACTGTTCTGGTTCTGTCAGGTCCTGTTACACTACCTGATGTTTGTATCCCAGCACCCTGAATTAGGTGTTGATTTTTATTTTTTATTTTTTCTCAAGTTTTGAGCAAGCAGGAAAAAATAGGAGATGGCCCAAATGTGCAAGTGACACCTCCCTCAAAGAGATCTCTCTCTTCTACAGCCTTAGAAAAAAATATGTGGTGTAGAAGTTGAAACTGTCTCCAGGCAGCTTCAAGTTTCAGGATTGGCACTTACATAACTGATCATACTAGGCCTTTCTGAATTTGGCAGCCTTGTAGGGTTGTGTTTTTCACATAGATGACCTGTTCTTGAACAGTTTCTCCAATGTATTGAGCACAAACAGGTTTTCTTCAACATCAAGCATGCAGGTCTCTTTCTTTCTCACACTTCCCCTCCACTTCCATCTCCCCTCAACAACAAATGAAGTTATTGTGGCCATGGTGGCTGTGGATTTAGTCTAATAAAACCCCCATATTTCTGATAGCATGGTGTTATTAAGAATGGGACAATGGAAAGAAGTAAATTCAGTTTGGGATGGGTTGCAACAAAGTTGTGCTGGAGAGGGAACATTTAAGGCTATTGCCCCTGTGCTCACACACTTTGCAGATCAGCAATAACCACAATCCAGTGAATTAGCAATGCTCCAGTATCAATAGCTCAAGTCTCTGCCAGGGCTGAGGGAATATTGTGGGGTACACACCTGCTGTGCACTGTAAATTCCAGAAGAAGACATGGAAACTGCTGCTCCAATCCTGGCAGCAGGGAGGAATGCAGCTCTGCCCTCCTGGTGCAGCGTTAGGATTCAAGTCTTCAGAGGAGACTGGAAAACCTTTCCTTTCCATATATCCCAGGATACAAGAGGCACAGGAGACAAGGGGTAAAATACCTACAATTTACTCCAAGTGGCTGTGTATACTCAACCCACCTTTTATCCAAACTTTGGGCTGTTTTTGAAGTGGTTTCTTGTAATTTTCACGATGTAGGCAGCACAGGGATAAAAAAGGAATTTCTGAAATACTGAGAAAATTGAAGCCATAATTATTGTTACAGTTTCAGAGTGAAATCTTTTCTTGAAAATATGCTATATAGCGGTTGTAAGAGGAATAGGGAAACTGGTATGTTCAATTTACAAAAGAGTGGCATCCAAATAAATATCAAATAATATATTTCCCTGTTTGTTTGTTGTATTTATTTCATTTGAACTTATATCAAGAATACAAATTGGGAGAAATATTATAGGTCATTAGTAATTCTTTTGGAATTAGTTTTTGAGGAAATAAATCCTAACGAACTCCATATATTATATGACAGTGAACACAAACAGTAAAAACCTGATGGCTCCACCTCTTAGAATTTCCAAACAGATTTTTTGCTTCTGTTGTTTCACTACCCAGGCATATATGAATGAATTTTTGACCTATGGATGTTTCATTTTGGTTACAGTTGATCTGATTTTTCTCATGTATTAAGCTTTTATATTCCCTGCTAGATTTCTTATGGCTGCCTTTGTTAACCTTATAGTTTAATATAAAATCTATTTAAATGTGAGGATTTTACTTCCTCCATTTGTGCTAATCACAGTATTTACTTTGACAGCACCTGTTGCCCATGTTTTCTGATCTGAGACATTCAGGTAACAAACTACTTTTTAACCAAATACTGCAACCATTTTGCATTAATGTCTGCTTTCTTAACTTCTTGACCTTCTCTTAAATTCTTTTTTACAAAAAGTAGTATCATTGAAACAGTGAATTAATTTTCTGATTATCAGAGATGTTAGGCAAGTCAAGCTTCTTAAAATAAGAGCAGCAGGTATTTCTGTACTTTGGAAAATCAGACTACAAGTGGGAGAGAAACAAAGACATCAGATTTGATGAACATCTGAATGTAAAATAAAAGCAGGGAGACACTTCCTAAAAAAGCCCGATGTATTTGTGCTTAAATAAAACTGTTCCTCATTGAATAGTGGATGTTCCCCATAGAACATTCTAGCATGATGATGTAAAGTAGTTTGGGTGTGGGAGACCATACCATGAAGCACAGGAAATAGTTGAGATCTTTTGATATGTTTATAATACTAAGTAAATTGGAAATGGCTACAGCTGAGGTTGTCAGCTACTTCACAGTCTGGCAGATGGTCACATTTCACTGTCAACATTTCTCTGAAGCAAGCAAGGTGTGCAAGTATATTCTGCAGCTCATGCTCAGGATATTCTCTTAAAGAAATTTACTTTCAGTTTCAAGGTTTTGCATAGTTATTCCTCATCTCCTCTGTGAGGCTCTAGAATACCCCCCACCCCCTTGCCACTTCTAATGTGTAAACAAACATGGTGGCTTTTTCTTTTCAGTGGTGGGGTATGAACGCTCTTTACTGTACAGCACATGCTTTTGAAACAGCCTGCAACACAAGCCATGACAACCTTGGAAGGTATTTCACTTCTATACAGAGAGTAATTCAGAGTTGCTTAGAAAGTCTCTGAGTGAGGGGACACTGTGAAAGAAAACTAAAAGCTCTGAGACCCTGATTCAGGAAAGTGTCTTTGTTCAGTGCACGCTTATCCCTTCCTGAATCCAGTAGGCCTGAATCCAAAATTTAAAGGGGTTTGGAATTCACACTTCAAACTGAAGCAAGTTTGTTTGCCTTTTTTTTTTCCCCTGAACATTGCATAATATCCCCTCATTTTTAATGGATTACTAATAAAAAAAAAAGGAAAAAAGGTAAACCAAACCAAACAACCAAAAATCCCCCACTGACCAAAATAACAGCCTAACTAAAAAGGAAGGGGTTTTTTTACAGTTATGTTTTTTTCAATTTCATTATTGATGTGTACTGTTTTCATATGGGGGAATGACTATTCCTATTCCCATTCCCATTCCCATTCCCATTCCTATTCCTATTCCTATTCCTATTCCTATTCCTATTCCTATTCCTATTCC
>JAOXXN010000364.1:29041468-29052682 GCA_026770055.1 Myrmophylax atrothorax
GAGCTATTCAAGAACTGTCTGGTCACAATCCTGTGCCATTTACTAGGATGACCCTGCTTGAGTAGAGAGGTTGGACATAATGACCCACTGTGACTTCCAGTCTTACAAATTCTGTGATTCTGTAAATTTTTATGTTTGATATTTTCAAGGGCTGATGCATCTTGATGTCCAGGACCTTGTAGTTTAACAGCAGTGGTGGTTCATTAGCATCAGATATTACCATGAATTGGTGATATATTTTAGGGATTAAGTACTCTATAGGATTCAGTTTTTATTTAGTCTGTAGAATAGAGTATTGCCTTTTCTTTCCTATCCAATAGGATTGGGCAGAAAAAGAAAGTGATTCTAGAAATTTGTGTTTCCACAACCTTTCTTAGTGCCTTTTTAATAAAGTTTTAACTTTATTAGGTTACTTTTTTCAGTGCATAAGTGGATGTTACCAAATATCATTGGTGGGGCTATGTAGAGCTAGGACTTCAGAAGAATGGCGTGGATGTATTTTGATAAATGCTGTTGCTCAGGTCAAAGCAACCAGAAGACTTGAAATAACTTTCCTGTATTTTGCTTGAAATATTTTAAATATATGTGACTTGTTCACTCTGTGCTATGCAGACTATTTCAAAGACAAGCACTAATTTCAACAGGGGCTTATTTCTGCCATTTCTTCGAAATTTGTGTTTCTTAAATATTAGTGCATTTGTTTTCCAAAATTTCTGTAGCCTATACAGGATATTGTTCCAATTTTATCAGTGTAGATTCAAAGGCTCATAGACATTAAGGTCAAAAGCATCTATTTTTCTTGAGTGCTTTGAGACACAAGGATGCATTTTTTTCAATTCACCTCACATGACACAGCATTAAGTTAAAAGGGGAACTAGTGACCTCAAATGCTCAGCATCTTTGTCTAGCAAGCTAAAGATAACAGGTAAGGCATCTACAAAATTAAGTACATGATTATTAAGGTATCAGACGAAATGCTAGAAAAGGCTTGACTAGTCACACAAACATTGTTATAGTAGCAGATACAAAGTACAGTTTTCAAGAAAAGAAAGCACAGAATGTATTTCAGGGCCAATCTTTATCAATTCATACGACCAATACTTTCTTTCCTGTAATTTCCACTGAGATAATGGTGTATCTAATGAGGAAAACCTACTGAAAAACTGTTTTTCTAGCAAATGAGACACAGAGAAAACAGCCTCTTGTATCATAGTTCCTAAATAGATCTCCCAGTTTGGTTCTTTTTTGAAGTCCTGTGACTTATGTAGGGTAGGCTTTTCTGTTTGCAACTATTCAAAACCTGTGTACACCCAGAGCCTCCGTGAAAGTTTGGCAGCTGTCTTAAGTATCATTTATAAAGTCTTCAAGCTTTCTGTTTCACCTTGATGCTGACATGAGCTGATTTGATGCTTTCTGGGAAAATTCAGGCTGCTGATCCATATTTTTAAGTTACTGTCTGAGGAATGTGCCTTCAACTTTTCAAAAAACCCCTCATATATGACTATTTTTGTTGGTAGCTGAGAGCATTCAAAAAGGTTGATTCAGTTCTGATATTGAAAAGTGATATCCCCATAACTGCATAACTACTTGGGAGAAGAGATGCATTTCCAAGGGTGCCACATAAGTCTTTTATAGTATAAATGAGAGAATGACCACAGTCAGTAAGCAGATTTATGTAGCTTTCTGCGCCTATGCATTAAAAGCTCTTGGCAATGATGTAGTAACACCTTGCAATTCTCAGCAAGCAAGATTCTCTCAATCTGGAGAGACCAAAAGAATTTTTGTTTTCTTGTAACCAGTTAGTACAGCAAATATGCTTAATGAGAAAATTCAGTACCTTCTTGTAAGACAGTTTTAAGCAATTGTTTGCAAGATTGTGTGTTTAAAAGTACAAAATAGCCAAAATACCTTAGATTGTGGTGGTTAATGTCCAGTGAAAAATACAAAGCAGTATGTAACCTTTTTTTGCTGTACCATAGTGAATACTGTATTTCTACAATGGAGAAGCTATAGGGTTTATCTTGGTTATTGAAATTATCACAAAGATGCTTTTCTCATCTTTCAATTCTAGAGCTTGTAGAAAACATTATTTAGCCTCTTAATAATGTAGCTCTTTGGTCTTATTTTCCATTTCAATATAAGCACTAAAACCCACATGTGTTGCTGTAGCCCTACCATCATTTCCTTCAGGAGGTATTTTACTAGAAGCCAGAGGAAGATTTATATTTTTATCATTTTCTGTCTGGTGTGAAGTCAATAGCTGAGATTACAGTTACAAAATCATTCAAAGGAAGACACTGAGGTAAGTTTCTCAATTCCAAAGTTACAGTGGTTTTCCTTCTTCTGGAAAAAATACTGAAAATAATTTAATAATCTTAAAATAATTTAAAATATAATGGATTTAGACAAAAAAACATAAGGCTAAGGAATTTCCTAGTTTAAAGAATGTGTCAAGGATTATAATCCTATACTTTGGGGGAAGTTCCTATGTGTTCCATGCACTCCTGAAAGTCAGGAATGATACTTCTTGAAATTCAGGAATCCCAAGGTAGCTCTATAAAAAGTAACTGTTTTACTGAGCAATTGTTTAAAACCTTAGATTAAATCCAAACTTTTCTGTTCTGAGACCTGATTCTGAAGTAAAGTTACTGACTACAATTTCTTTAAGTCATAAAGAAGTAAGAAGGAAAGCTAGCCCTGTAAACAGTGAGAAAATCTAGATGTATGTCTAAACTTTGTTTTTTCACTCTATAACAGTTGATTCTGATATTTAGAATTTAATGCTTTTGCTTTTTAGATGGGAGGGTTAGTTTTTAGGTGGGAAATCACCAGACCACAGGAATTACAGGGCCTGTCCCATGAAGATGCTGACATGACAGATAATGAAAAATGCCTTGATGGTACGAGGGACTCTCCTCCGACTAGTCTTACTTTGTATTTGCTCTTTGTAGGTAATATATCTCCCTGGGGCAGGTTAAGACAGTCCTATGTATTGTCCTGCCAATTCAATTACTTGCAAATCATTATTCTCTCCTGGCAAAGCCATAATATTGACTTAAATATTTGGAAGCGTAAAGCAGAACTGTCTGTATTTGTGCTTACTCCCAAAGATCAGGAATTGTTTTAAGTGTTCCCTGGAAAATAGTGGCCTCAGAGAGACTGAAATCACAAGTGTTTTGAAATTGTTCTCAGTTTATTCTTTTAATAATTGCTACTTTTTTCCTTCAGACTAATTTGCTCTAAGAGGAAAGCTTTTTCTTAACAATTCACCTACTTTTAAACAAGGAAGTATTAAATGGATTTAGAGATATGTGGATCATCTAAAACCAAAATTAGAATGGATCATCGACACTTGCCATTTGCCTTAATTCTAAATGTCTACAAGTACTCAGATACCAAAAGGTTTGAACACTTTCTTGTCCATTTTTTCTGATTACCTCTTAATAATACCATTTACATCCCTTTAAAAATAGTAGCATGACCGTTGAGTTTTTGGATCCCTAACTGTTCCTGTATTTTTCTGTTAGAAAGCCAGTCAAGGCACTAATACTCAAGGGAAAAAAAATTACATTCCAAAGCTTTGAGTCCGGGGCCCACAGCTGCCAAAACTATCCCATGACTGTATCTAGATCTGGAGTTCACACAGTAGAGAAGGAGACTATTTTTAGAAAGATTGCATTATTAGCCTTGCCCAGACTAGGAAAATGAAAAATTGTAACACAATTAAGGCATTGTTTGTGTAATGATATAGAACACTGTTTAGTCTACTACAGTATTTAAACAGAGTTAAATTCATGCATATCTGTTCCAGATACCTCTCTTCTACAACTGAAGTTTTTCCTAGACTCTATCAGATTAAATGGCTTTATTGTTTGTGTCACTGAAGTACTGGAAACTCTTTTTTTCCATTACATTGTTTCCACCTTATGTGAGTGTAATTCAAAAAGCTATTGTCTTCTTTTGCACTAATATAATATGGGGATGCTCTCTATGCCTGGGAGTCTTGCTTCTGTGCAGTTTACTAAAAATATTTTGAAACTGTAAACTGGAACTGTAGTACAAGTAGTTTAAGAATAAAATTAGTCAAGAAAAGTTATTACCCTCAAAATATGTATAGTTCTAGCTTTTCAAAGCAAACACTTAACATCACTGTGTTACATGGTGTCAGTTCATGAAAATGAGCAATTCCTCTTTTTATATTATTGGCAAATAGTTTCTATGGAATTTAGTAAAGGTACAACAGGTGAAAGGTGAGCATCAAGTAGATGAAAGAATAAGATAAAAGGTCTCTAGTGAGAAAGATAGTATACTGACCTGAGGTATTCAAAACTTTCTCCTCTACCTAAGGTTATGAATTTCACCTTGAATTGTTCTACAGAAAACAAACCATGAGTGTAAAGAGCTACTATCTTTTAACAACTAGTGATGATGGAATGAGTAGCTCAATTAAATGCTTTGGAGGAACGTACTTTTTTGTTGGACTTAGATTACATCCTTGTCTAAGAATGCCTTTTTCTACTGCTAGGCAAATATTTGCTGATTGTTTATGTTGTAAGTATTAGCGGATGCTATTAAAAAAAGGTTCCATTTTTGGAATGGTTCCATTTCTTAAATTGTTTTCAAGTTTACCATTCATCTTACCTTCACAATTCTGTGCTAGGCTAGTATATCTTTAAAATTCTGTTAGTTTTCTTTCTTTATATATGTGTATATGTATGCTATACAGCTAATTGAAGGTATGTGTAGCCCTTTGTAATGCCTATCTAGATGCCATGTTTGCAAGACAAGTATCAGAAGTCGGAAGTAATGTAGACTTCTTAGCAAATACTCACTACTAAGCTGTCTAAAACAGACTAAAAAACAAGTCACAGATTATTCTTTCAGTTTTGCTTTCCCAGTACTTATAAAGATGCCTCAGTACTTTTCAAGAATGCTTCCCTTTCTTCCCAGTTTCACAGAGCATTCTTAGCTACACTGTATATAGACAGAGTTTGTGATCAACACTTTCTCTAGCAGTTACTAGAGACTTTGCCAGCACTCATCCACCCCTGGTCAATGGCTGTCAGCATCACAGTAAATGAAAGGAGAACTATTTTTTTACATTCTCCATTAACCTAGGCTACCTCCTGAGAATGAGTGTTGGACAATCCAGCTTTGACTTTCTGAGGGAGTTAACACGTTGGAGGGATTAGAAAATGTTAGAAATGTTTAAGCTTTTCCCTTTTTGGCTCATGCTAAATTATACCAAGGCTTTATTCCTAGAAAAACTATCCTACTGAAAAATCACTGGAAGAGTTCAGAGTCTAAATTTAGATTTCTGAGCTAAAAGTAAGTCTGTATGCCTGTATATTTCCTAGCTGTCATGTGTGCCATGGCCTGGCACAGTTTATTAAGTTGCTTCTGGTCTAGGACACTGATAAAGGGTTTTGGAGACTCCTGCTGCTGAACTGTGCAGTAGGACAATGCCAATTCCAACTTCAGCAAAATGCACTGGTGAGTTTATAGTTTACACTAATGATTGGAAGGCTTGGATTCTAACATCTTCACTGTCAGCGCCAGAAAAGAGATCTCCTTCCCCTGTTTTAAAAATTTACCTTCTGTTTGTGGGAAGAGGGTTTTTTAATTATTATTTTTATTATTTTTTTAAATTTATTTTTAAGGATGTTAATGTGACTGTATGATTCTATGATCCTCATCTCATGGATGCCATAAAGCTTAGAGTCATAGTATTAAATATCACATAGTTTTTTAAGTAGCTTATACAAGCATACCTATAGACAAAACTCATACATTTCCATGCTCATATCAAGAAATCAACAAGTGGATTTGCAGATATGGATAAAGACCTAATAACATCAGAATCAAGTGGCTGCTTCCAAAACAGTATTGTCACATTTACTCTGCTCCTAATATCTAGATTTACAATTGTAAGGACTTGAATAGCTATGAATGGATGAACACAGAATCAGAATAAATCCTTAATTGCACATCCTCCATTGCAATACCTTCACTTGCTGCTGAAAATTCTAGATGCAGTTTTCTGCATGATGAGAATTTTTACTGCCATCCCATCCTGTGGAGATAAAATCTGTTGTATATTTTATTGCAACAAAATTATGGTGTTATGTTTATTCCTGCATGCATTGCTGACCAGTTGGGTTATCTTTATCAGAGATAAACTCTTTTTGCCTTCAGTTCTCTATGATTTAAACTGCAATTGTGAGAACATAAGTTGTAGGTTCCATTCCATATATGAATCTAAACCAATTAACTACATTATTTTTATAAATATATTAAGAAATATGCCTATGGACCTGCAAAGTATAGTGGCTACTCTGTGCCTATTTAGAAATTACCCTGTTTAGTGTATATTTAAGAGGAATCCACAGAATTTGGAATGTGTGTGTCATTTTTTTTCTACTTTTGGTTTTAACCCACAAAGAAGATAAAGAAGGAAGTGATTTATTCCAGGAGCAGCTCTGTGAACTTTTTGTTTATCCATTCTGTCCCCACAAACAAACCACCACCAGTCTTTTCTACCTCTTTGTATTAAGCCTGTGAATTTGTTGGAAACCAGATACCCAAAATGGACCTTTGATGTACCATTGTCAGTAATGATGAGTGATTTTCTAGTTGGTACTTCAAAATCGCTTCCTTAGCATGTTTTAAAAATCCAGCAAGGTGAATTGGTGGTCTGCTTTAATGAAATTGCTTGAAAATGAGCAGTGAAGGGAGAGAAAAAGAAAAACTATAAAGGCAAAATGTTGTGTTTTGGGAAGATATTTGTTCTGTTCCTTTGTTTCTGAAAGATTGTCTGCTAATCTTAGTACATATAGGCTTATATGAACTTTAGAAAGCACAGTTGCATTTTAATTTAGATTGCCACTTTAACAAAAATTACAACTGTCCAGTACAGTAGTATACTTTCACTGACTTACAGAAACATTTTCTCCTTTTTCCCCAAAAAACCTATTTTAATAGTGTTAACAATTGTGTTTACTCTTACGTTTTACCATGTTCACATTTCAACATAATGCTGAAAATTCCCACTATTATATGCAAATATAGCTCAGTCATTTAGTATCTTTTAGTACCTGTTCGCTTACATGCCCATGAGAAACTGCACTAAATAATGTTAGCCAAAGTTTTTTTACTTTATCCTTTGTATCAGTCTTGGCATAAAGAATGCGAAAAAAATCACTTCAGCAAGTTTCACTGACTTTGCACAATTTTAGCAGAGGGAAAATTCTGTGGTTAAATCCTTATAGACCATTTAATGATTGTAACATTTACTTTATGATCAATTGCAGTTGCGCAATTTGCATTCACTCAGCAGTGTAAATATGAATGATAACATATTAACAATTGACTTAATGTTCAGGTCTCTTTGGGTCTTTATTTTCTGTGTTTTCCCCAGACTTTTTGGTGATATATGGGTATTAGGTAATTAGGTAATCTCAGGAAATAATTAAAAGAGAGAGAAGATTGGGAATGCGTAAGGAACAGGCAATGTTCTTTTTAAAATGAATTAGTAAACAAGGCATAAATTGATTGAACTGGCCTGGTCCCACAGCCTCTTCTCACAGGGTAAAGGCTCCAGCCCAACTGCCTTGGTGAATTCCTCTCACCTCCAACCGGTTTGCTGGAGTCTGTCCTGCATCCAGGGAGATATTCATGATGTGGTCTGTTGTACACAGTAGAGAGGGGCCGATTGTTTCCCAGGCTGTTGGGGCTGTCTTGCGTCCACATGCTAATGCTGTTCCCCATTGATGCCCAGGTACGTAGCAGGCCTCTGCTCAGCTTGCTGCCCACTAGCACCATCCTCCATAGCTGCTACTGGGCTGTGCTGGTCCCAGCCTGCACCCCACAGGGTTCTGCCTTCCTGGGGAAGACCTTCTTGATGGCAGATTTCTATCATGGTCCCTTTGGGTAGCTGTCATCCCCTCAAGTATATATGCTATTCAAATGGAATTGTTTCTAATGTAACTAACAGTATCCAAGATAGTCATGTGAACATAACTTTGCTATCCACAGAAGGTAGAATATGAATAAGTATGAAAGTACAGGCAGGAATAACCGATAATTAATTGTCTACTTACAAATTACTTAAAATCACAAGATTTTATTATGAATTTAGTTGGTCTCATAGGCTGTCCTTGTGTGTTCATCAGCACCTAGAAACTGAAGCCTTCCGTATGTTAGCGCTTCAGAAGAGTTGCAATATAATTAAAAGGAATCACCAGTGGTTCTGTGCTAACTGCAATGGAAAATGGCCTGACATATCAGATCAACCATCAACAATATTTTTCCCCTCTTTAATCAAGTAAAAATCGGAATATTACAATTAACAATTATAATTAGGGGAAATATTTTGCTTTCTTTTTGTTGTCATTTCTTTGGTGTATTTAAATCGCTTGTGGATCTTTGATATTATTTTAACTGAAAGGCATTGCTTCTGGTAACAAGAAGTGCTTGTCATACTGTCCTCACTGAAGTTTACAGTAAAGTACATTGCCCATTGTCTGGTACTGGTTACAGAGCACCATCACGGTGACATTGTTTCAACTAAGATATGTTTGAGGAAGATGAATTTGCCCATGACCTTTACCTGAGTTCTACAGAAAATGAAATCTTCTTAATGTACTGTGAAATTCTGTACAAATTTATGATGATGAACATATTGCTCATAATCATTATATGAATAACAGTGCTAAAATATTTAAAGTACACATAGAAATGACCCCCTTTCCTTCTTTGTGTTATTGACATTGATATCAGTTCAAAGCATGTTGAATGAATAAATAATAAAAAAACCCCTGAATTTTACTGGCTGTAGACTATCAATCATTTCTTCTTTCTCTTCCTATGCCCCTCCCCCCAACCCCAGATATGCTTGAACTGTCTTTGTCTACTTTTTCTTCTCTTTCCTTCTTAAGAAACCATTTAGTTCTGTGGAATATAAATGAAGTGAGATCTGTATTAATCAAGTCTTGCCAGTTTCCACATCTGTTCTTTTCAATAATTTCTGTGTTAAATTTTATTTTCTAAATCCTGATTCTGCAGTTCATCTCTGAAAACTGTGTAAAGGACTCAAGTTAAGGATATTAGAGCATAATTGTCTGTGAGGGATTTACATGCCCCAAAGTACCTTTCACTTTTTTTCAAGGAGACTATCTTCAAATTTAGTGCATGAAGGTAACAAAGAAAAAAGATAAAATTAAATATATGAATTGAACATACCATCTATGGCAGGAAACATCATCCTGTAATTCATTTTATAAACCTCTCAGGACTCAGCAAAATTCTGTTCAAGTTGATTTCTCTGCTGCTTTATGTGCAAGATTGTTCCAAAGCCTCATTAATGGAATAGAACATTACTTCCTACTTTGCTTATGTATTTTACATTTATCTTACAAAAGAAATCTGCTAAGGCTGCTCCATCAGATAACTTTTTAAACGTATTTTTAAACTTCTGATTGTTGTGTGATGGATGGATGGATAGCTTTCTACCTTCTGACCTGAGTGCCTTAAACTAGTGACTGTCCTAGATCTGATGGATGATTTGTCTTGTGATGAGGACTAAAATAGTGACCGATAGCATATATCAGCCTAGCACAAAAATTCTTTTTTTACAGTAGAAAAGTTTTGCTTAATGGAAGGAGCAAAAATCAGAAAGTAGGAAAAAATCCAAAAGACTTATTTCAACCTCTAATGTCATATTACAAGATAATGTTGATCCAGTTCTGAGTGACTATGATTGGTTTTCCACATATGTCATCTTTAGGATAAACAGTGCAATAAAATGAAGCTGTTTCAGGTAGCTCACAGTCTCTACTGCAATAATTTGTCAGGTTCACAGACTTTATTACAATAAATTTTCCCGTGATCTTATAAAGAAGAGAATAAATATAACATTCACAATGGAAGTATCAATTCAAGGGCATAATTTTTTAAACTATAATATTTATCAGTTGCCATCCACAATGTTTAGTTTAGATTTTATCAGAATATACAAAACATGTCACAAGATCAAAACGCACAGTTTCTGTTGTCTAAAAGGTAGTCTTTCTTTATCAGGAGTAATTTTTCTTATGAGTAGTGTTATATAATAAAGATCATTCAATTGGAAAACAAATCTGAAGTTTGCAGAACTGCTATTGAAAAAAATTGGAGTAATCTTTAAAAGAAAACTATAATTATTTTCAAATTTTCAAAACTATAAAATGCAAAGTCCATTTAATACCAGGTGTCCTTTATAAACAATATATAATACTGGTTTTGTTTTCAACTGTAATTTTATTGTCTTTGTTAAAGTTTTTTGTTCATTTATATACAAAAATATGCATTTGTGAATACAGTCTGTGCAAATCAGTGTTACTCCCAGATGCTGGATTTACTGTGTGCTAGTTGCTATTGAACATTCAGAAAGAGCTACAAGTGAAAATCTCACTTTTGGAATCTTTTTCCCTTTGCTTTTGAGAAATGCAATGTCTTAACTGACTGTGTTAAATGATGTATGATGTGAATTGTCCTCTGAGCTGCAGAATAGCTGAGTGCTTTAGAGACATGTAACTGCATAACAGTGGAGATTAATGAAGATAGATGCAGTAAATAAAAAGACTACCTTTAACAGAAGTATTTTAAAAATGTGCCATAAAGCTGAGACATTAATAGTCTAAACATTAAAAGAAGAAAGAAAAGGGGAAAAAAAATCAAGTGATGCTGAGAAGCAGCTGCCTTAACCAATCACTTTCTTAAAGCATTAATGATTAAGAAACTGTGACCATGAAAACTGATAATTCCATATTGCTTTTCTGGTATGTTTGTCTTCAAGCTTATTCTTCTTGTTCTTCACTTATCCTATGCTAATGACAGGAATATTCTTTCTGAGAATATATTGAATCAGCAGCCTATAATATAATTGAGCAGTTGTACCACTTTTTCTGCAACTGAAATCCTTTTTGTGGACTTCACTGACTTTCCTACTACTCATACATACTTCATACCTTTGCCCAACAATCGTTAAACTGTTAAATGTTTCACATTTCTGTAATAAATGTTTTGATGCTCTCTTTAAAACATATGGAGTCTACCATTGTGTTTCCACGTCGTACTATCCATAAACAAGTGGATAAGTGGAGGTTATCAATCGTGAGCTGAAAAGAATATTGGAGAAGACAGTAAATCGTTTAAGGAAAGTTTGGGCATTAAAGT
>JAOXXN010000364.1:29055788-29067951 GCA_026770055.1 Myrmophylax atrothorax
TTCTTCTTGATAGACTTTCTGTGAAATTACCAGTTCAGTGTCAAGTGCAATTTCTTCTTGAGACATATACTAAAAATTTATCATGTGAGCTAAATCATTTTTATAGAATTTGGTTACCTGTATGTTTTACTGACCTATGCTTTAAACCTATTGCAGACTAATCTGGATCTGTTCAATTTGTGTGTGAGTGATACCAGGCTTATAAGGTTAAACACATCTGTTTATACAATAATTGTGCATAGTTAGTTGCTTAATTGTGGGGAGTGACTCCAACATCTATATCTAGAAGCAGTGTATAGAATTGATATTGCTGGTACTAAAAAATCTTGAATATGACTTGGGTTTGGGAAATGTCAGAGAGCCTTTATACATTCAAGCCTTGATGCTTCTTCGCATTCAACCTTCAGTTATCAAATTCACAGAATTCAAGGAAGGGAGTAGAAATTGATCCTAGTATGTAAATTTCCCTGAATTGTACATTAGATACCTGGGTTGAGCTCAACTCTAATGCATACTACATCAGGAATCCTCATACTTCTTTGAGGTCTTTGTATAAGGTATGTAAAACAAAACTAATTTTTTCAGGTTTTGTTCCCTAGACTGACGTAAGTTAAAGAATATTGCATATATTGCTACTGGTATTAATGGTGAAATATTGGTAAACACATCCTTCTGGTTACTCTGAGTAAAACTCTGTTCTCTGCATATCAAGTGATTCTGAAACAAACAGCAATTTTTAATGTGGTTTGCCTAAAAACCTCACAGGCAGCACCACAGTGGGTGATTAGGCTTGTAGTGAATTTATGAGATTAGGGAACATTATATACAAGCAATATCATTTGCCACACATGCTATTTATAACTACCATAGCTGCTGGTTATTCATGAAGGACTTTTTCAAGCTAGCTTGCTTTTCTTCTGTATGTGAATTTTCTCTCATGAATCTCAAACCATGTCCTGTTTCTGGGCTTTTAAGAAGGATGTACTTTTGTGAGCTAAGCATGCCTCTGTAGTGAGCCCCTCTGTGCCAAGATCCTCCAAGACTAATGAGAGCTACTTGAGGTTCTGGATGGAGTTTTTGCTTCTCACTTTCAACCACAGATAATTACTTCTATGTTTTCTCATAATGTTCTCTTGGTTTTGCCTTATTCAATAGTGGTAATAGCAATACCGTTAGTAGCAGGATTAATAACACAATGTTCTGGCTGACTTCAGGCTCCTAACTTTTTGTTACTGAGTTCGGGCATTAGATTTGCAAATGGTGCAACAATACTTATATACAAGTCACCTGTACTGTGTGGCTGAAAAGTTCACTTTGCTATACTCTCTTTTCCTGAATTATTTGACTGAGACAGCTTTCTCGCACTTGGAAAGGCAGTTAATGGAATAGGATCCTTCTGACGATTTTTTTACAGAAGCTACTTCTCCCCACCCCCCCGAAGGTTCAGGAAAAAGGGATTTCACTTGCCTCTGCCAGTAGATGTTCTGCACAACGATCTGTAGCTGGACTGTTTCTTCCTGATCATTGCATACTGTTCAGCTCACTAAATATCCAAACCTGAAGGAACTCTTTGAGGAAGGAGGAAAAGGTGCAAAAGCAGTAACATGATACTGGTTTCACAGCACTGTCAAATCTCATGAGTTTTTCTAAAAGATTTAATCTTTTAGGGCTTGCCCTTTAATGCTACTTGGGAAAAACTGCTCTCCCACTGCAAGTTAACTGAGTTTTGAGGTTGTGTATTCCAAAGCCACAGATGTAGAAACAGTGGATCACTGAGTGGCAATGCTCCCTCTCCATTTAACAAGGTCTCTAGTTGTAAAGTTTCTGTGACAGATCAAGTGATGTATTATTAGCAAAAAAAAAACCAAACAACAAAACCAAACAAAAAAAATTGTGGTAATTGTAAGGCCTTCTGTTGTTCTTCCTGTTAAAGTCCTTATGGGAGCTTTTTCTCTGTATTTATGAGTAAAAGGTACTTAATACAGTGTTTACTTGATTTTTTATCAAGGACAACTTGAACACATTTATTACCTGAAACAATTCCCAGACATTTCAACATAGTGTACATGATTTTGCATTTGTCATACCTGGAAATGCTAACCCACCATTCTGTAACATTTATCTGAGACTGAAATTTTGCCTTGCGACTTTGTGAAGGTCTAAAACAACACAATTCATTCATGGGGGCAAAACTCAATCATTTATCAAACACACACTTTGCAATATATAAACTCTGGAGGCAAGACACACAGATAAAAGGGAAGGGTTATGCAAACAAGGTAAGCACAAAGGAACTGCAGACACTCTTGTAACATAATTGGAAAACTATTTCTTATCTCACAAGGAAGACAGGGCTATAAAACATAGTTAGGTTTTAACAAACACAATTTTGCTGTATTTTCTTGGGCCTCTCTGTTTCAAGGTCTGAGCCTGGATCCCAACACAATTTTATTCTAGACAAAGTAAAATATTTGAGATTTATATCCAGCTGCAGATACCATTGAATCTCTGGAGAAGGAGGGACTGTGTTTGTTTTCAGGGAGAATGTGAAAAGGAAGCTTCAAAAAATTCCTAACCAAGATTTGGGAGTGCACTGACAAAATGGCAAGCAACTACTGGAGATTAGGAGGACTTGCAATTTTGTAAAACTAATGAGACTTACTAGAAATTGGATTAAGTTTTTTGTTACTTGTACACCTGTAAATACACAACATAATCCTAAACACTTCAACTGAGCATGAAACTACTCTGTACTAGCAGCTATTTACATGCACAGAAATCAAAGACAGTCCTTGCCTTAGGTGGCTGACAATCCGAAGTAAATCAGGAAGAGAAACACTGATTCAGTGAGTTGAAAAGCACCCCTAGGTCAGACAGTACTGAGAAGAGAACTTCCTGTTTTCCAGCCGCTGTTCAGAGCACATAAAGGAGCCTGAAGGCTAACATCTATACAAGTTCCTATAAACAACACATAAATGTAATTAGTAACATGAATATTTATTTGTATATGTATTATAAAGACTGGCTATACCCTGTGTTTTTCACCATTTAGGATGCTAACAGCCATTTACTGCTACCACAAGAGACTGTTTCAGGCTTGTGAAGAGAAAACACATGTCTTTGTTAATTGCAGTGGTCATGAACTCCTTCAAATGCTTTCCCCATTACTTCCCAATTTACTGTACTATCATCTGTCAAGAAGTATGCTTACTTTAGTATTGTTAGGATGAGTTTTCTCAGATGCTTCTTTATTTGTATCATCTAACCTGTCTTCTGCAAATATCTAGGAAGTCATGTCTTTCCAAATACATCCCCAGTGTCAAATAGAGTGTTTCAAGATAATGTGAGATAAAGAAAGGGGTGGTATTCTCACCAGCAGAAATAAGTACTGGTTTTGCCCCCTCTCTCTGGACTTTCTAGTGTTGTGTTGTAAAGCATACTTGTGTAAACAACTATATATATATTTTTTTTTTTCTGATACAAAACTCCGCACATTTTCACTTTGAATTCTAAGCATAGCTAGACTTTTGTTTAATTTTGCATCAAATTAAAATATTTGTGAATTTCACTATACTGGACCAGCCTGATTTTAATTTGTGATTTCTACACCTTGTTTCCTATAAATGAATAGTGGCTATAGTTTGAAAACAAGTCTTGGTCTCTTCAATCCATCTTAGAACTTCATTGTGGATTGAACTGAACGTGACAAACTTGCTGAAAGTAAAATAAAATGGTCTTCTGCTTCAAGTCCCTTCTGAATTTAATGCACGGGAAGAAGAACTTTAATGCTTCTGTGCCATGTCCTAGTTTCACTCTGTGATTTTATTCTCCCTTGGACTTCAACAAAACACAGCTGAAATTTCACTGTAAAGCAAAGCATGATGTCTTAAAAGGAAAATTAACTAGAAAGTTTTCCAACAAAGAAGCATTAACCTGGTAGTTAACAAAAGCTAATGAAAATAATGAAGTGATTATAAAAAAGATCTATACTAGATTTCTAAAAGTTAGTCAGAAGAATTCTAACCATACGGTAAAGAGTGCTAATCCATTTGGTTAATCATAGAGTTCTTGGCTCTGATAATCTCCTGTAGGGCTGAATTATCTACATACATCTTGCTCTGTAAACCTTACCCACATTTAATCCCATTAATTTTGAATACTGTGGATTATATAATGAATGATCCTTTCTTCTTAATTAGAACATAATCTGACTTATTAGCTGTAGGGCAATGGGTGTTTCTGCCTACTCTTTGGTATGCTTTACCTGAAGGGAACAAAGATCTGCTTTAAAAGTCATAGGACATGCAAACTAAACAACAACTAAAAGTGATTACAAGTTGCAGGATATGAAACAATTTTAAATTTATTGTTCAGATAAAATAACTTACTTATTCATGGCTATCCTACAAAATGTACTATGATTCAGAACCTGAAACAAGTTGAGGTATACTTAAATGAGTCTTGTGCCCTGAAGATTCTCCTTGTTTCATTGGTTTTTTGTTGTTTTTTTGTTTTTCCTATTGCTTTTCCTTTCAATTCTTGTGTAAGTGATTTGCAAACTGTTTTAAAAGCAGATGGATGTAGGGTTAGGATGATGAGATGCTGGTTGTTGAAGGATATAGGCTTATCTTATCCTTCTATTATTTAAAGCTACAAGTATAACTATCCACAAGTTGAAGTCTGGTATAGAATAGTATCAGATCATGTTATTTCTTCTTCATTTGTATATTTCTTTATCTTAGTCAAAATTTTCATTCCCATAAGAATAGTGCACTATTCAGAAATATTTTTCATTTAAACCCAGAAAACTCAGAGACAGTACTTACTTGATTTTTCTCAAAATATTCCCATCTGTGCCAAAAAATATAATTTAGAAAATTTGTTCTATACCTGAGAGAAGATTTTTTTTGTAGGAGAGAAGTGCAAAAAGGAAAGTGAAACCATTTTCCTTTACCTTCAAGTATACTTATAGCTGATATTTTCACTTTAAGTTTCCCTCTCTTAGTTGCTGAAGGAGGATTCGGTCACTGAACATTTGTTTTTCTCCATTCCTTACTTTTTAAGTGTGAATACTGAGAAGAGAAAATGCCACAAAAAAATAACTGCTAAGAGAAAAATTTTTATCTATTAGCAGTAAGGTATTTATTGACAACGTTGGAGGCAAGCCAGTTCATACTGGGCAAAAACTTGCCGAACTTGTTTGAGTAAAATAAGCTATTTATACCTTCAAGTTCATAGTTAACACTTTCTAATTTTCTTATTAATAATTGGGTGAAATCTTGGGCAGAGCTTTTCTTTTGGCTTTGAGTTTGGATAGTGATCTCCTGACTTCATCCCTCAGGGTGGTCTTGAAGTGTCTTCATCACTGTTGGATTTCTGCCTTTTCTTTGTTCAGTGACATGACCTTTCAAACTTGCAAAACCTTGTCTCTAACTTCTAAAAATCTTGGATCTTTACCATTTTGCTCTATTCATATGTCTACCACTACCTGTTTTATCACCTCTGGTTTATGGTAAAACGAACTCAGTGATAACCAAGTCCTGGTAAAGAGAACAGAACATGCTTAGTGATAAAGATTGAGCAAACAGGCCTAAAACTTCGAGGGGGGGGTAAGGAATGGGGCTTTGTTCCTTCTCAATACATACGTTAACATAAAATAAGACTTTTCCTGATTAGAAGGGTCTTTGAATTTAAAATTAGTTTGACGACGGTTTTTTGAAGAGTAGAAATACGAAAGAGGTATTCCTGATTTCTAGCTGAAAACATTTCTAAAATTTAGATGGATGAGTAGTGTTCAGGATTTTCTGAGTTTCTGGTTTTTTAACTGAAGTGCATTTTTGTTTTTTTTTTTTATTTCTTTCCACACATCTTTCTTACCAATATAAGACAAAAATTTAGACAGTTACAGTTTCTTCATTCTTACCTTTTGAGTAGCAAAATCCTTAAGAAAGCCAACTAGTCTCTTTTAGAGGGAGAGCCCCCATATGTCTGCCTTCAGAAAGCAGTGGGAAAGAGTGACTCTTCCTTCAGCTGGAGCCTTTAAAACTTTTGAGGAATTTTCTGGACAAAAGGATTTAATTTTGTAACTTATGAAGTGTTTTGTTCTTTTTTTAACTGTTTATTTTTTATATCAAAGACAGAAAATAACTCAGGATACCACTTCGGTCAATTTGGATCAGTTCCAGCCATGCTCCCTCCCAGCCTTTGACCCTCTCCCAGTTTACTGGCCTTTGGGGGTGCCAGTGTTTGGAGAGAAACCCCTTGATGCTATGCAAGCATTGCTCAAGCACAGCAAAATCATTGGTGTGTTGTCAACACTGCGTTATCCACAAATGCAAAGCACAGCATCATTCAAGCTGCTATGAAGAAAGTTAACTCCATCCCAACCATACTCTGTGCAATATGAAAATTGCTCTGCCTGTTGGAGTATTGACTGTTTTAATAAATGTTCATAAAATGCTAGAGGAGAACCTGCAGGATGGACAGAAAAACGAAGAAAGAGATTGTGTGTTCACAACTGGATTTTAAAGAAATCTGAACTGTTTTCACTTATTCCGTTGGAGAGCTAGCCATGCAAGGGTGATTGTGTTCTGCTTACCTAAATTACTTCTCAGGTATTTGAGGTATTTACTTCTGTTTTCTGCCCTAAGCTCTTTCATTAGATTTCCAAATTGTATTAAGCATTGCCATGTGTCTGTGGAAATGTTTGGTGTAACAGGAAGTAGCTCTGTGGGGAACATTAAATGACAGTATTCTGCATAATTAACAATTGTACATCTGAAGAGAATTCTACAGTGCTTCATCTAATTGGACAGTTGCATTAATCCATTTAAGCACAAATGTTGATGCCGAGAATTAGATTGATTTATGATCACCACTCAAGATTCCCAGCATGTTCTAAGTAAATAAACTTTTTCTTTTGCACTGCATAAACATGCTTGCCTAGCTCTTTTGAAATGCATTATATGTCTTTTATATGTCTAATATATTACAAATTTTGACTATACCGTGTGATTTGAACAGACCGGATGCTTTTACATGACAGTCCTCCTTCCCCGATGAGAGGCATGTCAGCACAAAGAAGGCCATCCTTTGGCTGTTTCCCTTCTTTATCAGATTTTTGCAGACTTGGATAAGAATAACTGAGAGCACTCTGAATAATTTATATGCCTATGATGAAAGCCTTCTTATTGAGAACTGAGAAAAACCCTCCTGCCCTCAAGACCAAACACTTTTCAGCAAGCTTTGCAAGAATCACCCAGGTTCAGCTACCTCACTGTAACAAAAGAAATTGGGAGCACATTTTACTTCTTCTCTTCACTGCGACCAAAGTAAGCAAAACCCACAGAGTGTGTCCCATGACTCAACAAAACCCATGACTCAACAAAACCTACAGACACTAAAAAGCAGAGAAGCCAGCACAAACTTTTGTGGTTTTCCACAGCTAGACAGAGCTAAAAGCTGTTTTCTTTTCCAGTCTGCAGGGTAGTCAGTCTCTGAGGGATCACAAAAACTTTGGACACAAGTGGGAAGCTCCTTTCTTTCCCCTGGATCCACCTACCTGAGACATCTATTTGCTCCCACATTTCAGAAGACTGGCTAATCAACAGGCTTTGCCTTATCCCAGACAATTTTTCATCTCTCTTCTTGCAGTAGTTTCACTGTGTACAAAAAGTGCATGGTGACAGTAACAGAGAAGTACTATCTGACTTTCCCACATTTTACTCAGAAATTTTAATGCAGAATCAGTTTCCCTTTTACTGAACAGGGAAATATTTATTTGCTTATTGTAGGAGGACTTGGTGGTGTTAAGGCCTTGGTCATCCCAGAAGTCTTTTCCAACCCTAACAAATCTAGGAGCAAGTTCAAAAAGGAAGACAAGAGAGAGAGAGAATTTTTCTCCATTGACCAGCAGGCTACAGTATCTTGTTAGGGTATGGCAGCTACAGTTCACATTCTTGCTATTGACAAGGTGGGATGGGTATTCAATGTACATCCAAAGTGGCCTTCTGCAAAACACCCTCTTCACATGCTTGTTCTCCTCTCCTAGAAAAAGAACTCCTAGTTAATTTAGCCTTAGGAATGACACTGTTTAGCAGGAAGATCTTGGAATTCCACATTTTTTAGATTTACTTAAATTTTAATGAAGTATTGTTTTAAAATACTTTTGCGTATTCTGGTAGTGAAAAAAGCCTGAGAAATGAATGGAGCAATGAGCCAGAACATTCATAAATCTGAACAAAGGGTTTGAATACATGTGAATCCATGTAAAAATATGAGAAAGCAGTGACTCACCTTGAGCTCAGCAGTGAGGTGCAAGGACAACTTTACTCAGCATCTGAGGCAGACAGTTATCTTTTAATAACCTCTCAATTTTATTTCACAGGGAGAACAGAGGTTATTAAATCGAAAACTGTACAACAATCAAACAATTTTTTTTGTCAAATGTTTACTTCTCCTAAGAATGCATATTATCAGTAGATTGCAAAGGGATAGAAAATGAGTTGGAGCATATATTTAATTTTATGACTTCATTTAATCAGTTTACAATTTAATTTTGGAAAACGTTATTGAGTCCTGGATCCTAAAGTCTCCAAAGTCAACTTCAGGCCCAGCCACAATGTCTACACTTTGAAGACTTTTGAAGTAGCTTTGGATTGGGCCAAAGTTGGCAGATAAGTTAAAACTTGCCTGCAATCAAAGGTTTTTTTCCTTCTTCAACCCAGTGGTTCTTTCCTTGAGTTGCTGAGGGCAGTGTAAGTCCAATTTGTAGATACTTCAAAGGATTCAAACAGCAAACACTGGCTAGGTCTGAAGCTGAAACAGACACTTTGACAGAAAAAGGGAGTGTTCATTATCCAGAGTGCATGATCCAATACAGAAAAAAAAGATCTTGATAGAGGAAAAGTTAAAGTAATTTACTTAAATGACTCTGCACTGATTGAGTCCTAGAAGTAGCTCAAATTTGTGGGGAAAAAAATGTTAACTAAATCTGTTAACTAAATTTATTAACTAGATCTTCAGTGTACTGAATTGTAGGATTCTGATACCTTGATACCAAGGAAATTAAAAGTACTGTTATTCCTTGTATCTTCAGGCAGGCATGACAATAGCCCAAATATGTTGAAGTTTCATTACAGTAAGTCTTTTTCATTCTTGATATTGAATAGCCTTTTGAAATATCAACTAAATATGGCTTGGATAATAATAAAAAATTTTAACACTGAAAAGATTTCCAGATATAACTGGATGTCAGATATACTGGCAAAGACTTTGCACTGGGGAGAAATGCATTGAAAGGTGCAACCAGAGGCAACAATTCCACACTAAAGAGGCTTCTGTCTGCATGTTCTATTCTCTCGTTTTGTCAATTCCTGGATTGAATCAGCTTTAAAGAGAGAATATATTTTTGAGCAAGGAAAGATCTTTTTCTTTTAATCCCAGAACAGCTACAGGTGTCTCTGCTTTGAGCTGCATTCAAGTTTATTCCCTGGCAAACCCTGTAGTGAGCAGGGAGCGAAAATTTTAAGAACATGAACAAACAAAATAATTAATGTTTAACACAAATGTTCTGAATTTTCCTGTTCCCGAATTGGTTTTCTGAGGAAAAAACATATGTAGCAGAAAAAGACCCAAACTATATAGATTGAGCTGAAGTACTCATTGGAGAAACCACATAGGAACTACCACTACCATGGGAAGAGGGTCCTCATCCATTTTCAAGGGCCTCACAAAGACGTGAAATGATATTACAAACCAAGATGCAATCAACTACAAAAGAGAATTAATAGGGTTCTCCTTGGTTTGGAATTAAGATCTCTGAAGACCAGCATGTCTTCTGGTAGTCTGTATTCCTTCAGAAAACTGAAGAAGCAAATGACAATGTTTAAGAGGGTTAGAACACACATATAAAGTATACTGGGCATTATTTCTGGTATGGATGTGCACATATGATTTCAACTTTAATAGGCGCTTAAAAAGTTAATTAGCGTTTAGCAGTTCATCATTGGTGATGTGTTGGTGCATGAAAGAGAACAGACTGACCTTTTGCTAATCCATGTGTAGCCAATGAAAGGACAAAACTTTTTCTCCTCTTGTGCCAGTGCTGGAGGAAGGGTGGGAACCGTTTGTCCTCTGCTTAGGTGGGAGGCTGATTTTATCTTCCTCCTCATGAAGGCCTTGACCTTGTTGAGACAAATCTGTAAAGACTGCAAAGCATAATGTAAAGTTTTGTTGAAACTACAATTCTCAGCAGAATTAAGGTAAAAGTATAATTAGACTCTCCACTGAAGGACCTCAGTATTTGCAGGTATCAGATTAGAGGAATATTTCATGGAGTGTTACAGATATTATGGGAGACATCCATCAATGGCAGATGACTGTTAAGTTTAGTAATAATGACTTCATTTCAATGTGACTCCTAAATGACAGCATTAAAATGTTTGACTCTGGTTTAATTCCCTTATTCAACCCTGTGGTTCTTTGCCTTCCTGACCAAATTGCTAGGCCTAATGCATGAGATGTCTGTCCTTGCAGTAGGCAGTCATGATATGAGCTGCTTTTGTGGCTGATGTTTTATTTCTAGGCAGACATTCAGATGACTGGCATTTTCTGTATACCAGAGAGAGAAATGCTTCTGTGTCAACCACACTGTACTGCTCATGCTGAGCATCTGTCCTGCCCTTGGAGGTCCATAATCATCACTGCTAATAGCGGTTGCAGAGCATAATTTTCACAGCCTGTCCACATCAGTATGGCTATTGACACAGGTGGTCAGAGCGCTCCTCTGAGATGACTGCTTCTTAGCCCAGTGACTCATAAGCATCTGATGGTGGGAGGAGGGTTGAGATCTGTAAGAGGAATCCATTTCCGAGTGAAACTGCTGATTACCGTAAAGTACCTTAGGTGTTGTCGGGCAACACAATTATCCTTTTGTCAGATTTTTGCACTGTGATACTATAGGCCTTCTGAATACACTTGTCACATCCTGACAACTAAGTTACCTGAAGTACAGCATTAATAACAGTCATGACAATCTTTAAAAGCCACAAACTGACAGTTCTTTCAGTTATGCCTCAGTAGTTTGCTAGGTTAGAAATGAACATGCTGAGTATGACAGACTCCAGCCAGTAGCCCATTGCTTAACCCCACTTGTGTGACCTTATTTTAGCTTAATTGCCTGCCACTATTGCTGTGGATTCTTGCATGGAGAAATGAAATACCGTTAACCCTTTTCTGACTTGAATAAACCCTGTACTTTCTCTTTTGCTTTTATTTTATTCACAGAGAAGGAATTTGTAAAGTAGGTATTGTGATAGCCTTTCTGCCCTCTTCCCCATTCACTGAGTTATTTCTAACAGTCTTTGGTTGTGAGCAGAAATTGACTCTTTCCTGAAAAAACCTGATTTTCACTGCTGAAATTTACTCTGTTCTATCAGGCCACCTGGGCATGAACTCTGCCATAGAAGCACTGACCTAAAGTGTAGGTTGCTGAGATCTACTGTTCGTGCTGCTATAGCTGCAGATGACCTGTGTTGTCCCCGGCCAGCACAAGGCTCTCCTGAGCCATGGGTGAGCTAATTCAGACAGCTCTGCTGGACACACACTTTTCTTGCCTGAGGCATTATTGCAGGGTCAGAAAAGTACCAATACCAGTACCAGGAAAAGAGGCATGCTTTCATAAAATGTAGTACATAGGAGTTATTCATACCTCTTCAGTGAAAGTCCATTGGCCATTTGTTTGACAGGTTTGATAAACTGGAAAGGCTTTACAACTTGTGTTACTGTGATATTATCTTAGAATTGTATTTAAAGGAAAACAAAAAGATTATAGATACTTGTAGTTTAAGAGAAGGGATTAGCTTTCTGCTAAAAAATGTATGCTAATTGTAGCCAAATTGTTTTCCCAATAGGTAATTTTTTTTGCTGCTTTTTATCACATAGCACTAGATAAATTTGCATGAAGTGGTAGCAAAGATTTATTCAGGTACTAGTGGCCTATGACCGTCTTTTATTATTCTGTTCTGGAGACTAAAGCAATAGGAATTGAGGTAATATCAATTATTAATAGCAAGAAAATTTCTTGTGTGTTCTTTGAGCAGTGAAGAACAGAATCATATCCTACTTACTGTAATTTATATATCTGATTTTGTCAAATGTAGTT
>JAOXXN010000364.1:29068051-29078911 GCA_026770055.1 Myrmophylax atrothorax
TGATTTCTTCATGACAAAGGAAAAAGAGCATGAAATGTAAAGCAATTTGACACAAATATGAGTATAGGTATTATACATTAGTTTTGAGTGCTACCAACATCAACATATGTGTCTGATGACTCTGGCCCTGGCTACTGGAAAGAATTAGCTCTTTATCTGCAGTTGCAGGTTACCTGTTGTATGATTAATCCAGGCATACAGCAGCTACAAATTGGCTTCATCTTTCTCTGACTGTATAGTATGTCATTAAGTATTTCTTTATCTGAAGGAAGCTTCCGCTTTTGCTTCCCTCTTTTTCTGTCTTCAGACACTGAGTAAATGTTGGGCAACATCCAAAACATTTTTCCCCTCCCTCTTCTCCCAGTATATCTGGACATTGTCATAGTCAGGAGTGAGATTTTGGTTAGGTAATTGACAGATTTTTCTCATGACTGAGATTGTACATGTGTATGTGAGAACTACTTCAATTACATTCCCCATGTATCAACAGTTCCCTGGATTTGTGGCTGTGTCACCATTCTAAGTAGAGCTGAAAACACTGGAAATTTAGACATCCTGTGCCACAGTGTTGAAATGGGGAATATAAATCATATGGTGTTGCATCCTTATTATTAGGTTTCACTCCTAATGTTACAGGCATTCATTTGAATATTCCCTCATTGTTAATCAAGATGCCAAGCTAGAGGTTCCCATTGAGTTTTGTATTTTTCTGCTAGATTTTTCCCTTTCTGCTAAGAGCAGCTTGGATTACTATTGTCTCAAGAAGTAACATTTGCATAGACCATGTTGATTGTATTTCATCACTACACTATGGCTGTTGAATGCTAGAGAGAATTTTATTTGCTGTCATAAGTGATAAGGACTGAACTCTGTGTGAAATCTGATCTCATGCTTCAGTATGTGCAATTCTGTTAAAGTAATGAAGATCTGGAGGCATCCATCAATTTTTAGTGCCAGTTCTCTCTAGGTAGCCCTATTAACACTTGCCTGCCTTGACTTCTCCACTTCTTTCATAACATTTTCGGCATAAGCTGCTATCTTGTTGCAGAAGATGGAGAAGGAGAGGAGAGCATTTCTCAGCTACGTTCACTTGCTGTTCTCAGTGTTTCAAGAAGAAATGTGTATTGAAATGCTATAGACGTCTTTTCTTCTGGTTAGTGCATCAATAGGCTTTTGACCCCAGCTAGGAGCAGGACTGGCCTCAAAATTCCCCATGGGTCTTCTGTAAGTTTTCATTAGTCATCTTAATAACTCCAGATTGAATTTATGTCAGTGAAAGGGATTTAGAACAGAATCCTTCTGCTGCTGTCAGGCAATTGGCAGAATACGGTGTTGCAATAACATAATTCTGCTCCTGTCTTGGCACCTTCCACGCATAATTAGGAGAGTGCCTACATGATCTTTCAGATATTTTCCATAAGCAGTCTCACAAATGAGAAAGGATTATCACCTTACTGCTTATTTTCCCGTTCTGCTAGCCCAGAGCTTTTACCATTCTTCATCTAAACAGTTGATTGGGAATTTTTCATTTGCTTTGATTGGTCCATTCCTGTCAGGGTAACAGCTGGTCATTTGGAAAACTCTACAGCTCGAGAAACCAGGAACAGAGACAAGAACTTTATTTCCTTACATACCTGGTATTTTTAGAAAGTCTTGAACATCAGAGGGGAAATTCAGTACTTGACAAATAGTGCTGGAATCTTTCCAAAATCCCTTCTGAGCTCCCTGATGGAGGAAATGGAATGATTTGGATTGCCTTTCTTGTATAGGAGCAAGGCCTCACTCTCACCTGTAGATCATGTTTGCAACTGGTCTAGTCAGAGCTCCACAAGACCTGTGCAGATCACCCACCAAGCAGCCCATAGTATGATGTAAGGCTCTATGGTCAATCTGCCTACAACTCCATTCAAAGAGTGATTAGTTCCCACAGTTCTGCTTGGTTGATGCCTGTCTCTCCACACAGCATTCACTCACAGATTTTCCATGTTACCTGAGCACCACAGACATCACAGGGTCATTTCTTACATTTCTGTAATTAATTTTCTTGCTAAGTAACCGTGAAACAAAGAATCAGAAAAAAAATTTTAAAGGAACTTCTTAAAACAACTGGTCTTTTCTGGCAGATGAAATATGAAGCAAGGATCTGTGTAAAAACTACAGCTGTACAGAAAACAGTCTCTTGAAGAGTCCTGTTCTGCTCCCCAAATACTTCCTTTTTATCTTCTGACCTCATTTTGCAACCTTCTCTTCTTCATCTGTCAAAAAGATGGGAATAGATTTTTCCTGACATGAATTCCAGCTTACCTCTGTAAGCTGACTCTCCTCAACGAGAGAAGTCTGCACTCACTGTAATTATGAAACTAAATGAATCACAGAATCAACTAAGTTGGAAAAGACCTCTGAGATCAAGTCCAACCCATGACCAAACACCACCTTGTCAATTAGATCATGGCACTATGTGCCACTTCCAGTCTTTTCTTAAAAAACTCCAGGGGCGATGACTCCGACACCTCCCTGAACAGCCTATTCCAAAGCCCAGTCACTCTTGCTGTGAAGAACTTCCTAATGTCCAAACTCAACCTCCCCTGGTACAGCTTAAGACTGTGCTCTCTTGTCCTGTTGGTGGTTGCCTGGGAGAAGAGGCTGACCCCCACCTGACTACAACCTCCTTTTAGGTAGCTGTAGAGAGTGATGAGGTCTCACCTGAGCCTCCTCTTCTCCAGGCTAAACAGCGCCAGCTTCCTCAGCTGCTCTTCATAGAATCTGTGCTCCAGAACCTTCACCATCCTCATTGACCTTCTCTGGACCTGGTCCATCCTAAATTGTGGGGGCCAGAACTGGACACAGTACTCAAGGTGCAGCCTTCCCTGTGCTGAGTTCAGGGGAAGAATCACTTCCCTGGTACTGCTGGCCACACTAGTCCTGATACAGGCCAGGATGCCATGGGCCTTCTTGGCCACCTGGACACACTGCTGCCTCATGTTCAGCTGCTGTCAATCAGCACCCCCAGGTCCCTTGCTGCCTGGCTGCTCTCCATCCACTCTGTCCCCAACCAGTGATGCTTCATGGGTTTGTTGTGGCCAAAGTGCAGGACCTGGCACTTCGTCTTGTTGTACCTCATCCTGTTTGATTCAGACCACCTATTCAGTCTGTCCAGGTCCCTCTGCAGAGCCCTCCTACCCTCCACCAGATTGGCACTCCCCGTGTAACTTGGTATCATCTGCCAATTTGCTAATGGTGGCTCAATTCCTTCATCCAGATAATCTGTAAAGATATTAAACAGGACTGGGCCCAACAGTGATCCCTGGGGGACACCACTGGTGACTGGCTGCCAGCTGGATGCAGCTCCATTCCCGATCACTCTCTGAGTGCAGCCATCCAGCCAATTCTTAACTCACCAGAGAGTGCCCCTGTCCAAGCCATGGGCTGCCAGCTTTTCCAGAAGAGTGCCATGGGAGATGGTGTCAAGGGCCTTGCTGAAGTCCAGGTAGACTGCATGCACAGCCATCCCCTCATTCACCAGGCAGGCCACCTGATCATAAAGGGAGATCAGCTTGGTCTGGCAGGACCTGCCCCTCCTAAATCCATGATGGCTGGGTCTGATTCCCCTGCTGTCTTGTAGGTTCCCTTGTGATCACACTCAGGATGATCTGCTCCATAACCTTGTGGTTGGATTCAGACATACACCAGCATTTGCCTGACTCAGTCAGCCATTAGCAACATCATTTTTTCTATGAGAGAAATTGTACAGCTCTACATAGTTTAACTGAAGTGATAAAATCCTGTCAATGTAAAATCCCATCCTGTTAGTTGTAATGGTGGCAGGAGCTGAATATATTTTCTGAGTCTGTGGGAAAACAACACTTCTACAGAGATCCTTTTCCCATTCAGAGACTGCTGTTTGTCATCTTTCCTATATAATACTGGCATTTTAATGATATCAATACTCCAAGAGAGTAAAATTAAAGGGGCATATGTGTTACCCTGGGTATCTCTTAATAGTATTAGGCAGAATGACTCAATACTAACAGTTTCAGAAATCCAGTCTAGTAGCTGAATTAGAAAATACAATAAGAAAGCTTATATTTATTCTTATTTTTAATTTCAAAATAAAAGCTTAAAGATAGTGAGCTAGTGGGAGTTCTGTGTCTCTGTAAAGAAGATTTTAAAAATGTATCTGAGAAGAATTAAAGTGAATGAAAGTGGGAAACAAAAGTAATTAACTCATTATATTCCCTTGCTCTTTCCTATTTCTCAAGTGTCACACTGATTAAAGTGAATCATACAAATTTAAATGTACTCTAATTGAGTCATGGATGCATCATCCAACTATTTGTCAGTGAGCTAAAAAGCCCTTTTTCTGAGTCACTTCAGTATCATCTCAGACAAATCTTTCAGTGAATTTAATGAAAGGTTTACTTTCAGTAGAGGTACATCATGCTTGCCTACTTTTTCTCCTTATTTCTCCACTACCTCCCCCACCTTTTCCTTGTCAGAAAGGAAGAAAAAGTCCTCCTCCTGGTTGAACACAGATATGTTGAAATGGAGTATGTTGTGATTACAGCAGGACAGGACAGTATAGTCAGAATTATAGAAATAGATATTATATAGAAAATTTCTGCTGTGCCCTCTGTGCCTAGAAGAAGGCGTTACCCTGAAGACAGGGGTTCTTGGGCTACAGGGTAGAGAACCTGCAAGGAAATGTTACTGCCCACCTATGGAAATTATGTTTGACTGATAGTTACAGTGTTGTAAGTAGGTCTCAGAATGTGTGTTCATTAGAATATATAAAGGAAAGGGTACTTTTCCTGAAATAGAACTATGATTTTATATGTAAACATGCAAGAATTATATTTTTACTACTAGGTTTGTATCATGATGCCTGATTCTCCACAGGCACATATACAGTGTGCCTTTAGTGAGGCTTTAAGAGGCTTCTACCTCCATCATTAAATAAAACACTGACTGTATCTAATTTTAGGGTTTTTGTTGGTACTTTATTTCATGGTCCTCTTCATCATGGGTTACAGCTATTAGAAGAATAGTGTAAAAAGGTAGAAGGCTGAACTATGTTTACATTAACACTTTTATATTCTGCGCAGTGATATACTAATTGCAAGAAAAGCTTTACATAGGACTATATTTTCACACAGTTACACACAATTCTAAAACCTACATAGACCATGAAAGCCATCTAACATCACACAGCTATAGCTAAATATTAATAATATATATTTTATAAAATTGCTGGATCCAAGCAGTCCTATATATTGTATTTTTAACTTTATAAAAAGAGTTCTTCAGTGTGTTACTCTGGGGGACTTCTGCAGGCTTCTTTTCTTGCGTCTGTGATGAGCTCAAGGTCTCCAGACAAAATCCATTCTTATCTCAGCAGCTTGCACCTGCAAATTTGTCTTTGGTTCACTAGCCTGAAAATATATGTATTCCAACAGGTTTATTTATGTTGTAGTACAAGTGCCGTAAAATCTCGGAAATCTTGTGCAGTTAGTTGTTCTTTTCATTGATTCTTAAAGTACTTCAATTTTATGTTTTTTAATATTTCATGTACTTTCTATACTGGTTTTGCACATTATGAAATATTGTAGTACTTTAGTTTCACAGGTTTTTTCTTACTTTGGGTAATGCTTTAGTACAAAGAGGACTTAAAAGAAAAAAGCTCTGACTTCTCTTTCAGTGATCATTTAAGGAACTGATCTTTAAAAAACTAGTGAGTAGATGACACTTGTGCAGCACTTGCTATTACCAAAATGCAAGTGGAATCAAATTCTGGGTGACATATATTACTGGTAATTATCTTGAATCTGAACAGTCTTTCTGATTTCTTTCTTGTACTTTCATTAGTTGAATACTGATTAAGTGAAAATTATTGAATTTTATGTGTTTCTATTTGCTGCCTTTTGGCCCTCATGACCAATGTGTATCTAGGTTTCTCTGTAAAACTTGAAAAACTTAATGAACAGGTTAGATAGCATTTTGGGTTTTTTTAAAGAGATGGAGAATATTCCTGTATAATGTTTTCATCTTCTCCCTTAAAAAAAATAAATAAAAAATTAGAAACATTTTCTTCTCACTGAAATTCAAATTTATAAGTTGTGATCTGACTGGGACAGCTGGAAAGGGCTCTTTCTCTTTCATTTGTCCCACTATTCAATCACTTGCTGTGTCACGAGCAGCTCTCACTCTTTGCTCTGTCTTAGAGCTCATCTCTCTCAATTCCTCCAAGACCAGCTAAAGACCTGTCTCATCCCCAGCCTGCAGCAGTTCTGCAAAGCATTGGATGTCATGCCTAGCCCTGGCTTCCCAAGTTGTGTCTGTGTCAGGCTACATTTGTACCTCCTGTGTTGCAAAAAGTGCTAAGTCCAGTAGCAAGACAGCTGCAAAATTCTCTCATTCCTCACTCCCAAATGAAAACCTGAATTAATTCTCAACTCCCTGTTAAGCCTAAAAGCATTTGTTAAGACCTGAGCCCTTCATGCCTTAAGAGGCTCAACTTTGGATGAAAAGCTGAGAAAGAGACATGAAAATTCAAAAAACCTTGCCTATATTTTTATTTATATTTTTTCTTGTTGACACAAATAAGGAGTAATTCTCATTTAGTATAGTATATAATTCTGATTTAATACCCTTACAGGTTTGCAGCACCCAAGGAATAAGTCAAGACTCACATGCTAAAATGTGATTTCAACCTGTCCTAGGTATCCATTCTGTGTTATCTTGACTAAGGTTCATTTTTATTTTGTTTCATAGTCAATTGCAATACTGTTATCTGTCTCTTTCTCAACCACACTCTCAGTCCTGCTCATAGTATGAAACCTAAGAAATTAAAAGGTGAAAATATTTATCCAGAGTTCTAGATAAATAAACTAAAAATAAATATTAGAAATTTAGAAATAAATATTCTAAAATAAATATTCCAGTTATGTTTGCATAGAATGAAGATATTACATATACTCTGAACATGTTATTGGCATTCTACTCCAGACAAATGTCACTGTAGAGACATCTGGTGCATTTTTCCTGCAACTCCACTGCAGAAGTACTGATGCTTCACAAAATTCAAGATTGAATTACAAAATTAAAAAAAATATTATTCACAGTAGTGAACAGCATAGAAAACAGCTACTTCATGTTGTTGTGGTTAGACAGTGAAAGAAAGAAAGTCAGAATTATTGACTAGTTTTTAGATTTCAAGAAGCAGAGATACTAAAAATCCTTGTTCCAAAAAGTCTGACATGATTCTTCCTGTACAGCGTTTGCACCTCTTTGTATTCTTAAAGATTTGGGAGCTAATTCAGCTAGTACTACACATCTGTGAGAATTCATGACACAGGAAGAGTATAATTCAAAAGGCGATGGATTTGTGGTTTGGTTTTGGTTTTGTTTGGTTGTTGTTTTTTTTTACTGAAGCACCTAGGGAGGAGTAGGGGGGCTGGTATGTTGGGAAGAGAGGAGAAGACAACATGAGGCCACAGGTTAATACAAAGTAGTGGCATCAATGTCAACAATTCTTACTGCCTATTTATTTCTTTACTGCATTGTGAATTTGTGGTAAATAGGGTCAATTTCTTGAGGAAAAGAGTAATGCACAGAAACAAAAGTACAAGGATCTGAGACTCAAAAAACATAAAAATCACAAGCATTTGTGCAGGAGATCCCTGCAGTCATTGTAGACCCAGTATTAGTTGTGCTATTTCCCTATTTTCCACAGAGAGAACAAAATCAGTAAAGACTGTCAAAAAATACATGCTAGGGAAGAGGAGCTGTCAAGTAAAAACAGAAAGGAAGGGTTTTGTGTCATTAATGACGGGTTTTGTATAAGGGTCTGGTTTCAGTGTAAAATTATGTATGTTGCTTCTAATACTGTCAGATGCCAACTCTGGACAATTTTGTTACTGTAGTTAAAGATGGGATGTTTCCCTTTAGTCTAATTGAAGTCAGCTTCTGCCACGCTCGATTTTAGAAAGTTCATGCTCTTCAGAATGAATCTTTTTTGCCATCTGCTGAAATTACTAGAGAAAATCAGTGGTCTGCAGTTTATTTTTTGATAGGTCATGTTAGGCAAATGGGCTGACGCTCATTGTGTGCCAAGGATTGAATATTATGCAAAAAATAGGATGGGAGAATGGGTAGAAGATAGTGAAATAAAGTAGTCCTCATTGTTTGAATACTCTGCAATGAAACAGCCATTTGGGCAAAGCCATCTACACTTAGTAGCACTAAGCTACTTCCTTGGCAGCTCTGTGGCAGCTGACATGATGTATCTGGATTTCGAGGGGTTTTGTGTTTTTATTCTGATGCTGGCTGAAAGATATGTGTGACTTGTCTGGAATAAAAAGGATGTTGATGTACTTGAACATGGAATGGCAAATGATATCACTTCACCCACCTTTTCTTGAATTTTTAACGAAGACTGGAAAGGAAATAGTATGTTATTTTTTCAATTACACTGTACATTTCTTTGTGCAAGACTGAAGTGGTTAATGGCTTAAGATCTCTTAAGATCACCAAAGCCCACTCCCCTCCCAAGTATGCCTTCTGAATTTCAGTGAGTTAAGTCTCCTAATGGAAAATTAAGATTAGATAAAGATGATACTATTGTCTAATCCCCTCAGGTTTTGAGGAAAAGTAAACAAGGCTGAGAGGAGGCCATAGCCCTCAGACTCCCCTGTTCTGATTAACTGGTTCAAACAATCATTGGAGGGACCGCCCAGATATGGAGGGTGTGCATATCCAACACCTCAGGCTACAGGCTGGGTCTTAAACAAGATAAGGAAAGGGAAAAATCCTTAGAGGCAGCATCTTTACATAAATGACTCATCTGCAATAATTCCCCATCTGTGGAAGCACTGAGACATTCACATGAACCCTGAAGGTATTCATCTCTGCTGATGGGCTGTAAAGGACTCAACTGGACTGACATAGGCAGGTATAATGATTTTTACCATCAAAGCGTCTTGAAATATCTCATGGCTCACAGTACTACATCATCCAGTGTAAAAATCCCTGCCCCAGGAGAGGTAGTAAACATTCCCATCTTTGAGTTTTGAGAACTTCCTCCACCCCAGACAGATCAAGACCATCATTTAACAAGACCATGATCATCACTTCAACCAACAGACATCAGAATTACAACTACTGAGTCTCATCACTGGATCCAACAAGTGGTGACCATGTATCTTTCTATTTTCATCTTTTATTTCTTTTTCTTACACATTTTCTTTAGTGTTATTTTTATGGTTTTATGTTGCTACATTACTATGGATAATAACAACCAAAATGACTAGATAGCTGTTTTCCTTTGCAACCAAATTGTTCCAAAATAACCTTACATACATGTCTTTACAAACACAGATCATTTAGTGTTGTTTTACCCTAATCCAGCCCATGGGATCTATTAACAAGAACCTGTGTTACTCTTGCCTTCTGGGGTGAGTCATAACCTTCTTGACTTTCAAAGGGGAACATGACCTCAATTCAGCTTAAGTTTACATTTTGTAATAATCCCAAGAATGGGTGAAGAAATAGCAGTTTGACATCTGAAACTGTGGCTAGCACATTTACCTCTTTAAAATTCCTGGGGTTTCCTATAATGAAAACTATTTTCTTTCAGTTCCTCAACACTCTCAGAGTGAATAGGGAAATTTACATGCTTACAATAGCAATTTTCAAATGCCAGGTTTTCAGAGGAAGATCAAATATCCTTACCAGTCAGGTCTTTTTTCATTGCATTTAAGTTTGGATGATCAAAGTCACATCATCACACAATTAGTAGGATTGGAAGGGATCTCTGGAGATCCAAAATCCCTGCCAAGACAGGGTCACCTAGAGCAGGATACATAGGAACACATCCAGGTGTTTTTGAATGTCTCCAGAGAGGGAAACTCCACAACCTTCATGGGCAGCTGTCCCAGTGCTTTGAGGCTGTGAATGTAAAGTTCTTTCTTATGTTACAGTGGAACGTTGTGTGTTTTACGTTATGGCCACTGTTCCTTATCCTGTTGTTGGGTACCACTGAAAAGAGTCTGGCTCTGTCCTCTTGACACCCACCTTTGAGATATTTATATGCATTATTTGGATTCTTCTCTCAGTCTTCTTCTCTGACTCAACAGGGCCAGTCCCCTCAGTGTCTCCTCATAAGGAAGATCCTCTAGACTCCTGATCATCTTTGTGGCCCTCCACTTGACACTTTCCAGTACCTCCTTGTCTCTCTGGTGCTGAGGAGCCCAGAATAGGGCACAGCACTCCAGACATGGCATCACTAGAGCTGAGTGGAGAGGCAGGATCACCTCCTTCAACATACTGGTCAAACTCTTCTCTAAACACCTGTGACTGCAAGGGCACACTGATGGCTCATGGACAATTTGTTATCCCCTCCCCTCCTCTCCTCTTCCCACTTTCCCTACTTCACACCTCTTAAGCCCATTTAGACTACTATTCTACATGCTGAGAGATCATACATAGTATTTATACCCCAGTCTTAAAGGAAGCTTGACTCCAGATACAAACTGGGCATCACCATCCTATCTCTAAACAGATTTTAGTTTTGTAAGACAGTGGGAGTAGATTGTGTGTCATCTAGTTATTAAGAGCTTGCATTCAACTTCAGGTGTTTAATTCCCACTTAAATTTGCATGAACTTGCCAACAAGAAGATGCAGGTCAGATGGTGGTTTGCTGTGGGTGATTTGACTGTTTCTTCAAGTATTTTTCAGATTTCATTTATCAACATGTAAGATTTGTATGTATGTATGGCCAGACTTCGTGAACGAAGATTTGGGCAGGGCTCTCCCCACATGGGTGTGCCCTTCCAGCCTGCGCAGTGGATTTTTTAGGTGAGGCA
>JAOXXN010000364.1:29089010-29099885 GCA_026770055.1 Myrmophylax atrothorax
TACCAATCATTGAAGTAGCTGAGGAATCGGGAACAAGCCTCTGCAAGGCAGATGAGTTGCGATATCTGATGTCTCTCATGTGTTGATCTGAGGTGACCTTTGAGAATTTTGAATGGAGGTCTCATGAAAGCCTTCCATCAAGTGTGTTTTCATTACCTTGTGGGTAATTCTAGGTCTGAGGAATTCCTGTAGGGCTTTGCTTTTCCTGAGTATATGCTGTACTGTAGACTGGCAGATTACTGATCAAAGTTTCAAGTGCATCCTCTGGAAGGCAGCTCTTCACTGTCATTGATCCTCAGAGGTCTCAAATGCTCAGGTTTGTAAAGTAAGTCAACCAAACTTCTTCTGCTGGTCTGAAACTTCTCACTAGAAATGCACATGCTATTGATGAAAACAAGGGACACAGCAGGGAATTTTAAAAGCAAAGTTTTTCCATGCTCAAGTGAGTCACTTGCAAAATCTCAATCTTTTTAATCCCACAGGGATTCCTGCTTAGACACCAAATTTGCTCTCCAACCTTAAAACCAAATAGTCAAGGTTATAAATACTTCCCTGACGGCACTGGAGTTCTCTAGACATCTGAATGAATGTTTTTCATCATTAAAAAAACAATTGTAACTGTAGCAGGGCACTGGGGAAACAGTGTTACCTAAACAGCGTTGTTTCATTGTAATGTAGTAATATATTTTTTCTTTTTTATTTCCCAAAAGGCAAAAAAGCATTTTGAAATCTTTATGCATTTTTTCAGTCATTTTTTCAGCCTCAGAGTGGAGGAAGATGGAGAGATGGACCATTTGACAGGTCTCTCTAGACTTAATATCTTTTCTTCCACCCTGCCTGTGTAACATAAGTCACATTTCCAGCTTTAGTGCTGTGATCTGCACATGCTCCTGGGAAGGCCAGTCAGTTGCCTGGCATCTTGTGTGGGTTTCACAATGCTGCTTACCTGGGTAGGAGAGTGTGGGTAGCACAAGGCAGCCCATACTGGTGCCTCGAGATATGCCCTGGTACATGGGCAGCTGATGTTTTCAAGGCAGTTCACATGCAATTTGCCAAGTCATGTCTCTTGCAACTGCTCATCAAGCACCAATCAGAACAGAAGATGATCTTTCTCTAGCATTTTTTCCTCTTTCCTTTCTAAAATATTTTTTTGCCTAGGAAGTTTCATTTTTGCATCTAGGCCAGGATCCTGCCATCTGTAAAGTCAGACTGCTTGGAACAGGTTCACAGGGGCCTGTCAACAGCAGCCACATGCCAGACAAGATATCATAACCAAAATCCTGTCTTGTAGGTGCAGATGACAGAAGCTTAATTGTGTTTGACATGCTACTAAAATAGGAGGGAGGCAAACCACAGAACACTGCCTTCCCTTCTCTCAGTGCTTTATTCACCTCCTCACTGCTTCTAACGTGCTCTGTTAACTGATCATTTTAGGTTGCCGACGTAATGGGAGCCCTGAGGAATTAGTCTGCATGAGATGTAAGAGGCCGCTTCTTGGTAATGTATTAGCCATTTCAAAACACTTTAAGGAGGTAGCAGAAAAAAATGACAGCCTAATTCACTGATATATTTCAGAGGTATTCAGGCTCCTGTGAGAACAATACCTCTATTCATGTCCTGGCACCATTGGAAATCCATTTTCCCTTCATTTGAGAGAGTGGCCTGACCAGAAACAAAGACTGGGAGAGAGAGAGGCACCATGATCTTCCCTAAGCCAAGATTTCTGCAGTTATCAGAGTGAATGGCTCACAGTGCTCATTGACTATATTAGGAGAGAAAGCCAGGGGATGGATTACCTTTACAGAGTATTCTGCATGCAGTCTCTCCTTTGGAATTCTTCCTTGCCTTGATGTAGTGCATGCAAGTATCAGGAAAACCTGAAAACTTACGTTCGAGACACACACATTAATTTGTAAGGCAGTAAGTTTATGAGGACTGTATAAGATTTGATTTAATGAGAAAACGTACATAAAACAGGATCATCTAGCTGCTCATTTATGTAGGAAATGGTGGTAAAATAAAACGAGTTAAATAATATCATAGCATACTATGAGGATCAAGGTTGGCTCTTTTGCCAATGCTATGCTCCCTTGTTCAGCTCTAATGGCTATAGGTGTAGGC
Organism: Myrmophylax atrothorax; assembly: GCA_026770055.1. NCBI lineage: Eukaryota > Metazoa > Chordata > Aves > Passeriformes > Thamnophilidae > Myrmophylax > Myrmophylax atrothorax. Next base: position 29,091,132 of record JAOXXN010000364.1, read on the forward strand.
CAACATTTGGGGATGGAGTAGGGCATGATAAGTAGAACTGTGAGTAGACTGGCATTAGTTAATTAGGTTGGCAGCCAGTTTCAAAACTAGGAATTCTCATTAATATTTGGTGTATTTTAGATGCTGCTAGAAAATTTTGGGGAGTGTTACAATACCTTATTTTAGTGTATATGATTATTGAATAATGGCAATGCAATTTTCATCTTCAACCAGTTGTACCCATGTACAAACCTATTTCAGTTTACTGCCAGTCAGCTTCAAAGGTCAGTAAGCTGTACAGACACCATCTCAATGAATAAGTTTATAGACAAGGCTCTGAAATTCTGAGTTGGACTTCTTTCAAAACTCAGGCTCTCTAAACCTTTTCCAGAACTTGAAATGAACTGAATTTTTATCACAAACCAAATCAGGAAACTCCATTGAGAAATACCTTCCTCTTTTCCTTAATCTTTTATTATGCAATCCAACTCATTTTATTTTCACATGGTCTGTGTGACCTGTGAAACTTTTTAGCAACTGTCAGACACGTTGTTTAAGCTTATGTCTCTTCTGGATGTTACTTCTAAGCTCCGCAAACCAAGGAAGTTAATGGAGTTATTAAAAGCTATAGCTGCATCTTCCCCTAAATTGTGTTAGGGTGATTCAACAAAGTATTCAGGCAGTTATCACCAAAACCAAGTGTTCAAATGGTAAGTGTGGATAAAAAATGTGCCCCTTCTTGAACTGAACTTCTTTTGGACATAGAAAATTTACCTGAGAAAATGAGTGCTAAAAAGAAAGCTTGTTAAAATGCATGTCTTTTCTAAAGAGTTTTAAATCAGCAGCTACAAATAAATAAAATTACATTTGTGATGACCAAATAATTCAGTGTATTTTGTGGAACTGTATGGAGAATAGTAGAGTCTTTTTCTAGTGACACAGCAAGAACAGCCTGACAACAACAGCATAACATTTGTTTGGTGGAGATGTGGAAGACCCTTCTGGAACATTTTACTACAAGAAGATAAGGGTTTTCACTTAAGAAACCATTCCTCCCTGAGACAAGGCATCATTCTCAGAGACAGTTTTAGATGTTTTCTCCTCTTGCATTTCAGAGGAGCTGACTTAGCAGTACAAGAGGAGAAAAGTTCTTGCAGACCTGTCTGAAGGTTCCCACAGCAGCAGGGCCAGGGACAATAAAAGCCCTGAGTAGAACAAAGGGCATGTCTTTTTCCTAGTCTTTGTGCAGATTTGTGCTGAGATGTTAAATGTTCCCAACTTTGGAATTAAATTCTCCTAAACTGTTTCACTGGTATTTTGGGGGTACCTTTGTGCATTTGATCCTTGCATTTGGTGTGAACCTGAACATGATTCCTTAGGGCAATGAAGCATGAGTGCTACATGCTAGCAGGGATGCAGTTTGTTTATGTAAATATGTTATTAATAGAAAGGAAAGAAAATGGAAGAAGTGGGAATAGGTGACCCAGGAAGGATATAAATACACCATCTGGAAATGCAGGAGAAATGGGACTAGGAAAGCAAATTCCTGTGTGGAGTTGGATCTAGTAAGGTAGGTGAAGGACAGTAAGAAAGGATTCTACATCAGTTGCAGAAGGAAGACTAATTAAAATAGGATCTGATGCAGAGTAGGGCAGAGGTCCTGGTCAGTCCATTAGGAGGTCAAAGTATTCAATTCCTTATTCAGATCAGCCTTACACCAGCGTATGTGAGCCCCCAGACCCTGATACTCTGAAATTTCAGAGCAAGGAATATTTACACTCACTGGAGGAAGATCAGGTTAGGAAGTGTTTAAACAAACTGGACACAACCAGGTCCATTGGGCCTCATGGGATACACCTATAAGTGCTGCAGAAGCTGGCCCACATTGATGCGAAACTACTCTTGGCAATGTATGTCCCATCTCTAAAGATAGGTGCCTCTGGCCTTCTTTTAAAGAGCTGAGGAAAGCCAAGGGCTTGTTTGGGTTTTTTTTCTTTTGTAACTGGGAAATCTCACAACTGCACTGGCACTTTGCATTTTAAAGCAGGAGAAGACATTGAACACAAACAGGTAATTTTAATTCCCCCACCCTGCCCTAGCCCTGAGTCTGGGGACATTCATACTGAATCCTTTTTTCCCAGTTTGTTTTGAATCAACGCATGTTGATTCTCCAGTGTAAAGCATTTTGCCTTTCTTGATATTTCTGTTTATCCTGTTTTTTTAAAGCAATATGAATAGTAATGCTGGCCTACACAAATGTAGGTATTGCAGGATGGAAAATGAAGGAAGGAGCAAGGAAAGAGGGGAGTGACAGGGCACAACAGATCTAGGACCATGGGGCAATTTTAATCCAAAGGGATGAAGAAAAATGTGGCACCATTCCAATAAAGCATTCCTTTATAAAAAGCACAAAGTGGTTTAGTGCCTGTACTTGAAGAGATGAAATTCAGTAACTTTGACTGTTACCTGATCTTTGTGTCAAGATTTCATTTTCAGTCTTGTTTGATGAATTCATTTCCACAGTGGACAAGTCTGTGAAGTACACATCATAAAAACTAAAACCTGAGGTATCTTCCCTTCCTCAATAATGCTTTTAGTTTAGTATTATCATGGAATACTTACTAGTATTTAAATCCTGAAATTAATAAGTTGCAATAATAAAAATCTTTTATTTGAATTACATTAATGAGCACATCCTTATAATGAACTAAAAGTAGTATATTCTCCTACTCAAAATACGTTCTGAAGCAAGCAGCAATGTACAGACATTCAAGTCGGATTTTCTCATCTGGGATGAACTGTGAAGTAAACTGTCAAAAAATGGATGTCAAATTAGTGCAAGAGAAACCAGGGTCATGTTTTGTCCGATAGTGAGGGAAGCTATGTCACTAGTTTGATGGTCGCTTTAACCATTTTTCTCTATTTCTATTTATTTTACACTAATATTGAGAAAGTCAGGAAGAGTCTTAAAAATGGAAACTAGATGTTCAGAAAGTGGAATATTTTTAAAATAACGGAGAAGGATTAAAAGGGATTTCTAGTTCTTTGCAGGTAATTTCTATCAGCCAGGTAAGTTTCTGTAACAGGTCTGCTCAAAACACACCAAATATAGGGGGCAGATTTTTCAAACAGGGACATTATATCATCAGGTGCAGTTAGTGAGAAAATACTAATTCTTAAATTTCATGTCCAGTTAGAATTTATTTTTTTTACAAATATGACTTCTTATATGAAGTTTGCAAACAAAAATAAATGTTGTCCATTCCAAAACTAGCATTTGAAGAACTATGCTGATGGCTCTCAAACATTATGGCTTTCTTTTAGGCCTGGACCATTGTATATGCTATACTACTATAGCATCACTATGAAATTATAACTTTTTTCTATATATGTATATTATAACAAGGAGGAATAATAATTTTTATTATATTACACAGATACATTTTACATACAGGCAAGAAATGCTGTGTTTGGACTAGAAAGTTAAATTGTTTTCTCTCTAGAGAATAAATAAATGCCTCTGTGTTGTATCTCACTGTGGTCCTGAAAACTCGTTAAACATTTTAGAATCACATTAATGTAAATTCTGGGCTATGTATGAGTTAAACAGTTTCCCAAAGATTTTACTGATAGTAGGAAGTTTGCCTAGCCCTGGATATAAATATGGAACTGTATTTTTTATTGCAAATCGTATAATTTATTAATGCATTTAAATTTTTACCTTTTATATTCAGTAATGTTCTATTTACTGAATAATTAAATAAAAAAATAATTAAATGTAATTTCTATTTGTGTTCCTGTGTATAGGGGCTGCTTTTGCACATTCCACTGGGAATAAATCAGGCATTACCAGTCACACAGGAAAAAAAAAGATCCAAGTTTTATCTTAGTGGAACGCGCTGTTCTCTGACAAACTTCTAAACAGATTTGCAGAACTAAAATAATGAAGACCTGTAAGTCCTGATACCCTGAGACAATTAGTGTCTGAACATTATTCTAGGAAAGTTATCAACTAAAGATGGAAAAAACTGCTCAATTAGCAGATACATTTTTGAGAGATTTTTTTTAAACATTACTAAAGAGATTAACTCAATGTACCAATTCTTAGGTAATGTGGTGTGCTGCATGAAAAGAGCATTTAATTTTATTAATTTTTGTGAGATATTCTGCTCTTCAGAAACTCAGGAAGGGAAGCACATGTATTCACACAGTGGTGATGGGATTTCTCCAAGAGAGTTAAGAAATGTGTGGAACAGCAGCATTCTGAAAGTTTTAGAGTCTCTATTCACTTGTCATGAAAGATTCATAATCGCTATGCATATTCAATAAACAAATCAAGTTTAAATTACTTTCCTATTGGAACAACAGTAAGAGACACTGAATCTGGTGAGATCTAGAGCATAGATGTTGGGCAGAATCCTGACAGTACTTAAATGATGCTGTACGCTTTTCTGTCTTTGCCTATCACAACGCCTGATACTCCACAGACACAGTGTGCCTTTAATGAGGCTTTAAGAGGCTTCTAACCCTATCGTTAAATAAGACACTTGACTGCATCTAGTTTTGGGGGGTTTCAGAGTGGTTTATTTCGTGGTCCTCTTCGTCATAGGTTACAGTTACTTGAGGAATGGTGAAACAAGGGCAGAAGGCTGAACTATGTTTACACTAACGCTTTTTATCTTCTTCTGTGAAGGCATATACTAACTACAAGAAGAGCTTCACACAGTTACAGACAATTCTAAAACCTACACACACCATGCAAACTATCTCACATCACACATGTATAGCTAAATATTGAGTAATATATATTTTATAAAATTGCTGGATCAAGCAGTTTTATCTATCATATTTTTAACTTTATAAAAAGAGTTCTTAAGATGTGTTCTTCCACAGAGCTTCTGCAGGCTTCTTCTCTCACTTCTGCCCCAGCTCAAGGTCTCTAGACAAAGTCCATTCTTATCTCAGAAGCTTGCACCTGCAAGTTTGCTTTTGGTTCACTAGCCTGAAAATATATGTGTTCCAGCATTTTCCCAAAGACTGTTTCAGTGAATTACAAAACTCTTCTTATGAGACACAATCAAAAGAAGCGTCATTTTACTCCTCTGATAGTTACAAAATTAACTGAGAGATAGGTTAAAAGACATCTAAATATTTTCTTTCCAGGAACTTTCATTATTTAGGGCTATGTTACATGTGCACTTATGCTGTGAGCTACCAAACTCGGTTCCTGCTGACCTGTAAATAAAGAAAGCAATAGAAACAGTTTAAAATTTTAAAGCAGATGATTTGGTGCTTGTTAAAGATCAAAATTCTAATTAAAATCCTTCTATTATTTAGGGGAAATGATGTTATTTCAAGAGCTGTGTGCTGCCAATTGTTATGCATGGTTCTGCATACTCATGTAGTTTCATTTGAAAATATTTATTTCCTGATAATGACTCAATAGTAAAACAGGAAGTAATAATAGTAAATTTAAAAAATAATCTTGATAACCTTCTCTATAGTATTCATCCTGAATTCAGAAATTAATCACAGTGGGTAGGGATATGACTCCACATTGCTGCAAAGCTATGATCATAAAGTAAATAAACAAGTGTCTTTCAAAAAAAGTATTCAAGTTTTCTTTTACATGCATTTATAATCATGCATAGGGTGGCCGCATGGTGTAAAGGAGAGCACTCTGGACTCTGAATCCCAAGGTCCTGAGTTCAAGTCTCAGTGGGGACCATCCCCTGGCAGTTCAATGCCTCCCTACCATCCCATCCCATCTCGGATGCTCAGCAGGGTCAGCCCCGGTTAGTACCGAGTGCTGTGACAGTCCCGAGCACTTCACTGTCACTGTCCAAGCTCACTCAGCTGTGTCAGACAGACCTCAGGACTTAAACGGTGGGACCAGTTCTGTGCACGCTGTGCCTCACCTAAAAAATCCCCTGCGCAGGCTGGAAGGGCATGTGGGGAGAGCCCTGCCCAAATCTTTGTTCACAAAGTCTGGCCTTACATACACAAAATACAATCACGCATGCAGTGCTGTCTGTCAGCTGCTCCCTATGAGGTCTTCTTCCAAAAACCCTTCCATTTTTTAATATCATATATGTCTGTAGTAAATCAGGTTGTATGAGGGATTTGACTTTTCCTCTTGAATCTCCTGAAGATTGGTTCTGAGTTCTTTCAAATGAGAGTGGAGTGTTTTCAGCTAAAAAGTGCAATAAGATACAGTTTTATTACTTTTTTTAATCAGTTTCAAATGTGAACTCAAAAATGAAGTCCTTTAATGTGTTTTGATTCAAATAATTGTTCAATCAGATACAGTCTTCCTGTTTGTTTTTTTGTAAACTAGCTCTGCATATTCCTAGTGTAGCTAGTTGGCCTTCATAAAAGCTTCATGGAAGTTTTCTTCACTGACATTTCTGTGGTATTGACTGACAAAGCATTTGATGCTTTACACTGCCCTGCTCAAGAGACAGTGCTGTGATACTGTTGATTTTACATAAAGGTGAATATTGTGACAGTGTGAAATAAGTGATTTACCAAAGGTTGCAAGCAGTTGAAGAGGGAACAGAATTCCCGTGTCAGGCTTTAAGTGTACATACACCCATGTTACTCCTGTAAATGATCTATGTCTAACATAGTAACAAGGAATCCTCTGTGCTTTCACCTATCTGAAGGAGAAGATACAAGAATCTGCCTGAAAATGGAAGCTGGTACTGTCAAGAATTCAAAAAATGTGAAAATTTTGAGTAGGGTGATGAGAAATGATCAGTCCTTTTCTGCGTAAAAATATATCAAATGTGGAAACCATGTCCCTTATATATATGCTATCTTTTTCATCAACCATATTTACAAAAAAAATAATTCTATATGTTTTTCTTCCAAGTTTAATGTGTAACTGGTTACCAGCAGAGTTCCACCCTCTGCTGTTTTCATACACTTTTTACTCTACTCTTTCATCTTAACTAAGAAACTAAAAGGCTTAGAATAACTCTTTTAGAAGTTAACAGTATTGAAGATTGTATGGACAATTTACCACAGAATAATACAAATAAATGCCCTTTTGAAGACTTACAGTCCTTCCATGAAGCAGTCAGTGTTGAGTTTTGTGTAAATAAACTCAAAATAGTATCAGTATGGCTTTATATATCAGACTGGTTAAGAATTAGAGATGTAACATTGTGTACAAAGAACTCTACTAGCCTGTGTATCTTTGTTATTTGGGAATTTGATTTTGGAGTAAGCTATTCTAAAAAGCCCTGTAAACTGCAATTCAGCTCAAATTAGCATATATCTGGTTTACTATGGTAATTTGTTTATGAGATCTAGAAGCCTAAACTGAGGCTAGAGTACTACATCCTTAAGGCTGACAACAATGGGTTTGTACTCAGCTAGGTGTTTTGTGTGATGGAACTGACATCTGTATCAGTTTAGAAATCAAGAAAAAATTTTAAATTTATTTCAACCAAGACATTGTAGTAAGTTAGCACCTAGGAGTTACTGTGGATTTAACAATTAAAAGAAAGAACTACAAATGAAAGCAACTTTTTTTACAAAAGTTATTCTTGTTATTAGTTCTAAGGCTAAAGCAGTAATCTCCAGCAGAAGAGCTATGTTATGTTTGTAATGAGAGGGTATTTATTGCATAAGAAGTAATTGCTTACTCATGCTGTGAGGCACTTTTTGGTGAAGTACCCCCTACGATTACAGGAGAGGTGAGATTTATAAGAGTATGTACTTAGTTTTATACTTATTCACAATGCCTGTGCATTTTATTCATGTGACTCATTTTGCCATTAAATTTCATAGCAAGTTTAAATTTCCTAATCCCATATTTTAATCACCAAGTTCAACCCAAGCATACAGTATAAGGTGCTAAAAGTGTTTTTGCAGCAACAGTAGACAAAGAAATACAGGATGTCTTAACTCTTTTGTATATTTTTCTCTTGTACAGTAGGTTATAGGGTAGGATAAATGTCTTGAATCTGGTACTGTTTGTCCAAGCCCTTGATTTTGTTCAACCTTTTTTCCTTATTATGTGTTTTACTGTTCCCTATATAACTGAGGAAAAGGCATATTTTAATGCTGAGAGCATGAAGGAGAAGAGGGAATGGGAAATTCTTGGTCCTGTAGGTATTTAGTAAATCTAGGGCTAAATTATGGAATTTTAGGAGGGAAATACAATCTGGACTAGCTTTTCAGAAAATATTACTGTATTTTTGAAAAAAGTTTTCTTAAGACTCCAAAAGTTTTGTTTTCTCTTCTCTTTTCTTCTGATTGTTCTTCATTTCTAACTCATGAACCCTTCCTGAGAAATCCCAAGAGATGTCCAAAATGCTCCCCTCCTGCTGTTCTAAACCACTTACTGCTCATCATAGTGACATTTCAGTGTCTGACAGAATCAAAGACATCATTATTAATTGCCATCATCAAAGTGATTTCCTTTCCACACTTCAATGTTTCCTCATCTTCTAGAGTGTATCCTCAGGGGAAAGACTTGCTTTCTAGTAGCTCCTCAGCTGTTCTGGATGGCTGAGTAGGCCCCAAAAGCTTTTCAGTAAATATTTAGGAAGTCAAGTAGCATTGACTACACAGTAAATGAAAAGGAAGACTTTGCAAAATAGTTTATAATTTTCTGTAATTATATCCATCTTTTCATCTGAAATCTGAAAATCAGTAGTTGTACTCCATTGTCCAGAACAGTGCATTTTCTAACAAGAAAACATCTTTCTTGCTTCCAAATTCATTTAAGTCTTTCATTTCTTTACCTTCCAAATCGTGTACTTT
>JAOXXN010000364.1:29122854-29133342 GCA_026770055.1 Myrmophylax atrothorax
AATATCCATATATCAGTATATGCCTTTCTCACTACCACAGCATTATAGTGTCCTTCGTAACACGATTTTGTTTAATATTGTGTTATGTTGAATGATATTTAGATTTGTTGTCTTGGATTTAGTGGTTGTATATATGTGAAACAGTGCCTACTGTTAGTCATCCAAATACAATTGAAAACATAGCTACACTAATTCAAAGAATTAATAGTTCAGCTACTGTTTTTCTGTTCTATCTCTGTAATATGTCTGTCTTTGAGCCTTAAGACTCTGTTACAGTAAATCGAAAGCAATATACTGATTTTAGTGGTTTGACACTATTTTTTCCCTGGCATATGTCATGCATCAAGTTCTGATCTCATAAAATTGCGTGCAAGTTTACTGAAAGAAATTTTTCACTTGCCTAAAAGTAAATAAATTTTGTGTCACTTGCTGCTAGAGTGCTGGAACTATTTCGGGAAATATTACACAACCATGCTTTGAATTCACAAGTTTAGACTCTCTAAATTTGACTTAATGTCTTATACAGCTTCCACTGCATATTGTATTACTTTTTGCAAAAACTCTGTTTTCCTTGCTTAGTAAGTTGTAGTATAATGGAAATCTCTACCATCTTCAGAAAGGACTTTACGTTCTTCCTTGGGAGCAATTTTTATGGGGTGGTGGTAAAAAAAAAGGATGTTGGATTGGGTGGCTGAAATATTTAAATTAAATATTTCTACTTCTCTGGCCACTATTTTGATTAAAGTTGAATCACACTTACAGAAGTGTTCAGGGTAGCATTCTCTGTTATGTAAAGTAAGTTAAATGCTAGAAGTTAAAAACAAAAATCTACTGGTTTTACATACCCTTTTGGATTTGCTTTTGTGAGCCTTTCATACACTGAACTGCAACTGATGTGGATGGAAATTCCACATATGGAGGACCTGGAGAGTCAAACCCATTGCAGTTCACATGTTTTTCCCTCTCTTTCAAATATGCAGGAATTTTATCACTATTCCCAGAACTAGCTCCAGGTTTCTCCACGGCAAAAGCAAAACTCTGTCTTCCCTACCCCCATCCCTCATGGATAAAGGCAGAATGACTTTATTCTCAGTCTTAGGTCAGCAAAATTTGACTGTCTTATGAGAATCAACTGAGTAGTTTCTGAAAGAACCAAGAGGAGGAGGAGAACCAGCCTGGGTCAGTCAGGGGGCAAGGGACTGAGAAAAATTGGTGGGTCCAGTCATACCTTACTGTCTCTCTTTTTTTCTCTCCTCTTCACACTCTCCCTCAGCTGCCACTCTATTCCCTTCTCAAACCCCTTAACTCCACTGTATTTGAAAAGAAAATTGTTATGAAATCTCTGTAACTTTACACACAGTAAAAGCCATAAAAATGTGGTCATAAGCCATCTAACAATAGATACATTTTTAAAATCTTTTTTTTTTCCCCCAGAAGATCAGTGAGAGAATCTGTGGAACTATTTGAGGAGGAAAACGTAATACAGAAAATCTAGTCTGGACATTTCTTTAGAATGGGCACAAGAGGGTAAAATCTGCAGGCACTGAGAAAGAATCTTTACCATAAAAAGTGTATTCAAACAAAAATAATGAAGGGAGGTGATTCAGCCCTTCTACTCTGCTCTGGTGAAGCCCCACCTGGAGTGCTGCATCCATCTCTGGGGTTCCCAGCACGGAAAGGACATTGGCCTGTTGGAGTGAGTCCAGGGAAGGGTCAGCAAGTTGATCAGAGGGATCAAACACCTCTCTTATAAGGAAAGACTGAGAGAATTGGGATTACTCAGCTTGGAAAAGAGAAGGCTTCGAGGCGTCCTAATTTCAACCTTCCAGTACCTGAAAGGAACTTGAAGGAAAGATCAGGAAAGACTACAAGAACATGTAGTGACAGGACAGGATAGAATGGGTTCAAATTCAAAGAGAGTACGTTCAGCTTGGGTATTGGGAAAAAAATCTACTGTGGGGGTGGTGAGGCACTGGAATAAGCTGCTCAGGAAACAGGTGTCGATGCCCTATCCCTAGAAGTGCTCAAGGCCAGGTTGGATGGTGCTTTGAGCAACCTTGTCTAGGTGAAGGTGTCCCTACCCATTGTATGGAGGTTAGAACTAGATGATCTTCAAGGTCCCCTTCCAACCCAAACCACTCTATAATTCTATGATAGTATCATTCTACGGGGGCAGTCCTGTGGTGTAATGGAGAGCATTCCGGACTCCGAATCCCAAGGTCGTGAGTTCGAGTCTCAGTGGGACCGTCCCCTGGCAGTTCAATGCCTCCCTGCCATCCCATTCCGTCACATCTCGGATGCTGAGCAGGGCCAGCCCCGGTTAGTACTGGGTGCTGTGACAGTCCCGAGGACTTCACTGTCACTGCCCAAGCTTGCTCGGCCATGGCAAATGGACCTCAGGAGTTAAACGGTGGGGCCAGTTCTGCACACACTGTGCCTCACCTAAAAAATCCACTGCGCAGGCTGGAAGGGCACGTGGGGAGAGCCCTGCCCAAATCTTCTTTAGAGAAGTTTGGCCATACCTCATTCTACGACTGCGACAAAATCTCTGTGTAGGGTCTCTATGCCTAGGTTCATTTAGGTTCGTCTGTAGGCAAAATCTGGTCCACTGCACATTACAGCATTGATTAGCATTATTTGGTTGAATAATGAGATTTTTAACATCTGTTCTATACATACCTTGAGTAAGTTAAAGAACAGCTAAGTAAGTTCTTTCATTTGTATTGATATGACTGCATGTGAGCACCTTGCTCATTTGGGTTTTAAAAGCAAAATGAATTCAAGTTGCCACACAATTAAAGACATGTAATCAGTAGTGCTATACTGAGAAACTGACACAGTTATTTTTTTCTCTGGATACTGACAAGTTTTGTGAACGAAAGAGAATAGCCTGTGTCGAAAGGTTAGTAAAGTAGCACATAACACTACTACTTTTTGTCATTCTTAGAAGCAATCTTTTAGTTAGAAACACAGCTATTGACCTAACAATGCAATGAGAGGCATGTTAATAAATACCAGAGGACTGTTGCTCAGTGCTGCTTAGAAAGCAGCAGCCATGTGAAATGCAGGCTACTCTGAGCACTGAAAGTTGCCATTGAAAACTGCGTGCTCCCAGATGTTATTTTTGTTACTCTTTTAGAAATGGGGCCATATGTAATTTCCCGGGTACTTCACCACCTTCTCTGGATTCTTGAATTATTTGAGAAGGCGCAAAGATGGGAGAAGAGAGCTCATTAAGGAACCCATTATAACAGTTTTACTGTCCATGTTGTAACTTGAGCACTTTTGTTGTTTTCACCTTTGGAAATAAATGTGCTAACCTTACAGAGAAAGACACCTCAGGCTAGCACAGAAGCTTGCTACTCAAACAGCTAGGACTAGCTGAGCTGAGTAAAATTAAATGAATATAGCTATTTTCACATTATTAATTGTGGGGATACTTTCTTCTACTGCCTGTTGTGTCTCAGCTCTCTAATCTAGAGGAGATCTCATTTTTACTCTGTTACAACCCTGGTCCTTCCTGGGCTGCTAAGGGGAAATTTCAGGGTGGTGGACCTTGATTGCCAACATGCTTGGGATTGCTCTTTGGAGGAGTGAGTCTTTCTTTCTGTTCAATAGAATTTGGGGATAGGCATACCCTAAAGGGGACTACCACACTGCTGGCCTCTCTGCAGCTGTCAGCTGCTGATCTGGGTACTGACCCAGACCATCACCATCATCAAACTCGTTCTTCCCTCTGGCACACACTTAGTGTGTCTGCACATACATACCTGCATGCGGAAATGAAATATTAATCCATAACTGGCTTCTAGTGGCTTCTTTTGAGACCATTTTGGGAATGGAGTGTAAGACAAAGCACAGTAATTTCATCATTCCAAATTTACACAGATAAACTGGTCCTTAAAAAACAGTGATCATGCCTAAAAGCATGAGCAATCTGAGAGAAAATGCAATTAACATTACAGGGAGTTTCAACAGTAAACTTCTAGCTAAAAAGTGCAACAACTACTGTGAAAATTATGAAAGCAATCACCATGACAACTCATTGCTACAACTCTGCCCCATGTTAGTGTCTCCTCACTATCAATGAGGAAGTTTTTTCTTACAGGCACTCCATTAAATATTAAATATTTGGACTGTTTTTAAACTGTTCTGCCACAGAGCTTAATATGTAGGCTTGATGGCACTAGAAATACTGATGATTTGGTTTGCAGATTAGTAGTTGTTGTGGTTGGAAATATGTTATTACGCAAATGCCTAGATTATCCTGTTTATGAAAGGAGCTACTTTTTCACTAATCTCTTGGACTATGTTTTAAAGATGAGACATTCTTTCTAAAGAAGCTTACAACTGGAAATGCTTAGCAGTAGTATAGAATGTGTGTAAAGTCATGTTCAGTGCTAATGCTGTTTCACGGGGTTTCAGAAGAGCTCAGTATCTACTGTACAGTCTTTTAGGCAGCTAGGTCAGATCAATATGAAGAACAAACTGTGTAAACACAGGCCACCTCTTAAGAAATCCACTTTTTGCAGAAACACTCCACAGAATATACTTCTGTAAATTCTCTGGGTCAGGCACAAATGCATGTTGTTTACCAAGTAAGTGCCTTATATCCTGGGCTTAGAACTTTTTGGCTTATTATGTTTCCCCAAACTGCATGAGTTGCTGCAGTCATGATAGACAGAAACAAGAAGGATAAATCACAGCCAATGGTCACACACACAGAGACACAGACACAGGCACACGCACACGCACACACACACACACATATTGAGGGAGTGTGTATTTATGTGTCTTTAAAAAAATCTTAGAAGTTTTTACTTACAAAAGGCGCTTCAAAATTCTTGTGATATAGAAGTCAGTAACTGTGTGTCTAATGCTGGAAAATCTGGAACTATTTATTCCAAGAGGCAATGGAATTCTTTCTGTACTGCTCTACCTCCTGTGTTGTCTTCATGAAATTAAGTGAATTATTTGACCTGCTATTTTCAGTTGATATCATTGACATAGTTTTATGTCTTGTTCTTACTAAGGATCAAAAAATGCAATCAACTGCCCAAGTTCCTGAACCACAGATGCAGCGAGAACCACTGCTCGAAAAATGCGTATTGTAATGGAAACAGAAAGGAATTGTAGGAGATGGGAAATAAAAATATTAAAACTTTGTGCAAAATATTATTGGGAATCCAAATATATGCTGTTTAATCAAACTCATAATTATTTCTCCCTAATGAGTTTTCATTTAAATTGCTTCCCCTTCTGTCAATAGCCTTGAACAACATGCAAGGTTTTTTCATGTGAAAGAGCAGGAGAATATAAACGGAAGAAATGGCAAGTTATCAGACTGAGCAGTCCAGCCCAACGTTTTGTTGAACAGTGGCAGTATAGGCCACATGTTACATGGTAATGCCATAGTAAAGCATTCATACTCAGTGTTTCCCAGAAGAATAAAAGAAAACATAAAATGAGTGGGGAAAAAATATAGCTGGAAAAGAATGTCTTTTTTCCTCAAGTATTGAAGCTCAAATGCAGAGTTTGACTCTGCCCTGAGCAACACCCACTCCATTCTTACTAGAATATGTTTGTCAGGCCAGAGTGAGTTGCTATTTTTTATTATGTGGTAAAGAGTTCATTTTTAACTCTTTTTACAACATTAGAATGCGATTGAGTCTGAACTCAACTCTGTCTATCACGGCTTAAGATTCTGCAGCTAGTAGCTGTGTTTATATTTCAGGAGAGGGAAATAAAGCCAAAGCTGAAAAAGTTCAAACCAGTAACGTAACTAGTGTTTTATCAAATACAGTCCTTGGATTTCCTAAAGGGAGCTCTGGGTGCCCCTTCAACAGGATGGGAGAAGAGGGCTCAAAATTATATCTTGATGTTACACACCTATATAATTAATTTATTTTATTTTATCCCAGCCCACTCAATCACTATAGAGGGTGGAATGGTAGATTTTATCTTACTGGGTATCAAATAGGTAATCAAAGCTTCTCTTTAGTTAAAGTAGCCTTGAGCATTACTTCAAACACGAAGTCTATGACATCTGCTTAAAACAAATTTCTGTATTTACCACTAAGTCAACTAGACAGAATGGTTTGGTGATCATTGACCAGGATAACAACACACTAGCAAATTTTCATCTGATTGTCTATACTATGCATCTGACTTTTCTGTTTCTCATATTCTCACATCTAAATTTGGAAAATAAAAGATGCTGAATCACACGGTGGTAACTATGTTTGTAGGCAGACATACCTCTAAATTGCATAACCTCCATCTAACGTTGCTTACACAGAAGAAGTGGCTAATTTTTTAGTTAGTTAGACACACAGCACAGGGATCCTAAAATTTGCATTGTATTCACCATGCATCTTTGTCATTGAGCTGGATTATGTTTGGAAGGGCTGCCCCTTCCAACAGTGGTATATTGGGACAGTAGTATTAATGATGTATTACTTGCTTCTCGCCCTGCATCTTTAAGAGTCCAAGAAAAGACTGCCTGTCAATTAATGGAAGCAAAGCTCTATTGGACAAAAAGTCTTGAGAAATGTAAAGCCAATGATTATAGATGGCACTGTAGGAAATGTATTAAAGGTATATAAAACTCCTAGTGTTACAGCCTCTCCTGCTAATTGATACTACAAAAGTGTAAATTTCTAAGCTTTCCCATCGCTGTTGTACAACATTTCTAAGAAGTTTTCCTCTGCGCACCAGATAGAGGTTTTCAGTTAGCGTATGTATTTCTGAATGTTGAGCTACATACAGATTTTAGAAAGTTGAGCCTTTGATTTATTTCATATAGATAAGGAAATATGTAATACAGTCCATTAAGCATGTAATCCTGTATAACTGTGTCAGTATGAAAGCTCTTATTCCATTTCTAGTTTCTTCCAGCTTACCTACATTAACTTTTGAACTGTTGATGGCATCAGGAAATTATTGACAAGCTGACAGTATTCTATGCTGCAGTAACATCATTTTCTTGTTCCATGTAATGAAGATCTGTGCTCATAAATTTAAAGAATTACCAACAAAAGAGACCAAACCCTCACTGCAATTCACAGAAGATACAATGCAGGCGTACAATACAAACATGTTTGTTCTGCTTTACCTTTTACTCTGAAATTTGACAGAAGAACGAGTCAACACGTGGTCAAATATAGGAGGGAAGTGAGGAGAGGGCAGAAGTAACACATAGCAGGGAAATGTAAAGCTTAACATACAAATAATGCTGCAAACCCACAGTAAACAATTAGGATTGACTAGCTAATCTCCTCCGTAATCTTTCACAATTTAGATACAGTTCTTTCCTCTTATATATAAAAAACTTTTTTCAGAATGACCTTCAGCCAGTAGTCATTTTATACTCTTTCACTGAACGAAGACATAGTCCAGCACAAAAATATTTCATAGCAACTTCAATGCTGCTGTGAAAGCAAGTGAAATACAAACCTAAGCGGTCAGAACAACTGTTAATGTCAAAGATACATAAAAGCAAATTTTATAAGTCAGAACTCAAGTAAAAGAAACAAGATAAAGCCAAAATTGCATTGAGACAGCTACATAAAAGTCTTTGTAAGTCAAATGTAGAAGAGATTATGTGGTGTATCACAAAGAAGTAGCTTTTGGAAATAAATATGCATGAAATACAATACCCATTTCAGTGAATAATCTGCTTAAATTAAACAAATGTCGCCTGGTTACAGATAAACCATAATCATGGCTCCAGGAGGGTTTTTAAAAAAATATATGTAGATATTTTTGTTATACCTACAACTTCAGCCAAGACACTAAATGTTGTAAAAATAAACGCTGAGTCTGTTACAGACTGTCAAATGAAGTAGCTAAAAAGATACCGTAAAAAATTCTCAGTGAATTTGTGACATGCTTAGATGATGGGACTTTGAGCTTCTTTTGTACAGATAAAGGAAGTCCTTTCATACTCTTACATTTCTCATAATTATTTTGTGCTTCAGAATCAAAACAAGCATGATGCAATAAGACACCTGAAAAGAGTAGATTCTCATGAGAATTCATCTTATAAATGGTCTTTGAGGTTAAAGCTCTGAATTACAGTAGGATGCAGGACTCAGTCCTAACATGCTTTTCCCATGAAAAAGTGTCAGCATTGCAGGCCATTAAGTATGTGAATAAATGATGATTCTAAATAATCTAGTCTGAAATTCAGTTAAAGAACAATTGTTGCCTTATTTGCTGACAAAGTCACTGGAAATCAGAAGTGCTACAGATCCAGATCATTTGACTTCTGACTTCGAGTAACTCCAGTCACACATCCTGTTTGCTCAGCCATGCAGCATTATCTGCTCTCCTTTCAGTGCGTCCTTTAATACATTTGATAGTATATATTGACCAATTTTATCAAAACGGACCATGCATGGGCAGATATTAAGTTCTTGTATGACTTTAAAACATTTCATTAAAACTGGTGATATTTATTTACGAATACGCCTTCCGTTGCTCAGAAACTTGTATCTATTGCAGCAACTGATTTGACTGGGAAATCACATATTTCTCAGCGAGAAGGTTTAATTCTCCTAGTCACAATAGTTTCCTGCAGTTTCTTGGTGACTTTTTGTCATACTTAGTGTCATGATCTTCTTTATCTTTGATTACCATATGAAAGGCTTTTATTTTTGAAATTCAAGTTATTGAGCACACATTACATGATAAAACATTATAATACAGATTAAATATAACAAAAAAATTGAAATTTTACTTCAATTTTCACATGTTTTGGTTTGGAGAAGACCCTATTGAGTTCATTTCCATTGTTCCTCACTTCTTGTATGAATGAGAGAAGTAGTAGGCTCCTTAAGTTTATATCATCTAATCACAGGCCTGGCTCAGTGCAAGCTACTCAGATAAATTTACCAGCCGCAGCCACTCTTTAAATGTTTTGAGAAAGAGCTTTTTTTTTTTTTTTTGAAGATTCAGTCCACATATAGATTTGAATTTTGAGTTGCCAACTGTCAGGAATTCAAAATGGAAGGTTATAAATCCTACCAGTTGCAAAAACAGAAAGAAAAACTGTTTTTTCACCTGTTTTTCTGATAGTCAGAATCTTTTCTAGCTTGATAGGAGAATAGTATCTGTCTTGTTTCCACTGCTTCCTGTATTTCTGCCATTTTGCAACTGTTTAATACATCAAGTAGAAACTGCTGCTCTTTGCATAGTGAGCTGCAGTACTGAGAAATTTAATATGGAACACGATAGCCTCCTAGTTATTAACATTATAATTTCTTCCAGTATTTTACTGGTTGCTTATAAATACATTTTTGTTACAACATAATAGTGCATTCATGGTCATGACTGTATACAGGTAGGAGTTGATCACTTTTCTCAAATATTTGCAAGAAACATAAACAAACACCATGTGTTTCAAATATTTCACGAATACCTTTTTCCACTTCTGTGCATATGTTGCAGCCATTTGAGCCCTGTGCTTTTTCAAAATCCTACCACTTACTCTCTTGGTTTATGACAAATTCTTTGTCTTTCTGTAAAAACCAAAGATTTTTTTTCTCAACACTGACCCTCATATCTTCTCATCTCTGTGATTGTCAGAAGAACAATTCCATCTTTTAAATATATCAGTAAAGGTTTTGTGCTACAATCCTTGCTGTTTGTCTGCATTGCTAATCTTTATTAACTTGGCTACTTCAGAGGTAACTACTCTATGTCTTTTGCATACAGAAACACTTTGTTACTGAGTGGGTGTTCCATGCATGTGATATTTTCACTATTGTTTTGATATTCCAAACTCCCTTTTAAGAGAAAGGATTTTTCCAATGCTTAAATACCTTGCTGTCTTAATGTTTCAAAGTATGATTTGTCCTGTCCAGGCATTTTCATTAATAGCTAGCACAAGAGATGGGCCAGAGCCCAAAAATTTTGAATCCAACTCCTCTCCTTCCTCCATATTTCATCTTGCAGAAACTTATGAAAGCTGAATCCAGACATAGAGCTGAGTACTGCAAATTGGACAAACCCAAATCCCGCTTCCACCACCTTAGGGGTTTTCCAAATCCTGATCCAAAATGTGCTTCCTAGTCTTATTTTTTTTGACTCTTTTCTTTGTAAGATGCTTTAAACTTGCATATAGTTTCTTTCATGATACTTTGGCAGTTTAACATGATTTATTTTAGGTTTTTTCATGATAGTCTAAGCCTGACTGTAGAATCTGATGTTTGATAAGAGGAAAATGGAAGTGTAATTGAATCCCATTTGCATTACAAAAACTAAAAGCCACATAAAGAATTACCTATGGTCTACTGCCATAGAAGGAAAAATAAGACAAGACAAAAGCCTTGTAAATTAGAGATCTAAGGAGGCTAAAAAGTCTATGAGTTCTTTTGTTTGATTTGGGGGTTTTTTCATCAGTAAAGTGTATGTATGTGTATGGCCAGACTTCGCGAACGAAGATTTGGGAAGGGCTCCCTTCCAGCCTGCGCAGTGGATTTTTTA
>JAOXXN010000364.1:29148026-29167515 GCA_026770055.1 Myrmophylax atrothorax
GACCTCGTAGCATCCATATAAGGCTAAAATTCACTTGCATAGCTTCACAGTGTTTTTCTAATGTGGCTGTTAAGCACAACAATATATATGTGAGAGAATTTTCTTGTACATGGAGAAAAACCTCACATCTATTCAAAATGTATTGGCACTAACTTGTTTTGTTCAGATCTCTACTCCACAGTTCACATCCTTAATCCGTGTGCAAAAAACCCAGAAGCAACACCTAATTTCATTGTTTTACTTTGCATAAGGATTTTTAAGCCATAGTTGTGGCATGAATAGCTGTTGTGCTGCCAACCTTCAGGATCCACACAGCAAAAATCAAATGAAGGTTTTCTTTGTTACTTCTGATTTGGTGAGTTTGAAAAGCTGCTGAAACTAGTATTCGAGGTCTTGGTTAGGAAGCGATTATAATCAAAACTTTTATTTTTCATCAATGCTTTTCCCTTTACCACTACTTTATAGAAATTTTAAAGCTTTTAATATGTGGAACTACTACTCAGCTCTGAACCTCAGTGCTCTCAGTGGAATTTATCTCATTTTTTGCCAAGGCAAACTCCAGTGAGAACTAAATTCCAGACTATCATGCGTATGCATAGAAATGACCCAAGGTGATTAACTAGGGAATAAAACCAACATATAGTTTATATTTTAGAGCTCTAAATATGATGTAACACATGAAAAAAAGCCCCAAACACAGAGATTGATGTATTTATGGTTTCCTGGGTACCATCACTCTTTCAAACTCTTCTTATTCCTCCAATAAATTAGATTCTTATTTACAAAAACCTTAAAGAAGCACTTTTCATACCTGTAACTCAGCTTGCTCTGAAGTACAAAAACAAATACAATTTATAAAGTGTTCTAAAACAAAGACTAGATTCAAAGAAAAAGAAAACAAAAACAAACAAAAATAAAGAAAACCCCACAAACAAACAAAAATTTCTTCCTTAACTACATTCTTGTGAAAAGATCAAAGTCATATTCCTATGTACTTTTTCCAGTTTCAATGATCTTATCAACTCTGAAATACCTGAACAATAGTAGGCACCGATGGCAATCCTTGGAGCAACACTAGATTTCTAGAGGAAAACAGGGTTTCATCAGGGGCAGATGAAGGATCACATACTAAAGGCTCATCCTGAGTCTCATAATACCTTTCCAAGAAAGTGTGGAGCTCAGCTAGTGACATCAAGATGTGTTTGAGTGTACTAGCAGCCTGAAGCAACAGCCTCAGAGTAAGCTACTGCCCAGCATCTTCAACATTCACAACTTCAACAACATCCAGTTTCAGAGATGACTGAGAACACTTATCCTTTCAGGATGGTAACAGCATTTTTCTTGTATATTTTAGTTACAGATAAAAACCAAGTTGAAGCCCCAGAAAATCAATACCTACCCCCACCCAAACCTCCCTTCCCCACAAAACCCCAAACCAAATCAAACAAAAACCAAACCAACCCAACCCACATAAAAGCAAATAAACAAAAACCCAGTCCAAACAACCAAAACTGGAAAAAAACTCAAATAAACAAAACCATCATGACAGGAAACGAACACCTATGAAGCTGTTGTGCCAGTGCTGCCAGTGAGGAGAGCTGAAATCAGGGCCCCAAATTCCAGGCTGGCAACAGCTTGAAGCCTGTGGGAGCAGGGTATTGACTGCTCTCCTATAGCATGATTTTACCAACAATTGGAGCAGATTGGCAGAACAAGGCAAGTGCAACCAGGCATATCCTCTGGGTGCACAAGCACATGTGTATCAGAATGGCAGGCTTCAATAAACCCTAAATAATCAATATCCACTAATCTCTAATTATCATATTTGGCTGATGTAGTATGAGAGATATATCAAGAAACTGCCTTCTACACATATTCATTAGGAATTCAGATTTAGTAGCTGGTGGTGATGTTAGGATAATTAGAAGCAAAAAAAAAATGGAAGAAATGTAGGTTGCTATAGCAACCTATTCATCATGTTCTACAGTATAAACACCCAGATTAATTTACAAGATGCCAGGTAGATGTCTGCTTGGCTGACTGGGGTACACACAGACACCACCTTATTTGCTTTTATTAAGGCTTAATCATCAACATTAGAGCTTTCAAAGGATGTGTGCTATCACTGTCAATCACAGAGGAGCTACATGCTTTAAGGGGCAAATCCACCAGCACAGTCTGTTTGCACCTCTACCTGTTCTGCAGGGAAGGGAGAAGAATTATCTTCTTCCAGATGTAGCCTAAAGCCATTGCTGTGACCCTGGAGCTGAGATCATTCCTACAGGCCATCTGTGTTGTACAGGTCATAGTCTCCCTCTGTAGAAAGCCAAACACAGTTTCATGAATCTTAATTATATTTTTCCATAGGAAGCTGTTGGGGAAAGAGCCCTGTCCATGCAGCAGCCTTTGGTGCTGTTCAGTGGTACATGATGAACAAGGAGGATCCCTGTCTTGGTGCACGACTGGGGTTACACTTTGCATAATCTAAGAATCCATAAAGCCAGTGCCTCATTGAAAAAGTCCATTGCCTTTGGTAAAATTTTAAAATAGACCTCTAAAGTACCAAAGGTGGTGGGACAAGGAGCTAATTTTGTGCTGTGATGAGGTGCACAAAAAAAATCCAATGAAAAACTGAAGGGATGAGACTCAGCGCACACTGGATAATCAAATCAGAGCTGTCCCTCCAAAGTAGTAGTTAAATGAAGGTACAGTTTATAGACATACTGTGAATAACAGACAGAATCGAGCAGCCAGAGCATCTCTGTCATTGTTTTTCCTGCTAGTGAGGAAAACCCTCATGTTCCAACCTCTTGTTGCTGTCTTACATAACAGGCCCTCTGTTTCCATGCTCCATTTCCAACATCATTCTACCTGTATCTCCAAGAAAGCGCACAATGGAGGAAATCTTTTGGTCAATAGTAGCTGTGCCTAAGGAGAAACACCAAAGGTGCCAAGATCTGTCTTGATAAGGCCCAAGAGCTCAAATAGGATTAAACATACAGCCTTAGCAAAGTTATTTGTAACTGCATGTTGCTACATGTTGCATCAAACAACCTACCTCCCATATATGCCTGTGTGTTTCTGCTGATGGTCCTGACCACCATCCCACGCTGACCTGCACCACTGCCTCCCTTGTGGTCCCGCAGCTGTTTGTGCAGCTGTGTGGAGACCCAGATTGAGGAACTGATTCAGCAGCATGACTGTGTGGTCGCACAGGGCTGTATGGGGGCCACCGGAGCACACATGAAAGCTCAGAATCTTTGCATAGGTAAACTTCAACTAGGTTGAGCAGCATTTCTATAAGATATGTTGGAGTCAAAGTCTTGACCTCACAGTGCTCACTTCCATCTGTCTACCCACAGGTGTTATGTGTAGACCTTCCTTTTAGGTTTTTTTTCTGACAAAATCTCCAAGATCCAGTGAACTGAAGGTATCAGAATATTTTCAACCAGCCTGGAAAGACATAGGAAAGATAAAAGGAAGGACATCCATTGTGCAAAAGAATAATAAGATGAGTGGGTAATAGAATAGGTAGGTAAATATCATCTAACTCAAAAAAAAAAAAAAAGAGAAAAGAGAAGCGATGTTTCTGAGTCATCTCTATCTTAAAACGCACATGGCTTGCTCTGCTCTGCCCTCAAAGCTCCTAACACCAATGCAGCAGTTTGGCCACATTGAAATGAAGATTTTGCTTTTTACTTCAACAGCCTTGTGATTTAAAGAGAAAAGGGATCAACGGACAAGACAAAAATAGCTAACCAACAACCAACAAGCAATTACACAAAGCAGATTCAATCTGCCATGACCATCTTTCCTTTCCAGGAGCCATCTTTGTGATGTGGGAGCTCAAAGCAACATATAGCATACTCCCTCTTGAGTTGCTGAAAAAATGCCATATACACACAAGATCCTTTTGTAGAAATATGTAAACATCTCTATTTCTCCAGCATGAGCAGCTAGATGCATTATGCTTCCCAAATTTTACTTTAACTGTCCATATATTGTGTAGTATTGAATGGGTAAATTTTTTTCTGACTATTCTGAATTAAATAGACCAAGACTCAACACATATCTTAAAACTGCTATAGTTTATTTTTAAGGATGAAGACAGGCCATCAAACTATCCACAGGAATTTAAAAAAAAATTCGTCAGGGACTCAAAGTCTTTATTTTCTTTCCATTCGTATAATTTTGGTTTTGGCTTAACACTTAACAAAATAATCAGTTTAAAAGAATATCTTTTGCATTTAAAGTAAACAATGGTTGTTGTACAAAGACTTTTAATTTTTATTCTCCTGTCCTTTGCCATTTTATTTCCTTATTCCAAATCTCTCATAATAACATTATGCCTACTCTGGAAACAGAATCTGCTTTTCTAATTCAGTTTTTTTTGGAAAACAGCCAGTTCAAGTCATTCCATTTCAAGTCTTTGCCTCTCAAGTTTTCCAAACATTTTACTATTTTAAATGGATTTTTAAATTAGATTTAAAAAGTGGAGAATTAGAAGAAAAAATAAATATAATTAAAAAGAGATGCGTTCTGGTTTGGAAAATGAAATAAAATGCTCACAGCTCACAGAAAATCAAGGAATGCTTCTCAAGCCCTCATTCTAAACTGAATTAGGTTCATAATGCAAAAGAGGGTTTGATACTTTCTGTCTAATTAATAGTATAACCTAGCCCACAAGACATACACATATCCCCTAACTGGGAAACATTTTGCTTAGTTCTTTATTTAGCATTTCATAAACATTGGGCCAATTTCATATTTGGGGTAACTTTATTGAAGCCAATGAATAAAGCCAAATATCTAATTAACTGTAAAACTTTGGCAAGTATACAAGTATTTGGCAAGAAAATATATATTCATCAAACAGTGCTGTACATATGATGAATTACAGAATTATGTGATAAACTTCCTTTATTATGCCAATAAAACTTTTAGAAATTATTTTGCTCTAAAGCAAGTTTCACTTTTGGAGAACAAACAACACAGACACCTGGCAAAAAGGGATTCATGACATCTGGTCAAGGAGACCTGCCTTATTATGGTTTTGACATGTATGAACACAGCAACTGCAAAGCCCTTCAGCAGAATATTTCTGTCCTATGAGATCAATTTAGCTGCAAATACACCACCAATTTGAATCCAAGCCCCATAAATGCCAGCAAAAAGATTTATCATTTCTTTCCTCACAGTGTAGATGACTATGAACAGAGCAGACCTCTACCACAACAATTTTTAGAAATACTACTACACGTAATTGAAGGCTGGTTAATATAGTATCTGTATATACTCATTGATTGAAATGATATAACTTGAAAGTAATGTCTTTAACAGAGATGGTTTGGCTAGAGTATGTTATATCACTGTGTGGTGAAATACTGTCTTTCCTAAAAGAAAATTCTCTCCTTATCATATCTACTAGTACCTGTCAAGACCAATATCCTGAAGCAGACTTGACAGGCAGACCAAAAAATGGCTCTGAACTATGACACAGTGCATTAGAAACTGTGAGCTGAGCCATGGGTAGTCTTGAAAGTTGCTGTTCCCCCACCTTACAAAAACTGCAATTACTATTGAAAACAGAGAAACTAACTATGGGCAACAATATTTGCCTTTCCTGAGATCTGACCTGCAGAACAGCTGACTTACTTAAAAAATGAAACACAATAATGAATATGGTAATAGAAACCTCTTCACATTTATATGTTCTAATAAATCTTCTGCATCCAGACAGACAACAAATTCTGTGGTTACTACTTGTAATGGACTAGTGAAAAGAAAACAGATACATTAAAAAGTATTAGAAGAGGTTTTCCTCCTTTAAACATTTGACATAAATATTTGACAATGTTTATTTCCTATCTCTCTTATTCTGTTTCTCTTTTAAATAGAATGATGTTCTTTTGGTAAGTAGAAACACACTAATAATATATTCCCATAGCTTAATATTTTTATCAGAATTAATGCTTTATTGTGGACTATATTTACTTATTTTAAAGTATTGTTTATGTATGAATATTACCTTGTACTGCATAAAATACTTAATCACATACTCAAGTATGATGTATGATGAGACAGTAGATAGTCATGCACTGGAACTAAGTCAGGTTTCAAAGGGTGTTTCCATTTGACTTCTCAAGTCTACTGATGAAAACATTCTTCTACAACAGGCAAATATTTTATTTTCAGTCACTGCACAGAAATTTTCTAGGCTATAAAAACTCTGTACCTAATAAATATGTGAGATTTGCATCTGCTCTGCCATACGGTAAGGAGTGATTCCAAGGGATCACTATTGACTAACACCTGCTATTATCTCCATGGTGTTTCTTGCAAGTTTTCAGTAGGGAAAAGACTCAAAATGTCTGCTTGTATTGGCCTGTAGAGTCTCCTCCTATGTGCAGAGGCTCTAAAACAGTGAAGCATCATTTGGTACTTTTGTTGTGGTTGCTCGTCTGCCCCTGACTATCCCCATGAGGCTACAGCAAGTCAAGGAGATGGGAACTGAGTCCAGCAGGGATTAGAGAGCTGTGCATCTCCTCAGCTTTTAGGATGGGACTTGCGCTACTTCAGTTTGGAGGCTGTCTCAAGTAAAATAGGGTTAGGGGGGCTGAGCAGGTGGAGGAATTGCACAGGTGTCTCTTTACCATCCAGCCATTGGACAGGTCTTTGTAGGAGCTGTGGTGTGAGGTGAGCTCGTTATATAAAAAATGTTAAAGTGCCATGCTCTTACCATCCCCTGTAAGTGATGTAGCTGGACTATAGCTCTGAAAACCCTCATGGAAGTCTTACATTAGAAAAGCTACTGTGGTTTCACTTTAATATAGCTTTTGTCTTTCCAGACATCAGTTCCATAAAACAGATGATTTTTTTTGTTTGTTTTTTGTCTCCTAGGATGCATTATTTTAGTCTTGCTATAAAATATTTCCCTAATGCAATTTAAATTTCAAAGTAGCATAAAAGTTAACAGCAATATTTTTACAATGGTAACTTTCATTGCATATATATTAGAATATTGAGTATATGTGTTGCAACTACAATATCTTTAAAATATGTTACATAAAAGAAGTGATTATAACTTAAACATCAAAAACTATGTTGATGATGCAAAGAAAACAAAACCAAAATAGAAAACCCCACAAATCTCTAATGGGGAGGGGGGGAGTGAGGAGGATGGGGGAAGGTGGAAAAAAATATGGGTTAGATCCTGTAGATCCTAATGAAGGGGTTCTAGCAGCAAGTCTAATGAGCAGGCTTGCACTAGCATTTCAGTAATTTTGCACAGACATAAAACTAATTTGCTGAATTGGGTTTCTCCCTGTCCCTCAGGATGAACTGTGTCTGTGCTGTGAGTTATAGGTAAGGGTCGCTACCAGGTCCTGTTGCTGAAAAATACAGTAGTAGCTAACTTGCTACTAGAAAGATGCAGTTCAGATGACAAGTGCCACTTGGGACGGATCAGAAGAGAATTGTAGAAGTCTACAAACTATGTATAATTTTGACACACCATGTTTCTTAGCAGCACTTTGGGCAGCAGAATTACTGTTTCCTCACCTTCCATTGTTGATTCATTTATTTTGCTGTAGGGACTGCACCCATAGCTAAATTTGGGGTTTCATCAGATGAATTGGGCAAATATCCACCTCACCAACCACACTAAAACTTCATAAAATTTGGTTTAAACAATGCATTTTATCTGTAACAATGATTAAACATTAGAGTCTAGTTTCTGAGATCTGTTATTTCCTCTAAATGCTAATTATTGAGGTGTTTATCTGCAAAGAGACAAACAGTTCCTGATTAAACCATAATTCATCCTTTTTCTTCTTCCTGACTTAAAACTAAATTCCATGTTTAAGATATTCAAAATATTACATAATGGCATATAGTATCTAGAGACTATGACTTACTGAATAATTTGCACAATAGCAACAGAGAAGAAAAAAGAATACCATCTAGGGCAGATAATATATACTTCACTCACACATACAAAGTAACTAGAAGGCTTCAGAGCTGTACAAATAGGTAAAAAATCATCATCACCATGGCTTGGCTTCAGGAACAAAGATTTGGGAAGGGGTCTACCCACGTGGGTGTACCCTTTGAGCCTGCACAGTGGATTTTTCAGGTGAGGCACAGCGTGCACAGAACTGGCCCCACCCTTTAACTCCTAAGGTTCATCTGCCACCACCAAGTGAGCTTGGACTGTGACAGTGAAGTTCTCAGGACTAGAACCTACAGCACCTGGTGTGATGTTCCCAGGAGGTCTTCCATCCAAGTACTAAGCGGGGCTAACCCTGCTTAGCTTCTGAGATTTGACGAGGTCTGGTGTCAGGATGGCATGGCCATAGTTACAAGAAAACAGTAACAGCAAGGAATATGACAATAATTTCAATAATGAGATAAGAGTTTAAGCGCCAATATCTGTATTTTGAATTGGGAGAGGAAGTAAGAAACATTCTTCCACAGATTGCAATTGTGACTTTTCACATGCACAGTCCCTCTTTTGAGTAAACTTGGGCTTTGACAGTAGTGATTCTGTAGCCCTCTTCTCAATAGGTGACTCATGGTGTTTCATTTTCTTAATGAAAGACAAATACAAATGTTCTAAGACTGAGAGTATGTTTAAAAAATGGCACCTGATAGGCATACATAAATCTTATTCGCAAACAGGGATTTAAAGAGTATGACCCATGCATCATGTTGAAAAAAGGTAATGTGCTGGTTTAAAGGTAAACTGGCAGGAGAAATGAACTCAACACAAGAGAGATTATAAGTCAGGGTTGCAATTTAATAACAATATTACAATAAATGCAATGGCACAAAGAGAAACTGGTTTTAACCCACAAAACCCAGAAGTATGACCCAGCCCCCTGGGGCACAAACCCCATGCGGCTCCCCCAAGTCCAAAGTAAAAGGAAGCGAGAAGACCTGTTGGTGCAGATGATGGTCCCAGTCTGGTCGAGAGAGGTGGTCTTAGTCTGGTTGAAAGTGGTGATCTCCTCCTGTCAAGGTTCTGGTCCTCCTCTGGATCCAATGAGTTGTTTTCCAAGGTCTTCAAACCCCCAGATTATGTACCCTCAGGTCCAAGTGGGAGTACCCAGTCCTTTCCCCAGTGTGGGGAGTTACACAATGGGTCATCTAACTCTGTGAGTCATGGGATATTTTGGAATCATTGATGACCCCTTAGCAGATGTGAAACCTCAGGCTGGGTGTGAAGGTGCTAACAACTCCCTGGAGGGGAGTTATCACAGCTCTTATCTCACAGGTGTCTTTAACACCCAGCCCACATCCTGAGGAACCAGGTGTGCCCTGGGCTGCTGCAAATGGTCCATTGTTCTTGGAAAATGAATAGAGGGGGTAGAATACATAGCTTTGGTCTCCCCCACACAGTGATAGACTGGTCCTACCTGCTGAACTTGGACAAATGGAAACACAAATATTTTCATCATGTGATATTAGAGGGAAGCATGAGAATAGCAGCAACTTATTTTCTGACAGTATTTAGCTCCTTCCACCTTTAATGTAAATTAATGGGGGAAAAAAATCTGGTACTTGTAAAACACTCTTCCACTTTGGAACTGCAAACTCTTAACAACTGCCTTTAAAGAAATTTATTCATTAATTTGAGATCAATTTCTTGTTGATAAAGGGAGGAATAAACATATTAGATAAACTCTGAGGTTTATAATGTCTTCCTAGAGTAGAATGAGCTTTTTTTCTCTTTGTCTTCCCTTTATATTTTATCATGACATGGGATCTTGAGCTTTCTCAATTATTTCTTTCTTTCTTTACTTCTCCCTCTTTCCTATCCCTATCCTCATCCCTATCCCTATCCCTTTCCTTCCTTCCTTCTTGCCTGCCTGCCTCCCCCTCACCCCTCCCTCCTTCTCTGCCTTTACCCTCTATTTTTAACATAAATATTTCCCTTTTAGTTTTCCTGCCTTCAGCAAGGCTTAATGTTTCAATCCTTTATATAGTCCCTTGTTGTTAAAATAAACACATACATATCTTCATGAGGTAACTGAGGGAGATGGCAAGCCATCAGAAGAATAGAAGGCTTAATTTGTTTTTAATAAACCTCATAATTGTGGATATTGTCTGAAATTACACAAGTCTCTGGAAAGTTCTTTTCCCTTGTCTGAAATAACTTCTGACCAGAGTGTTATCTTCCTGTTGCAACCAATGGCACCTTGCCTTAATGGTCTGATCTGCTCCAGACTGAGGCTGAGCCATTCTAGAGCAGAGGAACCCATTAAAATCTATGCTGTTGCTTTCAGAATCAGAGTTTCTAAGCCCAGACCACAGGGGATTTGGTGTACATTAGAGAATTCATTGAAGGTTGTGACCAGTACAGAGGGTTAGGCTGGGTGAATACGTGAATCTTAAGATCAGTTTACTAAAGCAAAGGGAAATGGTTAATATAAATTTCTTCAAGGCAGTACCCGGCCTCTATGAGGGAGACAGTGGAGTTTGCACTGTCAGATATATGTCTGCCATTTTTTCCCTTAAAGCTGATGAGCACTGCCCAGCCAGCACACACCTTTCATTTCTCACCACTTAGGAAACACTTGGCATGCAATAGCCCTTTTCACAGATAACAATTTTACTTTTCTCTTGTCTCCTTCCTGTGAGCCTTGTAGGCTTTTTTCCTACCCCTAGTTCTTGCAACGTGGAACTTAAACGCAAAGTCCTTGAGTGCAGGATGCACTTTTGAACCCATGCTGTTGGGTGGGTTCCGAATTCTGAAAAGTGATTTCACCGATCCTGTGTCTGAACCAGTCCTAGCCTTGAAAACCATTCTGAGTCGATTAGGCGACAAGTCTGAGGCTGAGCCAGCTTGGATCTGCTCTATATTGGATGATCCATGCCTGGTGTTTACACCAACACAGCAGGATTTAAATACAACAGAGTGTTGTAACTTCAGTCTGTGAGAGCAAGAAAGAAAGTTCTTGTATTCACATGCCTCTCCTGGTGTGTATTTTCATATGAGTAAGTGGAGTGAGAGATAGGACTGATCTGAGTTTTATAAGGCACTGTTATAACATGTTACAGGGAGCTCAGCATGCACCACGTTGAAGTGATAGAGTCAGCTCCATCCTCTGCCAGCAACCCCCTTTCCCGTCCCTCCAGCTGGCTGCTGCCCTTCTAGGAGGAGAAATGAGCTCACGTTTGGCACATTTCTCATGGGATACAACTTCCAGTCCAGCTTCGGGAATGGTTGTTTAGCTCCTAATGTTCTGAGATGGCTACTGCTTGATTCCTCCCTGTGTTGATACAGGCTAGAAGCTGTGTACTTCTACTGTAAGTTTTAAGAGACTACATATATACAGCACAGCTTTATGATTTGCTTCAGGGCAGTAGGAATCTCTTGAAACTATGAGGACAGCACTGGCAGAGCCCCAGACACCACCTTATGTGTGGAGATGTTGATGTCAGAGGGTGCAACTGGGTACAACACAGACTACAGACATTGTGTTTTCAGAATGACAAGAGTTCAGTGTGACACTTTGCCCTGTTAATTGTGCAATAGCCATATCAGGTCATGGTAATAGTTAGGAGGGTAGGAGAGGTCATATCCCCATTGATGATCCTTTGCTTTCCTGTGCAAAAAGAAAACATGGTATGATTTTCTTTCTTCTGTTCTCTTAGTAATGAGACTGATTGTGTCTTGCACAACTATGCTGTTAAAAGTAAGAGAAGACGAAAAGGAGTACTGCACTGAAGAGGACTAACACAGCAAATTTTACTTATGTCCCTGGGAACTGAGCTCACTGTATGCATATCAGGTGTTTTCCTTCAGGGTAAAGAAAAATCATCCACCTAGTGCTCTTTCCCTTGTTTGTGTTCTAGGGAGCATAATAAGCCTTGGAAAACTTCAAGACGATCTTGGTGAGATTTCCTCTTCTATCCTCATCAAGGGGTCTTCCCCTGTTTCTTTTAAGTGATGAATGACTTGCAGCAAAAAGAAAGAGTAAATTAAAAATTACCCAGAAGGTGATTCAGACTTTTCTGTGTATTCCTTTTTCAGAGATTGAAAAATTAAATCCTGGCCCATTTATCTGCACTAGCAAAGTCTGAGCATAAAGTAATTACCCAAAGTACAGAATATACACACTCATGCGTGTATGCTCCTGCGCCAGTGCCTCCCTGGATGTGTGGAGACACTCAAATCAAGGGTTCCCTGTGACAGGAGTTTTCCACAGGAAATACTCTCTTGAACCCTTCAGAGGCCTATTGCTTTGTCTTCAAGTGAAAAGGAGGCAAAAATTCCTAATTTCCAAAACTGTGGAAGCCTGAGGCAAGTGGGCTGGTGCTGTTTAGCTCACAGTCACATACCCAATAGGAGGGAGCTGCTGCCCTCCCAGGAGCAGGGGTGACAGTGTACAAGGAACAGCTCCTTTCACCTCAGGATGTCTGATGCTCATTGCAGCTGCTTTTTCTTCCAAGTTGTTTGCCTGAGAAAACAGTGTTTGAGCAGTACTTTGAACAGACATGTAAGGCATCCTTTTGATTTGGCTACATGGAGCAGCATGCAGTTAATCATGGCAGCAATTGCACCTGTGTTCATTCAGCATCTCAGGTGTGGTGAACAGGTCTCCAGCTTGGGCACAAGGGCATTTTCTCTCTTCATCTTTTAACTTCTTTGAGAGCGGAATTTCCATTGCTTTGGTAAGCATAACAGGTAAAGAGGTTTTTCTGGTTTGTATGGTCCCTTCAGAGGCTGGCTTGGTGGCAAGTCTGGTGGCAGAAATCCTTTTTTTGCTTATACATGAGATACAGAAAGGACAAAGGGAAGACAAGATAGTTACCATTCCAGCTAAACAGTGTTCATCTATCCTGACCCTGAAGGTAAACATTGAGAAAAGAAAATATGTTGGCATTCATTCCTATGAAGGGATTGGAAGAGTTGGTAAGGCTGGCTTGGGGACCCCTGCTTTCAGAAGGTGCTTGAAATGGAGAGATAGATACCTCCTTGGATCTGCATTTACACACACTCTTTTCTATGTCACACTAACAAAAAGTAGGATTCTGTACAGATAGTACTATTACAAACAAAATTTTAGATTCAATTTCAGTATGCGACTGAGATTTATTTTCTTAAGGCTGAACTTCTATTATAGACCTCAGGATGTGAACAGAGGTCTTGCTACTCTCATGTTTCTCCCTCTGTGCACTCACACACATGTGCACAAACATGATTTTAGAAGAAATGTGGTTCTTACAAGAGAAGGATATGGCTCCTGGATGTCCACGTAGCTGTTGTAGTTTAAGGATGTGTAACATCTATGTGTTTCAAATACTGTTCCAGACAGTTTAAGTGATTTCTACGTATAGTGTGTTACTGGAAAGGGTAGAAAAACCTCTTAATACATCATGAATTTGGAAATTATGGTTAAATACCAAAGCTGCAATTTTTTTTAAAGGATCAAACAGGATACCTAGTTCTTTTAGTCTTCCTTGATTATGTCAGATTATTTTTGTTGTATTACAAGAAGTCATTTCTTTGACTTTTTTTTTTTCTTCTTTAAGTATCTTCACCTGAGTCTACTGACTGTGATCTCATTTTTCACAAATCATCCTTTGCATTCTGGTACAATTTCACAAAGTCTTCATCCTCTTCATCCTCTTTCTCATTAGCCAACTCTTGGGGAGTTCTCCTGCCCATTCTCACTTTAGATGAGGGGTTAGGTGGTAGCTATGAGATCACCAAGATCAGGTTAAGTGTACATTAAGATAGTAGGGGATTAAGAAAGAGCTGGGTTTGATTAGTACTAGCAGATCTATCTGCTTTATGAAGGTAATTGATAAGCAAATTGCTTGCAGGTGACATTTCCGAATTGACGCTCTTGATGTCAGGACATCCCGAGTTTTGTGTGGATAAAGCAGTAGGTGTTTCCTGAGAAGCTGAGGCTGAGATCCACCCTAGAATGGACAGAAAGGGTAAGGCGGGTCTTCAGGTACCAGAAGCAAGGCAGGATGACTGCATTTTGCATCTTTGATGTACACTGGAATTTTGAGAAGCACCAATCTGTCGTACTTCTGGCAGATTTAAAAGATTTTTTTCTAAGAGGGGAGTGTTACTTAAAGGAGGCTTTAAGTAATGTCAGCTTTATTCCTTGAAGCTTTAGGTGTATGTACACACCTCTACTTTTTTTTTCTCCTTTTATTTCCCCTTTCTGTTTACTCTTTATGACAGAAACTGTAGGACTTCAAAAGAATACTGTAGGAGTTCTTGTGTTGCAGAACTCTTGACTGTCACTTTAATGTAAGATCTTAAGTTTAGTCCATTTCGTTGAAAGTGACTAGAAATTATTAATAATTACCCTTATAAGCTACTTTTGTAAAATCTGTGCTAAACAGTGAATTCTTAGCTAGTAATTTTATATATTCTTTGAATCTGGAATTACCCTGTAAAGGACAGTTGTCTGTAGATTTAAAATTACTTTTCAGGCATTACTAGAATTTCAAGCTCAGTCTTAACCATGTAGTTCACAAGAGGGAAAACCACTCTATTTTCTTTAACATTAAACATAGATAGAGTGTGAAATTAATTATATTTATTCGACTTGTTAGAAGAAAACTCAGGGCCTGTTCCAGTTTGAGATCACATGTTTTCTGGGAACATATAGGTCTTACAGCGAATCTTGGAATGCAAGTATCAGGCTCATGGATCTCCTCTGGGTGGGATTACACTTTATGTCAGAAAAAAAATGGACCTTTTGAATGTCTAACTGTGCTGATGCTTATCATTTGTGGTGAGGTAAGAGTACTTGGTTCATGTGACTTTACCTTGCAACCTTTTTTAATTCTGTCTTTGGGCTTTCAACCAGTGATGAATGATCAGGACATGCACCCATATGGAGTTTGAAGGTATTTGTTTTCTTTTAAAGTGGAAGCACAGACATGTATTTTTTCTTTAAGAGACTAAAAGTGCAAACACACATTTTCATTTTATAAAAACTACCCTCAGGTGAAATGGCAGTCAGGTGAAATAACCTTAGTAAATTGTTGTGTCTTCTCCTAGCTCATGTGAAAATGTTAATGAGATCTAGAGATTGGTTCACATCTAGCCATAGCTGGAATTTGATGACTTATGTAACTTTAATTTTTACATTTACCCTTGCAATTATTGAGTTGAAATTAAAACTTTTTGCATTTTAATGAAAGTAAGATAAAATTAGAGTGTCAAATAATTGTCTTATGCATATTAGACAAAGCCAGTATCATCTCTCACAGACTACATTAATTTTCTGGTTTTGCTTCCAAATACAATAGTCAAGACTGTTATATTTCACCATATTTCATTACCAAACTTCTAAAAAGCTTCACTAAAGGTAGAATTATTTCAGTGTTGAGCTACGGCTGTGTCTCAGATAATCCCTTAGGTTGCCATTGACCAGGAGACCCTGTTTGATGCAAAGTTGAATATGAGTCAGCAGTGCCCTGGCAGCCAGGAGGGCCAACCGTGTCCTGGCACAGCATCACCAGCCAGTTGCGGGAGGGGATTGTCTTGCTCTGCTCTGTACTGGGGCAGCCTCACCTTCAACATTGTGTGCACTTTTGTGCACTGTAGTATGGGAAAGATGTTAAGCTCTCAGAGAGTGTCCAAGGGAAGACAAGGAAGATGGTGAAGGGCCTTGAGGAGAAGCTGTAGAGGGAGTGGCTGAGGGCAGTTGGTCTGTTCAACCTGCAGGAAGACCTCATTATAGTCCACAGCCTTCTCACAAAGGGAAGCGGAGGGGCAGGCACTGATCTCTTCACTTTCATTACCAGTAACAGGATCTGATGGAATGTCCTGAAGTTGTGTCAGGGGAGGTTTAAGCTCAGTATCAGGAAAAGGTTTTTCACACAGAGGTTCGTTGAACACTTGAACAGGCTCTTCAGGGAAATGGTCACAGCACCAAGCCTGACAGAGTTCAAGAAGCACTTGGATGGTACTTTCAGGCACATGGTGTGACTATTGGGATGTCCTGCACAGGGCAGGATATTCTGCATCAGCATATTCTATGATTCTGTGAAAGGTGAAGTTGATTTGTGTAACATGGGCTAGCTGTGACACCTGCTGATGTTTCTCTGTTGAAGGGGTGCCATTAAAGCCTTTGTATCATGTTGAGTCACTGTGTCATGTTTCAATTTTTTCTTAAGATCATCTTGGAAGGCACCTTTCAATATGACCTTTCATAGTTTCTAACACAGCAGCATAATTTCAAAGCACAATTTCTAATGCCTTTAATACTCCAACTCTTTCTTTTAATCAGAAACAATTCTATGTTCCATTGTTGTCCAAAGTGCTCCTTTAGAACAGTCTTCATTATCCTCAAACTGAGGCAAAGTAGGATATTCAAAGAGTAAAAGTGAATTCATACACCAATCACTACTAACGAACTGGCTGCCAATCGGTACACATGTCAGAGAAGAACAGATTTATTCAATTCAATTTATTCAGTGCTTTCAATAACCAGGATGATATCCAGTAAAAAGAGAAGTTAAACTAGTAATGGTATTTCTTGACTTTTAAATCTTTTTTTCCTGATTTTATTTTCTTCTCCCTCTCCTCAGAGCTCCAGAACAGCTCGCTCAGAGGAAGACCGAGACTCACTGTGGGATGCCTGGGGCTCATGGAGTGAATGTTCACGCACTTGTGGAGGAGGGGCTTCATATTCCCTGAGACGCTGCCTAAGCAGCAAGTAAGAAGTTCAATGATTTTTATATTATTGATGGGAAAATTCAACATACTTGTATGTATCAGACCATAAGAAGCAATCAGTAGAAGGCTTGATCTATGTTGAAATTTCCAACTCAGTGTCAAAAAAGAATAGTGTTTTTTAATTAAGACAAGCAGCCAACATGCTTGATAAGGCAACACCCTTTAAAATATAGTGAGAACCCATGGAGATAAAAAAAGTGGCCTGGACAGCTTGCAAGACTGACAGCAACTGCACTTTCACCCTGCACTTTCACCATTTAAGCGGTGAGGCTTCTTCTGTACTTGTATCAGAAACAGATAATTCACTAGGTTTAGTAACCCACAGTCTCAGCCACACCAACTCTAAAAGCATCACTTTGATCAAATGTGGCACCCTGAGCTACATAAGAAAGAGTGACAATTCTGTGGAGGATATCTTACAAATTAAATTTTAGGTGGAAGTCTTCCGTAACAGCAAAGCCCCTCCCAACATGAGGACCTAATTCAGTAAAATGGCCTAATTCAGAGGTGAAGTCTGGGTACCCAGTCAGGCATGTGGGATTTTATGCCTCCCCATTTACTAGCTTGCAACGGAGGATGAACAAGTAATTTCAGTCTGTAGTTGTGATGGTTTCACCTTGGCTAAATGCCAAGTGTCCACCCAGTCGATGCAATTCCCCCTTTTCCCAGAGGGAAGAGAAAACAAAAAACCCTACAAACTGCAATTTACAGTAAGGCAGGTTATATTTACACAGAAAAAGAGAGGAAAAAATGAAAAGCAATACACACATACACAAGGGTAAAAGCTAACAGCAAATTTCTACTTCCCCATAAAGCAGAGATGAGCGATCTGCCCAGCTCCAACCCAGCAATGGCTGTCCCAAGGGCAGCCAGCACCAGAGTGAAAGCACCTCCCTTCCCCCTTCTCTTTGCATCTGGGTTGACATCATATAGTATGAAATATCTCCTTGGTCAGTTTAAGTCAGCTGCCTTAGCCTGTGTCCCCCTCTGTATCTACTGGTATAGAAGCATAGCACTGCAGAGCATGCTGTGAGAAGCTAAAGTCTGGCCCAACTAAACCCAACAGTAGTATGTATAAGTTTTACTTGCAAAATATTTCTAGCAAATATTGTTTCAGTCTGCTTTAGGAAAAAATTTACCAGCACTAAACATGGTATATGTGACAAATATTAACAGATTTCTGATAAAGTATATGAAGGAAAGCTCCAGACCCAAACTTTATGGCTCTGATACCTTATATATTGTGGCATAAAAAATGTAATATAATTTTTCATGTCTTTCTTTTGTATTTTCATTCATATGCTTACAAAACTGATGTTAATATAACAAACCATGGCCATACAGTCCAAATAATTTCTTGTGTATGACATTTTGATACATAATGTTGTTTAGTGAAGAAAAGAAACAGCACAAGGCATTGAATCATAACATCAGAATACAATATTGTGTATTTTAGCTTTATCTGTGGACAGTTTGGTCTCCTAGTACCAGCATTTAATGAGTTGACCACATGCAAAAATTCACTGGCAGAAGACAGGCAAAGGCATCTACTGAAACGAGTGGAAGACCAGCACTTTTCTATTCCATTCCCATTGATTTAAAAAAAATCAAACAATAACTTCGTTTTAATTGTGGGGCCAAATTCTCATTTCTTGTCAGTTTTGTAGCAAACTCTGAAATCTGAAATTGCAGAGATTGGAGCTTAATTTTGATCACAGTATATTCTTTCCATATTTAAAAAAATAAGTGACCTGGAAGATGTTACTTTAATGTAAACATGAACCCAGGCATATCAAGAGATCTGGGAAATTTGAGTAGTCCAAGGGCTTGCTGACTATACCTCTGCTCCCTCACTGAGAACTGCCTCAGTAGTTTCTAGTGGACAAGTCTTGGGTTCCGAGTAGTAGTAGTCATAGTTCTCTGTAGTATGTGCGTGTAAACTACTCCTTCTGGCCTCTCTTTGATTCTTGTACTATTCAGGATGTCCCTGAAGCTTCACCAGTGAAACAGGGAATAAACTCACAAAACACACAAACTTGTTTTTTATACAATACCTTACTACCGTCCCATTAGGACACAAGCAATGCTTCCTGCCTTAGGAAACCAACTGCTAACTATTTAGACATGGAAATCCACTGTTTACAGGACAGGATGCAGGGGATTAATTAGGTGCATCGCTCTTGGTAGTCAGTAGCAATAACATTGGATGTGTAATTAGCGCTATATGAAATGTGGGATGGGTTTTCCCTTTTCCTGGTCTGTGTGAAATTTTTACTTAAAGGTTTAAATGGTTCATTTTTCAGCTAAGCAAGGATTTTAAATTACTAAGAAAGAGACAGAGAGGGAGCAGGGGAAGGAAATTCGTCCAAGGCTTGCAAATAAGCCTGTGCATAAGTGCTTCAAACCTGGCAAGTTTAGAACAAAATGTCCACCGCTGTGGGACAATTTCTTGGTCATACAGTTTGTTTTCTATAATTTCACTACAGCATGAAGGAAGATACTAGTTACTTTTGGCAAATGAAAACTGGCAACACAGCTAGATGTTTTGGAAAAAATTGATCCTAAGTATTTCTCATTCTGGAAGGAATGTTCATAATGCCTTGTATCTTTCAGTTCAAGAGTGGTCCCATGGTGTAAAGGAGAGCACTCTGGACTCTGAATCCCAAGGTCCTGAATTCAAGTCTCAGTGGGGACTGTCCCCTGGCAGTTCAATGCCTCCCTGCCATCCCATCCCGTCAGATCTCAGATGCTCAGCAGGGTCAGCCCCGGTTA
>JAOXXN010000364.1:29183133-29196734 GCA_026770055.1 Myrmophylax atrothorax
TGTTAATGACTCCCTGGGCAGCTGCTGCAAATGGTCCATTGTTCTTGGGAAATGAATAGAGGGGGTAGAATACATGGTTTGATCACCCCCACACAGTGATAACAGGTCCCATCTGCTGAACTAGGTCAATTATGTACCAGTGTTAATTTCTGACCAAAATGTTTGGAAGTTTTTCAAGATGAAATAAAAATTACTGTATCTAATATAAACACTTTAATATTTAAAATGATGAACAAAAAAACCTCCAAAAAATCATTAAAAGCTGCATATTGAATTATTTGCCAAAAGGAGAACATATTTTTTAAAAAGGTACATTTTTGGGGAGAAATGTATTTTATAAATATTTCTAATGAAAAATATTAATGGAAGTTTGCATCAATACTTCACTGACTGTTTTAGCCCTCATCTCCACTACATGTTTATTTAACACAGAGTAGAACATTTGCTGATATTTCCCCATTTATTCCTATTGGGGTTTTCGTGCTTCTCTCTTTGAGATCCTGCAATGTCTTGGTGTTGTCAGAGAAAGCTGTAGTATAAGTTCCTCTCAATCTAAGCAGTTAAGTATGATTCTCAGCAATTCCTAAGTTCATGAGAGTTGACTATTGAAAAGTCTGGCTGCAAGACACTTAATTCAAGCAGGGCACTCAACAAGGCTTCAAAGCTGAGTGGACTTTCTGTTAAATCCCTAGATCTTCTAAGTCTCTGTACTTTTGTCTCAAGTTCTTACTTAGTCTTAGACAAGCCCCTTCTTGAGGACCTCAGGCTTTCTTACTCTGTAGGGAAACTGGTGCAGCTGAAACACTCTGAGTACTCCATGGAACTGGTTCAATAAGCTGTTCTGTCAGATGCTGCACAGCGTCCAGTTGTTAGTCATTTTTTGCACAGAGGAAATGCTCCAGGTATAGTAAATCATTCTTGACCTCTGCAAATATACAAGCACATATATTGTAAACTGTTTTAAAGTTCCTCGACTGTTTCCACATATTGCAGCTAAGATACAATCTTCTGCATTTCACCCACTAAGTAAACTTTAAATGCCTGACCCTCTTTTGTCTCATGAAATCTGATCAACCTATCACCATCCAGGGACATCTGGGATTCATCTTATCTTTTCCACTGGATTGTTGATAAATGCAAATTGCTTTGAATGGGATTCAAACACGGCAAAGCTCCATGGACCTTATGCTTTAAATATAAGATAAAATAGGAGGTCAAGTTAAAAAAAATAAAATTGGATGTGAGGAAGAAAATGAAGCCATGACCAGCATCAGTTGCCTAAGAAGTGAGAATGAAACTCCTGTATTTATTTTGAAATGAGTTTCATACATCAAAGGGGTTTCTGATCACCTTTAAAATGATACACATTTTCACTGCAGTGGAGGAAATCTTGATCCAGCAGGATGAATGGAGATTATAGGTATCCAGCACAGGTTCAGTGTTTTAGCAATATCTCATGAGCCTTTGCAAGCTGAAGGTCATGAAAGAGCCATTGAGGACTCACAGAGTTAAAGGAACAGTTGTTTCCTATTCAGTGGAATTTTTCTTCCCTAAAAAGTCTTAATGAATAGAAATCTTGGAGATAAACGGACTTAGATGAGACTTTCAAGTTTATTAGTTCTTTCTGATTTTTTAAGGAAGTGCAATGGCAGCAGTTACTCACATCTGTAGGGGCCCACATTAATTTTCAAAGGAAACGAAAGCAGTTAAAATTTGAATATAGCACCAAAACTGAAATAACCTAAAGCAGCACTGTAGTACTTTCGTGGCCAGATACCAGTGCTGCCACATGCTCCAAGCCAAACACAGGCCATGCAGATGAGGTTAGCAAGATGCCTCACAGAACTACATAACCCATGAATAGATGTGCTACCTTGAGTTCACTGCTACACTGAATTGGCCCATGACTTCTGGCTGTCTCAAAGTGTTTGTCAATCAGTTGTGCCAATACACAAGCTGCACACTGGTACATAGCTTCCAGAATCAGGCCCTCAGCTAGAGGAACATGTAACTTCCCTCAGGCCAACGAAGTAGTGGTAGCTGGCAAGTGTAGAGGATACCCTTCCACTAAAGCACCATATCAAAAGCAGGATGATTTTTTTTAAAGGAGAAAAGACTTTGTGGAGTTAAGAGTGTTCAGTTTCTCTCAGGAAGACTGCCTCAAAACAGCAAACAGCCTTATCTAAAGGTGTGCCAAGTGTTTAGAACAAAATGGCAATTTATGCTTTGAACAAATATGAAACAAAACATTGACTTTGTCTTATCTTCTATTTCAGCAACTGGAATACTTATTTATAGGCTTGAGTTTACAAAGCCTAGCATGAAGAGGCTCTGCCCCCACTGACATATAGTACAAAAAAAATTAAATTAAAAATACTAAAATAAAAAGGACAAGAGATTAACAAGATATGCAAAGTTCTGTACAGTTCCTATTTTTTAGTCTTAATGACCTATTTCTAAATATTAATAATATTCAAACCATTAATTTTCTTTTAA
Source organism: Myrmophylax atrothorax (assembly GCA_026770055.1). NCBI lineage: Eukaryota > Metazoa > Chordata > Aves > Passeriformes > Thamnophilidae > Myrmophylax > Myrmophylax atrothorax. The sequence continues at coordinate 29,185,630 of JAOXXN010000364.1, forward strand.
CTATTTTGGTACGAAAAAATATTGTACAGGTTATGCAGTAGATGCAAGTATATGTGCTTTCTTAACTAGAAGGAAAGATCCTTCCTGAGGAAAAAGGGATTTCGAAGGCCTTCAGATAGATATAGGATTCAGGATTTCAACAGGAGAAAAGTAGTAAGCCAGACTGCAACTCCTTTTCACATCTGCATGCCAAGATAAATATGCATGTCTGTTTCTGACTGCTTGCATGTATTCTTTGATTTGCTTCAAGTTTCACATGAAAACTTTTTTAAACATGAACTCTGCTATTTAAACCCATTGTTTTATTTTGACCACAATGTCAAAGACTGGAAGTATTTCACATGGGTCCTGGTCACCTGCCATGTCCTGAAAGCTTGTTATGTTGACTGTACATTTTTTATTTCTTTGATTAAAAATCAAGTCCAACGCAACATAGTATTGAGTGCTGTACAAAGCAGGATTATAAACTCTCTATGTGTTCTTTATTGGGCCTTTCTTTGTAAAAATAAAGCTGTTGCAAGCCAGAAAGTTCCAGTAGGGCCAAGCTTGAAAGAAACAAGAAAATTGGCTTGAATCTCTGCAACAGGCCTAAGCCAAGCCAATAGCCCTGATTGTATTCATTTATAGACAGAAAAATTCAGAGAAGGGTATGCAACAGAAGATTTTGTGGCAGGAAATAAGGCCACAGTGTTCTTTGTTTTTCTGTTTGAGAATTGAGCTAAACCAGATCTTGGGTCAAACTGTCTTGTTGTTCATCATCTGTATAAGGGCAGAACATAAAGACCATTTTTTCTCTAATTACACAGCTATAATGGATTAATGAATTTCCCACGTATTTATCTGCTCCCTTCACTGTTCAAACTTTGTCCTGTATAAAGAGTTTGCCCACATAATAAAAAAGGCCTGATTGCCTCTCAGTTTTTCTCAAGATTTTAAAACCAAACTGAAATGCTTCCAACATTTTACTTTTTCTTTAATCATCCATAATACATTAATAGAAAAACTGTCTGCTGTGTAAGTCTTCCAGCAGTAAAATACCAGTTACATGGCTGGACTTTGAACCACCACTTTGAAAAAGGAATAATGGGCTCTGGGTTATTGCTCTTTGATATCTGTTTTTCTAGAAACAAATTTAACCCAAAATCCTTTTTTTTCTCTTATACCTTAATCCCTTGAACCTTGCATAACAGGAAGACTATTGCCTTGTACTTATATCTTGATTTAATGATAATGTGTTCAGGAGGTGAGACCTCTAATGAGGTCTTTTTTATTTATTTCCCTCTACCCCAATATAGACAAGAAAAAAATTATGAGGAGTTTGAATGAAGAAGTTTTACTAAAACTGGAAAGAAACAAAAAAACAACAGTAACAGAAAATATTACCTAGCTATTCCTCTCTTGCCTAGGTTAAAACAAAACCTGGAAGGATATTTTGTTATGGAAAATGCTGTGCTGCCGAGGTGATTGCATGGGTTCTAATGCAGCAAACTGTGTGGAGTGACACTGGTGGGGCTTGGCTGTCCAGGCATGGTGCTGGAGCCTGGCAGTGTTTTGTGCAGCTCCTGAGAGGGGAGCCCCCAGGTTGTTGGCAGTGGCTGGTTTTGCTGGGACAGCTAATCTGGGGCTGGGGTGACCTTGGTCAGATGCAAAATGCGTCTGGGGTAGTCCCTGGGAAAGGGCCCCAAGAGTCTGTGGTGCTCCAGTGAGCAAAAACCAGGTACTGAGAGTGAGTTCAGGGTTGTGCCTGCCTTTTTATCTCCTGTCTCCCCAGTTCCCAGGAAGCTTCACTTCAGGGACCCACATTTCTGAGATGCTGGGGACAGTAATCCCCCATCCAGCTCAGACTGGGAGAGATTCCCCCACATTCCAAATTATGTGATAGTATGAAAAATTCACTACAAGCCCTTCCCATTTAACTAAACCTGCAACAACTTAGATGCCAGAACTTTTGACTGGGTTTCAACCCTTTAATTTTGGGTTGCATTGCACTCAAACACAAAGTGAATTAATTGAAAATTTCCTCACATGGTACAAAGCCAGTTAAGTTACAATCTGTGGCTAAGGCCATGGCTTGTATGTGTGTATGGTTCACAACAAGAAAAATTTGTTAAGGTGTGATCCAAGATTATTCAATATTCAAGCAAAATGGCCATAACCACATTGCAACAGTGAATGAGAGGCCAGAATGGTTAAACTTAGGTTTAAGCCAAGAGCTTACAAATGACCAATTTATAGCCAAGATTGTGTCAACTCTCTTAGAGAGACTTGTTTTTAAAGCAGGTTTTATTTTAGGTTTTAATACTAAAGGGTGATCCTTTAATGTCATAAAGTGACATGCAGCCTGAATGTCTTTCATATCTAAAGCTGTAATAATCTGCCCTTTTTAGAAGATGTAGAAAAGTGTTATTGAGTGAAGGTGCAGAAAAAGATTTGAGAAACAGATGAGGGAGTCATATTACCAATGTTTGTGCTTTTTTTTGCCTCAGTTCTCATGGTGTTTAATACTTTTACTAAAGCTTAGCTCCTATATTCCTATAATCATGTGAGAAAATCAGGTTACATCTAAAAAAGGTGGATCTCTAGCTTATGTGGTTGTTTGCACAGGAAAATTTGCAATATCATTCTTTAAGGATCAAAAACTTGAAAGTAAATACAAAGAACTCATTTATTTTGCCTGAAAACTCATGATTTTGAAGCTCTTCTTGCTCTCTTGATAACCTGTCTCGGGTTTTCTGTGCTAAATGGTAACAAGAAAACATATATGGATAAGAAAAGCCTCACGTTCTCAGCTACAAGGGACTTTAAATAATATCAGTGGTCTTTGATTTTTGCATCTGGTATACTGGGTTCAGAGAGGGTTTATGTCTCTTACAAATCTCCCAAAGGATTAAAAAAGGGGCTTTTCTAAGGTCTTCTCAGCAAAGTAATAGTAAGACCCTAGTTATATGAGTTATGAAATCTTAGGTTAAAGGAATGCATGTATGTATGAATTTTTTCTTGTTGCTATACCAAGTGACTTAGGTCACTGAGGCAAAAATAAAAAGGCTAGTGAGGAGAGCTTAGACAAGGAAATAGTTAAGTCATGCAGTTCTTTTTTCTTGCTGTACAAACAAAGAGAAAAATCTGGCTGGAAGAGAGTGGCTGTGCACACACACTTCTCCACATATGTGCACAAGTGGAATAAGATCCAGCAAGAGTATCGTGACCCTCTTTTGCTTAACCACAGGGCTGTGGTCAGACATGTACAGTGCATTTCTTATTTCCCATTGACACATGGTCTTGATGTTCTTTCAATACTTTTGCAGAACGAACAAAAAGTATAATTATCCAATTGAATTATGTGTAGCTGTAGCTATTTCAATCACTGTTTTTTGTCTAAACCGGAAATCTGGCAGCAGTGGAATGCAGCCTGCGCAAGTGGCCATCCTGAATAGACCTACTGACCTTCTCCTTTTTCTTTTCTGCAGGACTGTCCACTAGAAGCAGGTGATTTTCGTGCCCAGCAGTGCTCTGCTCATAATGATGTCAAGTATCAGGGACAGTTTTATGAGTGGCTTCCTGTCTCTAATGACCCTGACAACCCATGCTCGCTGAAGTGCCAGGCCAGAGGAACAGCTCTGGTTGTGGAGCTGGCACCAAAGGTTCTGGATGGGACCCGGTGCTACACTGAATCCCTGGACATGTGCATCAGTGGCTTGTGCCAAGTAAGGAAGAGAAGCCCTACCCTAAAGCCTTTCTTCATGATTCCTCTCCTCAGATCTTTCTCACTTGCTCACTCCCCCTCATCCTCCATATTTGTGTCATTTTGGGGTCTTTATTTTAATATTCTGTTTCCATTCTCTTAAACTGATTTATTGTACCTTTTTTTTTTGAAAGGTGTAAAAATGCAAAGGTTTTTTTCTTACTTTATATTGTTTACTTAAGGTTCTTTTAAATGATTGTATTATCAATTTTTGAACTATTCAGTATAGCTAGCTGCAGTTGCAGATCTGATTTGAAGCACCAGAAGAACATAATGTTGTAGCTTTTAATCTGCAGACACCAAAGTTTTCCAAGTCTATCAAATTACATTTTCTTCGAGGATATTGTTCCCTGTAAGTCACAAACCCCATGGCAGTAGATGGGGTGCTAAAGTGATAAAACTGCCATCCCTTCCATAAGACTAAGCAAGCTGATGAATACCCTTGGACCTCAGCTTCCTCATTTGATAAAAGTGACAGAGGAGGACTTCTTAACCCTTCACTTCACAGTATGTGAATATCTGTTGGTCATTCAACCAATTTATTTGCATCCTCATTTATTTTTATATTACCTTTATGCTTTTATTTATATATTGCTACTCTTTTGAACCTATCTACATTAAACTTTAGTCTTGTGAGCTACATGTATACTGCAGGCTCATGGAGGGGAGGACTTTCACACCATCTCTATTAGGTATTGAACACAGCTGAGTCTCAAAAAGAGTTGAGTGTAAATTCATGTTCCAGTGCCTAGTCTCCTTCAAATCTGTGTAAACTTGATGTCTTGTTGGCTTTCTAGTGAATTTTCAGCCACTCCATGTCTCTTTAGAAGCTTTCCTTCTTGTTTTTTTTTTCTCTTGGATTTTCTCTTCTGAGCCAGAAGCAGTCCTTCAGTAAAAGAAAGAGAGAAGCCAGTTACTAGGCTAATCTCATTTATGATCTGAAGAAAGCAATCATCTAGATCTCTTGACCTCAGCTGAGTGCATGTTTCTCAAAATTGTAGATTTCCTAATGAGACAGACAGTCCTGTTTTGGGGGTTTAAATCTTTTAAAAACTTAACTGGAAGAATAGGAATCTAGATGGGAAAAAGATTCAAAGTTTTTTGCATATAGTGGCTTAGAAATTAGGAGCAGAGAATTTGACCTCTGTCAGGCTGATTTCTGTGTTGATCCAGATATGAAGCATACTTTTTTCAAGAAAGCCTCTCCTTAGAACAGAGTTCACAATCATTCACTACTGAAACAAACTCATTTGCCTTATCATGACAATTCTTATTTCTTGGAAGGCTGAAGGTAACCACTTTTATAACGGATATTATTTCTTAATTGTCTCTGTGGCTTGAGAACAGACACATATATTAACGTTAGTGTCCCTGAAGAATTTCAGTTAAGCTAAGCCTTTCCTTATACACCATAAAATGGTAGAATAATTTTTAATGCATAAACACGACTTTATATATTCTGTATTCTTCAGTATTCAGTTTCTTCATCAGCTTTTGCCATGTATTTACAATTGCTGCATTGTTCTTTAGGATGAGCAAAAGAAAAAACAAATCGAAATGCTCATGCTGCATTCCTCACAGTGAAAAATCTTGCAATTTGGGGCATGTTATGTTTAAAGCAATTCAAGCTATTCTAGTCTCAGTGTATCCCTGCTAGTCAGTCATATCTTTGTGATAGTAGAGATACTGCATTAGAAAGTTCATAACTAGATTTGTCGTAACTATACTCTTTAGGACAGCAACTGCTTTACTATTTATTACAACAATAGCTAATTAAACATAAGCAGTCCAGAAAGGTAAACCGTATGGAATTTGACATAATTAATGGTGAACCCTCTTTAAAAGCAATGGTTTTCCATGGCCTTCTATAAAGGTTCTTTTAAAAGAATGGGAAACTGCAGTATTATGGAAGAACAAGTGGAGAATTCTTCCTCTGTAACATTTATGTGAACAAACTTACTTCTGTGAGCATAGTGAATGCATGTGAACCTCAAAGAAGAAAATATATGATTTTAGAAATTATTTCTATACATTTACAGTAGTAGCTGCAAGCTACTACTTACCCAAAAAGGTTGGCATACTGTAAACATAACAATAACAGTTCTCAGTAGTTTGTGAGAATTCGTAATGTTCCCGGGAGTTCAGCAAGATTTGGGGCAGTGCAGTAGACAACTGTAATATGTCCCACTCTGCTCTGCACTGAGTCAGTCTTACCTTGAATATTATGTGCAGTTTTGGGCACCGCAATATAGGAAAGATATTAAGCTCTTAGAGAGTGCCCAAAGGAGGGCAATGAAGATGGCGAAGGGCCTTGAGGGGAAGCTGTATGAGGAGTGTTTGAGGTCACTTGGTCTTTTCAGCGTGGAGAAGAGGAGACTGAGGGGATACTTTATTGCAGTTACAACTTCCTTTTGAGGGGAAGAGAAGGGGAAGGCACTGGTCTCTCCTCTGTGGTGACCAGTGACAGAACTTGAGGAAACAGCATGAAACTGAGTCAGGGGAGGTTTAGGTTGAATATCAGGAAAATGTTTTTCACCCAGGATGTGGCTGAGCACTGAAACAGGCTCTACAGGAAAGTAATCACAGTCCCAAGCCTGACAGAGTTAAGAAGAATTTGGATGATACTCTCAGGCACATGGTGTGACTCTTGGGGTGACCTGTGCAGAGCTAGCAGGTGGACACAAGGATGCTTTTGGGTCCCTTCAAAATCAGCGTCTTCTATGATTCTGTGATAAATGGTCCTTTGCAATAATTGCATTATGTTGGAGATGAAGAGATATATTTTCTGAATTGCTCAGAGCAAAACTACTGAAAGCAAATTAAGTTTACCATCCTATGGGCTTACATTGATCCAAGTCATATGGCAACTAAAAAGGAATTAAATACTGTTCAGACAGAACTTTTTATGAAACATATAATTATGTCTATTCAATTACAGTCTGTACAAGAATTAGTGAGAGCATTTTTCCCAGTGGCCTCAGTTTGAGGGAAACCAAAATGTTTACCAAGGCCAGAGGAGAGGATTCGTCCTCAATAACCATGTCAACCCTTATTACATTTAAAAAAAACCACCTTTAATTAGAAAATGGATATAAGAAGAATAACTGTTCTTAGCTACTGTATATAGATATAGATATAAGTATAAACAGACCAGAGCAAACTACTCTCCAGCACCAAAGAAACAACCCCCCAAAAAACTGTAGGTTCCTCCTGGTGCAATTATATTTTTGGACAGTGTCAGTGTCGCATCTTGGCTGGCTGGGAGGCGAATTCTCAGTCTTTTCCCAGCGAGGCAGAGACAAGGGGGTCAATGCTTCACATGGTGCAGGATGGAGCCTTTCTTGTGTGGGAAGAGCAGACTCTCTCTCTCTCCATGTCCTTTGTTCAAAAGAAGGAAACGCTGGGAGTTGAGGAGTGGTGGTAATTCCCAGAAATCTCTTTGCAGTCGAAGTCAGTCCCCAGGAAAACATCTGGCGTGTGTCCCAAAGAAGCTGTGACCCTCTTCTCTCTCTCTCTCTTTCTCTCCGAAGCTCAGGGTGCCTAAAGACGGAGGGGGAGAAGGGTAGGAGCAGAGCCAAAAGGAGCTCCCACCAGCTCAGCAAACAGTGGCTTTTCCCAGCAGCTGCCCAAAACAAAGTGAAGCCAGCACACAGGAAAAATTTCTCCCCCTCCCAGGTGCTGGGGTCCTGTTTTCTTACCTCCACCCCACCATTAATTTGGAATCAGCCACTCCTTTGCTCTTAGTCCTGGCACTAGCACCCCAAATCTTTGTGTTGGTAGAGTAAGAAAAGTTCTCTGAAGGACTCCTCCCACCACCACCTTCCTTTGTTTTAACCTTTAACACCAGTGGTTCAAACAACAGCATCAATTTTCTTAACTAACCACAGGGATATATTTCTTAGTATGCAAGATTTGGGTCAGCCCATGGCCTATTGTGTGCTCACAAGCTGTTCTTCAGGCTATTAGTGGCAGAAATGAAGGGTTGGTTGTATTGCTGTCTGTGTGCCTCACTACTCACTCCTGATTTAAAGGTGATTGTTTTCACTCTCTTTGACAAGTATGCATCTATTAAAAAGGTGCAGTATTTGGAAATTAGAAGACCCTCTCTCATATCTATCCCTTCATTTTTCATGTTGTTTGGAGGTTTAGAATTACCTGTACCTTAGTGGCATATTTATGAGTTTTTGTTTAGCTATTACTTTATGAGCTGAAGTCTTTGTTTTGCATACCGGCTACCTATTAGTTAGTTAGAAGAGACCTCTGGTTGTATGCAGGGCAAGCAAAGCCAATTTTGTGTGTAGAACAAGCTGTATCCCTGAATCTCTGATGCAGCGAAGAGTATGGTTAGCGATCCTTAAGAAAGTGTTTAACTTTTATTTACAGAGATAGGGTATTGGAAAAGTTATGCAGCAGCTGATTCCGTTCTATATGGGTGTCTGTGTTATTTGGGTCTCTACTACAACAGATTTTTAATCCTCTTTCACCTTATGATGTCACTTGGTTGTGGGCTGTGACCTTTCCTGACATGTCCCCATTTTTGCCTGCCAGACCGCTAACTGTGTGTTCTCTCTTGCTTGTTCATTCAAGCAGCCACCTGTTAGTGCAGCTCTGTGTTCCCTCACACTTTCACACTTGGGGCTCTAGACAAATGCAGGGCAGGCTGCAGCACTGCATAGAGGATCTTGTCGCTTCATGCTCTGAAAGGCTTGTGTCACAAAACACCAATAACCCATGCAACCTACTTAGATTTTTACCACTGAAAATAAAATCTCCTTTCTATTTTCCAGTTTTCCTGGTGCAATCAAAAAAATCTTTGATTTCTCTCTCTTTATGCTGCAGAGAAAATACTCCATTTTCATTTTTGTGTTTTTCTATTTTCTTTGTCCGTTTCACTTGTTCTTCCTGTTATAATCTTCATATTTGTTTCTCTCTCAACTTAATTTTTGTCTTCTGCTTATGTGAATTCCACAAATGTTCCTTTTCTACAGTCCAACAAGGAAGAATAAACTCAGTTTTTGCTTCCTCAGATGAGTGATCAAGGATTATCCCAGGTTTCTTCTATCTCCAGTAGTGATGTAAAAACCTGCATGTTGCTGTATAGCACCAGATAAGAAGTTGGGGATTTTAAATTATTTTTATTGTTTCTATTAAATACGTTGTGAAAAGTATATTGGTTTGAATTCTTTCCTAAAAGCAGGTCCTGTCAATTTCACAGCCAAATACATACCTGGCATAAATGAGTATTGCTACCCTGAAGTCAAATATGGTGGATGAGATGCTTTCAGGCTGGGTAGTCTCTTTTACTTACACAGGTGGAATGGCCCTTCTCTTCTGCTATCCTTTCTGACTCTCCACCCTGTGGATCCCAGCTTCATAGGGGACCACGTACCATAGAAGCCACAGCAAGGTGTATGATTTGTGGTTTTGCTTTAAATGAGCCATAGCTCAGGACAACAGGTGTCCTTCTCTGTGAAAAATCATAACACAAATCTTGCATCATTTTCGTATTGAGAGGTTAGACATTGAAAAAAGGGTGAAACAATGTAAAGCCTTCCACCAAAGGCAAGAAGTGTAGCCACAGTCCCTCAAATAGAGTAAACTTTAGAGCAAAATTCTGAAGAAAGAAAGCAAAAACAAAAACTAACAAAACAAACACACACAAAAGAAAAACAAACAAAAAAAGAGAATTATGCTATTAACTGCAACATTTAGGTGAAAAGTCCAAAACAGTCTTACTGGCCCAAGACATTACTGAGATATGTATTTGCAAAGAGGTTTATATTAACTGGTTTCTTGTACATGCAGGAGTATAAGACCTATTGATTCCTTTAAATTTCTCCAAAGAAGCAAGATAAAAGAAGTCTATTTTAGCTCTCTGCTTTCAATGTAGAACTTGAAAAATTTAGTTGTTCTTCTGTTGATAAACCAAATCTAATCTAATCCTAATTACAGTCTGAAGCTCAGCCCAAAATACAGATCTCATCAGGGTAACACTTAACACCATGTGTCTGCTGTGTGGATATTGTGCTCATTGACACAGTAAACCTGCTTGAAACAGGTAAAATAAGGTTAGATGGCCACCTCAGTAGGCTCTTGAAGGCTCGTGAAACTGCCTCAGGCCTCTATTGTCCATATGGGATGCATTTGGGGCACAGCTTCAGGAATTGGCACCTTGGCATATGGCTGCTCCCAGTCATTCCTTATCTTGGGATCTGATTTCTTTGCATGCCTTCTTCAGATCTTTCAAGTGAACTCCAGTTTTGAGGAAGAAGAAGGCCAGGAGTCTGTGAAGCCCTGGAAGAAAATGGTCTGCAACATTCATTGTTCTAATATTAGAGGCTATTCTCATCATACTTAGTACTGCTAACACTGGGGATCAGGTACTTCTTTTGGCAAGATTGGTTTTTTTCTGCACTTTACTTTGACGTGTTATCTAACTGTGAAAACTCTGAGAGACAATAACTTGCAGACAAAATTTTTACCTGTGTTCCTGTCTTACATTGACACAAGAGTACTGCCTTTTTGAGAAGAAACTTTGAAATTTAAAGGCTTAGCAAAAAGAAAAAATTAAAAAGAGCAGCTTGGAGGCTTCTAAGGGTTTTCTGTTCCCAGGAAGTGCTCTTTGTCCACATATTTCCTTAGCACACCTAAAAGCCTGAGTTGTGTAGAGTGGTGCAAGGCATTTAACGCTGTATGAAAATGGCAAGGTGCCTGCACTAACTGTGCAGTTTTTAAAGTCCCCAGCAAAACAGAAGTGTGGTTCTCACTGAAGACTTTGGCAAGAGTTCAAGTTACTGTGAAGATCCAGGAAGGGGTGCCTTGCAGGCGTTTTAGCCAGTTTCCTCCTTGATGTCTTCTCATAGAGAGTGCATGCACTCCCCTCACACACTGAGCAGCATGCTGGAATACCATATAGATTAAGGGGTTTCATCAGTGGCTAGGGGACGTGTAGCCTCTCTCAAGTACTTCAATTGTGAGTGATGTCTGTTCCTTGGTAACACAAATTGTTTGATTGCCTGAAGCACCAGAAAGTCTGTGCTTGGCACTGTTAGCAGCAAAGCACTGCAGCTGGATCCCCTTTGATCCAGCCAGCAGAGGACAGATTCCTGCCAACAAAAGAAGCCTGTGCACTCAACAGAGGAGAGGTCTGAGTAACAATTTCATGTGTGTCATGAAGTCACCAGAGCTGACAAAGGATCATAGTCAAATGCAATGTGTCACTGTCTTGGTTTGAGCTGGCAAAACGCCAACTGTCCAGGACAGAGTAAAAGGGTTCTTCCCCCCTCCCAACCAGCCAAGAGAAAAGGAAGGAGAGAGAGGGAAAAAACCCCTTCCAAACTAGGTTTATGCTGAAACTAACTAT
>JAOXXN010000364.1:29219283-29230088 GCA_026770055.1 Myrmophylax atrothorax
TTCAGTAGAACAGCGCTCTCTTTAAAAAATAAAGGGGTTATCACAAAATAGAGCTGGAGTTTTTCATGTTTGTATTTCTTATATTCGTAGTTTGAGAATTAGAAATCTCCATTATAAACTTTTAACATTTGAAAGGCAGAAGACCTGGAAAAGGTGCCAGTAAACTTAAATTCTACTTGAACTGTTTTTCCTAAATTCTGAAGATTTTCAGATTTTGTTGTTTACATCACAAGATTCTGATTCACATGAATAGATATGACTTTTTCCTATAAGAGGAATATGTCATGTTTGATACAATCCTGATCAAATGAAGCTCAGTTTTGTTTGGAAATCTTTGTGTTTCTGTGATCTATAGATCAGAGTAGAAATACTACTTAGGGGATATGTCTTTTATTGGAAGAGCTGACCCTGATGTTCTGTGTTGCCAGTGTTGCATTTTTCACTCTCTGTGCTAAAGTATCTCCTCTGTTGACACTGTACATTTCAGACACTATATAGAGAATTTTGGCGTAGCCAGTTCATGTCACACATTTGCACTCCTTTGATCAGGATGAAGCAATACTGTCAGATGGCATTCTAGAGATGACAATATGCTGCAAACAATCATCATTTGTTGACTGTTTAAAGCAATCAGCACTGTAAATATGAACTGCATGAGTTATAGGCTTACTGAAACCATCAGTAGGAACTGCCAGGGCTGGTAAAGCAGAGCCTGTTAGGACCTGTTTCACAGGCTGATTTTTGCATAGCTAGGGCCCTAATCCTGTGTCTATGGTGTGAGCCAGAAAAGACCAGTAGGTTTAAAACAAATTCGAGTAAGTACTGTTGTCTAGGCTTAGGGCTAGTTTGGAGGAGAAACCACTGTGGGCCTAGATCTAGGATGGACTATGTTTCTGTTGATTTTAAATCTCTAGTATCGAAATGAATGTTCATTCATAGTGCCTGCACAGAGTAACCCCTTTGCATCAGGGATGTATAGAGTTGGATCACTTAAATGTTTGTCTGGAGGCTCTTTGAGGTATTTCAGTTAGGATTGCACTTGTATTGATGTTGTCTTTTTGTAAAGCTAGGGCTAATGAGCCTTGGCTAAGGGCTGCTGCTAGAAGAGACTGTCTCTTTTTTTGTTCTGGTGGCAGATGGTACTGCTGGCTAATTTAGAAATGGTATGGACTAGGTTCATTTGAGCAGAGTTACTGCTGAGATTAGGATTTTGGCTACCAATCGTCCAAAAAGTCATAAAATGCATCTCAAAACTGGATGCCAAATTACACAAAGCACTAGATCTAGCCAAACAACTCTTAGCTCAGCTGCAGTCTACCACTGGCAGAAACTGTTGGTGAGAGAAATGCATTTGATTACAGTCCAGGTTAACAGAAGAAAATAAGGTTGAGCTTAGTCTAGACTTCCTGAGACTTTCAAGGGCAGGAAGATAATGTATGTACAGGTAGCCAGCTGGCAGAGAGGTTGATGGACCTTGTTGGGCTGTATCCAGGGTTGGATTAAATATCACTTTGAACAAAGAACACATCGTGATTTACTCAGTGGCATGAAATAAGAAATTATTTCAGCACAAAGGCCAAAAGATGCAAATCTACTCTAGCAGCAAGGAGCTATTGTTTATGCTTCACATATCGTTGGACATTTGAGATATTACCATATGAACATGGGAGGTGAAGACAGTAAGGGTCTTCCATGTAATTTAATTCTGATACTGACAAAGGTTTCTAGAAGAGATTATGCCTGAAACTTGCAAGAAGGCTTCAGACAGGAAGTGGTGAAGAATCTTGGAAACACTTGGAAGCAGGTCAGGATTAGAATGGTGCTCCTGGAAGCTGATGAGGTGGAATTAAAGCTGAGTGGACAGAAATTGTAATAGATAAAGTTCTAGTTGTGACTGAATCCATTTTTGTCTTATCAAGGTCAATTGACTGAGACACTTTGCTTCATCTGGAAGAGACCAATGGAATATAGTCCCTTCATTGTAAACTATACTACCTCTTGAGATATGTATCTTGTGGGGGGTTAACTCAGCGGGTCTGCGGACCTCCTAATGTTTGCAGAATTGATATGGAGCAGGTTAGAGTGTATTCTTTGAAGAAAGCAGTTTGCAGTGCTCCCCTAAAGGGGAAGAAACCACCTGCAGAATGCAGGAGACCTTTTGACCAGCAGGATTCTTCCATGTATGTTTGCTTCAGCTGACTGACCAATTGTGGGATGACATGGTGTGGGAGAAAGTAGATAAAAGTAAGGTTGTAACTAAGAATAAAGTCCTCTTATCCTCGGTGTAAGCTTTCTGATCTAACTGCTGCCTGAGCCATCTCTGCCTCCTAGACTGCTGCTAATTTACTGTACTTTAAGAAAGGGCGACCCCCACGGTATCTTCCTGAGGTCATGTTTGCAGAGTGCAGATTGGATTTAGCTGGAAGCAGATCTGTGACATGATACATATCACTGGCTTTTATTGACTTATGTTTGCATTCAATACTTTTCCTACTAAAAGTCATAAAAATCACCCATTCTGATTTCTTGATATCTAAAACTACATAATTGTTGTAATGATTTCTAGATCAAGCTCACAAGTAATGGCCAGCCTGAAAAGAGATGTAATCATTATTTATGTTGACTAGAACTTGTGACAAGTTCAGGAAAATTCTACCCTTTTTCTCCTATTCTGGCCAATGTGGTGAAATGTATGGAAAATGATGTAACAGCCTTTTTGAAAACAATGTACAATTCTGTTTCATATCTACTTTTGTTCCCTGTTTACTGTAAACTATTTCAATTAATAGTACTTAGAACTTGATCATTCCCCTAATCAGTATTTTCAGTTTGCCCTTTACGGAAGATTTAGGGCTTGAGATGGTTGCCACAGTTAACTGTAGTCTATGTAAAATAAGGAATACATCTCATTTTTAAATCCTTGGTTTTCCTGGCTTCCCCACTCTGTGAAACAGGAAATATTAATACTGTTTGCCTCCTTTCTCCATTACTTCTATATTTGACATCTCTGTCTTCATCATTTGCCTCTTTCCTAATGTCTTCAGAAAATCATAAAAGAAGAATCAGAGATTCTCTAGTCCCAATCCCCCTTTCATGGGCAGGGACACCTACTACCAGACCAGTTTGCTCAAAGCCCCATCCACCCTGGTCTTGAACACTTCCAAGAATAGAGCATCCACAACATTTTACAGTGTTTCACCACCCTCACACTAAAGAATTTTGTCTTAATATGTAAACAATATCTACTCTCTTTCAGTTTAAAGCCGTTACACTTCATCCTGTCTCTATATGCCCTTGTCAAAAGCCACTCTCCAGCTCTCTTGTAGCCCCTTTTAGGTTCTGAATGTCTGCTGTAAGGTCTGCTCTGAGCCTTCCCCAAGCTGAACTTCCCCAACACTCTCAACCATTCCTCATAGGAGAGGTGTTCCAGTCCTCTGGTCATATTCATGCCCATCCTCTGGACTAACTCCAACAAGTCTGTGTTCTTCTTATGTCTTACACTATTTAATGTTCACTTTTTATCAAAGATGATTCATAAAAGGGTTATCCTTATTTCCCTTTTCTAGCCTTTTCTGGTTCCACTGTTGTTCTATAGCTACAGAATTTTAGAATACATATAAATACATAGTTTGTGACTAGTCTTTAAATTTGTAAACAGGTATTTTGCAAGTATCAATATCCTATAAATACATGCATACTTTAATAAAAATTAATAAAAATATTTAATATTTATTTCATATAAACAGATAATTATATTGTACATAAATAGATATCTAGGCTAACAACTCTTGTGCTAGCACACATGCCTGAGGGATTCCACAGGCCCTTCATTAATTGCAAGTGCAGGTTGTAGGACTATTCTTTGTTACCCAGTTATCAGTTCATGGGAAGACCTTCTACGAGGATCTGTCTAGCACCTTTAGTGAGAAACCTAGAGTAA
The DNA here is from genome assembly GCA_026770055.1 of Myrmophylax atrothorax. Classification (NCBI taxonomy): domain Eukaryota; kingdom Metazoa; phylum Chordata; class Aves; order Passeriformes; family Thamnophilidae; genus Myrmophylax; species Myrmophylax atrothorax. Next base: position 29,223,224 of record JAOXXN010000364.1, read on the forward strand.
AGCCTGGAAGAATAAACCTACCTTTATTTCTTTGGAAAGCAAACCATAGTGCTCATAAAACATTACCCTTTTCAGGGTACTCTTTGAGTTCTGTTCTTTTTTTTTACATTTCATCTACTCATCCAAAAATGTAGGTAGAGATTATTGAACTGCAGTTTCATTCATCACTCATGAAATGTCTTCTGAAAAATGTTACAATTTTCTGTCTATATTCTTGTGTTTCACACTGTATTTTATTTATGTAAGTACGCCGAATATGATCATACCTGATTTGCAGTCCTGTGCTCTTCAAAGAGTACCTTATTTGAAACTTCTGGATGGCTAATATTTGGATCTGAAAATGTGTTACCATTAAACTTATATATTTCTTTAAAATACTGCTAATCTGAAACTACTGCAGCCATGTAGAAAGATACAAGCGCCTCCTCTTCCACAGTATTTATATGGGAGATAACATCATAATATGGTATGGAATACCATTGGCCAGTAGCAGTCAGCTGTCAGCTGCTTGGCCCAGCTTGAGTCAGCTTATAATTCAAGGCCTGCTTAAAAACCAAAGCCTAAATCTAGGTTTAACTAAATCCACAACACTGGTTTTGAGCCAATAGAGACAGTTTCTTAGACATGTATTTTTCTGTTCCTTTGATAAATTGTTATTTGTAATTTTTCCTTTTCTTTTTCTGTAACTTTTGGTGAAGTTCCGTAAGTCTATCTCTCAAAAGTCTGCCAGTTTTAAGTACTTTGAAGGCTTGGTGCCAACCTTGTTCAGTTTTCATCATTTCAACAATTTGTGTGTATAGCAAACATTACCGTTTTAATTTGTTAGTTTTATTTTTATACAGTATCAATCACCATAGGATTCTTTTTTTTTACATGGATTTCTTAGGTGTTGCCATTATTAAATTAAGGTTAAGAAATATTCTGCACTGAGGGTTAAGACATCTTGCTCAGAGGTGAATTCTCTCAACCTGGGAGCATGTCGATGGTGGTGAAATGGTCTTTCCCTGGATGAGTGGGATATTATGGGTGGTATTCACAGCACAGATGCAGCAGGTGTGGTTTTGGTGCATTTGAGATTGCTTTTAGTGGCCTGACTTTGGTCTTCTCATTTGAGAAACTTCTGTTTGTTGCACTTTATCATGGATTCTATGCACATTATTAACTGTTAGGATTGATACTGCAGGCTCCATTGCTGCCAGCTATTCTAGCTAATCCATTGCACTGATTTTCTCTTTTGTTCTTCCTTTGGGGAGAATAATGGAATTTGATAAAAGATTTAAACCATCTAGCTTCTTCTTTTGGCCTTGTGAGAGAATTCTTGAAGGCTTTTTAACATCCTCATCACCTAAAGGAACATTGTTTAAAATCCCAGATTGGGGTGTGGTGAGCAAGTTCAATTCAGTATCTGTGATAATGTAATTTTACAGTGATTTCTCTGGCTGATTTAGAAGCCAAATTGGGAAGCAACAGGCAAGACACAAGAAAGACAACCCAAGCTGATCCAACACAGGACTATCACAATCAGGGGACATGACTGCAGAAGTGAACACTAGACGTGTTCTGCAGAGCTCAAAGGCAGAGCTCCTTTCAGCATTCCAAGGGAATTAAAAGGCAAACTCAGGAGTTATGGTGCATCCCTGTCTTAGAACACATGCTTGAAAGCCTTCAGTATCTCTCATTATTTATATTTTTTATATTTTTAATGTTATTTTAAAGAAGCTTGTAAAGTTATTTTCCCATGACAATGACTGGCTTCCATTTCTGGTCCATGAACAAATTATTAACAGCAACAAATCTCTTGTGCATCCTCCTGCTTTTTCTGTGTAAAGTATTACTACATACAAACAGCAGAATTGAAGCACTCAAGGTTAACAAATTATTCAGGCTTTTTTTACTTACATGAAAAGCACAAAATTACATATGCCAGATTCTTTGTGTGCTGCTAGGAAGACTTCAACATTAATTTCTCATTAATATCAACCTAATGATTTGGGATTTGGAACTTGCAGAAAGCATTTGTAATAATAATGTGGAAAAATCCATTAGAACTTTTCTAGTAAGCATGGTAGCATGGAGCTGGATCATAGTACACAAGATAAAATTGTGTACATACCAGATAAAATTGTTGCTGGAGCACACACCGAGAGGGCAACAAAACTGTTGAAGGGCCTAGAGAGTAGGTGTTTTTATTTGAAAGCTTGGCAAAACCCCAAGTATTCAATCAAAGCAGTGCAGCCTCCCTCCTCCCTCAGCTAAGTGAAAATGGAAAAAAAACCCTGGAAACTTAAACTTAAAACAGAAAATGGGGTATATATTTACACAAAAAAGGGAAATTAAAAGCTAACTATAACACACATATACAAAGGTAAAAAGAAACAACAGTAACTCTACACTTAGCTGCCCACTCAATAATATCGACTCCACCACCCCAGCCACAAAACACCCCAAAAGACACCTCTCAAGAGACATCAGGCAAGAGAGGAGAAAAACTAACAATAAAATGTTTACTTCTCAAGACAACATAGTGGTGGGGTGGCAGTGAGGCCTAATCTCAGGAGACCAGCAGCAGCATGTCCTCCTAGCACTGCAGCCATGATCAGAAAGAGACAGAAGCTCCTCCCCCCCATTCTTTTATACTTGAAATGATGTCAGAGTATGGTATGGAATACCATTGGCCAGTAGAAGTGAGATGTCAGCTAGCCTGACCCAGCTCAAGTCAGTGCATAATTTGAGGCCTGCTCTAAAAATCAAAGCCTAAATCTAGGCTTAACTAAACCCAGGACAGTAGGTCATATGAGGACAGTTGAGGGAGTGGGGGTCATTTAGTCTGGAGAAGAGAAGGCTCAAGGGAGACCTTAGCACTTTCTTCAACTGGCTGAAAGGAGGTTGTAGTGAGGTGGGGTCGCACTTTTCTACTAAGTAACTTGTGACAGGACACAAGGAAATGGACTCAAGTTGCACCAAGGGAGGTTCAGGTTGGACATCCAGAAGAACCTCTTCACTGAAAGGGTGGTTGAGCATTGGAATGGGCCGCCCAAGGTGGTGGTGGAGTCGCCATTCCTAGAAGTGTTCCAGAAATAACTGAGCATTGTATTTAGTGCATAGTCTAGCTGACATGGTGCTGTTCTGTCAAAGTTCGGTTGCCATAATCCTGGAGATGTTTCTAACATTAATGATTCTATGATTCTGTGATATGAAGTAATAATTCGGTCTCTCTGTCCCCGGTTTGGGACACACAAACAAACGCACAAAAGAAAGAAATGGTGGCTTTTCTCCTTCCTCCACCCCCACTCCCCTGCAACTGCGTAGAATGAGAATATCTTTTTGAATAAACTTTTCATGGCTTAATTGTACAAATAACATTAATAATTACTTGATTATGACTGCTTTTTATAAACTGCTGATTAAATTTCAAAACTGTCCAAGTAAATGTACTGTAGTTTTGTAGGGCAGTCCATCTGTTCTTCAGTGAAGAGAATCAAATTGTTCTGGGATATTCTGCCACAATCAAGCAAAAAAAAGGTTGAGCTTTCAGGAACTTTGCTTGTTTGGTTGCTTGGTTTTATATGAACAAATATCATTTTGGACTGTTGGAAAAGAAACAAAATGAAAAAGTGAAGTCAGATGTTGCAGTCTCTCACTCACAGGCACATCAGAATAATCAGAATAACTCCAGAGGATTACACACTTTTTGTGCTCAAATTTTTATTATCTTGTTTTCCTTCCACTTACTGTGGATATCCCTCAAACATAAAAAGCTGCATTTTATGAACTCCAAAATTCCCCAGAGCAACAGCTTGTGCCTATGTTGCACCATCCCAGACAGTCATTTACAAAATTAATTTAAAAAACAGTGTACATGTCATAATTTTTTCCAAGGTCTTTCTACAAGAAAAGAAGATACTTCCGATGGTAGTGGCTGTAAGCTACACAGTGGATATTCTGAGGACTCTAGTTTTAATCCTCTCCTTATATGACTTATACAACCTCTTGAGTCTCACAAAGTGGCAAGGGCTGCTCTGTTGCTAGGAATGCTCTAAATTCCCCTGAAATCTAGAGGAAGTCAAGAATGATCTATTTGCACAAAGTACAAATGCAGGGCTGAGTGCTCTGCAAGATCTGAGTACTTCTGCCTTCTGCTATTAATAAATTCAGATAGGATTTTATTTGCAAATATAATGATCCATCACTATTTTTTTCTAGCTCAGTAGCTAGCTCAGTATTTCAATGTGTGGGAGTTGACCCTGTGCAGCCAAACCAAGACATTTCTTGCAGCGTTTAGCTGTCAAGTCTCACTCTGAGTTTTCCAGGGCTCAGGCAGCCAGTGATGCTTTTTCCTGGATAAAGATTTTAGCTTTAACAAAGTGTCAAAGAAAATCAAAATAAATTTTTGCTGTGTTGAATCACCATACATTGTTCCTCTTTGGCTTACAGTACTTCTTTAAAAAAAACCAAACAACCAAACAATATTCTGTCTGCTTCTATCATTTGCTTGGTTTGTATAATTTTAGCTTATGGCTGTGGGTCATTGTCATTCTTTCCCACCTATGTTGTTATCATGGCTATATAAATGATTCCAATGTTAGGCTGGAAAAGATGTACATCTGTCTTTTCTCTGTGTCAAAACAGACAGGTAACTCTGAAGACAAGCAGGAATAGTCTGCAGAGAGAGGAACATTTCTCTTTTCCTGATTTTATTACTATTTTAAAATGTAAACTCTTTTTACCTCTCCTTCCTTTTATAGTAGGCTTTGTGTGAGCTCTGGGTCTGAACTTCATGATTCACTACATACTGTACTGTGGAGTAGATCTGAATTTAGTAATCACTGATGATCATTAAAAAACAAAGAGTAAGAGCAGAATTCTCCCCACTGAAAGCCTTTTCTGCACATTTGCATCAGAGACCACCCCAAATGGCTTCCAGCACAACAGAAGATTTTTCCCAGGACTGCTTGAGGCTTTCATGAGCCCAGAAAGACCCTTCTGAACTGTGTAATTAAAGCAGCACCCCCTCACAGGGAAGTAGATACCCTGTTTCTGACACAGAGACTCAAATAATATTAATCTCTTCAAGAAGTCTCTCATTCACTAAAACAGTAGTATTGCTACAGCTGCTATGGTGGGTTTTTTTCCTTTTGGGAATTTATGTCACTACTTAAATAGAAGAGGGCAGCTTTAGTCTCAGTGGACCAGACCTCTTACTCTCATCAACATTTTGCCCTCCTCCTGCTCTTCAAGATATACTTTGATTTGTAATCTGTCCATCTACAGGGAAAACAAAACAAACAATCCAAATTAGACAGTTCATCTTTATTTGTCATATTTTTCTGCTGTTTCACAGACCACTGTTTGGCAGTGTCTCTTGGTGTTTGGAAACAGAGAAAAGGAAAGTCAGTTTGAAAAACAGTGTTTCCAAAACTGGGAAACTTTTTCAAAACATGAGAGGGAAAAAAAAAAAAAGCAGAGAGCAGTGAAATACTTTGAGCTGTCTGATAAAAAGAACAGGAAGGATTGGTGAGGCTACTGTCTTGGAGAAGGATCCCTCTTTTCTAGTTGTGATTTAGCAGTTTTCTTTACTGTGATACCATCATGTCACTGATGCAGAGGTGCTCAAGGAATAATGAGCCGCTGTGTCCTGTGACAAATAATCAACTAGGAAAAGTTTTCAGTATCAGCATTTTTCTTCTTGCCTTGCCAGCTGTTCATGCAGAGCCTTAGAGATAAGAACAAGTGAAACCCTGCAGAGATTTTGAAGTCCTCATAACTGGATTGAACAGCGCAGATATCAAATGGGAAGGATTTTTTCCAGGGCTAGATGCAAGTGGTGCTGCTTTAGGAGTGTGAAGGTCTTTTTATTGCACTCCTGGCAGTACAAATTCTTGTTTATGTGGGAAATCCATTCAGCACACATAGTACTGGAGGCATAATAGCTTTTAAGCTCAGGTGGCCTTAAAGTTGGCAGTACTTTCAGGTTCTAAAGATGTTTTTCCAAACATGCTCTTAGCTCCTGCCAAGAATCCACAGCTATGACTGAAAGAAGCATTTTTACAAGCAAAATAAACTGAAGGACAGATTTATAATAATGACAGTACCACAAAGAAGAATGAAAAAAAGACTTCACTTCAGGAAAAAAATAAATCTTGAAGTAAAATTTTTATGCTGTTTATGTATTTCTCACAGCAAAGTCTCACATTTTTTGCTCTGTACTATCAATATATTATACCTAGTCTTAGAATGGGTTTGGGGAATATTAGAGGTCTAAAATCTATGCCCATGTGTCAGGGGCAACAGGTAGTAGTAGGTAATTTTCTGATGTGGTAAAAATTAGTCCATATCCTTTGATCTGTAAAATTATTCAGGAGCGCTAACCATGTATTTGCACTCATTATTTCAGAGCATATGCTCAGAATGGTCACTGGTTGTGCTTGGAAATTTATTTGACCATGTTTTCTGATCAAGATTTTCCTACCGATCTGTGATTTGTTTTGTGTATTTCATTTTCCTATCGCAAAGTATGTCTAGTATTTCTTATAGCTGCAAGATATCTCATATCTGCAAGATGCATGTGGAAGAATAAATCTTCCCACTATTTGCATCAAGTTCACTCTTCAATGTTACCTCTTTTTCAGATTCGTTATGCTGGTGCTGCTGACAGTTCAGTTCAGTTCATCTTCTATCAGCCTATCATTCACCGTTGGAGGGAAACTGATTTTTTCCCTTGTTCAGCATCCTGTGGAGGAGGTAATGAATTACCACAGTATTCCAGAAAGTCATTTGCATATTGGACCTGTTGCCGTAAGAGAGAACCCCCCTCCAAAGCAGGACTCTGAGCCAAGTTAATGTGGGATAAGATAAAAAGGTAGAT
>JAOXXN010000364.1:29244114-29258598 GCA_026770055.1 Myrmophylax atrothorax
TCGTAATTGGGTTATAGGAGGGAAGAGATTATTTATTATTTATCTGTGACTTAAAGACACCAGTCGTGAGCATGCTTTGCTGCTATGGATACTTTGAAAATAGATATATGACTAATTTTGACCGACATTAATCAGAAAAAAATAAAAACCTTGCAGGATAATGCATTTTTGGGGTGCAGGTAGGGTTGGGAGCAGCAAGGGTTACTTCTCCTGATGCCTCTCTGTTTTCCCAGATGGGAAAGCACACCCTGGACTGCCTGTTCCTCATCCTGTGGAGGGGGCATTCAAAGCCGCAGCATTTCATGTGTGGAAGAAGATATTCAAGAGCATATCAGCCCCGTGGAAGAATGGAAATGCATGTATATTCCAAAGATGCCTGTTGTCCAGCCTTGCAATATATTTGACTGCCCAAAGTGGCTTGCTCAGGAGTGGTCTCCGGTAATCAACTTAGCTTTGGTGGTTTTGTGTTTACCACACTAGGAACATATCTTAAATTATAGTTTACTGAGTTTGTGGAAGTAGTAACATTCACTGCTTTCTTTCCTTATTACCAACACCTCTGTTTTAAATTATGATGTTTATCTAACTGCAAAGTAAACATTCTGGAAAATGAATAAAATAAACATGATTAAGGAGAATAAATCAGCTCTGTAACATTAATTTGTGACCTTCTACTAAAACTAAACTGAGAATATAAATGAAATGCACAAAAAACCTGCAGTAAGGGTGTAATGGTATATCTTTGTTACAACATTGCAGCTATAAATTGAAACTCATTAATTACTGAGAAATTTCCAAAAATACATAAAGTGGTAAATTGCTGTGCTCTTTAGTATTTGCAGTTTTCTGTTCCTGACTTGCCTTTCCTCCTGTATGAAAGTAAATGTCTTTGAAATATCCTTCTACAAAAGTAGTTAAGTACTTTGTACATAAAGAGTTATGTTATTAGTAGTTTCTCAAAAAGTAAATGTGTTTTAGAAGCTAAGCTAGCTTACATACAGGTGAGTTTTTTCTTCACTGATTGCAAAGTATTTGCTGATTTCCAGATGAAAGCTGCTATCCAAGAGCAAAGTAGTACTGGTAGTATCCATAGCCCTCATCACTGGTTGGTAGTTTTGATTGCCTCCTGCACAACTAATTCTGAAACAATCTGTGCAGGGGGGGGAAAAGTGATGAACCATAGTAATAACACTTAGGAAAGTATCTGATGGAGGAAAGCCCAATAGTTTTCCATTCTGCTGGTACCTTGTTCCAAAAAAAAACCTGAATGTCGCCCCATTGCTTTGCCCAAGCAAAGCAAAGTGGCTCCAGATGAAACTGACAGGATGTTACCGAGCATGTCCAATAAAGGACAGATGGCTGCAAGCCAAGTAGACAACATTGCAAGAGTGACTCTTTAAGGGAAGTCCAGTAGCAAATGTCCAAAAAGGCGAAAACTTCTGTCAATTTTATTCCTTATCCATAACTACCAAATATTATGAATACTTTATGTTCAAGGTTGGGTGTTTCTGCATCATGTTTTGCTCTGTGATGTACACATATTTCTGTTGCATATTCCCCTTTTATTTATCACTCCTATGAAGTATCATACACACCATTTTTTTTGTTTTAATCCAGTGCACTGTGACCTGTGGACAAGGACTCAGATACCGTGTCGTCCTTTGCCTCGATCACAGGGGAATGCATACAGGAGGCTGTAGTCCTAAAACAAAGCCTCACATAAAAGAAGAATGCATTGTATCCACTCCTTGCTACAAACCCAAAGGTAATGGGGCAGAAGGGTTCTTCCACGTTCAACAGTTTTGTGTTGTTGCTGTCATAACTGTTTTCACCTGCACCAAGTTTTGCAACTGTCTGTTCCTGTGCCTGCTAGCAACTTGGAATAAGTGCTGACCAATTTGTCTTTCTTACAAGCTTTGGGCTTTTCATTTTTAATTGGTGCTCCATCAGACAAGGAATATAAACATAAATTTGACTCTATTGTAAGCAGATGTGACCTAACTGTTTGTGTCTGAGCTCAATTTGGCTTTTATTTTAAAACAAATTAAATATATAAATAGTGCCTGCAGTGCCCTATGAATGTAACCATAATTACAAAAGTGCCTGTTCATAACTTAGAGCTTGAAATAAGCCAGAAGCAAGCATCATGTACCCCATCACAGGGTTCCTCTTACTAGCTAGGCTGCAAAATTTGTCACTGTTTGCCTTTAAATGTTTTTTAACAAGGAGTATTTACAATTTGCATAGAAATATTTTTTTACTTGAGCCTCAGACAGAGATTAATACTGGGGTAAATCCCCTATGTTTTGTTGAAAGAAGGAGAAAATGTTTCTGCAGTTGTTTGGAGGTTCTTGTGGGATGGTGATGTTAGAAGGAGTCCTGGAGACTGAGTTGGATTAATGGGCAATGACTAGGTGCAGCAGATGCACGTATTTCACCATTTCCACAGGTATATGGGCATGTATGTGATTATGCATGCATACAGCTCTATTGTTATCTGCTCTGTGTCTGTATGCTGACTAATATATGGAAAATTTTGGGCTACAGCAATGCAGGTGAACTTAATTTTCTTGAACTGAAGATTTTGAACTCTACCATAAGAAGAAAATAATTCCTTTAAACAACAACAACAAAAAAGAATTGCTATCCTGAAGCATATTAGGAGCACTTTTTATGAAGCCCTGTAAAATTAGATTGACCCATGACTTCATGCTGTTCCAAGATGGAACAGTGAAATTTGGAATTTTAATTTCAGCACTTAGTGGCAGATGATGGGCACACTTACAAAGTTTCAAGATTCCAGTTTGCCTGTAACATGAGAGTCTGCCTTTTGGCCAGCCACCAGAGTGGGTATGTTTGCACTGTATTTTACTGGCCAACATAAACTCACTCCATCCACCTTCCAAGATGTATAAAAAAAAGGCCCTGTGACTGTGTTAGCATGACCCTGAGCCTCATACAGAGATTCAGTGGCTTTCAGCTCATTCAGGCAGCTGCTGTATAAGGCTTTATAGGTTTATGTTTTTCATAACACAGGTAATGTAAGATCTGGTCAGCCTGCATCAAACAGCCTAAGGAAAACGCAGTAAGACACAAAAATAATGTGTTGCAAACCACCCAAAACTGACTTCTGCATAGGGAACCTGAGAAGGGTCCAAGACTAGCTAGGAAATCTTTGCTTGCCTGCGTCTGTCAAGAGGTCTCTTTCAATACAACAGTGTCTGGGAACAAGTAAATTGCTGTTTGCTGGAAGCCCACTCTTACCAGAGAGTGGCATCTTTGTTGCTGTTTGCAGCACATACATCATTAGTTTCTCTTTCTCATTTTAAGTAGTTCTTCACTTCTACCATTTTTTCACATGGGATAGAAAGTCCTACACAAAGCATATGGGATTGCTTGGGTTTAGTTTTCCTTGTCATCTTTGTTCCACAATACTCTCACAGTTCTTCCTCCATAATGCAAGTGGTAATATTTGAATACATATGTCACTGAAGGCTCAGTAGTGCTCTCAGAAGAGATTTGGACTAGATGGTATCCAGAGGTATCTTCCAATCCAAATTATTCTATTTATATACTGGAAGTTTGTCCTTTTTATGTCACGCATCTATAGTTAGAAATTAGAGCAGTAGGTGTGGCAAAGTGTTTCTTGTCTATTGAATGTTTTAATTTTAGCCTACTTTTGCCTTCTACAGCTGTATTAATACAAAGCAGAAAACAGTATTCCTAGCTGACTGAAGGAGCAAGGCAAAAAAGTGGAAGTCTTTCTTCTTTTAACACACTGTGCTAAAAAGAAATCAAAGTAAAAAAGTTAATTTATTTTATTTTATTTTTTCAAGCCCTAAGGTACTTTATGTTGCACCAACAATGGGGAAAAGAGTAGGATACCACTGGATTAAGTAATTATTTTAAGGTTTAATAGAGAAAGTGTATTCATCTGATACAGCTTTCTGTATAATATAGACTTTTAGTGTTTTCACTTGTAGAGTTTTATAAGAGATTTTACTTTAATTTCCACAGGTAAAAATTTCTCATTATCTCATGCTGCAAGTGCTTTTTTTTTTAATTTTTCTGTCAGAGCATACTGTACAATATCAACATTTCTAATAATCTAACAAATTTTACAGTGTAGATGATACTTAACAACACCTCTAGAAAAGAAAATATATTCTAAAAGTCACATAATAGTCAATGGTACACAAGAGCTTTTGCTTTTTACAAGCACTTGCATTTATGCAAAAAGCACAGAAGTAAGATTTGGTTTTCTGTAACTCCTAAAACAAGCTGCAGAACATAAAAATATCTTAAACATATTTTGGATGACAAATGTGGTAAAATACAGATTAAACTAAGAGCTGTGCTGGCAAATATTCACACTTAAATGATGTTAATAAATATGTTAGAGTAAGAGCTTGGCAAGCTGTTTCTAGGATAGAGGCATAGTAACTCTATTACTGTCCCTTTTTTCCTCGCTTAATAACTTGCTCCAATGAAATTTACGTGACTAAAGTTGCAGTAGCTGTGCAATCAAGTTGTAAGATGTTGTTTCTCTATGATACAATTGACAGATGGGAAATTTCATGTGTGTATGTGAAATATTCATTGTTATGCACAATAGAGTCACTGAAAATTCTTAGCTATTCTGAATGACATTAAACTGCTTCTATTGGTGAGTACTCATCTGTCATTACATAAACCCAAAAGGCTTAGGTGATTTGTGAGTGACAGATAGGTTTGGCCCTGGTTCTACTTAGTCTCTCTGCCTTTTATTCATGCTTTTACCCTGATCCTAGCCCTTAAGGTTTTGCTGAAATGCAGAACTCCTTCTGAAATTATAGTGTCAAATTTGCTCTTGCTTTATATCCCTGTAGAGCTAAAACAGCCTTCAGCTGCACTATTCCACTTTGACACTGCATAAAAGTGGAGTTTGGGTGCAAAGCAGCATGGCCCTGCGCTCCCCAGAGCAGACCAGCTATTACACTGTGCACACACCCAGGAGGGGAAGAAAAGCAGCTCCACTGTTTTCTATCAGAAATGACAGAAAAAGTATCAAGCCCATTTTTTTAAATACCCATAGCTGATGAACTGATAAAGTTGAAAAGCATATCTGGGCCATTTTATTAAGGTTTTCTGTGGTATTGCTCATCAAACCAGGATTTTCTTCCTATTTGTAATCTAGCAAAACCAAGCTTAACATGTCTTCTGAAGCTCTACAATTTAAAGGTAAATACAGGGATGTTACACATTTTGCCTTTGCAGTGTAATGGAGGTCTGTTATGCTTGTGAGACTCCCTCCAAAAAATACTTTCTCAAGTGCATACTTTTACAGTCTAGTTGTAAAGTCTGAGAAGTGACTTAATTTCTCTTTCTGGCTTTAGGACACCATAGCCCTTCTAACTGCAATATTGAAATATCTGGCCATATAATACGTAGGCCTTACAGTCCAGCTGATGAAACAGTTTCTCTCTCTTCTGCTCTAATTTCACTTTCTTCTTTGTGCTCAGCCTCCATGTTTATGAAGAAACACATACATCACATGCAAGGTCAGTGAGATCAGGGAGGTGAGCACACATAGCCTCGTTTCTGCATGCTTCCTATTTTCACATGCTTGTGTTTGCTCCATAGAGAAACTTCCCGTGGAAGCAAAGTTGCCATGGTATAAGCAGGCTCAAGAGATGGAGGAGGGAACAGCCGTATCTGAAGAACCATCGTAAGTCTTAAAAATTTGTGTACAACTGGTTCTTATTATGTGATCCAGAGAAGTTGTGGATGCACGCCCCTGGAGTTTTTCAAGGTCAGGCTGGATTGGGCTCTGAGTAACATGGTCTAGTGGAAGATGCCTCTACCCATGGCAGTGGGGTTGTAATAAGAGGATCTCTAAGATCCCTTACAACCCAAAATATTATGTGATTCTATGATGATTCTATATGGAAACCTGGGTCTTGTGCAGAACTAACACAGTCTCTTCAATGTATTGGGCTTCCATTAGAGTGTAAAGACCAAACCTAACTCTATGACAATCCATGATGTTAAGGTTGTATTACACTTAGGTATGAAGAAACAGATCTTAAGAGGGTAAATGCAGATTTAATTTAAGCAAATATATACATATTTTATTTAAGGCCATTTACAAGAGTATAAGAGTCCCTCTACCCATGACACTGTATGTTCTTCGTTACTACTGTCTCTTCACAACTCAGCACTTTATTTATTTTCTCAGGCAACCCCATGAAGTAAGAGGTAAAACAAGGCAGCCAGAGTTGATTGTCCCTTGTCTCTTTCCCCAAGGAAAAGTTTAGTAACAGGAAAAAAAAAAGAATTAATTTTGTCAGAGAATACACCAGAAACCTGTGGTGTGTACCACGAGGCAATGAGGCCCAGATGAGGCTCGGAAATGAAAAATACTGTGATGATTATGTTTTGGATTTCTTTTTTTTCTGAAACTGATAAATGCATGCTATAATTACAACCTCTATACACAGCTTTAATCAACATCCAGCTCCTCATGTCTGAGCATATGGCATTTTTTATTGCAACTACAACTGTGTATTAAACTAAAAAACATTGGTTATTAGACAAGAGAATTGCAGTTCTGGCATGATTAATCTGAATTGAAGTAATCTGAAACTGGAAAGAGAGCTAGGAGACATATGTAGTTAGTCCACCAAAATAAAAAAACATCTATCCAGTTGCTATATGTGTATCTACATACATACATCATGGCTAGGCTTTGAGAATGAAGATTGGGAAAGGCTCTACCCACATGGGCATGCCCTTCAAGCCTGCGCAGTGGATTTTTTAGGTGAGGCACAGGGTCCAACTGCCACGGCCAAGCAAGCTTGGACGGCGACAGTGAAGTCCTCAGGATTAGAACCTACAGCCCCCGGTATTCCCAGGAGGTCTCCCATCCAAGTACTAACTGGGGCTGACCCTGCTGAGCTTCCAAGACCAGATGAGATTGGGTGTCAGGGTGGCGTGGCCATAGTTTTTTTATACACACATATAGGCAGATGTATATATCTACATGCATTTATACACACATATACACATACAAATGTACACATTCGTATGTCTGTATATATATATTAGTAGCAGCTATCCCATATATAGTATGAGATATTTAACTGTTTCCAGAGCTCCACAGATGTTATAGGTTGATTCCTTCAGAGTCAAAGCCTAGAAAATCTGATATTTGTGAATATACTAATTTTTAATTTACAAAGTGCAGTTTATTTTCTTGTAATTTTTCTTGTGCCTACACTAAATTACTTAGCGAAATGTGCATTTACTAAACTGTAAATAAACCTTGAAAACATGCATAAAATAGGAATCATACTTGATGCTGAGAAAGGCTGGAATGAACACTGCTAAAAGAAAAGTTTCATCTGTTAGCAGAAAGGTATTTATTGCTGCGCAGGGGAAGTGAAGCAGTTAATACTGCTGAAAGCTCACTTCCAACTTTAGGTAGGAATTCAGGGAATTTTATTCAGTGTTAGTATGGGGTGACAACATTTTACATGCAATTCATAACAGGTGGAGTTTAGGCGGAGTTAGAGGCGGAGTTTTGTCAGAATCTTCTCTTAGGGGGCGTATCTCAGGGTTGTTCTGGCCTTCAGCCTTTTCTGGTGGTCTTCTTACTCATCATCTTTGTTTTGAACTTTTCAGCTTCTTTTGTTCACTTGACTCATGATGCTTGACACTAGGGAGTTCTTCTGATTCATGTTGTCCTGATTGAACATCTTATCAATCTATGACTGTTAGGGTGTTTGAAGTATATTCTTGATGTCAATCTTTAGGACAGAGCAAGCTACCTGTTATTTGCATAGTGCTGGTAGTGCTGGGTAAGGTAAGGCACAGTAAGGAACGCACTTTACAGCACCTCAGTTAACTCTTTAAAGCCAAATGCCTGTTACATACTGATGTGCTGTTATGTAGTCATATCTGGAATAATTTGTTACACTAAGAAATTTTTTGATAGATTTTGTGAATAAGTTTGATCGCACTGTAGAAAAGTATAGTTTTATATATATATGAGTATACATAACTTTAAATATTAGCAAGAAGAGTTTTGTAGAGAATAGGCATAACATGCAGGGGAAAATGAGGAGGCTTTTGTTTATCATGTTGAGTATTTTAATAAAATATTCTGGAAAACCATCGGTATATTAATTGTGATACTAAGACAGACCTTGAGAGATAAAAAGGGAAAGGGATTTAAGAACTTCAAATTGTTTTCAAGTGCAGCTATGACACCTCTTTACTTTATAGGTCACTGCTGGGCTGCAATACAGGCCCTGTTCCGCAAAGACACCCAATCATTTTCACGCCATCTAATACAAGACCCCAGTGGTACCAGTGGGACACAAAGATAACCATGCAGTGGTTCGCTGTCCAGACTAGGTTCAGTCTGCCTCAGGGTGACATTTTGTACATTTGTCTTCTCTCTGCAAGGCACAATTCTAGGAGCATTTCTAATCTTTATTTTAGATTGATGAGAAATATACTAGACATAAATGAAATTCAAGTCCAGATTTTTAATTGTGTTGACTAACAGGAAAAAATAAAGGACACAAAGTCAGGGTCTTTACACAAACTTTCTCAAAGCTCAGAGATGCATTGTGTTTAGTTTGGAATGATTTTTAGTCATAAGGCATGAGACAGGAGAACCAAATAAAAACTTCGAAAATTTAAGCCGAAAGAACTATTCATACAAACCCCATCTGTAAACTCTAATAGCCATCTGCATATTGTTCCAGAATATCTAATCTGTTTCAGCTATCTTGAGCAGTGAACTTCCACCTAAAATTGGTTTCTGTGCCTCACTATTAATAGTGTTTTTCATTAGTAGATATTTTAAACAGTTACTCATTTTAGATTGAAAAACCCTATGTAACATTATAAAAAAGGAGACACAGCATTGAGAATACACCAAGATACAAGCAACAATCAATTTTGGTGCCAGCTATTATAGCATCACTTCTTCTCATTCAGCTGTGTCAGGATTTCAAACACACCACCTAGATGAAGAAGGAGCTGTATTCCCTGATAATGCACCTTTTGATCTGTCCTTCCTCAGTTGTGCAGGGACACAGTGTAATATTCCGTGGCCCACCACACTGACAGATGCCAGGGTACTACCCACATATTTCTGGCTGATAAACGATCAGTCCAGTGTGTAGGTAAGTGTCAGTTTAAGGGTTGGAACAGCTAAGAGGTTTTTAATGTTTGATCAAGCATTAGCTGATGTTAGCACTGTGTATGATATGGCCAACTATCTTCCTGACTGTAGATTTGAATAACTAAAATGTGACCTTCAATTTCTTCCTGTCTTATACTTAAGCATGTTGCAGTACCTTACTTTGCTGTAAATATTTCAGAAAACATACTGGGATTGTAGGAAACAATTTTCATTGCTAGTTTCCCCGCTTCTAAGGAAGCCGTTTCTTTCCTCCGATCTGGTATAGCAGAGCTGGCTGAGCAGTGTTTCAGGTAAGAGTCGAGCTGGGCAGCCAGGATGAACCCCCACTCTTTCTCTCAGCAGAGAGGGAATGATGGGTGAAGGAGGAGCAGCATGGAGGGGATGGTGAACAGCTGTGCAGGAGGAGGAATAGAATATGGCCTCTGGTGGCATGGTAAGCCAGGAGCTGAAGTGGCAGCATTGTGTTTATAAGTGTGTTTACTTGAAGTTGAAGTGATGGAAGTTTCTTCAGACAAGCTATGCTGTAGGATTTTTCTATTCCCTTTGTTTTTGTGTAATAACCAATTTTGTGACTCCACATGGGCAGACATCGGCCAGGATTCATTCTTTTCCCACACTTTATCTGAGGCTATTCCCAAGTTTTCTTATGCCACCAGGTCACTGATTGGCTCCATTCTCTTCTACAGACAGGGTCATTCTTTGTAACCAGTAGACTATTCTTTTGCTACTACTGTCCCTGTTTCTTCCTTACCATTCCTCAGGCTGAGAAAATAAACCTCACCTTGGTTTCTCTCTTCAACTCTATTGGAAAGTAAAGTTTATATTTGATCAGAAGTCTAAGAGCTAAAACTGAAATTTTTCAGTATATTTCTTCTATGCATTGAGTTCTCATATTTGTTAATCACTGTATTACTGTCTTCTGACTTCTGTGACTTCATATTGAATATAATTTTTGATATGAAATATCATGATTTATAAAGCTAAAATATTTCTTTAATACTATCCTTCCACCTGTAATTTGTGATCATTCTCTGATGTGTGCCGCTAGAGCACCAGATGCCTCAAGTTCATGCCATCTGTGTGTCGTGCCTTCCATTATTTATGTCTTCAGGAATTTCTAAAGCAAGCAAATCTTACATCTGAATTTTGCCTGTATATGTCTATCTGTCAGTTGCCTTCCTCTTCTCTCATTAATGTCTGAATTTATTTCTATTAACTGATTTTGACAGAAGTATAAAGTTCTCACAGAGAATTTTACTCCTCTGTCAAACTTGATTGATATTCTCCAGGAAATTCAGTGGTAGCATTTTCCACGTATGTTACTGAACTAAATGACTGAGTAGAAAACTGACACCCTACAGTTCCCCAGCTGAAGGGAAGGTTTTTAAAGGAGTTCAGTCCTTAACAGATAGCAGACAATCCACTTGGGCACTCAACCTTCAAACACAAAGCTATGTTAAATAATTCCTTATTGGTTCTGCTGCTCCAAGAATTAATCACAACCAGTTCAGCCACTGGAAGACTAGAGGGAATAGTTATGTTTGTGTTGTCTGACCTTCCACATCCCTACATGGGATCAATTAAATATTAATTGCTGACAGAACTGCTATGAAATACCCTATGTTGGTAAGAAAGTGTTGTAATGATGTTTGTAATGGCAAAGGTTTAAGGAGAGAAGGCCTTGCTGTCCTATGTTGTTGTACCTGCTGTTCTCCTGTTGCTGTCCATCTCTGAAATGACCATTCACCAGACCTTGGAAATGTCACCTGAGGAAGAAGCCACAGTATCTTTCTGTCTGACCTTTCTCACTGAAGCGCATTGCAGCTCATTACCAGCAGAGCGTGACAGGCAGAGTCAGAGAGAGTAGCAGTCATGATTTAAAAAGCGTGGGTTTTTCTATATATAATGAGATTGGGTTTACTCATTGTGGACAGTTCCTTAAAAGATTTCTGTCTCTAACTCTTGAAAAATGCTTTTGTATGTTAACACCATATCCAGCTTTTAATGTACTGCCATAAATAACCCTCATGTTAATCATTTAAAAAAAGGGGGGCAGGGGGAAGGATGGGAGAGAGGGCAAACAATAATATCTGGATGCCAGATGGTACCATCATAGTAATGGGGCTAGTTCAGTTAAAAAAAAAAAAGGAAATTCCTGACATGCATGAATGGGGGTGAAAAAGCCCTCAGAGAACTGGATATGGACAGAGAGGTCAGTGTAGCAGGGAAACCCAATATCTCCTACTTTTCAGTAGGTATCCATGTTTCCAAAGACATATAAGCTATTTTATTTTGATTTTCCTTGTTGAACAGTTTCCATCATGATCTTTGTACTTGATTCAGGTTAATAAGTAAGTTTAAAACTTCCTATTGAGACTTTACTTTAAAAATAAAGCATGTTACTATTGTTGAACTGCCAAAAAAAAGAGTGAGGACATACATAACTTTATTAGCTGCTAGGCTGTTTCTTGTCCACTTCAGAGTCATGCAGTTAAGAGGAAGAAGAAAGTTGAGGGGAACTTCTTCATATTAAGATCCAATGGCAAATAATTAAAGTATATACATGGGTGGTCAAAGGAAGATCAGCAATGCGGCAGACTCACATTAGGTAATGATTTTGATCTACTCATTCAGGACTCATTTATTCAGTCACAACTACTTAGAATGTATGTACAATAAATACACAGGACAGAGGCAGTGAGCTTTCCCTGAGGAGAAAGGCAGCTGTGAAGAAAGAGCACCAACAGCACAGAATGATTAGACACAAAGCTGAAGGAAAAGATCATATTCAAACTAAACTTAAAAGAAACTGTAGAGGGACAGAATGTAGTCACTTTGTAGTTGAACCTATGCATCTGGCTCAAGTGCCATTACTCTTACAGATGGAGCCCTGAGGTTTTGTTCATAAGTGGTCATGACCTCTGTTTCACTTCTTTGAACCAGCAACTACCCATACTGTGTGAGAGCACCCTGTGGTGTTACCCACACCTTAAAATCTGTGGAAGGTGTCTTCTCCTGGAGGAAAAGGACACATTTGCATTTCAGCTCAAGATAAGGAGTCTGAAAGTCTGAGCTCAGTTCCTGGTTATATCACAGAAAATTCCAAAGCCTTTGAACAAGTCACTGAAGATTTTATTTCATCATTAATATCTAATTTTAGATACCTTAATTAACATTCAGTCTTACTGGTGTGTGCATGTCTCAAAACCTCAGATGTTATCTAAGCCATGAATTTTCCCACAGATTGATTAAAAATCAAAAAAATAGGGAAGTTTAAAAATAAGCTGAACAAAACCCAATTAAACAATGAAAATTATGATGATATTTAATTATGTAACACTGAAGAAAATAAGCTGTTTTTCTCCATAGCTCTAAGCACATCAGTCTGTAGACACTTCTTAACACACATTGTAGGAACCCAGGTCCTAGACAGCAGAGGCTATGGTTGCATACGTCAAGAGTTTTAGAGATGTTCACAAAACTCTCCAGGTCTTTGTGTGGGTCCACTGTGACCTGCTGTGAAAGGTCTCCCATTATTGTGCATTGACATTGCTTTTGTGTTTCACTTTAGACTTCCGCAGTTACATGAGTTGCTATGTAGAGGGGAAAATACACCATCCTTAGTTGTGCCCTGAGCTAGAAAGAAAAAATATCCCAAAACTATGTACTGCCATTCCTATTGCTGCTCTCAGCTTAAATGTTTACATTACTTTTGCTGATTTTCTATACGAGTGATCACTACATGGAATATTTTACTCTGCAAAATCTGGATTTTTAAGTTAAAATTGTAAATAAATAATTGAAAATAAATTTCTGTTATATAATTTGAAGATTTTTTTTTTTAAACTCTAGACACACTGTTATCTGAAAGGGGCATTCTCACATGTGAGTGTGAATAATAATAATATATAAAAGTGCAAATAGTTCTTACCTATTTGAGATGGACAAGCTGTATTGACCCAGTATTCTTATGTGGATGAAATTTTGTAGACAGCTCCAATTCACCTGTGCTTGCAGGTCTGTTGGATGTGCAGACTGCTGTGTATTTCATAGTTTTCATATTTTCTATTGAGTGCTTTACATACAACCATAGTAAGTTGTTTTAGCTATCATTTTAGAATTTCCTTAAAATATAGTTTCAGTGATTGTAGTACACTAGAAAAGCAACGAGCCAAAACCAGCTCAACACAATACCTGCAGAAATCCATAGGTATCAGTGCCATTACATTTCTTTTCCTTTCTTTCTAGAACACCTTATGCAGCCCATCATAGGCTAATGTGCACATGACAAATGATGCAATAGTCCCTTGTAGAGATTCTGAAACCTTGACAGCTAACAAAAACCCACTGAAATATATAGAATGCCTGTTTTAAAACCAGAACACACTGTTTTTCAAGGGTGTTCATATCATGGGAAAAGGCTGTGATCCAACACTGTAGACATGCCCACAATTCAAAAAAACAAGTATAGGCATTTGTGTACAAGCAATACCAATATTTCACTCCTGGTTCTCTTTGGAGACTTTTCCACCTTCTATTCCAACCCTCTACTTTCTCCAGGCTGAACACACTGCCACCCATGGAGATACCCATTTATGGGGGGGGGAGGGGGTGGCAGGCAGAGGGACCATTCAGCCATCCCATATCTGGATGCTGTAATGTAGTCACTATTCAGCACTTGAGTAGCAGCAGACATGGTTAATTCAATCACAGCCAAGCTAGATCATGATTTTCCCTCCTTCCATCTTTCACTTCTCTACCTCACAGTGATTTCTCTAAAACAGAAGCAACAGATTCCTCTTTATAGTCATCAGAGCTCTCAGAACACACTTACTGCTGTATTTTGCTTTGTGGGAGAAGTATTGCCATGTCTGCTCTGCAGAGTAATTAAAGAAGATGGTCTTTGATTCAATGGCAACATGCTAATCATTCTGAAGTATGGTAAGAAATATGAAATGCTCATTATAACCTCTGTGGCAAGAAGCAACTTTTTATTTTTCATTTGTACAGATATTAACACAATTGAGTTCTGCCTGACAACTACTACTGTCACATTAATAGAACAAATTATTGCCTAGGTCATATTTATTAGGGTTGTTATTATAGGGACAATTATTACAGTGGGATTTAATTAAACAATATGCAATGACAACTGCAATGCCTCCATCATTTTCCATTTTCTAAAAAAACTACTTCTCATAAAATCTTTTCCACTACTTCCATTTTCAAACTAGAACTTAACATACTGAAGTGCACAATACTGTGCAGTGGAAGATGAGTTATATGCA
>JAOXXN010000364.1:29270947-29292294 GCA_026770055.1 Myrmophylax atrothorax
AAGCAGATGGTTCTCTTAATAGAACACAATTTCACCCCAGCATTCTCCCTTTACTCCTTCAAGCCCCTTCAAGCCCTGCTGTTAGCAGGAAAGGATAGAAAACCATTTAAGTGCTGCTGACACATGACCAAAGACAGCCTGAGTTAGTCTGGGTTCTATCTACTTACAGTGTCTTCTTTTTCTCTTCCTTCTTTTTTTTCCTTCTGTGTCTACTTGTTTGTACGATAAATCACCTGTTATTATTTTAAGTTTATTTGGTGAATGCGGTATTGTCCATCTGGTTTGCTCTAACTCACTTCCCAAATAAAGTCAAACTACAAAGGAGAAAAATATGAACATATTTTTCAATGCATTTGGAAACATGAGGCATTCAGTTGATTATAGGTCAGACTTAGTGTAAGACATGATTCCATTGACAATCTAAAATTAATTCAATATGTGTAAGAGGGTCAGAGCTCTCTCTTCTCCATTAAAGGTGACCTCTATGTGGAAAGGTGTCAATACAGATGTGGTTTGCATGAGTGAAGTCATATATTACAGCATCTCTACCTAATTCATAAAAAAGGTTAAATGATTTGTGTGTCTGCAGATCCTGCAATATAGCCTTACTGCCAGAAAATACCAGTTCTTGTTGTGTTGCAGTTTGGGGTTTTTTCAGAGTCTTGCAAACCACTAACATATTTTTAAGTGAAATTCATTTAAGTCTATTTTTAATTGAAGTGAATTGAGAATATCTTTGAAAGTCTCTTAAGGTGTAGCCCACAGAGGTTCCTTAATTAACAGGCCACAGCTTGAAACATTGGTGGAATAGGTCAGAAAATCAGTCATTAGAAAGAATATGCTGCCAGACAGGGCAGATACACCCTTATTTGACAACTTTAGGTTGAAAAACAGCTTAAATAGGAGTCATGGATTTGGTCAAGGAATCATAATGTCATTTATTGCTGAGGTTTACTATGCTAAAAACAAATGTGCACAAAGACATCTAAACAGGCTGCCTTCCCTAGGCACCTATATCCACACTACCTGCATTTCTACCTTCCACTACTGTATACTAACTACCCTGGCCTTAAAATGTATTAATCTGTTACCTAACAACATTAATCTCCTCTGCCCTTTTTTGTAATATAGTCTCCTGCTTTGTACTCCTTCCAGTTGTTAAGAGATTGTCCAAGATGTATCTGACAGCTCATCCTTCCCCATTCTCACTGATTATGTTTCCTGTGGTGGAGCAGTAGCTGCATGCTCCTCAGTATCCCCTACTCAACAGCAGTTACAGTGAAATCGTCAAGGAAATGCTTTTCAGCCACATGTGTCATGGTGAAATGTGAAGCCAAGTAATTTGGCAAGTTGCAAGCTGCAGAGGAGTAGCTCTGGAGTGTCCATCACAGCCTACCTTCACCTCTTCTGGTTTAAAAGTTCAGAGGTCTTCCTCAGCCATGTTGCTTTTTGAAATATTGTTATGTTTCCTCCATTGGATAGGATTTTATTAATAGACAGTTGCCTTAATTTCAGTTTGTATTCCACTCAGACTACTATGTTCATAAAATATAAAGTGCAATTGAAAATTATTGTTTTAATAACTTATGTCGTATTTCCTTCTTACTTCAAAGAGTGGTGGATTGCTCATCTTAAGCAGAATACTATATATTTAGGTAGAATATTTTCCTCTACACAGATGTCCAAGTCACAGGTTTCTCCAAGTTAATACACCCTTGTGTTGAAGCAAACTCACCATGCCCTACCACATTTTTTTTTTTATAGCTTGGTTTTTGATGAGGTTTTGAGCTAACACTGGGGACTTACTGAGTCCCTCTGCAGAGGACAATTTATCTCCATTTTTTTTTTCTGGCACGTTTCATTTTCTGGTTACTATAGTCCACTTCTCTCCACCCTTCTCTTCACTAATGCCTGTGCAAACAAGAACTTAAGGTTCACTGCCAGTTGATATTTTTCAGTTTTTTAAGAAAATATGCTCTCACTTCAGCATTTCACATGTTAGCTTCTACTCCTCATTTTTTCTCTAAATTTATTCTCATTTTTCTTCAATATTAATTTACTGCCTCAACAGCAGCGTTTCATTCTGCAAAGAAAGATTTCCCAACAGTAACAATAAAGAGCAAATATCAAGTCAAATGTTTTGTAGCGTAATGAACAGGATTAACTTTTTCACTGCAGCATTAACTTATGAAATAAACTACAGAGCCTTACAAGTGGTTGATTTTACTGTGCATGTTCATTTCCTTTAAACGGGGTGAAATGAACAGCACCATTATATCTTCCATTTACAGTCTTGCTCAAGTACCTTATAAGAGTAGTCTGAAGAATACCCAATACTTTCAAACCAATAAGTCTTTATGGATGAAAAGATATCTAAAAAGATAATAAATGCTTAAAATTTACTGTAGAGTTCTGTAACATAGTTACTCATCAGAAAGGTTCACACATGAAGTAAATGGAGAAGGTGTCCTCATTTCTATTCAATTTGGAATGAATTAAATACCTATTAAAGGAGTTACATTGATTAAACAAAGAATTCTATATCTGCCAAGATTGTCTGTCACATCTGCAGAAAGACCTATTTGTGTTCATGAAAATTTCCATCTTCAGTTATGTGGTATTCATCCTCTGGGCCCACTTCTAACACTGTTAAGTACTGAAGTTCTCCGTGATGAAGTAGAGTTTGTGGTGTGCAATTATCCATTAGAATAGTGACTAAGCTGGTGTATTCTGTATCGTAACCAGTTGTTAGTAGGTCTTCATCATTCACAGCCTTGGGAGAGCCTTGAACCACTCACACAGAGGTGAAGAGCTATACATCTAATTACGCCCCCAGGTACCCACAGATCTGTATTGTTATAAGTATATTGGACGCAAGTTTGCTTGTTTAATTATAATACTTAAGTGTTTCTGGTTCCTGAATTGAACAAAGATGTTCAGATACATCAGAAAAATTCATTTCTCTTTCCATAAGGATGCAAACTGTGTTCCCTAAGATCTAAGAAGCCAGTTTCTCACTTAAGATAATCTAGAGAAGTGTAATAAGTTGCTATGCTGTAGTCTGTGATTCTACATGAACCTATGTTGATAGACCAAATAGGGTGGAGATATGAGGTGTTTTAATGAAAGTTTGCCTATACACATCGTAAGCTTTCTGATACCATCACTTTAGATGTAATTTTTCCTTCCATTGAGTCAGAATCAGTTGATACTTCCATGAATCTTAATCCTTTAACCTGGTTGTTTTGCTTTTGTGTGTATATAACATGAGTTTAGAGCCTTCTCATTCTATCTGAGAAGCTCATGTATGTTTGGATTTCTGAATGTCAATGTGAAAAAAACATCTTTTATTGCAGAAGAGTGAGTTAGCTGCTAAATAGATTATTGGTCACAGTTTCAGATTCTCAAAGGAGAAAGTGGAAAAGAAATGGAACTGTAGAATGGCTTGGGAGGGACCTTAAAAATCATCTCGCTCCCTGCTGTGGGCAGGAACAGCCTTCACCAGACAAGGTTGCTCAGAGCCCCATCCAACTTGGCCTTGAACACTTACAGGAATAGGGTATCCACAATTTCTCTGGGCAACCTGTTCCAGTGCCTTACCACCCTCACAGTAGAGAATTTCTTCCTAATATCTAATCTAAACCCACCCTTCTTCAGTTTGAAACCATTCCCCCATGTCCTGCCACTACATGTCTTGGTAAAAAGTCTCTCTTCATCTCTCTTGTAGGCTCTTTCAGGCACTGTAAAACCACAATTAGGTCACCCCGAAGCCTTCTCTCTTCCAAGCTGAACAATTCCAATTCTTTTAGCCTGTTCTCACAGAAGTACTCCATCTGTCTAATCCCCTTGGTGGCCCCCTCTGGACTCACTCCAACAGGTCAATGTCCTTCCTGTGCTGGGGACCCTAGAGCTGGATGCAGCACTGCAGGTGAGGTCTCACCAGAGGGGCAGAATGCCCTCCCTTGACCTACTGGCCACACTGCTTTTGATGCAGCCCAGGCTACAGTTTGCTTTCCTGCCTGTGAGCACACATTGCTGGGTCATGTCCAGCCTTTCATTCAACAGCATCCCCAAGTTCTTCTTGACATGGCTGCTCTAGGTTTGTTCATTCTCCACCCTATATTGATACCAGAGGTTTCCCTGACCCAGGTGCAGCACCTTTCACTTGGTCTTGTTAACCTCATGTGGTTCTTATGGGCCCACTTGTTGATCTTTTCCAGTTCCCTTTGAATATCATCTCATCCTTCAGTATAAATATAAAATTCAGTGTAAAATACTGGATCCTGATGTGCCCTTGGAAAAAAATACTACTAAAAATGCCTTCTTAACAGTGTATTTGCCTCAGTATCAGAAAATTTGGAGGGGTGGAGACCTCATACAGAAATCTCCTCCCTCAGATTCAATACCCCTGGTTTCTCCAACACAAGGAGAGACCAAATACACCCAGATCTAAGTGGGAAAAATAACTCTTTCCCAAGAAGAAAGTGAATAGCAATGCTAATAAAACTGGATGAAGCCAACTGATGAGGAGAAACTTCCCAAGTCCCACCCACCAGATCAAATCAAGATGCTGGCTGCCTCCTCCACCTGGAAAAAAACACACACGACCACAGGACAGAGACAAGATGGGCACCCTTTCATGTGCTTTGCCTCCTCCATGCCTGGCAAACCTGGCAGGAACAGTTGGAGAGTCAGCACTGGCAGGAAATGGTGAATACCTGGGAGTCAATACCAGCAGATGGTTGTGTGGGGCTGCAGTGAGGCTGTGGTGCTGGTACAGGCAATTGGAGCAGGGCTGGAAGGACCTACAGGGTACCCATAGGATCCAGCAACAAGAGTTTGTTGTAGCAACCTCCATATACATTGGTCAAAGTGATGGTCACAGTCAGGATCCGTCAAGGTGGTGGCCAAAGCCACCAGTGGTGAGGGAAGCCCCAAGACTCCAAGTTATATACTCTCAAGATCAGGCAGGAATGCCTCCAGCCGCTTCCCTGGGGTGGGGAGTGTTGCACTGGGTGATGTTGAGTCATGGGATACTCCAGGAGTCTTTGATACCTGCTAAGACGTTGCTGCTGTCTCTTATGTCAGTGCAGCTGAGTCCATTATGGCCCTTTATTAATTCCTTCAGACTATATGTGAATGTTTGGGGAGCTATCACAGCTGAGTCATCTGTGTAAGGAACAAGAAGCGCTACCCCACCTCTCGGGATTTGCCTCTTTCCTGATCTTATTTATCATCCAGCTTGTAGTCTGAGGTGTCAGATGTGCAGGCCTTCAGCCCCTGGCCTGGCTGGCCACTCTGCACACTTCAGCAAAGCACCCTGCTGACTGAGCCACGAGCACCATGGGTCCAGTCTCTCACAGCACCTGGGCAGTCACTGCAGGTGGTCAAATATTTGAGTCATTAATCATTGGCAGTTAAGTTTCTTTAAAGAAGGCAAAACACCAGCCCAAAAGGCATATGTGGAGAAAAGAAAAGGTGGATACCAGAATTTTTGTGTAACCCAAGATAATGTTGCAAGAAGGGCATTGAAAGGAAACTCAAGGAAAATGTAAGGGAACATAAGAAAGTATTGTGAGTTTCTCTAGTTCAATCAGAGTACCATACAGATATATACCTAAGTTCTACTGTTCTGCCCTTCCTTTGCTTAAAAACTAGAGAAAACCCATGTGTTTCTGATTTTTGAGGCACAGTCTGTTTTTATCTTCTGCGTTGGTTAAATAGTTGAGGAACAGTTCATCCTTTTGAAAATATTATTCATGCAATACTGCCAGCCAGGTAAGCAAGAAACTCATGTTATCTGTTTTGGGGTAGTACTGTTCATAAAACTTGGACTTGCTAGAGAACTACTGAAGCCCGCTCAATGTTGTCTGAACACAGCTTCATTCATGAATCCACTTGCTTTACCATTCAATCCACTGACATCTCTTTTACTTCTTCCCTGCCGTTATCATTTCCGTAAAGGCTTCTTTAGATTTTGAGAGAGTCTGGTTACTCTGTGGAACAAAATCAAATG
Organism: Myrmophylax atrothorax; assembly: GCA_026770055.1. NCBI lineage: Eukaryota > Metazoa > Chordata > Aves > Passeriformes > Thamnophilidae > Myrmophylax > Myrmophylax atrothorax. The sequence goes on from JAOXXN010000364.1 coordinate 29,276,964, forward strand.
TTCATAAATATTGATCTTACAGTTTGTGAAGTCAGGCCTTTTGTATTTTATTTCTGTGCCATCTACATCCATTTTCAACTATTGTATTTTTTAAAAGCTTAATTTTTGAAGGGATTTCAGATTAAAAATTATCAAGTAATTGCCCGTCTTTCTCTACTGCTCAGCTTTTTCTTTCTTTGTCTTCTGGTGTCTGTTAGGTTGTTGATTTCCCCTTCAGGAGCAGCTGTTCTTTTAACAATTCCCATATGGCATAAAAGTAGGTCTAAAGAAAAGATACTGGATAACAAGACAGCCCAGCATGGAACGTGCCAGTGTGAAAAGAGCCAGGGAGTCTTCAGCATAAAGCAGTTCTGGCATGGGCAGCAGAGTGTTAAACTTTCTGTCCTGGTTTAAGCCCAGCTGACAGCTAAACACCGTGAAGCCTCTTGCTCACCCCCTCTCACACCTCAGCAGAAGGAGAAGGAGGATGAAAAATAAAACTTGTAGGTTGAGATACGAACAGACATTGAATCATAAGTAGAATATATTAATAATTATAATAAAAGGAAAATATAAAACCCAAGGAAGAACAAGTGATGCACAATACAATTGTTCACCACTTTCTGACCAATGCTAGACCCCATGCCTGCACCCCAGTCAGCCCACCTTCTGGGTAACTTCCCCATTTTATATACTGGGCATGACATTCTGTGGTGTCAAATATCCCTTTGGCCATTTCAGGTCACCTGTCTTGGCTACACTCCCTTACAGGTTTTTTCTGAACTTCCTCACAGGCAGAGCACAAGACATAAAAAAAGGTCCCTAGCTTAGGATAAACACTACTCAGCAGCAACCAAAACATCAGTGTGTTATCCACACGAGTCTCACACTGAATCCTCTCAGCTATGGCAAGGAAATTATCTGAACAGAAACTGGGATATTGTTCCTCTGCTTCTTTGCACAAGGACCATGTAGACTGAGGCACACAATTATTTTCATAAATTAGCAGTTCTGTTTCTGCATTGTTTCAATGTAGGTTGAGGGCAGAGAGCATTAGCCCACCCTGATGTGCCTCCCAAGATGTGTGTTCCTCCGTGGACTACTCATTCAGTTTCTGCTATTTGCAATTACCAGCACAACTTGTGCAATTTCTGTTCTATTCCTCAAACATCCCTGATCTGTTTCTTAACCAGCTTTACAGCTTTCCATCTTTACAGTTATTTACTCTGTTGCTACACTGTTTCATTTTAGAAAGGGGCTGTAAAGGACCTATTTGCATTGTATCTAGTGTAAAATATTGAACAACCTCCTTGTAAGCTGTTGCTGCTTTAAGCATGAGCCCAAATCTAAACTGGTATTCATTTATCTTATCAAACCTAATCTGATCTGTGTAGGTATATTAAAGACAGCCATTGCTATTGTATATCTCAATGCTGAAATAATCATATAGAAGTCTTGTGTGAGGCACTTTTCAGTAGCCAATATGTCTGCTAATCCCTCAAACCAATTCTCTGTCAAACCAGTTCATTTACCTTAAGTTGTCTTTTTATGTTCCCCTGCGGTTTATCCATTCTGTATCTGTAGTAGTCCCCTGGAGACCCACTGTTCTTTTGGTAGAAAAATATAAACTTTCTTTTCTGTCCTGCTTGAATAGTTGATGTTCTCTGCCTTCAACTCAAGGGACAGTAAGAATGTTTTGAGGCGTGGAACATTATATATATTGCTTGAAGCATCTTGCAAGGTTACTCTAGCAATGAAAATTGTCTTTTGTATGGTTGCTGCATATTCCATTTTTCCTCTGTACTTTTCTGACTTTTGAGTGCCTTCTGTATGTCCATCTGTTTGGCTCTGTTTTATAAATACTAGTTCCCTGCCATGTTCAGCTATAATAAGCAGAATTTTTAATCAATATTGGTAGGTTTACAGAGTGATTGCAGGCCACTTCAGTAACCTTCCAGAGCACTTTCATTGAGCCTTTGATCTGCTTACATGTGTTGTCTGCTTATCTTTAATGGATTTCTTCACTTGTAAGGAAGGTGCTTTTTGGAGAAAGCGTATCACTTTCCCTTATGCACAACAATCCCCTGGAACCTTTCCTGTCTGTTCAGCTCCCTTGTCAAACTGGTGATACTGGACAACATACCTAGTCACAGACTGGCACAGAACAACACTGAGCATGAATTGTTTTTCTATAGTTGCCAGTGATGATTTAGAAGTACTTTGTCTTTTCTTGTTTGTTGTTGCTGTTGTTTAAAATTAGTGTTAATTTTTCCAGAGCTTAGATAAATTTCACTTTTCTTCTGAGGTGTATGTAAACTATACATCTATTTGTAATATTCTTTCTCATACAAACTGAACCATAACTATCCGGAAATCACTTTCTGACACAGGACAGAACTCAGATCCCTATTTAAACACCACAGCTGAGGTCTTAGCTCTCACACTTTATTTCAAATAAGCAGTCTAATTTTACTGTGAGTGATTTCACATCTTGGTAAAAAAATCCTTGTAGTTTAATTCTTAGATTTTGTGCCTCTTTCTTTGTGACTTCTTTGATTGTAAAGTCAAGAACTAACTTGGAAGTTCTCATCTCGGTCTTGTAGCTTCACTGCAAGAAAGTATGCTACCCAAACAAGATGGACAGTAACTCTTGTCTGCTGTCCAGAATTTAAGATCACATTCTGACATGGTATTTAAGACATAACAGTGAGCACAGTTACTCAGGCAAAGATGTATCACTAAATGAGCTTCAGGAAAGCCTTTCACACCTATGAAGGAGGAAGCTTTACCACAACACTGTCCCGGTTCATAATAGAAAAAAAAAAAAAAAAGAGAGGAGATACGTGGGCTCTGAACAGACTTCTCAGTCTTCAGGGTCCACTGGAGGATGTACAGTTGGACAGAAGATGAAAGAAAGCCAGTATTGACATAATGTATGATTTACTCAGTCTCTTGTAGGTGCATATACACAGCTGCCTCATAGCCCTTGTGCACTGAGGAATGTCTTTAGGCAGGTAGGTGTCAGATACTAAGTAAGATGCTGCCAGGCATACCTCTCCCCACACTGATGAATGTTTATTTTAGAAACAAGAAGGGTTCTTTTGTATCACTTTCATATGGTTTAACAACAGAAAAATTACAATAATTTCATTTTTTTAAAACTTGTTTGGGAGGACTTTTTGTAGCAGGGTGTTTACTTTCTCTGTGCAGTGTTCAATTTTCTTGGCAGTACTTGAAGAGACTGCGTCAGGTTTAAAATGTATATCCTTAAAAACCTTTCTTACACCTAGCACCTTAGAATGATTTGGGGTTTACTGTATATCTTTTTGCTTGTAGGAACTAATCCAAACCTGTCAGCTGCATAGTGCTTTGGCTCAAGAGGATGAATTTCAAGTTCTTCCTACATAATTTACTTTTTCCAGGCTGAATATGAGGGTTGCAAGTGTTTTATTCTGAAGGCTTGTAGCTGGGGCAACAGCTCTAATTCCAGCAGCTTGTCTTGCCATGAGTAGCTGCTCCCTAGCTGTCTTAGTTTAGAAGGAAACTAAGGTATTATATGGAACAGAAAAGAAGGGCTTCATCCCCAAATCACCACAGCTTTGAAATTTAGGAGTTTTAATCAGAAAAGTGTACAGGAACAAAGGATAACAGTCCTTAACTACAAATATATATATGTGTGTATATATATAAAAATATATATGTATAACCAAAACTAGGACAGAACAAACAACTACAATGTACTCCCAAAGGAAACAACAAACCCTGTAAACGAAATTGAACTTTTTTCTCTCTGCTCCCTTGGTGCAATTATATTTACAAACAGCAGGGGTTGCTGCTGTGCCTCAGCTGGCAGCAAAGTCACTCAGTTCTCTAGTATGACAAAGAGGAAAGGTAGTCAGTGAGGCACTGAGTCACGTGGGAGATGGAGGCCATAGAAGAGGATGGGGTGGAACCCTCTGGCAGGCAATGCAGAGTCCTCTCTTCGTCCTCCAGTCAAGTAACGGTGGATGATAAGTCCACCAAATAATGGTGAGGGTCTTCAGCTCTGAGGGGCTCAGCTCTTAGTGATAATCAGCTCAAGTGATAGCAGCTCCTTTAGCACATCAGCCTCAGCCCCTCAAAGCCCAGGAAGGCTCCCTCCACACCGAGCACCGCACCCCGAAGAGAAGTCTGGACACAGGAGGCTCGGTGGCAACAGAAGAAGCAACTTTATTGAGAATGCCTCGTTTATATAGGATTAGGCAGGGAAGGTTCTGGAAAAAGGGGTGGAGCTGAGTTTCCCATTGGTCGAGGGAAGGATTGAAAACTGGACCAATGTGGGGTAAGGATGGAACTTCATAACAACAAATAACCGAACCGGGATAACAACCAATCAACGAGCAGAGATAAAGGCCAATGGGGATATAGAACTGTAACCAATCAGGAAAAGTGGTGGGAAAGGAACCCTAGGGGGTTATGGGAAGAAGAAACTTGGACAGGAATGACTAAGGGAAAAACAATAGGGAAGACATATTTATGACGCAGTTTTAATTCAACATTAGAGGCAATAGAAATCATCCAGGGTATTCTCCCACAGTCAAGGACAAGAGGCTGAGGACAGGGGCTGGCAGTGGTGGTACTCACTCCTCTGCAGATGGGAAGCTGGCCCAGGAAAGGGATCTGCAGCAAGAATCCAAGGCAGTGGCCACGGCTTTCCTCTCTCTCTCACTCTGACAAGCAGCGCAGAGCACCAGAGCTGAGCTGGGGTCATGGGTGGTCAAAAACCAGGGCAATTCAGCTCCCTCCAAACACCTCCATGAGTCCAGCAAACTGTGGCTTCCCCTCACCATAGATGACCACACAATGATGTCCCGTCCCTCCAGAGAAACCTCTCCTTTCTGCCTCACCTCCTCAGCAATCAAGTTGGAATTCAAAGCAGTTGGTTACTCTTTTTTGTTATTCAGTGGCATGGGGGTTGGACATTAGCTTCTGAATTCTGTGTTGATAAGGAGAGAGAATTTCTTTAAGATCCAAAACTACAACACTAACTGGTGCCACTTTCTGGTCTGTCTAGCTAGCAGAAGTATTATGTGGGCTCCAGTTCTTGTGGCAATGAGAGGGACATTTCAAAACTGACGCAACAGTGCACTGTTGTCCCTGGTATTAAAAAAAAATAAAAAAATAAAGTATTGTTATGATTTTGTGAATGTCAAGTTGAATCACAGGTGGGAGAACACTATGATCCAGCCCAGCACTTGAGTCTTCACTTTGTACTCAAAGTATATATTACCAATATTCACAGGCTAGCCCACGTTTCAGCTGTTCTGGTCTCACCCACCTCTAGAGTTCAGCAAAGAACAAGGGGCAAGGGCCTGCTCACTTGATCCTCCAGTTCCTCACCTGAACTGCTGGTGCACAGTATGATACTGATTTTGCTTGTTTCTTGGCTTGCTTGTTTTGTTATGTTTTTTACAAGAAAGAAAGAAAGTTATTTCTAATTAAAATTAAATTTATAGAACTTTTAAGAATTTTACGTTCAAGTTATGTGTTAGAAGCTTTTTTCTTCTTTTTTATTTTTAATAACAGCCTGGACCTGATCACAAATGCTCAAGTTTAATTTAGGCATCACTGGGAAGGTTTTTGTTAACTATGTCAAAATAATTAGAAATACCATGGTTAATCTGGTATTTGAGAGAATCTTTAAGGTTTTCAAACCTACCCCAATAATATGGAATAATTGTCTTGTGATAGTAATCAGGATTTTCCAGTCATTGAGCCTTTTTTGGCTGCTGGAGCTTCACAATTGTTCTCCTTCTTTTATTCAAGGGAGCGGCAAATATTTACATATTATAACATGTTCACAATGATCAATTGTGAAAACTGCTCGTTTACCTGGAGTTAACCTCATGCATAAGTATTGCTTATATAGACCTGATTTATTTAATGAGAATTTAATGAGAATGTTCCAGTAAATTTCTCAGCAATTTCTCATTGGTTCTTTACAAATTTAGACTTAAAAAAAAGTAATTGGATAGTAGAGATTTTTAATCTAATTCATAATATGAACTGACTGATAAAGTTCCTAATTCATGTTTTTCTGTTCATAAAATCTGTCCAGTACTAATTCACTTTGTTATTTTCTAGTTCGTGGAAATGCAAGAAATTTGTGCAAGTGCTCCAGGTGGTTGGGTTTCTAATGAATTTTTGTCTAGTTTCTAGACTACACCCTTAGCATTGTGTGTAAGAAAACTGAAAGGAAAACCGTTGTCTTGAACAAAAAAAACTACTAAGGCATCTTACTGAAAGAAAGAAATTATTCATTTGGAAAGTTAAAAGTTTCTGTGATCAGTTTTGGTTTTGAAATTTTGGTGATACATGGAAGAAGTTGTATTTCTGGACCACCCTCTGCTCCCTATATATTTCTAGTGCACATTATCTATGTTCATTTGAAAAATGTGCATATATTTAATACACGTACCACTAATATACACATGTCCATTTCAGTGTATCCAGCACTATGAATTGCCCCTTTCCTGTTACGTTCCTCTATGTTAGCTATCTTTAAATGTCGCTGTGGTTTTGAATGAATATAGTTTGTGTTCAGTAAGTTCCAATATGCAATTTATTTTATGTATATCAGCAGTTATGTGTGTATATTCTGCAGAGGATGAAAATCTTTTGAAATTTGTTTTATTTTAAGTACAGTAGTTGAAATATTTTAAACTCCAGTTTGTGCTTAATTACAGAACCACTACTTAGATACATGAGAGTTGGAGATGGACAACTGATGAACTGATAGACCCAGAGTTAGGACAAGCCAGGGATTTAGGATTTTATTGTTTCTCCATTACTACATATTAGTACAGCTTTGGGCAGTAGTGAAGGAGAAAGAAGTAGGAATGAAAAATATGTTTTGCATCAAAAGTATGCATTCACTTCACCAGGCTCTGGAACACAATATGAGAAGTACCAAACTGATGCTTTTCAGCTTGTCTGTAAACTAGGCTGTATGCAGATGTTTCCTAAGTCTGTACCTTAACAGTAGCCACAGTCAGCATACAGAGATACCCATTCCACTTACACAAGGTTTGTTTAGCTTTATTCTGTAACTACTTGTATTCACCTTTTAAAAAAATTTAGGATTATTTCCTACTTAAATTTTAATTCTGGGATCGACAGATGCATGCAGGCCTTTTCTGTATTCTACATGCACTGGAAGAGTCAGTTCAGTATAGTTCAAATACCAAGAAATAAAAATAAACAGATTAATGCACAGATAAATACCACATGAAGTAAGACAGAAATTATTTCAGTTAGCATCAGATAACACTCTACAGTAAGGGTAAAACTGTATTATCTCAACAAAGTGGTACTTAAAAAAAATATTATCTCCAACAGTATAAGTAGTCTAGAAACTAATTGGTAAATTTAGTAGGATAATATTAATGCAAAGCGTTGCAAGCACTTTTAGCTGTTATAAAATAATTATACAGCACTGTAATTCTTTAAGATTATCACTGATCTTCCTGTGCTTTTTAGGACTTTGAAATTCTGCCAATCATACATATAGTTTATGGGTTTTGTTACTTGAACATCTCTACTCCACTTTGCACCTCTCTCTTCTACTGTACATTCTTTACTTTCCATCTATAAAAGCCCATAAAAATCACTTGAGACTACCAAAGTGCAATGGTAAGAGGGAATTTGACCTCATAGTTATTGAGCACGTCTAAGGAATCTCCTGTTCAAAGCAGCTGGAAAGAACTGTGAACAAACCAATGTTACTGGTAGGGCAACATATGTAACCTGAAACATTCAGAAATTTCGGACACTGAGAAAGCAAATCCTTTCTCTTTACTGAAGCACAGCTTTTATTTCTGGAAGAAGAAACAGATACCCTCTTCTGCGAAGCCAAGATGTCCAAAGGGTTTATGTGGCTTGTTAGCCACTGAGATATGAACTGCCAACAGAAACATTTTACACTTATACCAATAACAGTGAGTTGCTGGACGCAACAGCTATCGCCAGCACTTGAATAAAGAAAACTCTGGCAACTAACTATGTATAAAAACGATTCTGAAATAGGAAAATGTCTTCTTTTCAGCACCTACTCAAGTATATTGTTTTAGATTGTGCCAAAACTGAAGGATAGATGATATCCACATTAATTCTGACTGACAATTTCATGGGAAAATCTGGGAAGACATCTCTCGCCCCATATAATTCATATGGAGAACATACTCCCACTTAGTGTAACTGACTGCCATATGCCACTCCTGTTTCACTGATAAATAGCTCCCAGTACATGTATCAGGATTGGTGTCCTTCAGTGTGTTATGGCCTAGAACATGATCATGGTAACTTCTAACTCAGTATGCAAGATGCACTTCTTGTTAGAAATTGTTAAAAAGATTTTTGTCGTTGCTACTAACACAATCAAGGCTGTTGTATAAAAGCAAACTACAACATTGGTAGTGCTTACCGTGATGCTCAGGGCCTGTTTTGTCCAGTTATAAAATCAGAGAATGTCACCAGCAGGTGAAGCACAGAAGGGGAGCAATGTGCCGTTGGTCCGTCAGTGTATCTTCTAGGGAGGAAAATATTTCTTATGTGCTAGCTGTTTCAATGTGTTAAGACTGTTACTGAGAGGGAGAAACAAATGCTCAAAATAATTTCATAAAATAAATAGAGATTAGAATTGTTCTGTGATTTTAGGATGGTACAATCTTGAATGTTTATTTACATGATTTGTTTACTATTATGATGTGCTTTAAATGTGCTGAGCTATTTCTATTAACTGCAGAGCTCAGAACATCAGAGTGGTTTTTCTCTGCTTCTTCCACAAAGTGTGCTTCATTCTCCTGACATGTTTCATAATTTTCCTTCATTATCTGCCTCCGTCCTGTTTGGAGCCTGAGGTATCCTCCTTCAGGGTCACTCTCTTTAAGTTTCTGTCTGAATTTTCTTTCTTCAAAGATTGGTTTTATGAGGCTTCTTTTACCTGAATGTTTCATTTATTACCTCAGTAATCACTTTCAATAACATTCATGCTGTAAAGGAAGCTACTCTTCAGAATTAGAAAAAGTGGAACTATCTGGCTTTTTTATACTTTCATTTCGGATGTGGGAGTATGTCCAGGTCAGTGTAGCATTTTGTGTGAAGCTGCTGGGAAGACTGTTTCTTTATATTCTCCTTCTGAATATGGGACATTTTTGTGTACACTTTGCTGCATATCTCTGAGGTGCTTTCTAATAGAGAACATGAGTGCAAGACCTAGCATTTTAAGAAATTTTCTGTGTTTGGCTGACAGAATTAAGGGTTGTATTCAGTGCAGCTCAAACAGCAGAAACACAACAGTGTCCCTATGATATTGCAGAAATCCAAAAGACTTGAAGTCCAAGAGTTTTTGACAAGAGCTGAAAATGCAGAACTGTAAGTATTCACCTTAGCCTCATTCTCCATCTACAAGAACAGTGACAGATCAGAGAAGGCAAATTCCCTTTCTATTGCTGTTTCTTTACTCCCTGTGTCCTTGAGAAAAACATGAGAAAAATTAAGGTGACTTATTCTGTGCTTAAGGTTTTCTTTCCTGACCCCTTCACAGATGGGAGATTGGGAAATGGAACACCTGCAGTCTTACCTGTGGAGTTGGTTTACAGACACGAGATGTCTTCTGTTCTCAACTACTATCAAGAGAGACTAATGAGACCGTGATTTTGGGAGATGAATTGTGCTCTAAACCTAAACCATCCCTTGTGCAAGCCTGTAATCGCTTTGACTGCCCACCCTCCTGGTATCCTACAGAATGGCAAGAGGTAAGAATGTATGTGTAATCTTATCTTATAACTGCTAAAAGTAGTCATTACACACATATCAGAGGGTTGGAGCACCTCTCCTATGAAGACTGGTTGGAGACCTGGTATAGGGAAGGATCCAGCCTTAAAATGCCTGCAAGAAAACTGAAGAGGGACTTTTGACAAGAGCATGTGCTGATAGGACAAAGGGTAATGGATTTAAACTGAAAGAGGGTAGATTTGGGTTAGATATTAGGTTGAAATTCCTTAGCGTGAGAGTGGTGTGGGACTGGAACAGATTGCTCAGAGGAGATGTGGATGCCCCCTTCCCAGAAGTGCTCCAGGCCAGGTTGGATGTATCTTTGAGCAACCTGGTCTAGTGAAAGCTGTCCCTGCATGTGGCTGGGGTGGAACTAGATGATCATTAAGGTCTCTTCCAACCCAAACCATCCTGTGATTCTATGATTTTGCTTTATCCATCAAGAGGAATCATTAACATTCCAGTGAGCCATCAAAAACTTCGAAGTGTTACCTTTTTGATCTTTGAAAAAACAAAATACATGAATGTTTTCAGAGGTAAATAATGACTATAGATAGCTATTTTTAATGCAAAGGTTTTGCAAAATCTTAACAGCTGACTATAGATTCCAAACTAAAATATCTGGAATGTGTTGGTCAGCTGCAGTGAGTGGATTTGGGTTAGCAATGTCAGATTTTCTAGGAATACTAAACTAGAAGGATCAAGGATAAAATAATCTCTAAAGCATTTCAAGTATTCCATAGACTCTCAAACAATAATTTCATTTAGGACAAGAAACACTCATTCTTCAGAGTCACAAATGTATATTAAAAAATTCTCTTTGGGAGATGGATGCATTATTACATTAATGATGAAAATTGTTGTCTACACAATGGGTCTGTACAAGGCTTTTCATCTCTGAAAAGTAACATGAAATGAATTAATTTGTTGCCATCTAGCTGCAAATGAAAATACTTGTGTAATTCAAAAGACAAAGGTGATTCTTTGTATGGTTATAAGGCTGCACAGGAAGAAAGGATAGTTTTCTTCCACTGCTGCACTCTTGTCAAGACTAAAGGAAAAATTTGCATTTATGCCAATGTACATAGAGAGCCACTGAGAGACCTGCTGAGAGAAACATTTACTCCTTTTGTGGGTGCTTTATCTTACTGTAAACACAGCAGAGGGTTCATTCTTGAGAATAAGGAAAAAACCTGTACTGTTGCAGTGCCACCACTTTGAGTAGAGGACAATGCAAAATTAAACCACCTAGGAGACCTGAAGGGTAGGAATAACGCCTCCCTCAACTATTCCTCTAACCAGGACAGACTGTAAAATTATATTCTTTCAAACTACTAAGCTGCTGCCCCAAACTGGTAACAGTTATGATGCTGAGCAGCAGTTGCCTAGTCCTTTATTTGTCATTAATAGCTGCCCCTTTCTTCCACAAGTTCAAGAAGAAACCATCTTCCCTACCGCTGAAACAATGGAAATGGTGGGTTTGCCTGAATCTTGTGCATGGTATGCATGTGTGTAGATGCTCATAAGCATTTGCAGAAGCAGTGAGACAGCCAGCTTTCTCTCTCTGCTTTCAACAGTGACCATCAATTCCTGTGCTGATTACCACTTACAGGTAGTTGTATCGGCAGAACAGGTACCAAAGCAATTACTGCTGTGAGAGAGGCTAAGACCACAGTGTCACCAGCAGTTTAGGATGACATATGCCAGCACTTCTATCAAACAAGAAAAAATCCCTGCTGCAGGCAGCTTTCTTGCTCTTGCAACTCCTACTTCCTTATATCTCCAGAAGTGCTGTGCAATCATGCCGTGGTCCTGGTTAAAGCTAGCCAGAAACATAATTAGCTCTGGCCTAGATTAATTTTCCACTCTGGTTTACAATAGAGCCACACAAATCCTTACTCCAGAATTTGGAAAAAGACAGCGCATAACCAGGGATGACTGGCTGGCAAAATTAGGTGTATAGGTTGTCTTCTTTGGTGTCAGGCTTGCCTCATGTTTGCCTAATTGTTGACGTAGGCATAATCAGGAAGCAATGTGGGGAGATGCCACTCTGGAAGGTGATACCCTGGCAAAGTCCCAGGTCTCCTGTAAAGGATTGTCAGGGCATACCTGGCTTGGATCTGCTCAGAAGCTGTGAGGAGGAGCCATGTCAGAAGACATAGTTCAAACAGCTATGCATTACCTACTTGAGTGAATGAAGTGAAGCCACCCTGCAATACAAGCAATTCTCTCTTGTAACTGTGGTGTGAGATTTTTATGAACAGCACAGAGAGGTAGCACATCACTCAGATGGGATATGTGTGAATGAGGACCCTCTAAAAGTTGCTGTTTCATGTTGCCCACAAATGCAAGCAGATGTTGATGTCATTGATAACGCCCTTTCTTGGAAAACTGTGAGGTCTGGAAGCTTCCACTAGAGAAAAATGAGAAAAGGCACTAAGCTAGTGAAGACTCTGAAGACGGAATATAGGTGCAGGCACAGCTCCAGTGCAGTAATCAAGGACTGTCCTAGAAGGAGGTATCTGATTATGCATTTAGTGCTCTCTGGTACTTAGCAATAGGGTTTGTTGTTTAGTAGCAAATTATGCTTTGTTGAACAATGCTATGTAAATGTGTGAAGGGCAAGAAACAAGATCTGTTTTGTCTTATATCTGGTAGTGTTGGAAGGACAGGGAGACTACATGGGATTTGATAGATTGACAGAAGGAACATGGCATTTGTTGTATTCATACAGTGTCTAATCCATTTCACCTCTGGTATATGATGATAGTCTTTAGGCAATCTTAGAATAATACTTTTAATTGTATATTTTTCCTGATTTCTCCCTTCCTCAGGAATGAATTGTCCTCAAATGAGAGACTGATGAACATTTTATTCTGTTGAAAACTAAAGTAGTGTTCTACTTGCTTAATTTTTTGTGATCCTTTAAGCTTTGTAGCATTCTAAATAAGTAAGACAAAAACTAATTTTGCTCATTAAAGAACAAAGTAAATTGAATATAGAAATGTCTTTCTGCACTTCCTTTCTGTATTTCAAGGAAAAGCTATATCCTAAATCACAGAATCACAGAATATGCTGAGTTGGAAGAGACCCACAAATATCCTTAGTCCCAAGATCCACACCGTGTTCCTGAGAGTATCATCCAAATTCTTCTTGAACTCTGTCAGGCTTGGTGCTGTGACCACTTCCCTGCAGAACCTGTTCCGGTGCCCAAACACCCTCTAAGTGAAGAACCTTCTCCTAATACCTACCCTAAACCTCCCCTGACACAACTTCAGGCCATTCCCTCAGGTCCTGCCACTGGTCACCACAGAGAAGAGATCAGTGCCTGTCCATCCTCTTCTTCTCCCAAGGAAGTTGTAACTGCAATGTCTCCCCTCAGTCTCCTCATCACCAGGCTGAACACCCCAAGTGTCCTCAGTCACTCCTCATACGGCTTCCCCTCAAGGCCCTTCACCATCTTTGTTGCCATCTGTCTTGGTTTGAGGGGAAAAACCAAAATGTTTACCCACAAATGGGGGAGGGGAATTCCTCCACAATAATCACACCACCCTTTATCAAATTTAAGAAAGGGAACTTTAATAAGAAAATGGATATAAGAAGGATAACTGTTCTTAACTGATAGATATATATAGAGAGAGAGATATATAGATGGAGATAGATATATATGTAAGTGTAGCTATAGATATAGCTGTAAACAGGCCAGAGCAAGCTGCTTCCCCAACACCACAAGGGAAAAACAACAACAACCCCCAAAACCAGCAGGTTTCCTCCTGGAGAAAAGTTATACTTATGGACAGTGTGTCACAGCCTGGCTGGCTGTAGGGTGAGCTCCCAGTTCCTCTCCAACAAGACAGACGAATGGTGAGCACTCAGATGAATTCTGTCTCTCCCTCCGTGTCCCTTGTCCCAAACAAAGAAGGAAAAACTGGAAGCGGAGAACCGCCGTGTGTCCTGGAAAGCAGCTGCGACTTCGCTCTCCTGGGTCGCTGTCCCAGCCGGGGCGGACAGGCAGTGACGCTGCAAGTGGCAGTGAGACTGGAGCAGAGACCAGGACTGCAAATGCAGGAACCAGGAGAATAGCCTGGCAAGGAGAAAGGAACCAGCTCACCAAAAGCAGCAGCAGCAGCAGCAGCAGCAGCAACAAGGAGCAGGAGAAATGGCTTCTCCTCCGCAGCAGCACACACACCACAACTGCTGTGTTCAGCCTGAGTTAAAATGGAAAAATGTCCCCAAAACCAAAAGAGACAACCTACCCCCAATCCAAGCAATCAAGAAGAAGACGGGCAGTTAACTACTTCCTTTGTTAACTAATGGCATGGGCAGTTAGTGGCAGGGAAGAGAATTTACATAATAATTCCAAACTACAACAGTGAGATCTGGTTAGTCCTGTATTGGGACAACCATCTGAAGACAGCGGAGTGGTGTTTGGGCTTGTGAACCATGTTTTGCCTGTTCCAATACGAAGGATGTGATCTGATCCCGCAGGCATTTCTGAAATAAAAACCTTACATGTGCACTTGCTGTCCACGTTAGGGTATGTATAAGCTGCCTGTAAAAACTACTGTCATCTTCATTTATCACATTGACTTGTTTAGCTAAAGATTATTAGGAGGAGAAAACAGTTTTGATAATTAAACTCTAATGATTTAACTGGCAGTCTGAAGACATTGCACTTTCAATCACAAACACAAACAAGATCAGAAAGCTTAACTAGAAAGACATCCTTATGGGGAAATAATCAGTCTTTTTAAGGCTCCAGATAGCAATGTGTGCTGGAAAGGCAGTGAATGTTAAATAGCAATCCTATTGAAAGATCCATTAAAATTCCAGAAAAATGTAAACAGACCATTGTGTGAATGAGGTTTTGGGGGGATTTGTTTGCATTTATCAGCCTTTGTTCTAAAAATTAAGGGACAAAGGCAAGAGCAACCCAGACTGTGTATTTTTGAAGTACTCTGGTAGGGAAAAGCCATGATCTAGAGGCATGGGCAGGAGAGGTGGTCATGCCTGGGTCCCCAGTGAGGCACCATCTTTACACAGGACAGAACACCCCTCCCATGCTCATAGTTTCACAAATAAAAAAGCCTATGGGAAACTGGGAAAACAGATGACAAATGTATTGTAAAATTATGCTAAACTGTTTTAAATGCCTCTCCTTTCTAAGGGAAAGGAAAAAAATGTGATCCAAATACAATCTGCTTCCTAAGAGAATAGGACCTTGTCTTCGTGTGTGCAGAGTAGAAAATCAGAAGAAAATATTTTGGTTTATTCCAGAAGTGTTCTTTGGCTGATACATTTTTGTATTTTTCTGATTTTTTGTATTTTCCTTGGATGAAAAGAGAGATATTTCTGTGTGGCCTGGCAGTGAAGATGTAGCACATGTAGGTGATTTACTTCACACTTTATCAAAGTCTTCTAATCCACCTGCCTTTCTCTCGACAAGTTTTAATATTTAGCATGTCCTTGGAGTGGGAATGTACTGACAGATCTGGGGGGGGGAGGGGTTGGTCATGGGGAAGCATTACAGAGTTGGGGT
>JAOXXN010000364.1:29295587-29308059 GCA_026770055.1 Myrmophylax atrothorax
AAACCACAATACCCAGAAATATAACCCAGCACCCTGGGGCAAAAATAGAACAGTGTTCCTTAGCCCCTGTGCTGAGCTCTATGTGGTTCCCCTGAATCCAAAATAAAAGGAAGGGAAAAACCTGTTGGTGCAGATGATGGTCACAGTCTGGTCGAGAGTGGTGGTCACAGCCCTATCGAGGTTCTGATGAGTGCTACCAGAAGTCTCCAAGCCCCAAGATTATATACCCTCAGGTCCAGGTGGGAACGCTCAGTACCTCCCTCAGGGCAGGGAGTTCCACCATGAGTGATCTAACTCTGTGAGTCATGGGTTATTTTTGGAATCATTGATGTCCCATTAACCCCCGCAGGCTGGATTTGGAGGTGCTAATGACTCCCCAGCAGAGAGTTATCACAGCTCTTCTCTCACAGGCTTCTTTAACACTCAGCTCACACCCTGAGGGGTCAGGTGTGCCCTGGGCAGCTACTGCTAATAGTTCATTGTTAACAGTTCATGGGAAATGAATAGATGGTGTAGAATATATAGCTTTGGTCACACCCACACAGTGATAAACTGGTCCCACCTACTGAACTAGGACAAGATCTCGCACAATTTCAGGGTTGACTGGGAGTTGATCATTCTCACAGTCTTGGTCCTCCAGCTCAGGGCACTGAGATCCCCTTGGTCTATCATCCGTGCTGAAGACAAAGGCAAAGAAAGCATTAAATGCTTCTGCCTTGTGTCTCCCTGTTCATGAGGTTGCCATCCTCATTCTGTAATAGGACCATAATATTTCTCTACTGCCTATTGGCATTAATATATTTGAAAAAACTGTTCCTTTTCACCCACATTTCTGGTCAGCTGCAACTCTACTTGAGCTTTGGCTGCACGTATTTTCTCCCTCCAGTGGCAAGCAGTATCTCTGAATACTTCTTGTGTTACTTGACCTTGCTTCCACTGGGCATACACGTTCCTTTTTTTGCCTTCTCTCCAAGAGAAGATTCCTGTTCAGCCAAGCCAGCCTTCTGTCTTGCCTGCTTGACTTCCAACAATTGGGAATTTTCTGCTTCTGTGCCCTTAGGAGGTGATGCTTAAAAGGCAACCAGCAATGATTGACCCCATCACCTGCAGAAACTTTTTCCATGGGGTCCTCACTTACTGATTCCCTGAGAGCCTGAAGTCTATCCCCATGTCCAGAGTCAAGGTTTTGCTGGCACTTTTCCTTCAGTCAGTAGAGATTTTAAACTCAATCACTTCATGGTGGCTGTGACCAAGACGGCCACCAACCTCCCCTTTGCTCAAGAGGTCCAGTCTTTTGGCAAGCAGGAGATCAAGGAGGGCATCTTTCCAAGTCAGCTTCATTAGGACCTGTTCCATTAAGTTGTCGTCCACATGTTTTAGGACTCTTCTGGCTGGGGTTGTACCAGCTGTGTGATGTTCCCAGCCCCTAAAAAGGGCAAGGACTGTAGACTTGGTAATGTCCCTTAGTTCCTCAAAGAAAAATGTGTCAGTGTCATTGTCCTGGCTGGGAGGTCTATAGCAGACTCCCACAATGACATCCACATTATTTGTTTGCCCCTTGATTCTTACACAGTGGCTCTCAACTGTGCCATGGCCAACTGTGAGTGCTGTGCATTCTAACCCTTCTATTATCTATGGTGCCATCCCTCCACCTCCTCTGCCCTGCCTATCCCTCCTGAAAAGCCTATAACCTACCCAACAGGGCACTCCAGTCACAGGTGTCATCCCAGCAGGTTTCACTTATTCCAGTGATAAAAAAATCTCAGGGACTGGGCCAAAGTTTTTAGCTCCTCTTATTCATTCTTCATACTGAGTGCATTGGTCTAGAAACATTTCAGGTGTGGTACATTGTAGCCAATAGTTTGTGAAGCAGATTGAGTTATCCTATTTAGTGCTGCTTTTCTGAAGTTTTGGCACACTATCCTCTCAGTCATCACTGACAAGTGTAGTTTTGTCCCTTTCCCCCTTTCAAGCTAGTTTAAAGCTCTGTCAACAAGCCCCACTACCTCCTGCAGTAGAACTCCTTTTCCCCTCTGAGACAGGAGCATCTTGTCAGCTGTCAGTAGCACAAGTGTTGAGTAGAACATCTCATGGTCAAAACCCCCAGCATTTTTCCAGTCACACCAACCTCGGAGCCAGTCATTGACCTGATGGATCTGCCTATTCCTATCAATATTATTCCTTGTTACTAGAAGGATTGAGGAGATTAGTATCTGTGCTCCTGATCACTCGAGCCAATAGAGCCAGGGCCTTAAAGTCTCTTTTGATTGCCCTCAGGCTTCTCTTTGTTATTTTGTCTCTGCCAGTTTGAACAACCAATAGTGGATAGTAGTCACAGGGCCTTACTAAACTGGAGAGTTTTCCAGTAATCTTTCTTATCCACACCCCTGGCAGACAGCAGACGTCCCTGCGAATTTGACCCAGTCTACATATCAGGCACTTCATTCCATTTGGTAGGGAGTCTACTATTACAACTATTCCTTCTTTTCCTTTGAACAAGGAGGTCTTGATGCAGGTTACAGATCGGGTTGTTTTACAAGGCCCCTCTGCCCTAGAAGGACCTTCCCCCACCTCATCAGTTGTCTGGCCTTGTGGTTCCAGAGCCTCACACCTGTTGTAGAAGGTGCCAGTCCTGCCTGTCAAATGCTGAGGAGGAAGAACGTTCCTCCTGGTACATGCAGTGACCAGCTTCCAACCTTCATCTTTAACAGATCCTTGACCGACAGTCCTTTGACTAGTTATACTGCAGGATTCTGAATCCATGTGTTTGTCCACTACAAAGGAGGTTCAGGACTCCTAAGATACTAGAGACAGTAGTCTCTCTGAATATAATCAGTCTCTCTCTTGCTCATTCACTCAAATACTATGCAGCCTGTTCATTTTTTCCTGTAACTCCTTTACCTGGTGACACAGCTGTCCAGCCACAGCCCTCCGTCTGCAAAATTACTGTTTGTCTGCCCCAGCCTCACAAGGAGGCATCAGACACCCCTGGCAACCTGTGACCTGGAGAGCTGCATCTGCCATCAGCAGGTCTGGCTGGCTGGAGCCTCTGGCATGGCTGGTTCAGAGGATCAAGTTTACAGAGTCAACACCAGAACTGAGGAAGCTTAAACTAGTATGTTGGTAAGACTGGGGCTTTCTGCTTAATTGACTACCCCTGTGTATTCAGGCTAGCATTCATGCGGCTGTCTATCTAAGAGAGAAGGGTCTTTTGTGAATGCAAGATTTTCTAAAACATTCTTTTTTCTCAGTATAAGTTTTAATACTTCTTCATATGGTTATCTGCTTCTCATGCATAATTGCTATGTTGCAAGCTATAAGCAACTCTTGGTCATATCAGTGTAGTGCAAGCTCCACCTTTCCTTTGCTAGGAGAAGGGAGAAAAGGAGTTGAGCTCACTGGACTGAGCAGAACTGTAAGCCTGTTAGCAGCCTCAGAAAAAGGATCCTCAGGAAAAAGGTCTGAGCAATCAAGTTTACAAAATAAATATTCAGAAATGCTACTAAATATGCTTAATAAAAAATTCTTGCCTTACTTGAGTAGAAAATGGATACAGAGAGGGATATTTACATTAAAGAGGGGGGATGTTCTCTGGATATTCATCATCCCAATTTATTCATCTTCTACTGAACGAGACTTCCACTCCCTCTGACACTCCTAGTAGCACAGTCGGAGTTCCGACAGAGATACTAGTATGTAGATTCTCACAGCATATTCAGGTGTCTCATTGTCCAGTTGGCGGTTACAGGAAAGAATAAATATTCCACCTCCATACTGCAATGATGACTCATTGTTTCCCTGTCTTTTGTACAAATACCTTAAAACAGAACATATCAGAAATACTGAAAGAGTTTTTCAAAATATTATCAAAATAAGCTGCGTCTACTTTCCGGAATATTTTTGACAGTTTTAAAAGCAGTCAACTTTGATATCTCTGGAATCTTTGGTTTACGTTTTCTATTTCACCAAAACTGAGTGTTGATTTCTACCCAAATTCACAAGTAATTTTTGCTGCAAGTTGCCATGGTGCAAGTGTGATGTAAGGTCACTCTTTTCTCATAGTGTTCACAGACATGTGGTGGCGGTGTCCAGAAGAGAGATACAATTTGTAAGCAGCGCCTGGCAGATGGAAGCTTGTTAGATCTGCCAGAAACCTTCTGCTCCATGCCAAGGACAGTCACTCAACAAGCCTGCAAAAATGAGGATTGTCCCAGTGAGTGGCTTCTCTCTAACTGGACACAGGTATGCTATTCATATGTGTGAGTATTGTACAGTTCTTGGAGATGAAGTTCCTAAGTAATTTGGGATAGAGAAGCCAAATGAGGTCACACTGCACAAAGCATATTATGCCCAGTTTTGTCCCGTAATTTTTCCTTGTTGGGGATGTGATTACTAGCTCCATGTTCTTCTGTGGTAATTCCCTCCACAGATGTGCTTTAGCCATTCAACCACAACATTAAGACCTCCCTTCTGGTATAAACAGAAGCTGTGCTGAAAACAATAAATCCATCTCTGTTCATGTTCACGCTTATGCTTATGTTCAGCCAAGGCATCAGTGAAGAGTAATATTTATAACTCCATTCTAAATGGTTTGTGTTCCCAAATCCCAGCTCTTCTGATCAATAATCTTTTTGTCTTGGGGCAACTCCAGTTCTTTCCTGTGATAATGAAAAGAGAGAGGAGAGGCAAAGGGAGGGTTGAAAGGATTCCTGAAGTCTTCTATTCATTACAGACACCAAGCCTCTTTCCCTCTGTTTTTGCGATGTTAGCTACTTTCTTCCTTCAGTTTAGGTAGGGCAAAAAAATCCTCACTGTACTGCAGAATCTTGCACTTCCCCAGGCTCCCTTTCAGTCACCATGTGGTTTAAGAATATTTCCCTTTAAGTTTATTACAGTATAACTAAAAATATAATTCGATCTCATAATGCCAGCAAGCATGAAAATCATTCCACATCTTGCAGTCTCTGCCACCACTCTTCCAGTTCTCTTTCATGTCAGTTAGTGGAAATTGTTTTAACTGTAAGAGAAATGCCAGTCACCTCACAGAGCTGTTCCCACCTGTTCTCTTCTTACAGCTATCTGTCCTGACATTTTACTCAAATTAGTGGATGTTTTCACAAAGTCTTCTGCCAGGACACACATACCCGTCCTGGCAGTGAAGATGGTAATTACAGTGCTCTTCCCATTTTCCAGCCCTTTTTACAAACTGCTGCCTAGGTCCCAGAGCAAGGGCACTGCTTGCATCCTCACTTTTTTTTGTTGCTGTATGCATATATATGAAATTAAATATGCATGATGAAGTCCATTGAATGACACCCACCTGTGTAACAAGTACTGCAGTCTAGTATTAGAGGGCTTGTATCCGTTTGTGTAAGCCATGTGTGGAAACTATTAGGCTGAGGTAATTAATGGGTAACTGAAACCGTCATTCCTTTATTATTTCTAACAGATTTGCAACAGCAAAGCTCAAAGCTTAAGCTTAGGCCAGATTTTGGCAGACTGCAATGCAACTGTGAACTGTAACTCATTGGGGTCTGCACTTGTGTATGAGCAGGTGCACAGTACTATTTAAACATGGGACATCATCTGACAGAAAATTGTGCTAAAGGGAGCATGGGAAGAATCAAGGCCTTACAGGACAGAACATAACTGATATTTCATTTCCCTGCTGTGACTGCACTGCTTGTACGTGGTTATGTCAGCATCCTCAGATGCTGCTCTTCATTCCACTGCAATCTTTTGAAAACCATAACTGTTCTGTATGGTGGTATGAGTATGCAATGTGGATATGGGAAGTGAGAAGGGAGTTACAGGAGCAGCCTTCTCCTTTTTCCTAATGTTTGTGGTCCTGTTCCTAGTGTTCAGTGAGTTGTGGAGAAGGCACACAGAGTCGAAATGCCATTTGCAGAAAGATGCTGAAAACCGGGGTATTTGTTGTCATCAATTCATCACTCTGCCTGCCTTTGCCATTCTCATCCTTGATCAGGCCCTGTGCAGTAGGCCCCTGTGCAAGTAAGTGCTTGACAGTGTCTGGGGCAAGGGGGCTTGGAAGTCTGTCACTGAGAAATCCATGCTGTTACCTACTCCGTTACCTTCTTTTGTGCTAGTGTTAGTCTTCTGAAGTGGATTTTTCTGTCTGTAAACAAGGCAAATCAGTGGAGGAAAGCTACAAATTCTACTATTGTATCTGGATGTGAGTAAATGTGCTGGAAGGGAGCTACTGTTTTCTGGCAGAACTGACTCAAAATTCTGACCCAAATCTAGATCTAAATTTCACAGCTGGACTGCAGAGCCTCAGAGATACAGGACAGCATTCTGAGGGCAGATGCAAATAAACTCTGCTAGAACAGCTGCAAGGAAAATGGCTGGTAAGGGATTTTGCCGTAGATAATTTAAAACCAAATTATTCTGTTATGTCACTCTGTGACGTAGGACTTCTAATGAACTCTGCAACACAGGTTAGATGTATTTTATGTTGGCATTTTATGCATTTGTTTTGCCCTTCGCAAGACCAGTAGTCCCCCTGCATGCTCTTCCGTAGTTTGCAGTAAGCCACCTGGTTATGTGTAAGTCAGTATAGCTTCAGCTTGACTCTGAAACTGCTAAATGTTAGGTATGTAGGGAGGAAAGAAGGTCTGCATTTAGAGGCAAAGCTTTGACTAAGTGTTGTGTGGTATTTAACAATAATATACCTATGCAGCTTTATTTAGTGCTGAAGATCTGGAAACTGGAAGGACATTCTAAACTAGTTCACTTTAGAAGTATTTACCATGTTTTTAAGCCTGGTCCAGAGAGTTTTGTTCTGTTCAGCATTATTCCTTGAGGTAGCAAGGTTTTCACTCTTTCTTACTGTTGTAAGCTGCAAGGTCATATTGCCTTTGAAGGTGTGAATGGTAACCACTTATCTATTCAGTGCACTTATTAAGCAACAGTCTTCATTTAAGTACTTTAACAGCAAGAATTACATTTCCACTCATGTTTTCTCCCTCTCATAAAGCTTTTATCCCTGACTCTTTGGTTTCTGCATATACTCTGGGTAGGACTACTTTTATGTTCCTAAAGCGTGCTCTGTTATTCCTCTTATTTTATTTGTTCTAATCTAATGTCTGGCAACCTGGTGGCCAGTTTCTCCCATTACTATCTAATGGGTCAAATGCTGTCATTGCCAATGTAAACTGCTTGTTTTGTTTAACAGTATCACCTACTAATAATATTAATGCTATTGCAGGGCACAACAGGCCAGCTTATAAACAAAGGCCCCATATTATGGCCGTAAAGAAAGTTTACATCCAGACAAGGAAGCAGAAGAAACTACACTTTATTATGGGTGGGTATGCCTACCTGCTGCCCAAAACCTCTGTTATTCTCCGATGCCCTACACGGAGGTTCCAGAAAGCAATGATCACTTGGGAGAAGGATGACAAGAGGCTCTTCAGCTCAGCTCATATTACCATTGCACCCTATGGGTACATGAAAATTCATCGCTTGAAGTTTTCAGACTCTGGGACATACACCTGCAGAGCAGGACCAGCGAAGGAGAATTTCATAATTAAACTGATTGGAAGCAACAAGAAGATAATTGCTGGGCAGCCAACTGGTATTAGGGAGGAAGAGGCCATGAGAAAGGGTAGCTCAAATGAAGCCTTGCGAACAGAGGAGAAACATCTCAATGGGATTTTCTTCAATAGTAGCGAGGCTGAAAAACGAGGGCAACTTGCTAACCCCAGCAGATGGTATGACTTTATTGTCTCAAGGCTCCTACAGCAGAGGGGCTGGCCAGGGGAAAATCTGGAGTCCTGGGAAGCCCACGAGTCCAGGGAGAGAAATGCATCCTCAGAAGAGGACCATAGCCAGGACCATAGCCTGCCATATACTATGGTCACAGAGCAGAAACGCTTGGATGATATCATAAGGAATTTGTCTCAACAGCCTGAGGAGCTTAAAAATATCTGCACTGAGCAGCTTGTTGTGCAGCTGGCCCATGAGGTTTTCAAGAGCCACTTGGAGAACCAGAAACTTGTCCTCAAAGCATCAAGGCAAAAAGTTGATTCAGCATTGGTGGAGTACCCTTTCCACAGACACATTTCTGGATTTACCAGCTCCCTGAGGACATCATCTGCTGAAGCATTTCTTCCCACTTCTGTAGACCTGGCACAGGGCTTGCGCAGACTTCATCAAAAGCCTGCCATACTCCGAAAGATTTCAGCAGCACAACAACTTTCTGCTTCAGAGGTTGTTACCCAACTGGGACAGACGGTAGTTCTAGCAGGTGGCACACTCAGTGTGCTGCTTCACTGTGAAGCAGTGGGAAACCCAAAGCCCACCATCAGCTGGGCTAAGAATGGAGAGGAGGTGAAATACAATGATAGGTAAAACAATACCCATTATTTAATTTTTAAGAAAATAATTGATATTTTGACTCTTCAGTTTCCATGTTTTACTGCCTGTCAGTCCCATAGACAAAACTATATTTTGTTGTAGTCTGACTTCATAGCAGAAAGAAGGGCAAATGCATGTGAAGGGGAAACAGGGCACTATAACTCTTTGGTAAGGTATGAGTGCTGGATCAGACTGATGGGCAAAAAGGAACTTCTGTTTGAGTAAGTAAAAAGAAGGAATTGTAAAGTACTAAAAGAGATAAGTGCCTAATGCAGCCAACAGAGCCCTGTGTGCCTTACTTTATTTTCCCATCTGAAGGTGGAGATTTTTGCTATGGAGATTGGTACTGAGATAAGAAAATAGTCTGTTGCTTGTTACTGTTATCATCTGTTGGAGATAGGAATTTTATTTCTCTGAGTGCTCCAGCAGAGTCTATCTGTCGTGGTTGTGGTAGCAGAAGATGTATCTGCTATTCCAAACATGTATCTGTGCATAAAACTGCCCCAGGATAAACCTCATGGGGTATTACAATCACCCTTGTATGTTATGATGGAGACTGGAAACTGTAGAACCATACCTCATGGCTGTTTGCAGCTATGCTGTCATCTCAACACAGATCCTTTAGCATTAGTCTTCCAGTTTGAATTGATGAATCCTCATCTGTTTAAACTCCAGAGCGCTGGCTCCAAGTAGACTGAGAACTTGAGTTACAAAGTGCTTTCATCTGTGTGCCATAGAAATTATAATGCTTTTCTTTTAGGTAACCTTTACTTTCCAATCACTCCACATTATTCCTTTGTGTACAAGAGCACATAGAAAGAGATAATTTTTAATGTTAGTTATATGCTTTACTGTTTTGATAATATAAATTTTTCTCATGTGTATACTTGGGATTTTATATTTTGGTTCTGTTGTGTGAGAAAGTGGTATATAAGAACAGGCAGAGGGTGTAACAGGCCGTAAAATTGACTAACACAGTACAACAAAGCTGTCCACAGATCGGCTAGCAGCTCCTTCTGCACAAGATACTGACCTCAGCTAAGACATCTGCATTTAGGCACTTTTTCACTTTGACAATTGAATCACTCTAAAAGTAATTGTTGTTTTCTCTAATGGTATGAATTTCCTGGTTCTTGCCTCTCTGTCTGAAAGCTAGTAAGTATATTAGATTTCACATGGGAAAAAATGGGAACTTTTGAAGGGGGATAGTCACTAAGAACAAGAAGTATCTCTGGTGGAAATCACATGCAGTCATAATCAAGACTTGGACCTACAGTATCCCTACATTGGACATATTCCTATGAAAATATCTTTATGCCACACCCCCCAAAATTTTTGTATATAGATTTTCATTGCCAGTGGTTATATCCCATTGGAATTGTGACATTGAGGGATTTTTGTTTTCTCTACTTGAAATGACTGTCACTTCTGTGGTATTCATTAAAGGGAAGGGAGGTTACCTAAAGTCCACATGTGCTTAATGCTGCACACTACACTCAAGAGAAAACAGTGAGTTCATTTCACACCATGGGAGTGGACATGGTGTCATAACAAGTAGATTCATTTAGCTGAAATAAAAGTCTTTTGATTTCTGAAATTTTAGCTTATATTTTTTTTATATATAATTTTACAATTCCTTGTCAACCATTTTTTTCCATTCAGTTTGGCTCAAATAACATTAAATGCTGTGTATTCTTTCTGAATTATTAGGTAATTCTGTGTGTGCTCAAAATTTTTATCAGAAAGACTCAGGACAATATGATTTCTTTGCCATTTAGTAGCTTTATTCATTGACTTGTCTTTAAATGTTGAGGCAGTTTCCACTTTACGAACTTCCTTCTGTACTCATCACTTATGGTTTGTCAGGTTGGTGGGTGGGGGAGGAAATAACCATGCTCTGAATTTCAGATGTATTCAGCACCTGTGACTTTAGAGGTAATGGAAGTTTGGAACTCACAGTGCATAAAAAATTTGAGTTGTTGAGGTTTGGGGGAGTTCTTTAATGGCAGTATCCTATTTTTGGCAGAGAATGTTCTTGCTGTGTGGAAGTCACCAGTGTCAAAGAAAGCTGCAGTTTAAGCAGTCTCGCAGTGTACTGCAAGGCCATGTGCATGCAGTGGTATTTGGTATGCTTGAGCTGTCTTTCAGCTCTGCAGTTTGTCTTCTTTGTACTTTGTCAGCAACTGGATGAGAAGAGTAATCAATTTTTCAGCCCACTTCTCTCTTAATGGGAATAAGAAAATTAATATGGGTGGGCTTTCCCATACCAGTGTCAGAAACACTTTTGTTGAGGAGGGCCAGAGAGTAGTCCTGAAGTTCCTCGGGTCATGCCTTACTAAATACACTGAAGTTCCAGAGGTACTTGGTTTGTATTGTGATTTTTAGAGTGTAGGCTGCTGGGTTTAGGTTGGGTGATAGATGTCTGTATTGTATATACAAAACACTGAGATGAAGGCACTCACTTTATTGTATTGTGACCATGGAGTTTGTCTGGGCCAGTGATGTCTAGTAATGATAATTCATGTATGGCTCTGTTCCAATTGCCCCATTCCTTGAGCTGTTTCATCCACCTGAAAGTATACTACTTTTAGTATAAGACTCCTACTGCATAGTTACACTTGCAAAAATTAATTTCTTTAGATTTAGTCTAGGTACAGTCACAAAAATCTGTAACACAGGCCCCCAAAAAGTGTTGGTTTGCAGTCATTCAATACAATGAAAACATAGCATAAAAAAGCTGCAGTAGTTGAAAATATCTGTGGCTACAGTATAAGATTCCTGACTTGTGTCTGCATAGTCAGCTTGAGTGCATATTTTACATGAGTGTCCATGCTCTCTCTCAAGCTTAAAAATGTCGTGTTAATACTAGCGTGAGTACTGAGTGCCATTTCAGAGCCTGGCAGTATAAGCATCAAATGTCTATAGACTTCTGTATATGATGGAAAACATTTTATTTCAAGGAAAATTCAGATTAACCTCCTTAAGAATCACTTTTGAAAGTGAAAAACTCTTTGAGGACTTTATATGTTCTTTAGTAAGCCTTCCAAGTATACTGTAGGTTCCATTACTGAGAATCCATTGGTACTTGATAATCAACTTTTCTAAAACAGAAATATATTTTATAGATGGACATGAAGCAGAATGTAAACAGAAGGCATTTGCAAGGTGCTATCTGAATTAGTTACTGAGACATGTCCTGTAAAATACATTTTTGTCTTGGAGACAATGCAGGGTGGAGGAACTCAGATGAGACTGATTAAGCACTAAGCTGTGTTATTTTAAGTCCATAAATGAGATTCTGAAGACATGCTAGTGACAAAAAGATTTCCTACAGCTAGTGTTTTTTTCACCACTGACAAGCAACTCAATACCTAATAAAAATATAAATCTATGAGTAAATAAGGAATTCAGCCAAAATAATTCTATGCATAGAGGGATAACAAAAGATCTGATTCCAAGTAAAGCAGTTATGCCAAATTCGGACACACAAGTAATAGAAAGAATTACTGAAAAGAAGAGGACATTAGGTTTGTTTTTGGAGAAGTACATTAAAATTTGAATTGAAAAGATAGGACGATGGAGCTGTCTTGGAGTTTATTTTTTAAGAAAGATAAGTGTCTGCCTGGTATATTCTTATTTCTAAAAATGTTTGTGCTGGATCTTGAGGTGACTTAAGCTGACAAAGAGAGAGTTACATCAGCAGAGATGATTAACAGCTAACAAATTATGCACCCATTTGTGTTTGTTTGGCTATGCAATAATAGATGAATTTTATTAGTATTTGTTTTGCAAATGTGTGTTTTTCTAGACTTTTACAAAACTTGGTTAACAACAGCTCTTTTATTTATAATGATTGTTTTTATTACTCACAAAAGGATAAAAAAAGTCATTTTAACTTTGGATTTATTTCCTATAATAGTTTTTGCTGGGTGGCCCTGCTCTGTTTTGTTTTAGAGATCTACCACCCACAGCCTGTGGGGAGACGAGTTTGTGGCCTGTACAGACGATTCCATGGAAATTAGCAAATACAGACATTTATTTGGATGTGTTCAGCACTTATATACTTTCTGGTACAGGGTCCATGCACAGAACC
>JAOXXN010000364.1:29308159-29335550 GCA_026770055.1 Myrmophylax atrothorax
TTAAAATTTCCATTGGTTAAAAAGCAAATAATTGGTTATTCACTCTGGACTTCTTGTTATATTTTTAGGTATTGAAGAATTTTACATCTGTTCATCTCTCCTACGTGGAATTGAAGCAAATGGGCCAGCAGCAGATTGGAAGTTACCCTGTTCATTTTCACCTTTGTGGGGATGTGGATGAAAAAGGAGGTTATAGTTTTAAAACTTACTTGGAAGGTCTTTCCATTCATCACTGTTTTTCCAGATGTGTGACTGTTCATGCAACTAATGGCTTGCTGGTAGGTGCAAGGAGAGTAAAACATACTGTGTTGGAATAAATGTTAAAAAGCATTTAGACCCCCAAATAATCCCATCCCTTCTGCAATGCTCAGCAATATTTTTCTTACTTCAGTTAATAAATTAACAGCTGAAAACAGTAATATGTTTTTTTAGCAGCTCTCACCATTCTGTTTCTTTCAGATTCTTCCAGGCAGCTAAACTTTCTAGTCATAATAGTGTGTTTGTGAGGGATAGATAAAACTGTGTTTGACTCATCTGAACTGCTGGTACTGAAGCTTCATTCTGCAGCTGTGCCAAGATAGTAAAACTAGATGGTATTTGTCAAGTAAATCTCAGTAAATGCTATTACAACTGACACAATAAACTTGTATTTCTGCAGATAAAGGACACCATTGGCTATGACACACTAGGTCACTGTTTCTTCATAGAGGATGGCATTGAGCAGAGGAATACTTTGTTCCACAATCTTGGGCTTGTCACAAAACCAGGCACTCTTCTACCTACAGACAGAAACAGCAGCATGTGTATTAGTATTAGGGATAAAGTGTATGGTAACTATGTCCCAGTTCCAGCCACCGACTGCATGTGAGTATGTCATGGTGAAAAACGAAAACCAAGCCAGCTGCAGCAGTTAAACTGCTGACTATCTGTTGAAAAAATACAGATGGGGGTATTTTTATCTATAATTTAGTGAATGCAGACACCTTAAATGTAGTTCAATAGTACTGGTATTTAAAAAATAAAAATAAAAACTAACATTTAGGGTGTTTATTTAAGAAAAAAAATGAGTTGTTTTGTAGGAAGATTATTGTTCCTTGTGATACTTGTGGCCTTTGAACATCTTTGCTTCTGTATGCATATTCCCAAACTGTCATCACTAGAGACATAAGTGATACTTATTTCTTGTGAAAGCTTCTTAAAACAGTTTATCATTGCATGGAATATCTGCATAACTTTAAATACAATACTGTGCATTGAACTAAAACAGGCATTTTTGACTTCTGAATGTGAGAGGTTTTATGATTTTTGTTGCATATGATGATGATGAAGTAGTTAACTTCATGAGTTTAACTTTTTAGATGTGCTTGATACAGAAGGGAGATATTTTATTGGACCCAGAGCTTTTCTGTAGTAACTTGTTTCTTAAATATTTCAGGGCAGTTTCGACATTCTGGATTTCTCATCCCAACAATCATCTTATAAATAATGCAGCAGCAGGCTCACAGGTGAGGCACGCAGATGTAATTCATCTCAAGCTACTCATGTCACTGACATTCATAAAATCTGTAGCATTTACACTGTCAGAATATGTTCTTTTATGCTTGGCAGTGAAAATGTATTGACACTGAAAGCGCAGGGTGTGTCTAGACATGCATTTAAGAGACGCCAAAAATCTTTGTTCTAGCCAGAACAGAGGAGATCTCTTCCATTTTGTAGTTAATAGACCTGACAATAATGTCAATGTGTATTGTGGAAATTATTTTATTTTCACAGAACTAGTGCGTTTCATTTAAGGTTTTTGTATTTTCTGTAGGTTATCATTAATTTAGTGATTTGTCTTCATAGCTGTAGTCATTGGAATGAAAAATGACTACAGAAGGTGTTCATTGTGTAAGAAACAGCTAAACTACTTTTTCCTGTCAGTAGTTAATCATTTGTTTCCAGTCAGTGACTGCTACATAGTTTTGCTTGTTGTGAACCTTTTATTAGTGCAAATACCGTGTTACAGCTGCTTGAGAAATAAAGCTGAACTATGTACATGTTGTGGAGGAGGAGGGCTGGAGTCTGTTCTACTTCTGCATTTGTTGAGAGACTGAGTTGTGTATGGTTTTGAGTGGATTTTTCTAAAGAGATCAATGGGAATGGAAAACAGGAAGGGTTGTTGGTTCGTGCTAGGTTGAGCTGGCAAAATGCTGACTGTCCTACACAGAGAAAGAGAGAGCCCCTCCACAACCCTGAGGAAAACAACCCCTAGAACTAACACTTAAAATAGCAAGCTTTTTTATATTTTGCATAGAAAAGAGAAAAAAAATAACACATTTATATACAAATGTGGAAAAAAAAACCCAACAACAACCACTGAGTCGCCCACCCAATAAAATAACATAGATTCAGCCACCCCAGCTGAGGAACACCCAGCAAGAGAGGAGGAAAAACAAACGACAAAGAAATGTTTACTTCCTGAACCAAACAGCTGTGACCTGGTGATGAGGCCTAACACTTTCAGCAGTGGTGATAGCAGGTCTGTTTAGCACCCAGCCATTAAGGGTGGAACCTCCTACACCTTCTTTGATACTTGATTTGACATCAAATGATATGAAATAGCTCTTTGGTTGCTTAAATCAGGTGATGCTTGTCCTCTCTAATCTACATAGCATTTCCAGGGCCTCCTAAACTGTGGCCTACTAAAATTCAGGCCTAAACTACCACATGGTTATTGTTGCAAAGGCTACAATGCTCAAAGAATGTGTGTGCATATTCTTACACACAAATAACATAATAACCTGTTGTTAATAAGTAGAATAGGATCCAAAATATTTAACTGAATTAAATATCTAGGGTGTAAAAAAAAAAAATCAGAAAATTTTGGGTTTGTTTTTTTGTGGTCTGATTTTTGTTGGCCTGGGGAGTTTTGGTGGGGTTTTTTTGATTGGTTGGTTTTGGGGGGATTTATTTTTGGTTGGTTGGTTTTTGACAAACTTTTCTATTTGACTGGGAAGGATTTGGACATACCTACCAAATTAAACCATTTCTTTTCCTCCCAATGCCTCGTCTTTCCATTTTGCCTGCTTTATGTAATATACCTAGTTTTAGTGTTGCAGGCTAAGTTAATGAAAACAGTTTCCTTGATCTGATGCGTAAGTCCTGCAAGGTCTTTTTCTGCCTCTGAGGAGCATCCCAGTGGATGTCACTTCCTTTCCTTACCAGAATGTGCCTGATCAGAGCAAGCATTTGTGTATGTTACAAAGTTTTTCCAATCTGACGTACCTCCCTTGCATGGATGTAAATGCATTAGTATAAAGGGACTGCAGCTTAATAAGTTTCAGAAACAGAGTGCTTCAACTGTATTCATACAAACTCTGCACTGTAGAGCTTTTTCTGGTATAAACTATAGCAATTCACAAGCAAATAATTCCATGGCTCCCCCGCCCCAGCTCCTTCATTGCACAATGAAACCTATTGTAAGGGTGTATTGGCAATAGATGTTTCTTTTGTTTTGGCTGTGTATGAGAAAGAGGAGGGGGAAAAAACCCTTTTCATATTTCTAAATGCTTTCAAGTGCTTAAGAAGCTTTTAAGTTTATTTAACAAATTTTCAAGCATCAGGATATGTTTTGGATAAAAATTTACTTGAATCTGCCAAGCACAGAGCTATATTTAATTATATGTTAAGTAAGATTTTGGTATTTTTATTAATGGACCATCCACATTTGTGTTGTAATGGCTACTCACTAGAAATGTCAAAGTGTGTCATCGTGACGGATAGGAATGTTGTTGTGAGGCAGAACTTCCAGGTAATGAAAAATGAGTATATTTCTGGAATGAAATGTATGAAATCTTTTAAGCCAGAGTGAATTGGGTTTCTCCATTTTTCTAGAAAAGGATGATGACTGTTTTTTATGAGATGACACATTCAGTATGCGGTGTTTCTTTAGCCACTGTTTAACCCTCTGATGTACTTTATGTGATTATTTTTTTATGTTATAAGGGCACAGAACATATGGTCAGGAAAAGTTTTCCTGTTAGTAGGCATCTGCCGTGCAGGTGTTGTCTTGATGCCACTTCTTGTGAATGCAGATGTAGTTGAAAGGGGAAATTTTGTGGATCGCATTTAGCAGATAAATCCAGCTTCCTTAAGAGCAGAGGTGTAGAAGCAGAGAAAATGAACAGATACTGAAATTATTGCTGCATGTTATTGGCACAGTGCTCTGAACTGGCCAGACTTCTTTTTATGCTTTCTTTCCATTCTTCTGAAAGCTTTTGTGGATTTTTTTGGCTGTGCCATTTAAATTGTGATGTGAGCAGAGATAAGCCAACCTTAGTCAGACTGTAAAAGTAAGGAGAGGAGGAATGATTTTGAGTATTTTGCTGTAAATAGAATGCTTTATTAGTAAAAAAAGGAAAATCAAGTGTGTGGGATGACACGTAACTGAAATGGCAAAGTTACATTAACATGTACATTTTTCTGTTTTGAAGTACTAAAGATCCTAAATGTGTGGTGTTACATGGCTTCAGTGAGAAGCAAACCAGTTTTTTGGAGATTTTATTAAAAAAATATATTCTCTTTGGCACAGTTGTTTTGAGCTATGCTCTTATTTGTTTCTGTACTTAAAATGTCCAAGTTCAGGTTAGCATACATTTATTTTGTGAATATATGCTTCAGCACCAATAGTAGTTTTAGAATCACAAGTAAAGTTATTCTCTACTTACTTGCAGGATGCTGGAATATGGTATTTGTTCCACAGGGTTGCTACAGGAGATTCTCATAGTTTAGCCATTGAAACCAAATCAGAGCTCACACCCCTGGGAATCTTCTATAACAACAGAGTTCATTCTAATTTTAAGGTAATGTATTATCTCATTAAAAAATGTATTTATTTGCAAATATTCTATATTAGGATTTGTCTGTTCACATTTTGAGCTGGATAGGTGATAAATTTGTGCCGTGTTTGAACTGTATTGTAGAATGGTGTATAAGAAGCATGAGTATATTTTCTTGTCACATTTCAAGTATTCATTCTGTTTCATATCTTTGGAACACAAGTACAACTAAAACCAATTAATATTTCTGATAAAATAGTTTTTCTCAGAAGCAGTATTTCAGGTACTACTCTTTGTAGCTTTGTTTTCTACTCTGAAGAAAGCTGACCCCTGAAGAATCAAAGGTCATTTCAGCTGTAATTCATCTGATAACTTCCTGGAGTAGCTGTGGCTTGTTTTTCTGAGTCTCTAACATACAGTAACTCAAGTGTTTACACATGGTGACAGTCTCTGGCTAGAGGTAAAGCTTCAGTGTTGCCTTCAGGAGCCCAGTAATTTCTGATAGTTTTTTCTTACAGGGTTCTCAGGCTAGATACAGGCATTGATGATTGTTTTATTAGTGTGACTTTCATACCTTTTCCACATGTCAGTTAAATGACGTTAAAATCCTTACAGTATTTAATTTGGAATCTATCTGCTCTCTGTGTGGGGGTGTATAAATAGAATAACATTTACAAAGTCATCTAGACTCTAAATCCTTATTTGTGTTTGAAGTTTGCCTTATAAGGAAGTATTTGGTTCATGGAATTGCTACAAGATATTTTCATAGTTTAGCAATTGAAACCTTATAGAATCACTGCTGGCCTTTTTATGCCAAGTTAGTCTGATTTTCCTTGACAGTCGATTGTTTAGAAGACCAAGAAATGATGCAATATTTTATGGAAGTTGTGTTAACAATGTGTTTGGGACTGTAGGGGATTTTATTCAGATTGGAATTCATACAAACTGAATAAAAAAGCTCATTGGGAAAAAAAACCTTTTGGCTGTATAGCTACTGTCATCTTTAAACACAATTTGTGTGCTAAATTCTGTGTTAAAAGAGAACTCCGCTAGCAGGTCTGAGTATCTGCTTCTGCATAGGACTCAATTGTAATGATAATTTGGATCACTGGTGAAAATAGTTGCAGGTATTTGTATGTAATTCAGGTTAAAGAACATACATGCTTCCTCTTTGCTTTTGTTTTCTCAAGTAAATTATATCATACTGAATTATAGATTTCCAAGCTGATGATTGCTTACACAAAAATAATCTTTAGTGGTGAGAAGGGTTTAGTTTTAAAGTGGCATACAAAGGATTTTTCACAGGGGGGTTTTTCCTTTTGTGAGGATAATATTCATCACAAAATTGGATTCCAGACTTTCCAGAACACCATCTGGAAATAAATGCAAAACCTCAGAGAGATGTTGTCAAAGAAATCTGAGATGAACTTTTATCATTGTCCATTACTTTTTTTTAATCCCCAAGAGTTTATTTCTTCTGTTCAAATTAACACAGACTGGTTTATTATATTAATTAGCTAGTTTTCCCTTAGACGATATGCCAAATGAACCAAACCCAAAATCTAAGAGTTTCTCATTTGTGTATGGAATGCAATGTTTAAATTTTATAAATTTGATATTTACTCTAATTTTGGAGACTATGAATTGTCTTTTCTTGCTTGTTTCAGGCTGGTTTGTTCATTGATAAGGGTGTTAAAACAACTAATGCTAGTGCTGATGATCCCAGAGAATATCTTTGTTTGGACAATAATGCGAGGTAAAGGATATTTTATTTCAATTGAGTGAAAAATGGTGAATTTTTTGAGACTGCTCTTGCCTTCACAGGGGGAAAACACTTGTAAAGCAATAACATAATTTATAAATTGTAATGAATCAATAAGTTCATTTATAGTTCTTTTCCCTCATTTGTTCATCTGCTTTGGGAACAACACAGGTGGTGTGTCAAAGGATTTGGCTGTTTCTTCTGAATTTTTGCTCAGGACAGTTTTCAGGTTCCTAGAAGACATTGTTTTAAACATGCTCTACCATGATGCTTAAAATGTATTCTGGAATTGCTGCTAAAAGGGAAGGTTTCCTTTCAAATCTGATCTTCTGACTTATGATTCAATTTTAACTAATTGTTAGGAAAAGGCTTCAGTGATCCACTTGCCTTTCTGAGTGCTGAATGCTTTCTGCTGTACCTTGCAGGTCATAGCTCAGTGTGCAGTTTTACTGAAAGCTATGTGCAGAGATGGTACAGTGAACCACATTTTATTTGGTTTATAAAATGAGAAAAAACAAGGGAAAGTCTAGGAAAGTTCCAGGTTATACTGTTCCTGGTTAGTCCTGAACTTCAAATAACATAGCCTAGGGTAGTGATTTTATGACAATATGGGATAACTATATCTCAACATTTTATTGTGACAACTAAGCATTGGGACTGAAAATATGATTCTTAACATTATTTTCAAGCCCTGTGTTTAGGACAAGGACAGTTAAGTGACAGTTAAGCTGCAGATGGCAGAGAGGAAAGTTCCTAATTTTGGTGATGCTCAGTAGTTCATAATTTGGAAATGAACTTGTTAGTTCCATATTTTGACAGAAACCCCATACATATGCTTGTGATTTACCTCAGTCATTACAGGTAGTCAAGAGGAATATGAGATTGGCAAAATGTCCTATGAAAACCTGTAGTGTGTTGAGAATGTAAGAAACTTAGTGCATGAGATGACGTTTGTGTTTCACAGCAGATAAAGGAGTAATGAGGCACTGTGTAACTACATGAGGCCACTAGTTATTGTACATGGAACCAAACTGTGGGGGTTTAATGCTAATTGAGGAGACTGAAACTGTCAAACCCAAACATTTACCTGTTCTCCCCTTCCTGCCTTGGATGGGGAGGGAGCAGATCCGAATCCAAACAAAAGAGTACAAGGTGATGATTGAGGTAATGGACATAGATATCTGTACCCACTCAAGATGCCTATTTGTAAGGTTTTTTTAATGTATTACTTTTTCTCTGGGGTCTTGGGGATAATCAAGTGAAACCTTCACCAGTTCTTAATTAGGATGTTTCTTCCTATTCTTTAAAATAGATTCCAGCCCTAATTTACAGTACAAGACTGTCCTGGTAGCAATGCAGGCTATCTGGTTTGGAACAGAAAAATATCTCAGGTGTTCTTAAAGAAGGGGCATTCCTCTGTGTCAGAAGTGTTTGAAAGATTTGAGGTACCAGTTAGACAAATGTCTAGCCTGCTTTTGCGTAGTTAATGTCAGCCCTGTGAATCCTCCCAAGGAACTTTAATTCCCTTCATCAGACTCTTACATTAATGCTGCAGTAAAAGTGGGGAAGGCAAAAAGTAAAAGGGGGTAAAGGTCGTGAGAGGTAGCTAAAGAAACTTAGGGAGACTGAGCAAGAGCAAGAGAGTTAATGGGAAAGAGAAGTTTTATATTCCTGTTTCATTATACCTCGAGACACTTTTCTAGTAATCAGAGAATTAGAGATGTACCTGAATTTAGCTTCTGTCATTCCAAACATGAAGCAGAGTGAAATTTGCTGATCAGATGAGCATGAGTGTTTATCTTTCAGGCTTACTCAACTCAATATGTATGACACATGTAAAACAGTTTTCTTGTACTGAATGTTTGGATTTTTATCTCTCCCAGGTTTCGACCTCATCAAGATGCAGACCCTGAAAAGCCCCGAGTTGCTGCCCTGATTGACAGATTGATCTCTTTCAAAAACAATGATCATGGGGCCTGGGTCAGGGGAGGGGATATTCTCATTCAAAACTCTGGGTAGGTATTCAGGAGTAAACTGCTGCATGCTGTTACAAAGTTTTATCTGAAGCTTTCTTTATGTAAGTACATTACAAAAGGATTCTGAGAGAGGATTGATAGTTAACTGGATGAATTTCTCACGATCATGATCAGCTTTCATGCCATGCTTGAAATATACAAGTTTATATGAGATTCGATGAGAACCTGCCTTAAGCAGCAAAAAAAGAAACTGTAATATAGAGAAGTCTAAAAGTTGGTAGAGACAGTAAGTGTAGACTGAGGTATCAATGCCCTGAAGCTCTCATGTCCTGCTTAAAATGTGTAGAAAATTATTTTATTAGCTTTTAACAACATTTTTGGAAGAGCTAAATGTGTGGTGGTTATAAGTTCCATTAATAGAAAGATTCAGGCTTTTTCAGTTCAGTCCATAGCAGAATATGCTCTTACAGTAGCCTATTATAGGATAACCCAGGAAAAAACCCTGATGCTTTCAACTTTCTTTTAGGTTTGCAGACAATGGAATAGGTTTGACATTTGCTAGGTGAGTACTTTGTTAATCATTTATGTGTTTTCTTGCCGAGAAGCTTTGAAAATCTACATACTGCTATTAAAATTAATAGGTATACTTTCATAAGGCTGTGGTTTTGTTTCTGGGCCTGGTTCTATTTCCAGTGGTGCAGATGAAGTTATAGAGACTGTAAACTGACCCAGCTGCCAAAGCTTATATTTTAATTCATGCCTCTTCACCAGAAGGGATACATTTATCCAGATATTCTTCATTTTATATGATTCCTTTTTTATTTCTTATTTTTCTTCTGAACAGTTGAAAGGAGATAATGGAAAAGAAGGTGGACAAGCATTTAGAGAGGGTAGAGTCTCCTTCTAATGAAAAAAACCCAAGTAACTTACGTAGTAAACCAAAACTGTTGCCATTTGAGTTACGACAAACTGGCCCTAGGATTGCAAAAGAAAGAGTACATTTTAATGTTAACTCTCTGCTGAACATTTCAGAGAGTTAACCTCCATTACTGTTAATGACCAAATTTGTGTATTATAAATGAAATCGAAACTGCTCTGCTTAAGGAGGACTGTGACAGAAGGAGAAGTAGGACTATGCCTTGGTATGTGCATCTGCTGGAGAGTCTTGGCTAAAGACTTAACTGTGATGTTGCTTTGATAGTGATGGGAGCTTCCCAAATGATGAAGGTGCCAGCCAGGAGGTATCAGAATCACTCTTCATAGGTGAGAGCAAGAATTATGGGTTTCAAGGTGGCCAAAATAAATATGCAGGAACCGGAGGAATAGACAACAAGACACGCACTCTGCCTAGAAATCGGTAAGTATGTCATGAGTGAAGGAAGTAGAAATGCAAGATACATTCTCTGTATCAGATGTAAACACGCTTCTTGCTAGAGCTGTGAGAGATTGACGCCACTGAAGGTGGTACTCTTTTACTGCTTTGTGTGCAGCTGTGTTATTCTTACTTTTTTGCTGAGGTAGTTTCTTCTGATGCAACTACAAGTCACTTTGCTGTAGCAATTTTAATTATCCTACGTAAATGAAACCTTCATCTTGAAAAACATTTGGTTCTGGAAGAGAGAAGGAAAAAGCTTTCAGTTAAAAGAATTTCAAGGGTCAGTTTGGCTTTAGAGACTACAATCTGTCTGTAGCAAATCAAAATCAGTGACCATGATCCTTTTCCTTTTTGACTGACTTGCTCTGTGACTTGTTTAACATAGGGTCAAGTCCTATCCTTGCCACAGACTAGGAGAGAAGACTTGTGGTTTAAGCCCAGCTGGAAATTAAGCCCCATGTCGCCTCTCCCCTCCTCTCACGCCCTCAAGGTGAGAGAGACAAAAGGCAGACATCCTGAGTTAAGATAAGAGCAATTTACTGGAAACAGCAATGAGATAATAAAATGAACAGTCGCAGCAATAATATTAATAACAAAATATACAGAATGAGAATGACTTACATATAAAAAAATGCTCACCAAGACAAAGAATAAAATGGTTGACAGAACATCTATGCCCACATTTTCCCCACAAGCCCAAGACAGTGAAAAACAATGGTCAACAAACCCTCTGGTCAAGACCAGTGTTACCCAACAACTCTGTTTGCCAGTTGCTCCCATGGAAAAGGAACAGCCCCCTTTCTAGGAAGTAAGAGTCCTTTCCCCTGCCCCCCCAGACATGATGTAAGATGGTGTCAAATAGCACAGTATCTTGGCCACACCCACAAGGCTCCAGGCTCTGCTCCCTCATGTCCTTGGCCAAAACCGGGGCATTATCCACCCCTTATTGTATGCCATCTGCTCATGCCCTGACCCTACTCCTTCACACTCTGTCTGTCTGTCTATCTATCTATCTACCTAAAAATATACACAAGCACAGGTGTCATTTCTGTTGTCCATAGCTGTCCATCCAAGATGTTTTACAGAATGTTTTCATCCAAAAACCAAATCTCCTTGAGGTACACATTGTGTTTCCACATCCCTCTGCACTACCCACCAAGTGCACCCCAGTCCTTGAAAAAAATAATCCCATAGATGAGTTTGGCTTTGCTTGAGGCAGGACTAATCCACACTGTTTTCCCTAACACACTCCTCTATATGCACCATGGGGATTTTACCCTCTTCCATGGCATGGGGAGCTTTTGATGGGCAGGGCCAGCTTGACTGGTAGAGCCTCTAATATTAACTAGCCAGGTTGACTCTGCTAAATGTAGATCCCAATGTTTGAAGGTTACCCCACCCATTGCTTTCAATGTGGCACTCAGTGATGGTGTGACTTTGTTCAGGTCACAGTAGTCTACTGTCAGTCTCCACTGGACTTAGGCACTGGCCATATGTGACTATTAAAGGATGGGCAAGTCTTGCTGACCACTCCCTGGCTCTCCAGTTCACAAATCATCTCATTTATGGGGGTCACAGAGTCCCTGTTGGTGCAGTGTTATCAATGGTGCACTGTTGTGGTAGCAATCAATACCTGTTGTTCTTCCACCCTCAGCAGTCCCACAGCAGAAAGGTCCTCTGAGAGACCAGGCAAGGTGTTCAACTTTCTAGTTTTCTCTGTCTCCACAGCAGCTATTCACCAATGCCTTTTGGATCCTTGAAATACCCTCTCCTGAGGTAATCTTAAGCCAAGGATGCACAGGGCCTCTGGGCTGGTCACAATAGGATATTTTTGCCATTCATTCCAAGTCAGAGTCACTTCAGCTTCCAGCACAGTCAGCTGTTGGGATCCCTGTCACTCCAGAAATCAAGGTGGTTTCTGCCCCTACATATCCTGATGGCATCAGAGTATACTGTTCACTGGTGTCAAATAAGCCTTATACTCTTGTGGATATGATGCACCAGGCCATCAGATCCGGTAGATCTGATTGTCTCTTTCCCTCACCTGTCTGGAGGAAGAGCCCCTCTAGTTCTGGTCATCATGCCATTGCTCACTTCTTGTAAATATGAACTGAAAGTCCCTTCAAAAGATCAGAAGTAATGTCGTCCCTCCTATTCTGTCTGAGGACTTACCTACTGGATACTGGAGCAGCACTTATCTTTGAAGAATTTCCTGCAGTGGTTGTTCTTTCTCTCAACTGAAGTACCCTTGCTGCTAGGCCAGAGGTGGGTTTTCCATCCCACTTCCTTATGTCCTCTCTGGTCATGCAGATAAAACCACAGGTTACCTTGTGGTTTGTACCCTCTCTCTCGTACAGTGAGGCTCTTGCTCCCTGTAGCAGAGACTCTGGTCCACACTGGGACATTTCCTCTCTAACTTGCTGAAGTCTTTTGAGTCTGTTCCAAAGTTGTGGGCAGTTTTTCCACAGCTGAAATTGTCTGGAAGGCAGGGAGGGAAAAAGATGATCATCTTAGTGCTGGAGTTGGGTAGTCACCTGAAACATTGTTCTTCTTTCATTGACATCAATGCCAACAAGTTGATGAATGATGATGGCACAGTCCATACAAACTTCTGCCACATGGATTGTGTACACTGCATCTCATCTGGATCTACAGGGGACTGCTTGTTACTTGAATCCCTATAGATTACCTCCAGCACAGCTAATTCTCTCAGGTACTGGATACCTTTCTCCATGGCATTTCTTCTGCTTGGGTGCACTACTATATCATCCTTGAAAGAATACCTTTCCCTCTTGCTTGATATGAGTTGCCTCCAGAGGCTCAGAGTTTCTGTCCTCTTCCCAATCCCCTTGTCAATGGCCATATCCTGGGACAGAGATCCCAGCTGCTTGGCTTCACTGTCATCGTTTCATATGGACCATGATATCCCAGCACCGGATCACCTGTGGCTCACCCCACCGGCAGCTGAAATCTTTTCACATATCTTGCAGTACATCTGGGAATAGGGGTCAGGGGATTATCTCTGGCCTTACCTCTTCCTTCTCTTATGAGGGCCCTAATTCCTCTTGATCTGTCACCAAGCAAGCTGATTTAGTCTTCAATTTCTTTCTCTATATCTGGGTGACTGCCACCAGCATGTGTTGTTCCTCTGGTTCAGCTGCAGCTTGAGTGGCCATGGTGCCTGTTAGTCTGTTTTCTTCCACCTGCCCCTGAGGGTGCTGTCTGGTATTGAACTGTGTCCAGTAAAGAGTGGCTAGGGTCCAGCACACTACAATAAGTTGCTCCTCTCTGGAGTTGCCACAGCATTCTCCTTGCAAATATTCTGTTCACTTTAACAAGGTCCTTTAGTTGTTCCGAGATGAACTTCCACACTACTGGAGCAGAATAGTCCTTCAAAAGCTGGCCAGTTTTCTCCCACATTCCATGCCACTTATGACTGTCGACTCTCGGGCAGATTTCTGATCAACCTTCCTAGAAATGTTTTTCTTGACTCTAAACATGGTGTGGACCACACTAAGGAGGCCTGGCAGACTTAGCAACAAGAACATGCAAAGGGAATTCAGAATTCTCAAAAGCTGTTGTAACAGGCCTGAAGGAGAAAAAGCGATTGAAAGGTTGGGAAAATC
The DNA here is from genome assembly GCA_026770055.1 of Myrmophylax atrothorax. Classification (NCBI taxonomy): domain Eukaryota; kingdom Metazoa; phylum Chordata; class Aves; order Passeriformes; family Thamnophilidae; genus Myrmophylax; species Myrmophylax atrothorax. The sequence continues at coordinate 29,321,719 of JAOXXN010000364.1, forward strand.
ATCCTCCCATGTTCCCCTAGAGGATGGGTACAATTATTAATGAATTCCCAGAGACAGTATAGAAAGCCAGAGCAGGAGAGCAACACTGAATACGCATCCCAAATGACCCTTGTTGCCCTTGATGTTATCATACCCTGTACTCATAATCCCCAGTACAGCAACAGAGCAATCCTGATCCCTCTCCCTATTCTGAAAAATATCATCACAAGGAGCATATCTGGGAACAGAGACAGTGTTTGATACTAACCCACATGAACAGACCAGGCAACATTGTGATCAGTTGTCCATGTCTAATACATAAAAGCTTAGATCAAATTTGTTTTCAACCTGCGCTGGGTGGGTTTGTTGTTATCTCGACCCTTCATGCCCTACATTGGGTGCCAATTAAAACTGATGTGGCTGAAAATTAAGCCCCACACAGCCACTCCCCTCAGGTGAGAGAGACAAAAGGCAAAGATCCTGAGTTGATATAAGAACAATTTAGTGGAAACAGCAATGAGATAAGCAAACAAACAGTAACAACAGCAATATTAATAACAAAAGTGTACCAAAAGAGGGTGATTTACATACAAAAAATGCTCACTAACTGAGCCGGTGCCATGTGGCTCCCATCACAAAGAACAAAATGGCCAACAGACTGTCCATGCCCACCTTTATCCCTCAAGCCCAAGACAAAAGCAATGGGTGACAAATCCTCTGGTCAGGACCAGCATTACCTCACTGCTCTGTTCACTGCTTCCTCCGCCAGAAAAAGGGAAGCAAGGGAGAATGCCTTTCCCTTGCCACCCAGCCATGACAAAAGATGGTAGCAAATAGCACAGTGTCTTGGCCACACTTACAAGGCTCCAAGCCCTCCTGTCACAGCCATGGCCAAAACCAGGATAAGGGGTAATGTAAGTCTGGGCCACCCAGGGGTTTTTATGCTTAGCATTTTAAAGGAAAGAAGTTAATTTGGCAATGACTTATAAGGCATTCAGTCTAGTTCACCGGAATCACAGAACAATTGAGGTTGGAAGGGACCTTTGGAAGCCACCTTGTCCAACTCCCCTGCTCCAGAAGTGTCATCTAGAGTTGGTGTTCCAGGTCCATGTTCAGTGGCTTTAGTGTATCTCTAAGGATCGATTCTCTACAGCTTCCCTGGCCAACTTGTGCCTGTGCTCAGTCACACTCATGGTGAAAAAGTTTCACCTGATGTTTAGGAGGAACTGTGGGGAGACGTGTTTGTGGACTGTACAGACAATTCCACGGGAATTAGCAAATACAGACATTTATTTAGATACGTTCAGCACTTACATACTTTCTGGTACAGGGTCCAGAACTAATGGCTGAGCCCTTAACGACTGGCCAACAACCTTGTTTACACGAACGATTGGTTACACCCAGGTATTCACAAGCCTTAGCTGATGGGCCATTCTGTTTCTGCCTTGCACCTGGCAGCTCTCAGCCCCCCACTGCTGCAGCATTAAACCACAGAGGCACACCCAGGATTTTTATTAAAACAGAATCCCTACAACAGCCTTGTGCAGAATCAGTATCAGCTGGTTTTGGTTCCATGAGACAGCATGTTTTCATTGGGGGGATGGGAGTGTAAAGAAACTCATCAATTCCAGGGTCTATGAGTAGACATTTATTGCACGTGTTTTATAGGCACATCCCACTCCCACTTTCATCCTTGCCACTGTCAATCACAGTCTCAAGTGAGAGTTTACATACAGCAACTGCTAAAAGTTGCTGATGAAAACAGTATCATTAGATTTTATCAAAAGTTTCATCTAAAAAAATGTTAAGAGAAAGAAACAATCATCATGAAATACACTGTGCTGGGGTACATAAGCATTGACAAGAGGTATTTGTCAGGACCGGTGAGTTATACCAGTGCAAAAGTAGACTGTGAAAAGAAGCAGTTCATAGGAGCACTAAGGCCAGATTCATCCTGTTTAGCAGTAGGCAGTACACTGAGATCATGGTCAGCTCCTCTTACTGGCAGAGGATCCAGTTCATTCAGCCCAAGGAGGAGCTGAGTGTTCATGTCCACTTTCACTATTACAGGAGCAACAAGACTGCTGATTTTGTACAAACTGCCCATCAGTAAAAGAGTTTGGAATCTGATTGACGCTTTAGCTCAGTGTTCAGTGAGTGTGTTTGACCTCATTTTTTTTCTGCATAGCTTCAGCATGTTTTCTGACTTTTCCCTTGCAATATTTTTTTTCTTTACTATTGATACTTCTGTGTTGCAGAACCAGAAGACAGCAAGGCTAGAAAACTCATTCAACATCATATGGAAGTGGCACAGCCGAGGAAAAGGTTTCACACACACTGGGCAGATGCGCCAATGAGTTGGCAATCTTTCTCTAATACACATATCAGCAGTAGAAGAACTGGGAATGAGACTAAAATTTAATTTAATTAATAACAGCTTACAGTCTCAATGTTAGACTTTAAATTTCATAATAGATTTTAAATATAACCTAAAGGCCTGAACTATGAAAAAAATTACCTAAACCTAAAAAATTCCCAATGTATGTTCATGTCAACATGAACTAAGAGACTATTGCATTTTTCTTTTTGCTTTACTGCAGGATACTCCTTCAGCCTGATGACTCCTTGCAGATTTCGGCACCCATGGAAGCTGATGTGGGTTTCTATGCCTGCAATGCATCCAATGCCTTGGGATCTGACTCTGTCTCCATTGCTGTCACTCTAGCAGGTAATGGTTCAACCTCTGTGATTGCAGGATGGTCCATGTTGTTTGTGTGATTTTGGACTGAAGTTGTTTGTGGGATAACGGATGGTTGATGAAGCCGGGTGTGTAATGTGAGTCAACAGAGGTACACTGGGGAAAATGCAGGGTGTAAACTCTGGAAAACCCTTAAGGTTAGTCCACTTTTCATAGATAGTTTGTGAGGTTTATGGAAAACTACCAAAGCTGAAGAGCTAGTCCCTGGCAGGATCAAGCTCTGTAAGATATTTGATGACAAGCATGGCTGACACTGTTCAATTGCTAGCAAATAAGAGTTTCACAATAGATTAACTTCCATTGATCTATTTCTCTAGTAACAGTTGACTTCTAAAGCAGACTGTGTTAGTTTAGAATTCAGTTCTAAAGAAAACTCATCCATTTAAAAATCAACAGGAATGAGAGGTAGTGTATGAATCCATCTTCTTGAGAGTTCATTGGTAGGCAAAGTCAGCAGGCTCACAACCACATCAGGGCTAGAAGGATGGAGCAGCAAACAAAGGAAAAGCTGTTGAGTAAGACAGAGAAACAGAACAGACAGCTAATGACTGTGACAAATACAGAAGTCTTAAAGAAAGATGATCCTATTTATTGCCAAAGCAAAAGGGAAGCACATTAGGAATGCTACAAAGCTTATTGATTTTTCAGACTTTTCTATGTCACTGCTCCAGCATGTGGAAGCTTTTGGAGGCCTCCAATGCAAAGGCTGCAACCATCAGCTGCCAGTGTATCCATGTATATTTAGAGGAAGGAATAGCTGTTGATATGCTTTAATTTTTAAAATTAAGTTTTTTACACCAAACACAGAGAAAACTTCTGTTAAGAGATGCCTTAAGAAAATGTAAGGAAGAAGCAGTGGTTGGAGTGAAGTTCAGATGATCAGTAAATCAACTGAAAAGAGACTCTGTCTGTCACTTAGAAGGAGAACAGCTGAATCTTCCAGAGTGAAAATGGAAGATCTGCATAAGAGCTACATATTACCTGTAGGCAAAACCAAAGAGACTGATCCTGCTGCAGAACAGGAATGTCTCTGCTGAATCCCAGCAGCAAAATAGCAATGCTGCTGTTAAGACAGTATCATATTTTAGAAGGAGCAACTCCACATTAAACCTCTTGTGTTGCACCAGCATGAAGCTGAACATGAGGTTAAAAAAATCATCAATCAAAGTTGCTATTCTGTCCACATAGTTCCAGTGCGTTTGAAAGCCATAGTGTTTGTACAACATAATTTGTGGAGACAATTTTGTGTCATGCTATAGAGAAATAAACTGAGCATTACATATCCATGTGGCACAGGAAGGCTATTGACTTTGGGATTATAATTAATTATCAAGGTTATAATTTAACTTTTAAGTGAATTAACATTCATACATCCCAGACTCAAGCTGAACTCCTCAAGAACTGATACATATTTCCATCTCACATCCAAGACAAAGAGCTGAGCAGCGTATAAAATGAGGCTATAAATATCAAAGTGAGATACTAAACAGGTTTTTTTGAACAAAGTAACATTCTTTTTTGGCATAATAGAAGTATTTTCTCCAAAAAAACTGGAAAGATGAGATCATCTTTAGGGGGATCAGGAATGGGGCTGAAAGCTTATTTCATTGAAGAATTTTCTGATTCATTTTACACATGCATGGAAAAAATAGTGAAATATGGTTCCTTTTTTTTCTCAGTGGTTTCCCACCTATTTATGGGTTGAACAACTAAATGATTTTTAGTCTTTTGATGGGATTGTGGAAACTGATCAGGAAAATAAAAGGCTGACAGAGAGCCAAGGAATTTTTTCCTTTCTTTAGACTTTGCCACAGAGTATGAAAACTTTTTGAGCTACTTCAACAATAAAATGTATTATTTTACTTACTATCCTTAGGCATTAAAATCACCAAAATAAAATATACTAATAAAATAGCCAAATTGATATGACAGGAATTCCAGAAGAATGGCATCTTTTAAAAGCCCTGGAAATACAGCTATAAGGAGCAGTTTATATTTAGGGCTGAATTAAATTTTTAGGACTCTCCATGAGCTCAATGAAACCAAATTCTTTTTGTCACCTCCATCTTTTGCTCCTTGTGCACCTCCAGATAAACATACAAATGAAATTAGTAATAGACATTGTCCTAAAACTGCAGCTTTTTTGGGCAAACTATTTGTATCTGACTATTTATTTAAAAAAGAAAAAAAAGGCATTTATAGATTTTTGGAAAATGACAAGTTTGAAAATAGAACACTGAGTCAAAACCATCCAAGTGTCATACCATTCAAACCAATGTTGTCATGTTCTGCCCCTCCTGCAACATCCTGAAATTTGGCTGAGACAAGGGGAAGTGCCTTAATCAGCTCTTGTCATCTCTGCTGCTTCACTTCTCTCTCTCAGACCTTAGCTTGGGCATCTGACCTATGTTGTGTGACTGATGTTGGAAGCACACCGAAAACAATTTGAAAAATTTCTTGTGGGCAAAGCAGTATCTCTATTAGAGATAAACTCCTTTCTATCAGATAACCTGTTTTGTTTTATGTAAAGCCTGTATTAACAGTGTTATGCATTAATACTGTTTAACTACCTCATCTTCTTGTGCTCGACTTTATGAAAAAACTTTCTAGTTATGATCAGGTCTTCCCCATCCCAACGTTTCCACTGTAGGTTAAAGAAACCATTTTCTATGTGTAGAAACAGCTTACATTTTGCTCTGAACTTCCTCCACTATTAGTGTGCCTGCAGCTGTCACTCAGGCCCCTATGTAGGGTCTTTGATAAAGGGTAGCAGTTTGGTTGCCGCTCTAGGCAAGCATTTTGCTGCGGCTTCAGTTGCACTGGTGTTTATTGATTCAGCTGGTTATTGCATGTCCATATGGCTTTAATGGTATTTTTCCTATGCTCCAAGTATGCTTTTTCTTTTTTCAAGACAGCTTTACCCATGGAATTTGGTGACACTGAAATATTATAAAAAGCAGGGGACCTCGTAATTCAGCACTTTCTCTTATTCACCTGTCTGGTGCATGTACTTTCAAACACAGTGTTCCAGGCCATCTGTCCCATGTTAGTCCAATGTTCTTGGTCTGATAAACTGCAGTGCTTCTTTTATGCAGGAAAGCCACTGATAAAGGCATCAAGAGCCACTGTGATCAACACTGAATCACCTGCTGTCACTGTTGATATTGGAAGCACGGTGAAAACAATCCAGAAAGCAAATGTTACCATTAACTGCCAGGTTGCAGGTAAAAATTATTCTGTCTCCCATGCTGGTGCCTTCAGCTATAAATTTCTCTGGGATTCTTTGCTAAATTGCTATCTCCAGTTGCAGCTGGGTGAAATTGCAGGGTTTTCCTAGGTCTCAGGCAAAATTCATTGCTTCAGTTAATTCTTAGCATAGAACTTGTCCTCCTTTTATCTGTACCAAACAAGGCAATTGTAGTGGCTTAACAAAACTGGGCTTAACAAATTTGGGCTGAGACAATATGACAGTTAGAGATACACAATATGATGCGGATACAACAAAACCAGCACACATTCCTACCTGTTGGGGGTGTTTGGTGAGAATATACACAGACTGATTCATATCCTCATTCATGGGGTTTTTAGAGACCACTCCAGTTAGTTTCTTCTGTTCCTGCCAAACTGCTGTTTTAAATTAAAGGCATGTTAGCTCACCGGTTTTTCCCTGATTTTTCTTTTTTTTTTTCTTTTAATCTTGGGAGTGTAGGAATTCAGAGGAATTCTACTGAAACAGATTCTCCCTTAAACTGTTTTCCAGCCATAGACTGAATGACCCTCAGTCTTACAATGGCAGTCTGTCTCTTTCCAGTGGTAACCAAAAGAGGTTGAACTCATCTGTGTGTGGCAGTCCTATGACTGTTGGTGGGGGCATGGTGTTGACATGGGGAGGAGGGGTAGGGGAAGAGAGCGAGCTGCAAAATATCTACAGACCCAGGGCCAGATCATTGATTCATTACACTTTCATGCATAGTATGAGGGGGAAAGGAGCAGCTTATAAAACATGAAGTGAGTCATGCTGAGTGTTACTTAAATTCCTGCAGTGGAGACTTGTACAAAGTCTCTTAGACCCTGGCTTTAGCTCTTTGTCCCATAGCAAAGCTACTTCAAATAAATCTAAAGAACTATCTGCTCTGTAATTATACAAATGTTCTGCTTTTTTTATACTTTGTGCTCATTTTAACTACTGATGGTTGTAAGTTTTCCTTCTTCAAGTGTTGCCAAACACACTACCATGCAAATTCTTTCCTGAAAAGAGTACTTGTCTCAAATGTCACCATTTGGTCATCTGTCCTTTAGCAAAACATACACAACAGCTGTGCATATTTTATTTGCAATAGCAAAACACTAAGCTGGGATCACAATTTAGTAACTACTCTCAGTGGGCTGAATGAAAGAAAAGTATGGCCTCATTTTGCCTAGTTGTTCATGCAGAAGTTCAGTTATTCTTTTGCCCTCTCAACACAGATCCTAGACAGTCTTTTTACTCAGACTAATGTACAGTGACTTTCAAGCAAGATGATAAAAGCTGTACTCTTTTTTACTCCACGTCCCCACATGGTCAACTGCACTGACATTTGTGAACGACATTGAATGTTATAGAAACATGAATTATTTTTAATTTCTCTCTGGTTTCTCCCAGCTGCAAATGGGGAGGACCCACAGATGCAGCCAGTAATTGGTGATTGAAGAAGTGCAGCCATTTCTCTTCAGTATAAAGGCATCATATAACAAACAGAACGTGGCTAAGGCAAAGTTGCCACAATGCTCACAGCATCAGAAAACTACATAAGCAAGCACAACATGGTCAGGGGCAGAGATTCAAAGCTTTTTTTTGAGAGGAAAGTTATCTCTAGCAATTTTATAAAACTTAGGTATTATGACAACATACATCCACATTGGAAAATTTTAGCAGTGTCACCACAGAATCAGTCTTCTCTCCTTGAAGACGGTTTTTTGCTATCCAGTAGCATTATTGTATACTGGAATCTTCTGTGATACAGAAGAAATTTGGCTTGAATCCTGATTTTCTCTGTGAATGAGGAAATCATCTGCTACTGCCTCCACAGAAAGTGTCATCTATGTGTTGTCTGTTTCTCCAGGTGTTCCTGAAGCAAAAGTTACTTGGTTTAAGAATAAGGTCAAGCTGTCCTCTGCTCACCATCTGCCTGATGGTTTGCTGATAATTGCAAGTGTTTCTTTGTCAGATGAGGGGTTATACTCCTGCAAGGCAGCCAATCTTCATGGGGAGGTAATTGAAAGCTCCCAGCTGTCTGTTCTTGGTAAGTCCAGGGTTATTTTGCACTTGCAGCAATAGTAATGTGGCTACTGGCACCTCCAGACAGCAGAACTAATCAGAGGTTGTGCAAACGGGAAACAGCCCTCTTCTAAGAGTCAGTCTACATTCATACCCTGGGCAGCACCAGCTGAAGCAAGTTGGTAAAAGGAAGATGGATACAGAAAAAACGTCGAAGCATGGGAACTTCGCCTCCCAGCCTCAAGATATTAAATTTCACTCTTTCAGACTTACTAGCTAAGAAATGCATTTATTAACCATATCTTAAAGTGACTCTCTTGAAATAAGAGTGATGCCACTTTTTTCCCAGTGAAGTGCTCTGATCTGCTGAGCATCTTTCCATATACGGCTATGTGATCCTGACACTCTTCGCAACATGTGCATAAACCCAATGAACTTTTAAAAAGCAATTCCCAAGTTCAGTGAATGGTGACGTTTACTTTTTCTTGTGTTTCTAAACAACAGATAGAAAGCCCAGCTGGGTGATTTGAAAAGACAATGTCAGCTGTGAAATATGAGTGGTAGTGTTACGTGGTGGTAATTGGATGTGTGGGTAAGGGGTTTCCTTTCCTAGTAACTCATCTTCTATCAGTTCTGCATGTCTGGCAGATGAATGATTCAACCAGACTTAAAGTACTTTAGTGCATTTGGTACTGAAGTCTCAATTTTGAAACCTAGTCTCTGTTACTGGTGCAACATCATTAAAACATCTGTTACAGCTCTTATCCTTTATGACTAGAATGAACTTCCAGAGTCTTTTAAAGTGAGATTTCTCAGCTTCATAGACAATAATAAAAGGAAGGTTCACGTATTTCTCCAGACTGAATCTAGAATTTCAGTAAAAAAAAATCTTGAAAAAAAAAATCAATAGATTTCACCCTATAAATAAAAACTCATGATCTGTAAATCCTTTTCTGATCATTATATAAATGGCTTAGCTTTTAAAGATGGTAAGTTACTGTGAGTTATGCAAGCTGTCTATGTTTGTAAGCAAATCACATTTTAAGCTCCTTGATGGAACAAAACAGTTCAAGCATCCTTGACCTGTACTCCTAGTGCTGAATGCGATCAGCTGTAGAAAATTTGCATAATGTGTGCCATTATCTTATTGAACGGGGATGAAGCTACTATTCATTTAAATCAAATGTCCCATCATTTTCATGGCAAACAGAATTGGGAGTGATAGGCATTACGATCAATTTTTAAAATAGCATTATGATAGTAAAGAACTAAATCCTGCAGTTCTCAGCAGGCTCAGTTCTCTTGAGCTCTGAACTCTTAGTCCTTTGGAACTTTGCCTATGTATAACATAGGATTTGGCAGAGTTATAACCATTTACAATCACAGCTTGATCGAGGTTGTAGCAGACACTGAAAAGTTTTTCACAAATTGCCATGAACATTAGATTCAGCTTCTATGCTGTATAAATTTGATCGTTCTTCCAAGCTACTGTATCTCCTGATATCATATAACTTGATCACATATAAAGAAGGTCAACCAGAATGTCGTGGTAGCCTTAAGAGGGAATTTCTTTTAGTTTGTGGTCATATTGATCCAGATGTTATTTTAATAATTTCTCCAGTGCCTTGCCTAACATGATGCAAAGCACTTTCAGTAGTTGCCTAAAATTGCTAAATCTGCCCCCCTGAAATGGTAACGTTCCAGCGCAGCAAATAGCACAGCAATAGTTGTTGGTGCGATTTTTTTCATGTCCTGGTGATGTTTTCTGCTACAGTGTTGTTCTTCACTTCAGTCTTCCAATCTGTTACCAGAGCCTCCACGACCTCTTCCTTACCTAGAAGACTTGACAGCAGTGCTTTCCAGTTTTGGGCCACGCACTCATTCGGTGCTGACTTCTCATTCAGGAACAAAACTGATTGTTGGTCCAGGGAGCTCTGTTTTCATAGGTAAGTCAAGTGCTTTAAGATTTTTTTTTTACATTATAAAGGCTTTAGAGTTTATGTAACAGTTATGCATTTATATAACAGTTATCCATTAGCTGGGAATACTCTTATCCAGCCATGGACACTGGGACAAAAGACATCAAATCAACAGTGCATTGTCAGTCATAATCACTGTCAAGTACTTATTAGAAGTCAGAAACTCATTTTTAAAAGGAGGTCTTTCTATTAGTCCAAGGCTGCATGCTGAATAAGGTTTCCATAGTACTACTGTGTAAGAAGTAGTCCCTGGTCTGAGAGCCTCGCAATCTCACTCAATGCAAAGACATGGCAAACTGGTGTGTGAGCTGATATAAAAGAAGAAACATTGGTGGTTCTGTTTTAATTTTACTTTTGCATTTGGGTAGTTATCTTCCCATATGTCTGCTACTCATACTGTATATTCCTCTTCTTCAGAGCCTTTTCAAAGGTTTTGCCTATCCCTGCAGACATGTTTTGATCTTGCAAGCTCTGTGTTTCAAATCTGTTTGTTTTATTCCTCTTTGTTGCATCACACAACCAATGTTTGCTCAAAGCCATTTAAGGAAATCATTTCTAATGGAATTATTTTCTTTTTTTCAGCCTTTTCTGCCTTCCATGTAGTTTATCTTCTTTCTACTGCAAGTTTTCTTATATGCTGTAAACTCCTTTCATATTTGTGTGTATGATTTGTTTGCAAGGAGAATCCCACCTTTTCTAAAGTTCAGGGTATGTTTGTTTTATGATTTCATTTCTCACTCTGATCTGGAGCCTCTATTAACCATCAGTCTCAGATAGGCAAACAGCTCCTGTATTGACCTTGTTACTGCATATGGTGAAAACTTGTCAAGTCCTACAGTTTCAGAACAATTATTTCTCTTTTTGGAGATAAGGATCTGAAACTTTTAGCAAGGGATCTGTAGATCTCCTAAGAGTTTATAGGTCTCTGCACTTTCCAAAGCATTCTTCCCTTACACTTAGTAGCAATTTTAAGATTTTAGTTTCACAGTGGAGACTTTCTATTTATGTTTTCAGTTTTGTATGGTTTACTTTTCCCAAGAACTGACATTTGCATGCATTTAAAATGGCTTTTAACATGCAGCTCTGGATTACATTTCTGCTCACACAAAAAATACACAGAAATATTCCTCAGTGGGGAAAATATCTTAAGGTATTTATTAGCACTGAATAAATCATTTTGAGTATGGTTTTATTGCACTCAATGGTGTAAGACTGGGTTATATCGCTGTTTCATCCATTTCCTCTCAGATTTCCAAAAGAGGTCTTTAGTAGTTGTAGTGGATTTTTTATTGTTTAAAAGCAGTAATTGAACCACAAAGGGTGTTCTACACTGCCCATGTACACCCATCTCCAGATCAGTTTCGTTTGGCCGTGTTGCCCTGTGCCCTGCTGTTCCACTTCAGGGGTAAAGAAGCTCCATGAATTGTAACAGCAAAATAGCAAACCAGTTTCATTCTCAAGGCAGTTCCCTCAGCTTCAGTGAAGTTTTACTGATCTGAATTTGAGACAGGTTATTATTAAAACCTAGGAAAACATTCTGAGATATTTTTTATAAAGAAAATTCAGCATGGAATGGGCTATTTTGGCAATTAACTGTCCATTGATTCTTCCATCATTTGCTCTACATTCTCTGGAATGTAGACAACTTTAGGTATATAAATTATTATATATAAGGTCTCTGGTCTGTGCTACTTCTGACAGGCACTGGTATCTCTTGGACTCAAAAGGCCTTGAATTGGACATGCTATTTAGAAATCTAAGGATATGTGGATTTTTTGAGTAGAGAAGGAAAACAGGATGCATGCAAAAGAAGAGAGTGAAATGTGAAGAAAAGGAGTGATAAATAAGCTTTGAGTAAACATATTTTAAAGGAGTTAGAAGACAGCAAAGATGGGAAATTATGTTAGAAACCTGGATAAATTAATGTCTGGTTTGACAGGATTCAACTAAAAAGAGTATCAAAACTTCATTAAACACTGGTTTCATACTATTGGGAAAAAAGAAAACAAAACAGAAAATATTAGCACAGCAACAGAAGCCTCAAATTGTAAATTAGCACTTGTTTGGAAATTAGCACTTTGTAAAATGTAACAATTGACAAACTGAGTTGAAAGGAGTGAATGGAAATTCCAGATTACCATATATGCTATACACAAAGTTGTGCAATGCTTCCACCATGATTTCAACCACTTGAAATTATTAACTTGGTCTCTGGATTCATCTCCTATGGATTTCTTCTACTTAAATTTTAGGCAATTTGCAGAAGATAAAGGTTAGAGTCATAACACAAATACCTGGTTTGGAGGTCTTCCTTTGCATTGGCAAGGGTCATTCAGCAGTCATTTGTGTGCCTTCGCTATAGAAGTACAGTATCTGTTAAAAGACCCATGCCCTGCCTAACGGAGTCACCAACCCTCCCATCATGACCTAATGTAACATACTTTTTTTGCATGAGTCTACTGAAATGTCTTTGTCTTACGGACTTTTTTTCCTTCTAAAGGGTTGAGATTTCAGTTAGCTTTTAGGCTCAACTCCTCATCCAGTTAGAGAGCTGGATAGCAGCTTGTACAAATTGATGCTTACTCTGCTCCTTCACAAATGTTGGAAGTACATGCAGACTACAGCACTCCTTCTTAGTCCTTAAATTCGTTGACAAGTTGTGTAGTATGTGCTTCTGTGTTATCTGCAGATCACACATCTGAAGGACAGGACTATCCTCAAAGCAGAAGCTAGAACACCCATGGGGAGCTTGGGAATGTTTCCAGGTTTTATTGTAGCACAAACTGACCATCAGTGATGAGCCACAGACTGTTGTGCACCTTCTGTTTCTTGAGTTATGGCAGACACATAAGAAGACTTAATATTACAGATAACATAAACCACAGTGAATTTCTGAAGTGGCATCAATTTATATTTCTTTGGAAAATTTTCACATTAGATCTTAATCTTATTAGGGTTTTTGTCTTGGGACTTTTTCAATTTTGAAGTTTTCCTAAATGTTGGTAATGAAGTTATTATAAGAAACCCTACTCTTTTCCTCACAGAGGAATTCTTTTATTTGTCACCAGATAATAATTTTTAGGTTTTAACAATGTTCTTGACTGTTTGACTTCTGTCAATTCTGATTACCTCATGGTATTATCTTTTGGAATTAAAGGAACGTTCTGAGCTTGCTACTGTTTTCAGGTATCACTGTTTTACACAACTCCCTGGACACATTTCCATGGGTCTTCAGCTTTGTAAATGTTTATTTGGGCAAAACCAATGTTGTAGAATCCAGCATCCCTGACTTCTAGCACTCCTGCAGAGAAGACTTTGGACCTATCAAGAATGCTTGTTTTCATTTGAGTTCAAGCTTGTTGTTTCTTGTATTTGAATATATTTCAGTAAGAAAGCCTGTAAATCTTACAAATCCCAGTGAGGATTCACTACAACTTCTCACATATATTGTGATATTATTGGAGACTTCAGCAGACTTGGCAAAGGACACAAAATATGATATAAAAACGTCTTCTTATTTTAGCACTGAAGAATACTGAATATGTTATATTGCACAGTGAAAGTTAAAGCTTTAATGACTTTGACATCTAGGCATGAATTATATTTAAGTGAGGATTCTTGCAGAAATGTTGGAAGAAAGTTCAGAAATTTATACTTCTAGGTATATAGAAATGTAGTTCCTATAAAATGTCAGAGTGAAGCAAAGAAACTTGAAGAAGAATGTTGTTTTGAGGAATCTGAAAATATGAGTAAACCTATGGGGAAAAGGCTAGGCAATTATTGGGAGCCTAGTTCCCATCCCTTTCCGTTCTTGGACTGCATTTTCTGGAGTTGCTGTCATCCCCAGCCTAGGACTGAG
>JAOXXN010000364.1:29359982-29376507 GCA_026770055.1 Myrmophylax atrothorax
TGCCTTCAGTAATGGAGCTGCCAGCTACCTGATGTACCTGAAGCATCAGGTGTATACATTGAAGTAATCCTAGTAACAATCAGAATTAGGAGGGGAAAGAAGAAAAAAGTGAATAAAGAAAAAACATTTTTTCTTAACAAAAAAAAAATCAAGTTTTGAAAACCAAACTGGTTCTTACTGTTGCCCTTTTCGAAAAAACACTGTCTCCTAGAAGCAAACAGTGATTTGCTCTGATTTACTGACAATTTCCCTTGTATGATGTTCCTGCATGTTTTCTAGATACCTAAACTACAGGTAAATAACACCTCACACATACTCAAACAGACAAGCAAGTCAGAGACCAGACCTAAGAATTCCAAGCAACAGTACTGAAGGCAATGGGAATTTTGTCATTCACTTTGAGTAAAAAAAAAAGGTATAGAAGCTGGCATTGAGGTAAAATGAACAGCAGGCTAGCTTAGGTTCCCAAGAGAATAATTATTCTCTTTTATGCATATGCCTTTAGTTACTAGTCAAGTCAAAAAGCCTCCAAAACCTTCAAAGCAAGCTTCCAGTTTTGTTCTCCCTACTAATTTTCCTCACAAAAGAAAAACAGTTCTGGAAAAATCAGAAAAATACAGTGCTGAAGACCTACTTCCGGTCTCTGTTATGCAGCAAGGTAAGCACAACTAAACTACTCCAGGCATCTGAGTCTACATGCATGATCTTAAAACAATAGAAGTCATAGGCAGAGGTTTGCAAAGTAACCTTTAGCTGGAAATTCCCTTTCTGCTAATTGGCTGCAGTCATATGGACCGCAGTTGAAACTTTCTGACTTTTTAAGTTACTCTCCTTCTTGCAAGCTATCTTATCAAATTAAAGGCTAGTGATCACCTTGCTATCTGTTTGGTGCTCAAACATTGGTTCACTAATAAATTTGGTTGTGCTATATCAGCATAAGCTGACACCTCTGTTTGTAGAAGAAGGTGAGCCAAAAGCTTACTTTTTCCAGATTTTCAGGACAGTAAAAGTCCTCAAACACTTTTAATGGCAACTTTCAGCAAGTTCCACTAATCATTGAGTGAATTACCTTCATTCATTCAGTTACTCAACTTTTAACAGAGATGCTTTCAAACTGTTTTGAATGTCATATTTTCTCACAGACTACCAGTGTATACAGATGGGAAGCTCCAAACTGCTAATGCTAACTATGGCTCTGCATATTAGCTGCAGATCACAGTTTGGGAATCATTAATTTGGCCATTCCCTTCCATCCTCTTTTTTAAAGTTATATATATATTTATCAATAGTGTTCCATATCAACTGTCCATTTTTGTGAAAACTAAACCAAAAAAACTGTCAAGTACTTTAGTTTGCACAAAATTGAATGGGAGAGAAAAATTAGACCTCTTTCCCCTAATGATCTTACACATTTCTCACACTGAAAATGTATTGGTTAATCATAGTTTCACCTTCACTGGTTTTCATTGTCTTCACCCAACATCTTCCCTCCAGTCAAAGCCAAATCTAAAATCTGGTCCTATACATAGTCATTTTAATAATTTGCTTATATAATTTTTTTGCTAAGGCATTTCAATAATGTGCAACCCAATATGCTATTTATCCAGATTTATAAGGGTAAAAGCCACATATCAGCACCTACTCTGACTGAAATACTTCTTTCTATTCTTGCCTGCTTTTTCACTGAGGTACAATAATTGTTCCCATTCTTAACTTCATATGTGAAGACATGAACACAACAATATATTTTACTTTCCACTTGTCCCTCTGAGTAGCAAATACAGTGTTCAATCTTATCTTTCCTTCAGTGATCACTGATAAAGATTGAGACTGAAAAGCCCATGAAGCCACAGACTCCAGCCCCTCTTTTTTGACAGAATGGTTACAAAACCTGAAACAGCCTCTGAAAAGCCATCCAATGCACTCTGTGGTGACTGAGGCAGCAAGGCTGAAAGTATACAAGTGCCTTCACATTAGAGAAGTGTCACAGCAGGGTCTATCTGGAAGAGTTTTTTCAAATAAAAATAAACTGACAGAACACAAAGTAGGTCATGAAATATATTTTTTAAAGAATCATCAACAGTTGTTTCTCACTGATATGAGTTTGTACACTAGTTCTTTCTCATATAGAGAAGTCTTTATGCAGGGAGATATGAGATTACCACAGAAAAAAAAATACTTCTGAAAAATAAAAAAACAATTAGGGGAAAAAAGGTTAAACAAACTCAATCTTGTAAGTACTATAGCTCCAGATGCTGAGGGCAAAGCATATACCTTGTCACTGACATGAAAAGTAGCTGACAGCATAAAGTAATAAATAAAAGTGTGAAGGTTGAAGTATTTGCTGCCAACATGACCAGCTATAACCCTAATCAAGTGCAATTCATTATCATGAAAATCTTGCTAGAGGGTTTTTTTGGTTTGTAATGCAGGAAGCCCTCTGGGCAACCTTTGCTCTTCAGGCATACCAGCTTTACACTGGTGCCTGCCTGTGACTCAGAGTGCATGTGCTGGGAGATCTGCTCATGCTTCCAGCACACAGAAACAGGGGAATGCATGGGAACATCTTCAATGCCTGTCTCTTAGTCTATACTGGTTTTACTGCCTCAGGCTGCTCTGAATTGCATATGTTGATTGTTCATGAAGTATGGCAGATGGGAAGGAGTGATACAGCATTGCATTACATCAATTTCTCCTTGGCATCACTGTGACAAAAACCTAGAGCTGCTTCTTCCTCCTTCACTTGTCTACATAGCTCCAAAGATCTCTGCAGGTCTTTGAAAGTGAGAGCTGATTTCATTACTAAATTTAAATACTAAAATTATTTCTTTCCAAGGAGACATTTCATCCTACAATTCTCCTTCCATTCTTCCTTCTATAGGATTGCCTCTTTCAGCAACAGTAGTAGCTCTTGAGGAAGATGGACAACATGTTTCTAAAGGCCAGACTCCTCTGCACAGAATTGTGGGTGTAGCTACTACAGCATCATCTTTAAACTCAGACAACAAAAGCAACCCTGGTATCACAAAATGCTCATCATTCACCAGAAGCCCCATTGTTGTCTTCCAGGGTGCCTCCACACTTAACCCAGACACACAAATACCCAGGGTACCAGGCTCAATTTGGCTAAATCCCTCAGATTACAGGAGGGCTGCAGAACAACAGGCAAGACTGCACCAGCTGATGCCCCAGTTTAACAGAGCACAGGCAGGAGACTCCTCTCTGCAAGCAGTGCAAGTGCTCTGCAACAAGGGTGGAGCACAGAGACACTTCCTCTAGCTTGAGAAAGGGCTAGGGTTTTTGAAACTCTGGCAACTCAGGTTTTTAAGACCAAACAATGAACAAAGGGTCTGTTGCTTGATTGTGTTGCACTTCTCTATCCTTCCTGCTAATACACTCCTTACCTCTGGCAAGAGGAAAAAAAAGGGAAACCCAAGAACATTGTCTAAGACTTTAAGCCCTTTGCAAAGAGAATTGTTATATTTGCATAGATATATAGGAAAGAATGCTATTGTATATGGCAAAAAAGGAAAGGGACAGCAGAGGGTTGCACTGGTTACATATAAATACTCTTTATTTAAGCAGTGGCAGGATGTGAACAATTCCGTAGTAAACAGGTAGTTGCCCACACATACTCAGGATGTCATAGACATGAGAAAACACTCACTACAGCTACCCTCTTTAATACTATAAAGTAGACTACTGCTTCAAGATCTTGCGTGGTTTGTATACAAACTCCCTAGGGTCAGTGGGCAAGAAAAAAATAATAAAATATGAGCCAGAAGGATCACACCAGACAGGCCGATAACAGCTTGCTCTCCAAGTGAGGAGGCAGGATGGATTTCTTTTCTCTTAAGGAAGTGCTTAATGGTTGGGCTGAGGAGGTTTTGGGTTATATGAAGTCTTCCACCCTTTTCAGCATGCTGCTTATTTTTAAAAGCATACATTATTGGTTTAAATAAATGGCCAGTAAGATTAGTGAATTCTTGTTAAAACACTTCACCTTCTGAAACACTGTTGGAGTCAGTTTTCAAGTAATAGCATACAACATAGTAATTTTATTACAAAAAAAGAAAAACCTCACTGTTAGCCCACTATATACATATCACAGAAAATCAAACCCAGCTGTGCAGAGATGATCCAACAGGCACCTTTTTTTACTTTTCTCTTTTTTTAGCAGAAAGCAAAGAAAAGCAGGGGCCTGCTTGCCCAGCAAAGCAGTGTGCTTGAACCTGTATGATGGCATTTGGAAGTGCCACATGAGCCCTTTCACCAGTCTGGGGGCAGTTCACACCAACAGGCATGGCACTAGTGAGCTGGTGAAAACAGTGAACATGGAACTGAACACACCATTGCCTATTTCAGTTACTCTGTTTCTTCTCTACTGAATGCAGCTTAAATCATCTGTGGGACAGATGTGCAGTCAGATAAACAAGTGAAAATCTAGTTGCCCCAAAGCAGTATTTCTCCCAAAAGCAAGAGAGGCACAACTTACTTAACTACTGCTTCCAGTGTGGGAAAGAGACAGATATTACTACAGTAGCCAGAAAAGCCATTTTTAGTGGGATCAGCTCAAGGTGACCTGGTAAGTGGATGAGGGAAAGGCTCTGGATGTTGTCTACCCAGACTTTAGTAAAACCTTTGACACCATCTTTCACAGGATCTTCCTGGAGTAACTGGCTGCTGCTGGCTTGGACAGGTGCACTCTTTGCTGCTTAAAAAAAATGTCTGGATGGCTGGGCCCAGAGTATGGTGGTGAGTGGAGCTACATCCAGCTGGCAGCCATCACCAGTGGGTGTTCCCCAAGGCTCAGTATTGGGACCAGTTCTGTTTAACATCTCTATCAATGACCTGGGCGAGGGGTTTGAGTACACCCTCAATCATTTAGCTGGGGGTCTACAAGGCATCTGGACAGGCTGGATCTATGGGCCTAGGTCCATGGTATGAGGTTCAACAAGGGAAAATGCCAGGTCCTGCCCTTCGATCATGTGAGAGACTGAAATCCTGGAAGAGTTAATGTAAAGCTGAAAGAGTTAATGTCTCAAACATTCAGCAGAAGAAGAAAGGAATGTTACCATGCCAACTAGATAAGGTTCAGTCAGAAAAGAGTGTCTTGGAACACAGTATAGCCGTTTTCTGGAACCAACTTACTTATCTTGGGTAACTATCTCTAAAAACAAGTTTGAGGCAGCATTACAATTGTGCCTGATGGGAAGGGGATTTGAAACCATGAGACACTCCAGCATCCTTTTGAAAAGTTTGAGAACGCCAAAATGCTGCATATGAGCAAAGAACTAGTCTATAAACAGCAGGGTGTGCACAGTCAAAAAAATTTTACCACCCTTGCAGATGAGCCACAGGAAATAGACACAATGGGCAGTTTGGTAACCCCTTTATGTTTCCACTTTTATTTGCAAGATCACCACATTGATGACCCATTGGCCACTGACATGACTCCTAAATGAGTGTTCAAGAATGACTCCTTTTGGTGTTCCTAAGCGATTTAATAATGATTAAACCAACTGCGTTCCCTATAGCTCTCCCCTATAAACTGTTTTTAATTTGTGGAGAAAGAGTGTGGAAAGGGGTCCCCAGCAGGGCAAAAGGAGGACCATGCACTATTGGTAAACTCTTTGTATTCAATCCAGCAAGGACCCCCTTACCAGATAAACCTATTAAGTGTCTTAAGCTCTCTTTCCTGGCTCATTCTTTGTCTTAGTTTGAGGGAAAAAGCAAAATGTTTACCAAAAACCAGAGGAGAGGATTCCTCCTCAATAATCACTCACTCCTTATTAAATTTAAGAAAGGGAACTTTAATTAGAAAATGGATGTAAGAAGGATAACTGTTCTTATACGTATAACAAAAACTAGTACAAAACCAAAACAACTACACCGTACCCCCAATGAGAAAACAAATCAGAACAAAACAAGACACGCCAAAACATTTAGATGAAGTCGAGCAGGCCTGCCCTTGTCTCTGCTCTTTTACTGGTGCAACTACATCTGTAGACAGTAGGGGGCGATGCCGCGCCTCAGCGGGCAGTGCAGCCTCCCTCGGGGCAAAGCAGCCAGCAGCCGATGGCCTCGCCGAAATGACTCAGGTGGGGAGAGATGAAGGCCGAAGAAAAACCAGCAGGCGACGCAGAACCTCTCTCCCTGCAGATGGGAAAGCTCCCCTTCTCTCTGTGACAAGTACAAAACAACAGAGTCTCGCTGCACCCACCTGCGCACACAGCCGGCTCGGGGCTGCCAGGCGGGGGGCCCCGGGGCCGAGCCACAGGCAGCAGGCCTGGAGAAACTGTACACTGGCCCTCGTCTCCCGAGGGAAGGAACTGGACAGGCGTGATCTGCTTCCCCCTGGGATCGCAGAGCTGAACGAAGGTCGTAGATGGCCAAAAAACAGGAAAAAAGGAAAAAAAAAGAATCAGAGAAGCTCATCTCTACTGCCAGTCTCGTCCCAAGGCCCGCGAAAAAAGTCCCCCTTTCTCCCTCCCCCGCACCCAAGCGTTAACTCAGGTCATCCATCAACTCTGAATTCAAAGTGGTTGGGCTATTCCTTTGTTCTGTAGTGGGAGGGAGAGAATTTACATTATCGTTCAAAACTACAACATCCTTGGTGCCCTACATCTGTGTTCCAATGCTTTAAACTTACAATTCCAACTACCTCAAAAACTATGCCTATTCAAAAACCAAATAATCAGTCCTTTTTGTCCACTGACTTTGACTCACACAGCTTCACAAAGGATTGCGATTCCGAAGTTCACTTTTGGAGCCACTCACAAGATATTTGGGCTATCGTGTACACAACCTTACACAAGAGAGCAGACAAAGTAGGATATGAACAAATTGGAGAGGATTATGGAAGGCCCTCAGAGGCAAAAGGCCACACAGGAGTAAAGGGGGAAGGAAGAAGGGAGAAAAGGGAGAAGTGGTGTAAAAACGCGAAGTTGTGTATACTGGGAAGATACGCAAGTGTTTATCTGAAGTTAACTGTCACAAATTAATGTCACCTTGCACATTCAAGAACTACTTTGATAAAAACATTGTGATTACTTTTCCTTAAATATGCTTGGAAAGGCTGTTCTTGTATTATGAAATTTTAGATTTTCTTATGTAATATTGTTATTAAGCACTACACATAATATTTAGATCTTATAATAATTATTGGGACCAAAGGCATGAAATGCAGCCTTTAGCAGCAAAGAAATACTGGAATTACCATTGTCTGTACCAGATCGGTACAGGCCTGTTGTCAATACATATTTGGGTATAATTTAATTTCCACAATCAAATGCCAAATTTTCCACTGGTGAAGACTTATTAGAGAGGCAAGGTTTCAAAGAATTTGGATCTTTTGCTTGGGTTTTTTGGCAGCATTAACATGTTTTGCTGTAAAAAGCTGGATTCACATCACTGTTTTGGATGTGGATTAGGAATCAACATGTATGAATAAATGGCAAAAGCATGAATATTTAGACTGTAGCATCTTGGACTTAACCTGTAGTTTGTTAGCTGACAAGTGGGTCTGGGCAAGACCAAGTGATCTTAGGCTGTATTACCTCTTCTTATGTGTCTGCTCTTACCCAATGTCTTGAGAGAACAGCCTCAGGGACACAGGGAAATATGAAGATTTGGCATTACATTTTATCAGGTTTTGGTGCAATGGATCACACTGGCTGGATTTGGTGTTGTACTTCTAATCTAGGAAAAAGACCTGTATTTTACTCTCCTTACATTCTTTAAAAGAAGGATTTCGCCAATAGTGAAGTTACTCTCCAATATTTGAATGCATTGAAAACAGACAATTCATATATGTATCTAACTGACATTTTGGCTTCTTACCATGCTGAACATATACTATAGTGAAGATTATGGCTGGAAGGTAAAAAACATCTCTGTTTCTCTGGCACACACAGTTTATTTACCATTAAAGATACCACAAAACATCTGTAAAAGCTGCTGAATTCCACATTTTTTTATCATTATTTACATAGGCTTTTCATTGAAAATGAGAATTCTTTCTGCACCATCCAGTATCAATTTCAGTCCTTTCTCTACTTTTGCTGTCTGACACAAAAAACGTGCATTCACATTTAACTGCAGTTAATTGCCAGGAAAATTAATTCTAGGAACAGAATTAAACATTTTCTTGACCTGAAATGCAATACGTAACAATTCAAACTTCTTTAAGCAACAGCTCTACCTGCTTTGATTTTTCTTCCAAAATAAATTCTATTGAAATACTGTCAAGTGAAAGGACATCACCGAAGGACAATGGCCAGGACTTGAAGAGGACTTGCAGGCCAGCAGCTAGCCAGACCTACAAACCCACAAAACAGCTTGACACGTAACACTTTGTAATGCTGGGTTTCTCGCTGTAAGCTACAGTAAATTCATTTCTGGGTATTTAACCCAGTACTTCCATGTTTATCCAACAGTAAGCAGTAGAAATATTTGTGACTACCATTAGCCTGCTGCCATCTTCTGGTGAAAATTTAGGACATCAAATAACCACAAATACAATTGTTCCCATTACCTTTGATTTTTATCCCACAGGAAGGCAATGTGTGCAGTAATTACTTAGAGAGAAACAAGCAAGTTAGTGGTGTCACAGGGATTAAGGATCCTCTTCATAAATCCCCTTTAAATGACCCTTTACCACATGTAATCTGGACAGTGACTGTCAGAAGGATAAAGTGTCTTCAGCATTAAGGAGTAGTTACTATTTTATTTGGGAAAATACACCAATTTAGCAATAATAAAATACACTTCAGAGGCCATCAATGTGCATGCACTGTAAATAGGAGAGATGAAAATAAGAGTAAAGTCAGGTAAGCTAGAATTTGATACTGAATAGTCAAAACCAAGTTATGTTGTAGACAGATGCTACTCCACTCCTTTTTCCTACCAGATACTCTTCACTCTTGCCTGCTCTTTGCCCATAGCATATGCAGCTGGGACATGTTCCTCACACAGTGATATATCCTGGGACATGAGAAACCAGCACATGATCTCCAAGGGGAGATACAGGATTCACATGCTCAAGTCACTACTTCCCATATTTGCAATGATGAGCAACAAATTCTTCAGTAACCTTATACAAGCTAATAGCAAGGATAAAGAATACAGAGGAGAAAATTATCTGAAGTGCACTGCGGTATTAGTGTTGATACCTGGAATATCTAGCAGAAAGATGATGGTGATTTGCAGTTCCTTATCCCATTTAAACCAACCATAATTAGCTCTTGATGAACTGAAGTTGACTAAAATGAAACATTATTATTTACAGTGCCACTATTACAAACATTTAGGTGAACATGCTCACAGTAAGATTACTCAGAAGGCAATATTGCCGTAAATCAACAGCATTGAACATTACCGGGGGAACAACATGTGGGTCAGAAAATTACTCTGACAGACCAAGCAACAAAAATGTCAGATGTACAATTTCCAGAATGATTTACAAGTTTGAAACAATTAAATACAGTACTCATATGCAGTACAGCCACTCCTTTCCTTAGGGAATAGGAAATACAGACCTCCTGGTGCTCTCAAACATCAGCTTCACCATCTTCTGAAAAGCAAAGAAAATGGCTTGAGGGTCACAAGTTCAAATCTGACTTCAGAAACTACAAAATCTATACCAGTGCCTATCTTCAAAACTCTGCCAAGAGCAACTATCTGTGCCATTATAACACAGACACAAGTTATAATAGAAAGAAACAGTAATTTTTGACAGCTGCTTATTAGAAGATACTGGTGGAAATAATCCTTGAAAATAAGTGATTTTTTTGACAACTTAATGAGACTATTTTTCTTTGACTTTACAAGCAGTTGTGCTTCTGTTTTCATGTATCATCAAATAGTCACTTTTTAATAGTTTATGGCTTTAATGTTCTATTCCATGTTCTGGCATTTTATACTCCTATGGTGCCATGTTGATGCCTCTGAAAGAAGTTACATCAGAACATCTGGTATTACAAAAACTCCCTTCTTAATTCACTTGCATTACAATTTAGTAAGTTTCTATTTTTCTATTCAGTAAACTTTTTCAAAATTTCTATTCTGAAATAACATGTAAATATGTTATTTTAACTCGTTTACTTATGCAATACTGTGTGAAAATACTGCCCAACCATTAAACTGTAAGTCCTTGATTTTCCGAGTTCAGTTAGCACTCCCCACTAACTGAACAACAATGGTTTCAAGAAATAATAATTGATGATTAATACTGGTTTCCAAATCTAAATCTGCTAAGCAGCAGGGGAAGGCCTCAGAAGCAAATGCTGAGTAAAGCTTACTGACCAGCATTACCACAGATTTTTCCTCCTACTGCAGCAGATCTGCTTAAAATTAAAGCCAGCACAGCTGGTCAAGCCTCAGGAAATTATGCTTGGCTCACACCAATAGTTTGCACCTTTCTTCGAGATCAACAGCTTTGGTTTGCAAGAACTGGCAGTTCATGCTTTCTAAGCACTGAAATTACATTGAAGAGTAAGGGTGTGACCTCTGAGTCTCAGTCTCACTGGTATGACCAGCTTTCAGCAATCCCAGGTCCATGAAATCAGTGGGAAACTCTGGGTCAGGGAACATTTGCCCTTAGTGGAAGAGGAACAGGTTAGGAAACACTGAAAGAAATAGCAGGATCAGATGCATGGAGCACCCACAAATACCATGTCAATTCTGAGGTGATTATCACTAAAAAGTTGTGACAACTAGTGGAGATTCTTTATGACTGGGAGAAAGTAAACATCACTCCTCTCTTCAAGAAAGGCAAGAAGGAGAATACTAACCTCAGTTCTTGTGAAAATTACCAAATAAATAATCCTGGAAAACCTATTCCAGACACAGGCTATCAAATCAGCTGGAGGAGGTCATTTGGAGTGGAAAGCATGGATTTATGAAGGGGAAATCATGCTTAAATCAAACTAAAAGCCTTCTACAGTGAGAAGGCTGGCTTGGTACAGTCTTCTGTAGTATGCAGAACAAAGCAGTAACTGTTTGGTGAGGCTCTTGACACTGTTTTCCATAACAACCCCATCAACAAACAGATGGAAGTACGGGCTAGGTAAGTGCACTGCAAGGCAGACTAAATAAAGACTAAACTGGACTCAAAGAGTTGTGATCAGTGGCACAAAGTCCAGCTAGAAGACAGTCACCAGCTGTGTTCCCAATGATTGGATAATGGGGTAAAAATATCTTTATAAATTAAATTTATAATGGGAGAGATGGCACCATCAGCAAGTTTGCAGACGATACAAAACTGGGAGAAGTGGTTGATAGACCCATTTTGTTTGTTGCCATTAGGAGAGACCTCCACAGACTGAGTAAATGGGTCAACAGGAATGCCATGAAATTCAAAAACAGGAAATGTGAAGTCCTGCATTTGAAGAGGAATAACCCCACCCAGGACACGCTGATGTTCAACCAGTTAGAACGCAATTTGTCAAAAAATACCATGGTGGTCTTGGCAGACAAATTGGCCAAGAGCAAGCCAAGGCAGCAGCACTCTGGATTGCATTGGGCAGAGTACTGCCACTCCTTCTGTACTCAGCACTGAGAGACATCTGAAAGCTGTACCCAGGTCTGGACTCCTCAGTATGAGACTGGCCCATACTGGAGCAAGTGGCCACATGGATGTTAAAGGACTGGAATACCTCTCATATGAGGAGAGACTGACAAAACTTAGAGAAGACTCAGAAAGCTCTTACCAATATGTATAAATAGCTAGGGGGGCTGTGTATAAAGAAGGAGTTAAGCTCTTCTCAGTAGTGCTTAGTGACAGTACAGGTATGCCATTCACAGATGTGGATAATAAGTGATCCAAAACAACCCTTACCCCACCACCACCTGACAAAAATACAGAGAGAATCCATCCTCCACAGTGACGTCTTTATTGTACATACTGATTTCTTTCACACTACTTTTTTACTGCATTGATACAAAAGCACAAGTTAAGCAGGTCTGGGAAGTTACATGCACTTTTTCTGGTTTTATGCCTTTTCCAAAGTGTGCTGTACTAAAGGCAAGGACTCTGAGCTTTTCAGGTCTGAGTTTTTAGGTAGTGCTTAGTGTCTGCATCTCCCATTGGATGAAACGGGGTTTGTAGCTGCCCTTCACTGGCTCATGTCTTCTTGATTTTTTCATTCTTCAAGCGGTGGCCAGAATAATCCCATATCTTTCCCAACATCAAGAAGAAGCAACTACTCAATTTACTGCCTTTAAGCTGCAGAAAGTTGTTTCATAAAAGGATGAGAATCATTGTGCATGGGCCTAGTGAGAATTAAGCATATGAAGTGATTATTTATCTGCCCTTAAAATCTGTCCTTTGACTACTTAAAATGAAGTATACTTTAAACATTTGCTGTGTTCACAAATACCACCGAAATCTAGAGAATATCCCTCAACTTTGATTTTGATTCCCCACTCACCCCCTACAACCATTTAAAGGTTATATAGACTGAACTCAATAGCATTGGAGATACATCACACAGTGGAGATATATCACCTTACACAGTACTGGAAAGACCTCATGCAGCAATGCCACAATCTTCCTGCATTTTGGAGATGAGATCAGTCCAAATGCCACATTTTCCCACAAAAAGCATTTAGCTAAAAAAAAAAATCACATTTTCTGTGGAAAAGAAAGGGAACAGAAAAGGAAGGGTTCAAAAAACTCTTGAAAAAGCAAAAGACCTCTGCTCTTGCAATGCTAGAAAACTGTAATGTCTATAATAGGGTTATAATTATATTACACTACTCATGCATAATAACAATGGATTGAACTGGAAATAGGTAATGTGAAAGTAAGAGCTAGGAAATTGCGAGTCACTGTCAGGACTGACAGAACTAAAATCAAAGGATTTAGATTCTCCAGCACAGACTCTGCATTTATGTATTTATTTGTAGAATCAATTTGGTTCTTCTTTTTTAATAAAGAAGTTTTCTCTTAGGGTTGAGAACTGTTTTACTTGCATTGAATCCATCCTTGACCTTTACCCTTGGCTAGAGCACTTTTTATACATGCATTTGCCAATTCATGAACAAACTATTTCCAATACAGCAAAAATTATGAATGCTTACGCATCTTTAAAATATGCTAAGAGAATTACACCCCAGCTTTTTTTTTTTTTAACTGGCTTACACATAAAGCCAGAATTTCATTAAAACTAATAAAAGAAGCTGAGATCTATGGAAAGAATTTGATTTAGGTCTTGTTCACTTTTTCTCAAGTTTGCAACATTTGGTCTATGTGAAAACTAACACTCCACACAATGAAAATGACATTACAAACTGCTGAAAAGGGATCCCTCAAGTGCTGTGTAGGACACCCTGTCTCAGGAGACTTTCAGAGTCTGACATCTTGAGTTACACTCTCTTGAGTCAAGTTACAGACATCTCAGTGCTTTCCGTTAGTAATGCCATTTACAGCTGTGCTTTGGACACGGGTCCCATTCTGACAGACATTTCTTCAAGTTCTTAAAACAATTCTGAGGCAAAATAATCTAGTAACTCTCATTGAAACTAGTCACTGTAGCCATTCAGCATCTAAGTGTTTGTGCTGCTTTAGACTGGGATAAGAGTTAATTTTCTCCACAATGTGAAGCAACTGAGACCATGTTTTGAATTTGTACTGGAAACGGTGTTAACAACTCAGGGATATTTGCATTATTGCTGAACAGCACGTACACAGCATCAAGACCTTTTCTGCTCCTTATAGCACCCCACCACTAGTGGGCTGGGGGTACACAAGGAGTTGGGAGGGGACATAGCCAGGATAGCTGACCCCAGATGACTTAAGGGGTATCTCAGACCCTACAGTGTCTTTCTCAGCATATAGAGCTGGGGGAAAGTTGGCTGGGGGTCTGCTGCCTGGGGGCAGGCAGTGCATCAGTCAGTAAGTGGCGAGCAAGTGCCTTCATATGCCTTACTTGTCTTTCATGGGTTTTCTTCTTATGTCTCTTGTTATTCTCATTACAATTCACTGTTACTATTTTATTTAACTTCAATTATTACTCTGTTCCTAACTCATGAGTTTTCTCACTTTTACTATTCCAATCTGAGCACTCATATTTTAAGTCCCTACTCATCTTCTCCCAGTCTCCAATAAAAAAGTAAAGGTTTCATGATGTGCTGGTTTTGCCTGGGGTAGAGTTGATTTTCTTCACAACAGCCAGTATGAGGCTCAACCCCCTAGTTTTCTAGCTTTTACCCTTTTGCTTCTCTCCCATGACATACACAAATCCACTGATAGAACTGTACTTGATTTTTTTCAAAGCTCAGCGAATTAGAAACTTTCAAATATGTCCTTTTAGCTTTACTTCTTAGTGGACTGCTGTATGTTCAGTTCATACAAAAGATACACAGGACAGACTGCAAAGTTACATGCTATCCTGTACATAACTTTGGAGCAGTTTATGATTTTTTGTAACTACTGATACTTACATATGATACTAAACATTGTAGCACTTGACACTATCACAGAATGGGTCAGGCTGGAAGGGACCACAGTGGGCCATCTGGTCCAATGTCCTGCTCAAGTAGGGTCTTCCCAGAGCATGTACTACAGGATTGCATACAGATAGTTCATAGAATCATAGAATCGATTGGGTTGGAAAAGACCTCTCAGATCACTGAGTAGGGGAGACTGCACAACAAATTTGAACAGCCTTTTCCAGTGCTCAGACACCCAAACAGTAACGAAGTTCTTCTGCATGTTCAGGTGGAACTTCCTGTACATGTTTCTTCTCATTGCCTCTTGTTCTGTTGCTCAGCACCACTGAGAAGAGCCTGGATCTACCCTCCTTACATCCTCCCTTCAGGTGCTTGAACACATTAATGAGGACCCTTCTCACTTCTCTCTTCTTGAGGCTGTATAGCCCAATTCTTTCAGCATATCATGTTGCTATATATAAGTATCATTGTACTTGGAGGAAAGACATTCCAGACCCTTCATCAAACCTTTGTGAGCAATGTTTATAAGCTTTGCCAAAAAAATATTAGTATAATCTTTCAAGGTAAAACAAGAGACCAAGGAGTATAGAAGTTCATAAACTTGTCCTTTTGGAATCTACCTGGCAAGGATGGGCAAACCTGAACTGTGAAACACTGACTGCTCTGCAGTGCTGCACAAAAATAAGGCATATTCTCCTCTGGAGAGGAAAGCAAGGTACTTTCACTGTGTATTTCAGCTAATGATAATCCAGTGCACCTAATTTCAGAAGCTCAAATTACTTATTATGAGGAAGTTAAATGGAGGAATCTTTTGATTAGGAGGTTCACAAGAAACTTAATCTTCTCATGCTTAATGGGCAAGAACTTCTGAATGGTATTTCATGACATTCAACACTATATGTTAAGACTATCATATTCATCTTCAGCAAACACCCAGGTTTAAAGAAGTCACAGAAACACACACACAGTTGCATTTGTGGCTGCTGGTAATACCCTGATGTTCTCAACTCCCCCTTGCTAATCAGTAAATCATTGCTCTACAGAATTTCAATCTAATTATGATGGCCTTCTGACGTAAGACTAACTGAAAACTACCTAAGTGTCCGACATAAACCAGTGGACAAGTGAGCTACTACATATAGCACAAAATCCACAGTGCTGCACTTAATTGCAAGGAGCAAAGATTCTGCTTTTATACACATAACTTGGAATGTGAAGGTCAGGTCTTCACAGGAAACTCAAAATTCTTTGCTGTCACTTTTGAGTCCCAAATTGTCAATGTAGTAGTAATCCAAAATGCAGTTTAATTTTTCTTAAGACTGGCCATGGTCAAAGTATTATCCACAACCTCACCCTACTAGCTCATCTAGATATCTGGGAAACATTTGTGAAGTCACCAGTGCCCACATCTGCAAAGAACACAGCTGGGCCTGTTCCAAAGAGCCAATAGCTAAGGTAGTAACAGTGTCATGGAATCACTGAGGTTGTTTGTGGTGTGATAGCCCTGATAACCTCTTGATGGTTTAAGGGGAACAACTCAGCCCCTGGAAGGGTGCTCCCAGGAACCACTGTCAGGGGACAAAGAGGCTCCAGAGCATCCCTGAAAGTGCTCAAGTCATATTGATGGGATTACCAGAGAATGAAGTGTTAAAGAAACAACATGGCCCTTCTTCATGACACCCTATGGAGATGCAGGGAGCCAACCCTCAGGCATCTGTCTATCACCCCCAAAATAAAAACTATTATTGACTATAATCCCTCAACCTACCTAAGGAAAAAGGATATGACAAGAGATTAGAAATGAGCAAAAACTGGGGAGAAATGCCATCGTCTCAGTGAGGGCAGCTGAGAGCAGCTGCCCTGTCTTCTCCCACCTCTTTGGACAATGTAGGGGTGAGAAAACCATGTACTGTCTATACTCTATATTCCATACTTTATTCTTTACTCTCTTGTAACACCTATTTATACATTCTATATTTTATACTATGTCTGTTATACCTTATAAAGTACTTTATACCCTTATAATATGCTATCACTTCTCCCTCACAGCTAGTTTGACACTAATTTCACT
>JAOXXN010000364.1:29376607-29386690 GCA_026770055.1 Myrmophylax atrothorax
AGCGTGCGCAGAACTGGCCCCACCGTTTCAGTCCTGAGGTCCATCTGCCATGGCCAAGCGAGCTTGGACAGTGACAGTGAAGTCCTTGGGACTGTCCCAGCACTCGGTACTAACCGGGGCTGACCCTGCTGAGCATCCGAGATCTGACGGGATGGGATGGCAGGGAGGCATTGAAATGCCAGGGGACGGTCCCACTGAGACTTGAACTCAGGTCCTTGGGATTCAGAGTCCAGAGTGCTCTCCATTACACCACGGGACTGCCTGCATGCCACCCTGACACCCGATCCTGTCAGATCTCAGAAGCTGAGCAGGGTCGGGCCCAGTCAGTACTTGGATGGGAGACCTCCTGGGAATACCAGGGGCTGTAGGTCCTAGTCCTGAGGACTTCACTGTCACCATCCAAGTTCACTCGGCCGTAGCAGATGAATCTTAGGACTTAAATGGTGGGGCCAGTTCTGTGCACGCTGTGCCTCACCTAAAATATCCACTGTGCAGGCTGGAAGGGCACACCCACGTAGGGAGAGCCCTGCCCAGGAAAAGAGCATTTATACAAAAAGATTACCTGCAGTGATAGAGTAACAGTTCTCTGCTGAATGCACCTTGAAAAAGGAAGTGTCAGCTAGCATGAACAATTTTTAAGTGTTCTCTTAAAAAGAAACAGTAATTTTCTGAATTCTAAATAAACTCTTAATAAGCTTGCAAATGATAACTATGTTAGTATTCTAACCTTTACCATCCCAGGTTTTGTATGACTAGCAGCCTTTGACATTCTTCCATTTCATCTAGTTTATTTGCCTTGCTGCAAATAGTTGAACCTATTTCCTATTATCTTACCTTTTTCAGAAGGTAACTTCTGAGCTTTAGGGAAACTTCACAGATTTTAGCCAAAGCTATATACTTAAAAATTATTTTGGACTAAGAGCAAGCAAGTTTCTGTGCAGTACAGCTGAACTGCTTCATGTGTGCAATTACAGAGAAACAGGTAAAATGGCAGGAAAAATTCATGAGCAAACTCTGCTCTGTTAATATCTCATGTTTCCCTCCTTTATTAGAGAGAAGGAACCTCAGCTTCAGTCAAAAACAACAGTGGCAAAAAAACAAAGAAGTCTCTGCGTCATTCTTGCCTCTGGGGGCATTTTAATAGTCACTCTAGCTACACTGGAGAAAAATAACACATTCTGTCTGTACAAGTGTAGTTAAGACTAGTGCTGTGCTTAATAACCTACAAGAAGATACCTCCACAAGCTACAGGTGCAATTCAATTTAAACATTCAGTGCTGTCCTTATTAGCAGAGTATAATAATCTGAGTCCACAGAACTTTGTATCAGGAAAATACTGATTTTGCTACTCTTCAGCCCTTTCATCCTCTAGGGAAGGGTTTCTAATTCTGCTGGGGGAATGGGGGGGTGGATAGAAACTTAAAACACTCAGGGGCTGGGCAGCATTCAACAAAACAACTCCCTATCACAATAGCACAGCACAGGAACCTGCATACAGCATTTTAGTCTAAAAGGCTATTGGACAAGCCACTGGGTAAACATTTAACCATGCATTGCTTTGTAGCCACCAGTTGTAGGACAGCTGTCAGAAGTCAAGGAACTTTTACAAAGAAGCCATCCAACAGTGCATGGTGAGCAAGAAGTGCTTTGAAGGTCTAGGCTGTTAAGTTTCCCTTGCTTTCTATTTTATCTGCTTGCTGAGGCTTAGTAAAGTTTGACTGCCATGTAAAAGTACGAACCAGCAGCACAACTTCCGGCAGAACAGAGAGATGTACTGCTTGTACACTAATAGCAGATGACGTTATTTATTTCTCAGTCCTTAAAAAAACAGTGAAAAGTTTGAGTATCTTATCACCCCAAGATGAAGTTCCAGAGCAAGTAGTTTCCAAAATACACAGAAGGATGGATATTCCCTTCTTTAGACACACACTTGCTTCCAGACCTAATTAGTTCCATTCTGTTCCTGAGCACATCTACAACAGTGGATGCACTGTACAAATTTTATTATAAGTGAAGATAAAGATACTCTGTGGCTGGACTCATGCAATAGTTAAAGTAAACTTAAAAATAAGCTAATTGCTGAAAGCACTCCAGAAGTCTTAACTCAAGCCCTAGTTGGAAAAAAGTATCTCACCCTCTCATCTTAATTTTATATTAAACAGCTCCCTTAAATAAACTGAGTATTTAAAGCAGGGAGGATCACAGATAGCGATTCTTTAATTATATAGTTGCAGTTTTGTTTACTACTGTGCTTAAAACAGTCTTTCTCACACTTCTAGGCCAACCCTGACTCAACAGCTAAGCAATCCCTCTCACAGTAGGCAGCTAGATAACAGGTAACTTGCTTTAGTGCCCACACTGTGCCAAGTGAAGGTATTGTTCAATGCAGCAATGTGATAAGCTTCCTTTGAACTCTATTTGCTTCACTCTATTTGGTGACCTCTTTGAAAATGGTGGCCAGCATTGCTACACTAAACGATTGCAACTCAAAGTTGTACAGGGCTTGCATTAGGAACACAGATACAACTTACCTGGACAGCCCTAAACCAAGAAAGCTTATTTCCTAGTGACTGTAATTCTTTCCCAGGGGCAAGGGGGAAGTTGGTCCACAGTACTTACTGAAGAACAAGTAGCTGAGTGTTAAGGTACATTTGTTACTCAAGTTCAAAAGAGGCAAATAAACAAGTTTAAACTGGTGTTGCAGATGAAAAGTATATGTTGTTTATAGGGAGCCAGCAGACAGATGGAAATCTAATGCATATGGAACATCTGCTGTGAAGGGAGGAGAGGGTTCTTTGTCCATACCCTTCTCTCCAATATTAGAACATCCAGCAGCTGACAGCTTAGGTCATCATTAAAGGAGAACAACAGCAAGAACCAAAAAAAGCAGCAGTAAAGCTAAGACTCAATAGAAGGATGAACAAAAGCTCTAAAGGAAGGAAATGCTGCAACAGCATCTTATCTATCTATACATACACAAACACATTTTCAGTGCAAGTCTACTTCATTTGCATGTCAAGCTTGCTTTCTGCGGGACCTGGTTTGAAGGAATCACAGAAGAGCAAGTCACACCATTTTAAAACACCACTGAAATGGAGACAGACTTTGGCTACTAAAGTATTTATTACTAACATACAAAATGAATTACAAAAGGATGGCTACAAAAAAACCACACACACACACACCAACAGGCACCTGATTACAAACAGCATGAATCTTGCCTTTATACTGCATATTAAAAATGTATTCATAATTATTTGGTCCATCACTGGAACAGGGTCCCCAGGGAAGTGTTCAAGGAGCATCTGGATGACACTCTTAGTCATATGGTTTAGTTTTAGGTAGTCCTGCAAGGAGCAGGCAGTTGGACTTGATGTTGCTTATGGGTCCCTTCCAGCTTGAGAGATTTTGTGGTCAAGTTACTGTGTTACACAATAATTACACAATAATTAAGTTTATACTGTTAATGTCAACACTGTCACAGCATTTAACTCCATCTGACTCATCCAGAAACCTCACTTTGAGCTTTGGCATTCTGCATTCACAGGACTTTTGTCATAAACTGTATAGCAATAGAGTCTGAGGCAGATCCACAATTATCAAATTGTTCTGCAGCAAACATAGCTTTTAAGCATACCTAGCTAGACTGCAGGGCTTTTAAATGCATTTCATAGTATGTAAGGCTTTTATAGCATTCTGGTACAGATTAAGAAAACATACCAAAAGCTTTTAGCTATAATAGGGTTCATTTAGACTAGTGGTATTAATACCACTGATACGCATGGTGAGGTTTCTTGACAGACAAGCAAGGCATCTTGACAACTGTAAGCTGCCAATACTTAGGCACTTCAGACAGCTTGAGTTTTTAGTGTGGGTTTACACAGGACAATACACAGCCTATGTGCAAGAGCGTCCTGCCTCTGTAATTCCCCTACACCTGTATTTATGGATTTTTAACCAAGGCTTTTTTGACAGCTACTCTTGGTGAGGCCACTTGTTCTGTCAGTCAGCAGAGTACACATATGCTATGCAGTTTATTCAGTAGTGTGTTCAGGCTGTTTGTCTTTCTGGCTGAAATTTTTCTCCCCTTCACCTTTGCTCTCAGCATGCTGAATGCCAGGCAGTTGTGGGTAAAAGGGACCTACCAGCCAGTTGAGCGGCGTGTTGTTAACAAGATAATCCATCACATCATCCAGAGACTCCTTCATTTTCTTCAGCTGTCCTTTACTAGCTGTAAGAAAGCTGTCTGATAATTCTTGGAAGGAGGATGCTGACCAAAAGCTCTGGTAGACATCACCTGCCATTGACCCAATACCGTAAACCCGATCCTGCACATTCTGTGGCAGCCCTTGTAGGCTTGAGACCAGAGTGAGGCAGGTGGTCTGAAGCTGCTGAGTGAGGCTCCGTGCAATAGCCAGAGTTCTCGACTCAATGTGCTGTAAGAAAAAACATAACAGCCCGTTAGTGTCTTTTTATGATCGTAGCAGCTTCACGTTGCTCAGGATACATAGAGAAGGAAAGTAAAGGGGATGTAAGTGAAATAAAGCTACAGCAGGTAATAAAACAGGCCTTAAGTCTGAAGAGCAAGAGACTTGAAAGTCTTAAATTTCTTCAACACTCAAGTACTTTGTGAATAGAAACACTGATAGCTTCTAACTAGTAACAGACAAGCAGACTCTTCAACTCTGGGTAACAAGTCAGCATAGGTTAAGTATATTCTAATCAGTGAACCACTGTTTAAAGCTACATGTAGGACTCAGTGAGTCTGTGCCTTACACTCACTGCTTTATGCTGACAAATTGTTATTTCTGGTCTGGACACATCAGATAAGTGAGTTCTAGCTGATTTACACATGGACATCCCAACACAGGTTCACATGCTAAACAGGATGAGCACTCTCTTGAGAAGAGAATGAACACAGAATGTTTGCAGGAAGTAAGATCATTTAAGAGTTTGGGTCCCCTACTTTACACTAGTCAACTGCCCTGACTTTCAGAATCTAGATTCCATGTTTCCATATAAGCTTCTCTGAGGCAATGTTAATTTTCCACTACCTTGACAGTATACAATCCATTTATTTCTAGTGTACATTGACATCTATTTACCTCAGCACTACGCAGTTCACCACCATCATTTTGGCCTGTATTTTTCTTCCATTCTACCCAGGATTGATAAAGCTTTTCCTGAGCACCAAGAAGTTTCTTATTGGCACTATTCACGTTCTTTCTGGCATACTCGATCTGAAATACAGCCAAATAAGGAAGTAGAGCAAAGAATCTAAACAGTTCCTTTAGGGCTACCCTACCTTGATTATTTTGTAGCCTCCTTTTTAAATACTTCAGAAGTTCAGTATAAAAGGCTTTGGGAGTGTAAGAGTGTATTTCTTCTCTTCAAAGAATTGAAAACTTGAATCAGTTTTGAGACATTATATAGTGTGAACTATTTCCCTCTCCCCCACTGGCATCCTACAGAAGGAACTGAAAGTATATAGAAGGCCATGACTCTTTATGTGCAGTTTGTCCTGTACATAAAGGTACATTGCTAGGATAAGACTACTGAAGTACCCAGCAATGCTCAGAGACAGAAACAGTAAGAACAGCAAGTCCCAAATGAATCTGACATTTTATTACCAAAGAGGACTTATAGGACTGAGTGTTTCTAAAATCCAAGACACTTTTCTCACTGAATAAAGTGTCAAACCCAGCACTGCAAAACAGGAATGTAATTTTAAACACGTCATTTTATTTCTGCACTGCTTACAGTTGCAAGCAGTTGCTTGTTAGTTCACAGCTCAGCCTGATTTAGGACCTCTCCTGAATGTTGATGAAAATCTCCTAATGACAAATGCTTTGTATTTAAAAAATGCATTTAGTCTGAGACAGCAATTCCAGTTTTCCTATGACTCTTCTGGCTGTTTGCTTCACTCTAAAACTAGGCCAGCATTTACTTTTGATACCTGAAGTGGAAGCTTAAACTTACCAGACTAACAGTGTGATGGAGCTGAGAGATTGTCTCCTGGCTTTTCTGTTTAGCATCTTTAACTTTGTTTAAGGCTTGCTGGTAGGCACGTGTGCGAACTTTTGAAGACAGGGATCCTAGTCTAACATAGTAGCTTGGCTTTTGAACTCCAACTTCAAAACCTTCAACATTTGCAGCTTCTTTCTCTAGGTATGCAGAAAGGAATCAAACTGATCACTGGAGGAAAACTTAAAAGAGGTCTGAGACAATTTTATCTGCCTAGTAACAGCTGAATATTGAACTTTCTGAGCAGTCCTTTAGCATGAAGGGTAGACTGACAGACCACCTTAAACGGAGAGCCTTACTTTCATTCCGTTTCCCTTTAAGGATGCTATTACACCCAGCAAGGTAAAAGGCAGCCTGGAAATCACATGCTCCCTCCCTATTATAAGTAAGCAATAAATGGATGATTGCTTGCTTCTTTCCAATATAAGCATTCCAACAGAATCAAATGCTGAATTGATCTTACCTAGTTCTGCTTCTGTAAGTGGGAGATACTGGTCTACAAGGGTCTCGGACTTAGTGAGCGCACTGTCCACTCCACTGCTCACCATTTGCACCACACGACTTCTCAGGACAGTATTAATGCTGCCATTGACAACTGTCTTGGTCATTTCTACGCTGTCTTGCACTGCTTCTTTAGTCTTGCCCACAACTCCAGTGATCGTGTGAGTAACAGTTTCCTTGGCACCGGTCACAGTGGTTGTTACTGCTTCTCTGGCTCCAACAACTACATCCTTGGCATTGGCGACAACCTGCCATAGGAAATACACTGATTCACAAAAATGTTTTTACTGGTGAGTGCTACGTAATTCAGAAAATAACAAAATTATGCTGAAGCTTGTACAAGTATGGGTTACCCAGGAAAAATTCCACCCTGTAAACATATGTACAAGACAAAACAAGATATGACTGCCATGCAGCCTTCAGCTCAAAACACTTCAGTGAACGTAATCCAGGCACTGTTTTCTTCACACTAAGCAGGAAAGACACAAAGAAATCAAACAGCTCTACAGATACACCTTTGACTTCCTCATTGCTTTAAAGCTGTGCTTCAGGCATGGCTTTTTGAAATCTCTCCCTGGTTTTTCAGTGATAATAAAAAAGAAGCGTGTATGGTTCTTCTGCTTAGCATATGTACATGGAAAGAACTTACCTTGTCAGTGGGCTGATTCAGTATAGGCAGTCTCTCTTCAATTTTGTCTAGACCTATACATGCATAGTTGTTGGCAACGACAACTGTAAAAGAAATTACAAGAGTTGGTTTTAATTATTTTTTACCCTAGTATAAATAACTCAAATTGAAAATTCCTTTTGAAACAGAACTTGTGCAACACTCTTAGTTTCCTTTCCTCTTCAGTGAGATTCATGGCAGCAAAGCCCAAGAACAAGGCAGATTTACAATGCCAGGAAAAAAAAAAAAACCACTTGCAGGCAGAGAAAACCCATTCAATACTCAAGCAACTATTAGAACAAGCTGAAACACCTTGCCCTTTGCCACTTCATGAAACCAGGCTCCAGCTTACAACAGCCTTGACACAGCTTCCAAATCAACCAGTTCTCAGTATGAGAAAGTACAACAGCAACACTTGAAACCAGGTCAAAGGCAAGAAAAGTGTTGAGCAAGACATTACATAATCATTTGGCATATCAAGTTCAGTATTGTGAAAGTTGGAATCTGCTTTTGCCCTGGATTTTTTTAAGTCATACCTATCTATAATCAGTTACTCAGGCCAGGCAACAGATTTAGTCAGCTACGCAAAACAGCACTCCAGACAAGCATGATGATGTTAAACCCTAAGTGCATCTGGATCTATAAAACAATCAGTCAAAGTAAAGTTATCAACAGCTTCATCTTTGCCTTACTTTGTGGTTCCAGTTTCTGGATGATAGGCATAGCACTTGTCACAGCTACCGATGTAATTGTCTTGACTCCTTTCTCTGCTATCTCACACACTGACTTCAGATAAGGATGGTTATCCTTAGTGGTGATGTAAGCTGTGGACACCATATCATAGGTGGAGCTCACCAAAGGAAGGTTGACAACCCTTGATACAATGTTCTGTTTAAAAGAGAAAAAGGGGTTAGTTGACTCTTATTTTTCTGATCTAGACAAAAAAATGGGGCTGACTCAGACATACCTGTTGTGGATCGATTGCTGCCAATGCCATTTTTTCAGGTCTTGAACCTTACACAGCCTATGAAAGAAGCATATCCAAGTTATGGAATCCTCATATCCACTTCATCTAAGCACCAAACTTTGAAACCAACAACCTTCTTGTGATCCACCCCATTTAATGGGAACAGAACATTCACATTCTTACATACAGAAACCAGATTTTATTACAACAATTTAGTCAACACAAGTATGGCACATGCATGAGACAAGCTTTGAGGGACAGCAGCTCATTGTTGAATAATCGGAGTTTCCAGGTGGTGGATTCATTTATTTTTCTAGAAGAATTGACACACACTTAGGCTTATCTGTTAAGCCAGGACAAAGAAAAGGCAGCGTAAAAGTCAAGAAAGACCCAGTTTAGGATGTCCAAGTCAGATGAAGAATCCACCACCGACATCTTTAATCAGGTTACGCCATCCACAAGGAGTCCACCTAGGGCTCACTCTTGTTCAGCTTGCTCAAAAGCTAGTGTTCCTGTAACACACAGAGCATAGGACTTGGCTCACTGCAAAAACTCTTTTATGCTAATTTAGACTAAAGTATTACTCATCCCCCACTAAAACACATTCCAAACACTGGTCATTCAACAAGTCTACACAACTCTAAATGTATTCCAACATGTGTTCCCACAGAGAAAATCCTAACAGCTCTCTCCATATGAATCCTATAAATGGAGTGGGATATTGCAGTATCACCTAAGGAGAAGACACAGAAGCACATTGTTACCCTATGCACACGTGCAGTCTGAACTAAATCTGCAAGAAGCATTTTTTGCATTGACAGTTTCACCTGACACTTAAGTTCCAGAAGAACCTATATATATATGATGGCCAAAAAAGGGAAACTAAGAGTCAGTTTTCAAAAGGACTGTAGTTCACAAGGCCTTCTGCTGAGTTTGTCAAAGAGCCAACAGCAGTTTTCTGTCTTATACTTATGACAGCATCAAAAGGAGTGTGTAATGTTCCATCTGAGGTAATGGGGAACAAGGACAAAGGGACGCTGTTAATATTTTATAGGCATATTTGCACATATTAACATACACAAGCCATATAAAGTAATGCCTGTAATGAGATTAAACACTGTACAAGGAACCCACAAACAGGTAACAGACAAGGGATACAGCTGTAACAGAGAAGTTTCCCTTCCATTTATCAAGGACCAAAATACCCCTGGAAATGTATTACCTTTCTGCACACTGCAACACAAGTCACATTACTTGGAGTACAACTGAATTTCCCTGTGAACTGGAAAACATGCTGCAGAATAGAAGAGGCTAACAGCACAGAATGTGGCCTGGGAATGAAGAAATGCCCTTACTTTAAGGCTTATTCAGTATTTGTAATGTATCCAAGATCCATCCACACACAGCACAGATTTGAATTTTAGTTACTAAACCAGCAGAGTTAGCCTGTGAAATTATTCCTGCTCTTAAAGACAAGGAAGATTACTAGGATTTTGCAGGGTTTTGGAGATCCATCGAATAGGTTAAGCCCTGGCAAAAGTGAGATCCACTTCTCTGGAGCAGGTGAGCGAGATGCCTGGAATCAAAATCCAAGCATACTTCAGAGACAGCAACAGATCCTGAACAGGAAAGCACATAAGCTACGTCACATTTCTGCTTTCCCTCGCCGCTACAGGAAGAGGTGAAAGCCCAGGCGGCAGATCGCTGTCACGAAGAGCGGCCAGGGGCCTGCCCTGCCTCACCGCTCTACCCTAGGCCGGAAGGCGCCACAGTTTCCCAAGTGCCACCACGGGCGGCTTCCGGGATGAGGCATTCCAACGCCGCTCCCGGCGGCAGACGAGGATCTCGGGGCTTTTTGGTCCCGAGAGAACCTTTGCCGGCGAAAAGGCGCTGGGACGCGGTGCGAGGGGCCCGCGAGGGCGGA
>JAOXXN010000364.1:29403200-29413495 GCA_026770055.1 Myrmophylax atrothorax
TCTCAAAGGAAGCAGCAGCGTCGTGAATGGTGTGTCTCCATGAATCCCGACTGGAGGCCAGAGTGGACCATTGATGGCAGTCAATATGGCCAAGTCCTTTAAACTAGGACACACTTTATATACTGAGGATAATGTTGTGGGGTCTGGAATATCTCTTTGGTCAGTTTAGGTCACCTGTCCTGGCTGTGTCTTCTCCCAACCTCCCATGACCCTTGTCAGCATGGCAGCACAAAAAACAGAAAGGGCCTTGGCTCTGTGCAAGTTCTGCTCAGCAAGAACAAAAATATTTCTACATTATCAACCACTGTGTTCAGCACAAATCCAAAACACAGCCCCATACAAGGCACTGTGAAGAAAGTTAACTCTGTGCAAGCGCAAACCAGCACAACACTACTTAAAGCACCAAATGTGGTGCTCCTCATGGAAATTATGTAAACACTAAATAATAATGAAATTCAGAATGATTTTGCACCAATCATTAATAAAGTATGTAAGTACTAACTAGAAACAAGAGCATTTTTTTTAATTAAACAAGCATTCCACTTCAGACACTTGTAATTCTCAAACATCAAAAATAAATTAAAAACTTGTTATTAACTTCACTCAGCTTTGGACTATACTCCAAGTGATCAGTTTAACATCCCTCAATGAGTAGACAGAGATTCCAACAGGTATGGCATTAATTTCTCAGGATTTGAAGGCCTCTCTCCTCTGTCAGCTATTCTGAGGAAAAGGGTTCTATTTCCTTAGGTTATTGGCAGATAATGGTTCATTTAGACCTGTATCAAAACATAAAAATAAAGCATTGTGCTGTAAAATGGCTGGTACTTGTAATCTCAGACACCATTATAAACTATAGAAGTCCAGAAGATTTAATACCTTTGATGCACTCTCCCTGAAGTGAAACAGTCTCACAATCTTGTATTTGCTTTGTAGAATGATGTAACTTTCATGCTCACTTTCATATCTTTTAAACACAACTCTTATGAGCCTACTCAGATTGCTCAAGTCTGTTGGCTTCCAGGCAAACTCCAGTGTATTCTGTGTTTGAATAAAAAATGAGTAGATGTTATGGACTGTTACTAAGTATACAATTCCTAAGTCTACTAATCTTCCTTCTTAGCAACTATGGCTTTATCAGCTTTTCAGCATTTTTCTTTCAACAGTCTTAACCTAGCACTGATCTTCCTAGCTTTTCTCACAAAGCTTCAATTAAAGTATATATATAATTAAAAATGGTTTTCCTCAAAACACCCCATTTCCTCCTCAATAAAACCAGTTGGAGGATTTACTTCTGCCTTGCATGCATCATCTAGCCAAGTCAATAGTATTTTATGGCTTAGAGGTTACATACTGTTTAAAACAACAAACATGAAATAACACATTAAAAGAATGCTGGCTTCTGCATTTTATATCAGATTTGGGAAGAAGCAAGTGTCACAGCAAAAATTCAAGTTTAGACAATTAACCACAATTTTAAATACCTTCCTAAGAATACTGCACACATCACCGAAAAAAATTATAAAATCTTTACAAAAGGCCACATATAGTATGAATGACACTGTGGTGGAACATCCAGAAAATCTTAAAATTATCTCAATGAAATATGAATGCAATAGAAACTTTAACAGCAGTTTAGTCTATGTAAAATAACCACAAAGATATTTACAGACTTTCAGAATGAGTAGCTATAATTCGAAATACCTTCTCTTTTTTCCTACAAGAATCTCATTAT
The DNA here is from genome assembly GCA_026770055.1 of Myrmophylax atrothorax. Lineage (NCBI taxonomy): Eukaryota > Metazoa > Chordata > Aves > Passeriformes > Thamnophilidae > Myrmophylax > Myrmophylax atrothorax. The sequence continues at coordinate 29,404,936 of JAOXXN010000364.1, forward strand.
TGATAACACATTCAGAACCTGTTGTGCTTCCTCTCTTCACCACATGGAAGAATAAATCCTGTAAATCATCAAGTATCCCCTTCCTCCTTCACTTCAGGATAGTTGCATGTTCTGTGAATGACAAATAAAATTAATACATTTGCATTTCAAGTTACAATCTCCTATTTTAACTGTATCTCTGTGCAGTAACACTCTCCCTAGACAAAGTCAATGCAACATCTGTGGGATATAACAAATTGCTTTATAGTGTCAGGACCTCCCAGATCATCAATTTTAGCTTGTTTTAACAATTAAGAAAATCTAAATCAGAAAGGTACATTGTTAGATATTAAGGTCCATGTAATTAACAGGCTTATCTCACCAGATATTTTAATGCAGAAATCCAGACATATAAGGAATACGTAAGATACAATCAATTAAAGTGCTTAAACATACATTTAACTGAAAAACTTGACAACATTCATAATTAGAGAAGTCTTCATGATAACAATTTGATTGCTGAACTTTTGAAAACATTTTCAACTTTTTAAGTAACGCTGACTCCAGGGTCTGAAATTTCCCGAGATCGGGATATAAAATAATGCCACGTTCTGTCGGGGAAAAGTGAAAGCACAGCAAAACCATATAGAGACTGGGATAACTTGATGGGAAGAAATTAAATAAATTTCCCATTTAAGGGATTTTTAGCTCCACCCAATGGTCAGAAAGGAAACGATTTTCCTGTACACCTATTTGCTACACAATCACTATTTGAAGACCGAACTGAATAGAGTCTATCGAAGTAATAAACATAATTATGTCAAAATAACATTACAAGTAGGACTTACAGCAGCAATAACCAAGAAGCACCAGCAACTTTATTTCATTACTCAACAGCTGATGCACTTTTGCTATCCTTGAAGCTGTGTCAATGTTCAGCATGGTAGTTTCCAAAGAACAGGTAACAGGCTGTGTTGCTACATCTGTATATTAAACAATGGGAAAGATCCTTAGTGTGTAAAGATTGATAGCACTTGAGCGAACTACATGAACTTACACTTGTGAAGATCTGCTCATCATGTTATGCTTTGTTTGCTGAAGCTTTGTTTCATATTGTACCAGTTTCTTGTGTAGCATGCATTCTCCAGATAAAAACAGTCCTTCACATATGCCACTCAAAGATCCTTGCAATAATCCGTTAGGTACTTGCATGTGTTTTTTTCCCTAGGCACGAACCATAGACATAGAGCACCAGATCAAGTCACTGACATGCTGCAAATCTTTTTTATTTTTTAACTGTAGATATGCACAAATTCTGTATTTACTTCAATGCATGTAATGAAAAACACCTTTATTCTGCATTTTGAGAAAAACGATGCGAAGGTACCTGCATTAGATGGATAGATACAGTAGGTAATCCAGTTTGAATATTCCTACTACACTGCCATATGTAAAGCTAAAAAAAATTCTCCTAAAGTGCCATACATAATTAAGAAAGGTTTGAAATAGTTTGTCTTTTTCCAAAAAATAATGCCGTTCTCACACATATAGTATCAAAATCATCTTTACCTTTACTAACATATACAATACCTTCAATATGGTAGTAGACCTGCATGGCAAACCTTTTAGCATTGTGGTAGCTGCCATCTTCTAATGTGCCTCTGGCTCTAAACACTAAGTAACTAAGTATGTGACGATTTGGGCCTAGTTACAGGTTTCTATGAAGGGTCAGAATACAGGTGAAATGTGACCTGGCTTGTTTAGTGATTAGCTACAGGGAGGGGTAATTCCGTCCCAGAATGTATGCTAAAGCAGATAACCACTCCATGCTTTCCTATCTGATAATTTGTTGGGAGATGAAAATAGGTGACAATTAATATCACTTTTGCTCTGCTATATAATAGCAGAATATTCAGAACAACATACCACAAGATACTTCAAAAAGTGCTTTATACCCTTGTCCGTTAAATAGGACAATGATTTAATATTCATTATATCAGCAACTACAACTATTTTCTTTCCTTTGGAATTTATATAAAAACAGAACACCCCCACCCCCAACAATAACAAAAAAGACAAGAAGAAAATCAGCATTAAATAGGCAACAGGAACAAGATGACCCTAAAAGATAGACTAACATGTGCTACTAGAAATATTTTTAAATATTGAAACTTCTTAGTTTGCTCAGAATTGAGAAGAAACCGTGCTGTATTTAAATCATAGCTAAATTTTCACTAGAATGCATTATTATTAACATTACTTTAAAAATAGACTGTTCTGAAAAATTTCATGTTTAGAAAAAAACCCAGTAAACTCATAATTGAAATAGATGCAAGTATGGAATATACAATATTAGTTTCTCATTAAGATGCTTAGTGATCCAGATTCTAATCACCGTAAAGCTCTTCCACTTTCTGTAAGGAATACTTCTATTCCTACAGTTTTGTAAATAGAAAAGCTTATTATTTGGAAATGCATGTATTGTAGTATATGAATAAGTAAATTTAGACTTCCAGCTACAGTACAGAGCTATTCAGAAACTGATTAAGATCAGTGTACATGTATTAAATTTTCCATATATGCTTGTAATATAAAACACCAAAGTAACAGCTTCTCCTGATGTACAACAGTATCTAATTATGAGTGAAAAAAGCTCTTTATCAAGTATTAATCACTGCATCATTTTAAAAACACTCAAAATAAGAAAAAACATAGAGTCACAGAATATCCTGAGTTGGAAGGGACCCCAAGGAAAACTGAGTCCAATTCCTGGCCCTGCACAGGTCCGCTCCAAGAATCCCACCACGTTTCCATGTTAAAAAAAGTGTTATCCGAATGTTTCTTGAACTCTGGCAAGGTTGGAACATCATGAAGTACAGACCAGGTAGTGACCCAAATCAACATACGATTACCGTATCTTTTATGTTTTGCAAATGCCAAAGAATATTAGACTTAAATAAAGGTTTATATAGAATTTTTGTTCTCATCATACATACTTTAAAAAGAACACATCAATATCACTTTACTGCACTAAGTGCCTTAGAAATTATATATCCACAGAATGCCATAGAGCATGTGACATCAATCCATGCTCTCAGTTACAGCTAGTTGTGCCTGGGCAACACGTAAGCAAGGCTGACTACTTTATCAGGCAACTATCTTGGAATTAGTTCATATACATGTTTTTCATCTGTTGCTAACCATACATTTATTCTTGCTACTACTAATTTTGTTTGTAAAATAACATTTGCTTTCAAACAATTCAAGGAAAATCTTGTTTGTATGTGTTTGGATTATCTCAGATTGAGACAGAATCTTCATAGGGGTTTGAAATGTTTCATGTATAAACCTATGTGACAGTTAAATGAAGTCTGAAAACATTGTTCTAGCAGAGAAACTTTTTATTTAAGTACTAAGTTTTCTAGTTAGTCAATAGTAATATAAAATTGTAATAACAGTTAGCACTTCTGATGTGTTTTTATCCTGATATCTCACCATGTTACAGAAAATATTAGTTATACAGCATTATGATTAACATAGAGAGATTAAGGAATTTATTAAAGGTAGTTTAAAAGCCTAAGGAAAGGAGTAGAAATATAGTGGCAGTATGTATTTACTGTGCCTTTGTGATATGTTCTGCCTACTAGATTTTTCTGTTTCCTGGAAAGATAAAAACGAACTGCATGCATTTGGAACATATCTGCCCCAGGTAACACTGATCTGATCACATAGCCAGGCTTCCTTTTAGTTACATGATATGTAGCAAAATCAGAAAAGAAGTGGGAAATTGTGGCAAAGATTGAGAAAAAAAGTACAATAAGCAGTTACTCTTCCGAAGAGAGCAAAGAGAACACAAACTTCTAAGGTCGTGACTGAAACCACCACCCACGGTAAACTGCAGAGAACTCTATTTATTTACTTTGGAAAGATGAAAGGCTGAGGCACTCCTAAGCCAGTGACATAAACCTTGGGTAGGGAGATATCCTACCTCATTCCTCACTCATCTGATGCCAGAAATACGTTACAAGGTCATTCCCTCCAGCTTTTTCAAGCAGGAGATAGAAAACCAACAGAGAGACCTTTGGCAATGCTGCTGTCTTTTGTGTTCAAATGAAAACACCACTAGGTCAAAAAATAAAAGGTCTAGGCACCATTCATCTAGCTAACTCTTTACCTGTGGAATCCTGAAAGAGAATCACTCCTCTAGTCTAGGACTCTCCAACAGGATCAAATATTCTATTTCTACATATAAACCAGGCTGTCTACTGTAGTAGTAGACTATGACATAGTCTACTCTCACATCTGACTTCCCACCCTTTTCCCTGTAAAGCAGTTAATAAATGAAAAAGGAACTGTGAAAGGAAAAAACCAAAATCAAACACATACACACCCATTTGCTGTATTTACATATGCTCTGCAACATGGGACCAAACTCCATTATTCACATTGAGTGATTATTTTTCTCCTTCAGGGACGTGTCTCAGGTAAGTACTTCCAGGACTAAAATCATAACTGTGGACTTAGCTACTAAATCCTCTTGGATTCTATGTTCACTTATTCCAAATGAAAATAGTTTTTTTTACAGAAGCCTGAACTTTCTGGATGAGGCAGCTCTACCTGCGGTCCCACACCTCAAACAGTACTTATCTGCTTCCACTGTGACTAAAAGTACTATGAGTATCCAATTGCTTTACAGAGGTACTTTCTGAAGAACACCTTAAGCAGACTGAGTGGCTTGGTAAAGCACTGCCCTTGCTGATGCCTTTCTTTTGCTAAAAAGCTAAACCTGAATTTTGGGGCTTTTTTTGTATTTGGTTTTTAGTTCCCCCCCCCAGATGTTACTTGCCTGGCTTTAATCATTCCACATGAATATGAACTATCTTGTCAGCATTGAAGAGTTAAGAAGGTAACTAAGAACTATGCACTGGGATGTGATGAAGGTCTCTTCCATTGCCTTAAAGAGTTTGTAGAATCACAACCTGAGTACAAGTCTAAGATTGCATTTTGACATCTGTCTCTGTAGACATATGAAATCTAGTCTTCATTAGTAGTAGCCAAGGACCCTTGTATGAGAACTGCTTAAATAGCAAGTTTTGCCCCTCGTATGTATCCTCACAGAGCGGGATAGCTGAGGACATGTGGCACAGAGATTAGAGAACAGGAGGTAACAGGGAAGAAACTCCTAGAGGAGGGGTAAAGTCAGAGGGTAAAGTATTGAGAAAGCTACAGTCAAGCAACAGACACCTGTAGTTCACTCTCAGGAAAATACACTCCACACATTCCCAATGAGGATTACTGATGCTCTGCAGCTCTCAGACAACTGAGTTCATACTCAAAGACATTCACAATAGCTGTAGTTCCCAGCCACATTCCTGCTCCCTTCTCCAAAAGTATTTCGCACTCTCCTAGTGTAAGAACTGTTGCTTCTCTTAAATGAAAACAGCATTAGAGTGATAATGTTTATGTTTACTTGCCTCCATTCCTTTTTTCTTCTGTTCAGCTTTCTAGGAACATGCCCAATTTCAGCAGTATCTCTGAGATTCAACAAGGAACATCCTATTAATACTGACGAGGCTTTGCACATTCCACCTTTTATCTTTCTGATAAGCATAGATAAAATAACATATTAATTTTGATCAGTGTTTTGCATTTCCAGTCAGCCCTCAGAGGACCAATCAGAGGCTAGTTGGGTAGGCCCTGCTTTTTAAAATAGCCAAAAGCTGAAGTTAATCATAGATGCCGAAACAAAAGAAAACCATTAGCTCATACTGCCTTTTTTAGAGTACATATAAATAAATAATGCTGTCCAGAAAAGCATCTAGAAATTAAGTATCTACTATTTTTTAGCAGGTTCTATCAGTTATTGTTACATAGTAAGAAATTATGTTGTATTTCACACCTGAGTTTCATAGAACCATAGAATGGCTCAGGTTGGAAGGGTTCTTAAGGATCATCTAGTTCCAACTCCTGTGCCATGGACAGGAACACCTTCCACTAGACCAGAGCCCCATCCAGCCTGGCCTTGAACACTTCCAGGAATGGGGCATGCATAGGTTCCCTGGAAATCTGCTTCAGTGCCTCACCACCCTCACAGTACAGACTTTCTTCCTAATATCTAATCTAAACCTACTCTCTTTCAGTTTGAAGCCATTTGCCCTTCTGCTGTCACTTCATGTTCTTGCAAGTAGTCTCTTCCATCTTTCTTGTAAGCAGACAACTATCCCTGTTCATTTTTATTACTCACTTTATGGACAAAACTCCCACTCCGTAAGTCAGTTCCAAAAGCCAGAGAAGATGAAGTGGGTTTTGGTGTAATTTCCATAGTTGATATGATGGCAGGCAACCACAGGATTAAAGAGTGAAAACTTCCAGCAGTTCTTCAGAAACTTTCAAGTGTTCAGTCAGAAATCTGAAAAGGTATTTTTATTCCCAAGGACTCAAAGTAATCTCATCACAAACACTATCTGCATAAATCCCCACCTATGCATATCAGAGGCACCCAAAGTAAACAGATTATTTGCTTCAATGAAGTTAAAGGATCAGGCCTTCCTGGAGTTGTAGATTTGGCAACTGGTGATCAAAATCCACATGATTCTTGAAAACTACCTTAAACTACATTTTACAGAGGGGTTTTTCGCTACTCAGATGGAAATTAAACAGGACAATTTGCTTTAACATAAAATTCTTCAATTCTAGGTTTTTCAGGATCAATCACAAGCTGTCTGACACATGGAGGCTATGAAGTGTTATTTTTGACCAAAAACCCCTGATGCTTAGATTATCTGCTCCAGTCAAAAGATAATATGGGCAGAATGGACCAAGAAACTCATGGTATTCCAGGAAAAAAATTCCACTATTATTTTAGATGCAAGGATCAGAGCCAACCTCTCCGGGTGAAAGAAGCTCAATAATATATAAATTAGCTGCCTTTCTCCTAGCCTCATTCTTTCCTTTGCATAGGTGTAATTTAATGACAGCATGAGCAATATAGTGACTAAGTGCTACCAAAAGGATGGTCATCTCATTTGTTATGAGAGACCTGCTGCTCAGTGACTTTTTAGGGTACCTTACTCAACTCCAAAATTCAGAAAAAAATTGAACACATTAAAACATCCCTTGAGTTTCCTAGTGGGTTAGTGAATAGAACTGGCACAGTGGAACATCTCATGGATGTCAGAGTTACCAAGAGATGATAGAAACCTGCAGACAGAAAGGAAGATACCCTAACACAGAATAGAATAAAACTCAAGAAAATATCATAGCATAGTTCCTGCTGGACCACAACAATCTTTTAGTTACAGGGTTGGGGCATTGACCAGCTCTTTAAGGAGTCTGCTCCAGTGTTTGCCCATTCTCTCAGTAAACAAATGCTTCCTAATGTTCAATCTAAACCATCCTTGGTGCACTTTTGAGCCATTCCCATGCATCCTGTTGCTGGGTCCCTGGGAGAAGACATCAGAACCTCTGTAGCTACTTCCCTTTCTCAGGAAGCTGTAAAAAGCAACTAGGCCACGCCTCAAACTCCTTTTCTCCAAACTAGACAAACTCAGAGTCCCTAGCCACTCCTTACAGGACATTCCTTCCAGCCCTTTCACCATGTTTTTTCCCCTCCTCTGGACACATTCAGGTATCTTCACTTCCTTTTTAAATTGTGGGGCCCAGCACTACACATACGACTCAGGGTGAGGGTGCAACAACGCTGAACACAGTGGCATGATCCCCTGTTTTGGCCAGCTGGTGATACCGTGTCTGATGGGGTTTGCTCTTCTTGGTGCCTGGGCACGGTGCTGACTCACACTGACCTGCTGCGACCAGCACCCAGATCCCCTTCCGCAGGGCTGCTCTCCAGGCACTCCTCTCCCACTCTGTACTTGTGTCCAGGGCTCCTCCATCTGTGGTACCCAATCTGGCATTTGTTCTTATTAGATACCTTGTCACTAATTATTTTCCAATGGTCTAATCTATCCTTACTGCTCTGTAAGGCCTCTTGTCCCTCAAGAGCATCAACAGCACCTCCCAATTTAGCCCCACTCACTACAACGCTTAGATCTCCGCCCCTAAAGCCAATTCTTCACCCAGAGCACTGTGAACCTGCTTCTCTCACAGTCTTACTTGTCCCAGAAGACACTGAAAGGAATAGTATCAAAAGCCCCATTAAAATATGGAAAAACCATATCCACCACCTTCCCTTCAGTCAAGGCAAGCTCCTCTGAGCCTGTCTACCCCACTACTCTTATATCTTCCAGAAAATGCAACAAGCCCTATTTGATTAATGAGAGTCACCTGTGAAGTGCACAGACTTGGGGCTGTCCTGTGCAGGGCTGAGTTGGACTCGATGATCCTTCTGGGTGTCTTCCAACTCAGAAGCTACTGTAATTCCGTGACACACCGAGTTTCCTTCCCGGCATTACTTTCCCTCTGATACAACACAACACCCCACAGAAGCTGCAGCGGGACACAGGCGCCCCATGTCACCCGCACCCCGACGGTACACCCCGGGCCGGCGCCCTCGGAAGGTGCCCGGCGGCAGGACCCAACCCCCCGGGCCGGCGCCCTCGGAAGGTGCCCGGCGGCAGGACCC
>JAOXXN010000364.1:29437218-29452454 GCA_026770055.1 Myrmophylax atrothorax
GTATTTAAGTAATTTTGAACATTTAATCATATATATATAGATATGGGGGGGGGGGGGTGGGGTGTTAAAGTTCCAAGAATGGTTGGATATGATAAAACCTTTCTTCTGTTACCTCAGATACATAACTTTTTCTGAGTTTTCAAATACATACTTACTGGTAGTCTGTGAAACATTTAACCAAGGGTATTTTGGGGCAGCAAGTATCTATTGCCTGATTATTTTTCATTTAAAGTTGTGATGGACTACATGTGGGAAGCTGGTGATCACAAAATATGAAGTTTTAATGTGTTCTCTTTATCCATAATCTTGTAATGATGAAAACTGATTTGAAAGTGGCAATTGCTCTGTACATACTGCAGAGAACCAAGCAAATGGAGCCCTTCCTTACTTGAGTGCGGAGTGGGAGATAAAGCGTGCCCTGTAGTAGCATCTGTGCTTTAAAAATGTTCAGTGATGTACGTTTTGACTTCTGCATTTCTTCTTACAGTCCCTTGCTAATAGCTTTATATTTGGTAAAGTTTTAGCTCATTTAGCTGCTATGACGCTTTAAAAGGTTTCTCGTTTTTTGCCAAGAGTACAGTGATCTAAACTAATGACCTTGCTATAAAAAACCCACATACCATGTAAGATATATTCTACTTTCTAGCAGTACAGTCAACTACAGTTATTATTTCTTCCTTCTGTGTGGAGCAGAGGGGAATGTCAGTTATTATTGGGTTTGGATTTAATTTTTTTCTGTAAAAATTCATCGAGGAAGCAGACTTCTGTTTTCTGTTGTTCTTTTCCAAGAATATTTCTTAGAAGAAAAAAACCCAATCCCCCTGCCCCCACAAAAAAACCCCAAACCTCACCCCAAGAAAACCCATCAACAAAACCCCAAACAAAACCAAACAAAAAAACACCCCCAAAAAACCCCCCAAAAGAGAAGCTTTAAGTTACTTACCAGACATTTTAGTGATGAGATTATCAGGTTTCATGTGTGCAAGCAGTTTAAAGTTTACTTTCTATTTATTTTTCATTCACAGTGCAGCATTCCTACTAGTTCTATAATTAAATCCTTTTCAGTGTGGTTGCATTTTATTTTTCCATAATTCTGATTTATTCCCACAGAGAATTCAGTATAATTTCGAATATTTCTGAGCAGTTTTTTCAATCTCAAGAGCCTTATGATGAAAGACAGTATATAATATGCACATTAGAATGTTGCATTGATGATATAGGGTGCTAATGGATGGACAGTTTCTCTGAATTTGTCCAAGTACGTTCATATATATTTGATGCACTTAACACTTTGTTTCCTTCGTGTCTGCAGAGTTCTGTATGAAGGGAAGGAACGCATAATTTCGGGCTGCGAGGTGATTCAAGCTACTCCGTATGGTCGTTGTGCTAATGTTAACAACAGTTCAGCTTCTTCTCAGCGGATCTTTATCACATACCGACGGGCTCCTCCAGTACGACCTCAGAACTCATTGGCAGTGACAGATATCTGTGTTATTGTTACCAGCAAAGGAGAAACCCCTCCTCATACATTCTGTAAAGTTGATAAGAATTTAAACTGTGGTATGGTGAGTATTTATAAGCTTGAGTCTCTTTTTTTTTCCCCCAATATACTTGAAGAAGTAGCTCCTTGAACTCTTCTTAACACTACTGTAATTGTGTTCTACCACTACATGATAATTCTTTCGTTCTTTATACCATGTGTGAGGCTTCAGTTTTGTAGGTTTTGTTGGTTTATTTTCCTTTCATGTTAGAAATTATTGTTTCATACTGATTACTCAGTATTTCAGTTTGCATATGCATGTCTAGATGCTATTTAGGAGTCGTGCAATAGAATTTCAATTGGGTTTTTTTTTTTGAGTTCTCTCTCCCCCATTCTTTGGTGATGCTGACACTCAGGATGAGTCAGAAATGCTTTTTTCTTAGTTGTTAATAATGCCTGTGTTACCAAGACATTGCAAGGATGATAATTACTGCTTACAGTTTCTTCATGTTCTTTGTTCTAATTGGTTCTCTTTTATTTAGCCTGTTTTGCATCTAGTTTACTCAAGTGGTAATAAGTGGGGCTTTTGTGAATGAGAGAGTATGTTTAGACAAACTGCAAAAACACTATGTCAATAACCCATTCATGGAAATATGATAAAAGCTTCAAGTGATGATGATTAGAATTTCATTTCCCCTAAGGAGGTTCCCATAGGAGTCTACTTTTAAATAACCAAGAAAACATGAAGCTGCAAAGTGATCTGCTTCACTTTTGCCTGTTCTTTTGTTAGAATATCGAGAGAGAGTAGTGTAGTGGTGTGGTGATTTTATGTAAATCCTGTAATCTCTAAAATATTAGAGAAGAGTGAATTCTCATTTACATGCACTCAGCAGCCAACCAGTCATTTTATTCTGTAATAGTTGTTATTAAAATGTCTGATTTGTTTGTAAATGGCAGTATATTCAAATGCTTATGCTTGATTTCTGTTGCATTTCGCCACCTTTGCCGGTTCTGAGATGAAACTTGTATCTTCCAGTGGGGTTCCAGTGTATACCTTTGTTACAAGAAGTCTGTGCCAGCTTCTAACTCTTTAGCATATAAAGCTGGTAAGTAATTTTAGAAGGTGTCTAAACAGAAGGATTCAAATGCCATGTTGAAATAAAGTAGTAAAAGCTTAAGCACCCTTTGTCAGAGTTCTGTTCCTGAAGGATGTCAGTTGAGTATATTCAATAATAAATAAACTCTGCCTTCTTTGCTCTCCTCACTTTTTCCCAGGAAAAAAACGGCTTGATAAGAGTAGCGTTTTCCTTTATTATTTTAGTTTTTATCATGGTTTGGTAGCTTAGAACCTTTAGCTGAAATCTTAGCAAACGTTTCAGATGTAACAAGACAAAACTTTTGTTTGTGATATTGGAGAAGGAGTAATTAAAAATTCGGTTCAGCCTTACTCATATTTCTTTTTATGTCTCAACATTTTTCTTTTAGTTTGAAAGTTAAATATATTTCTTCCCTTAAGTTCCACAGCTATTTTCTTGTCTCTTGTTTGAGGAGAATGAAAAATACTCTGAACAATAAATGACAAGTCTAGTTTTTGTAAGTTTTTTAATGCATTGCTACAGATTATTTTGTGTTTCTGAAGAAGCTCAAAAAAACTTTCAGAAGCATTTCTGCTGAGCACTAAGAGGACCAAATTCCTTTGAAAGGAGTAAACTACCAAAGAGAAGTGTAAAGCATGAATAATGAAGTCATTGTACCGTAAAACAAGTTAGATGAGCAGCAATAGTAAACCAATGCTTGTGTGTCTATTTACTACCAGCAAGAGTTATATTTCTGAAAGCTGAGTAAACTGTTTGAACTGAAGATACTGATTGGGAGCAGAAAATGCAGACTATCAGCTAGTGCATCCTATTTTCAGTGAAGGTATTACTGATGTTTCTACAGTAGATAAATCATCATTTTTTTCATAGGAATTTCTTCATAATGAAATCCATTCCAGTGGCATGTTTAAATTGCACAGGTAATTCCCAACTGGTTTGATGTAAAAATGTTGGCTGTGTACTGGTTTTGTGCAGTTACTGAAATGGCAACAGTTCGAAGAGTAACTTCAGTATTCATATACTCTTTTGGAATGATTGTTACTGGTATGACTTAGTCTTATGGTTAAATGAGAGATTTTCTTCTTTGCAGGTGTAATCTGCAATTATAAAGTCCAGATAACCATCAGACTTAGCTATATATTGCGGAAAATACATTGCTTACCTTATTTAGGGCTTGCAGAACAAATGTGCTTACTTTTCCTTTTCCCATTCTTAAGGCTTAATTTTCAGATATCCTCAAGAGAACTATGAGTCATTCCCACTGTCAGAATCTGTTCCTCTTTTCTGCCTTCCCATGGGAGCTACTATTGAGTGCTGGGACGCTCAAACCAAGTATCCACTACCAGTGTTCTCCACATTCGTATTGACCTGCTCTTCTGCAGAAAAGGTGTGGCTCCACACTGTGACATGTTTTGTCTTTTATTTCATATGGCTGCTATGGAGATAAATAGGGATTGTTTCTTCTGCATTTTAGAAATACTATAAAATAGATTGTTAAATGCTTCCTTATAAAATGCTATTTAAGCCTTCATGTAAGGTAAAAGTAAAGCAAAACAGGAAGTAGATTGAAGAGTATGTGCTGTTTAGTCCCATGTAGGCTTAACCATACGCTTCACAAAACCAAAACTCAGAGTGCACGATTTCCTTGTTCTTTCAAGTAAGGAGTTTCTGAGAATGGAAGTGTAGTCTACATGTAAAAGAGAACTTAGCACATGTTAGCAGTGTTTAAGTTGTTACAGTTTTCATATGGTTACCTTAAAAGCCACTTCTGTGTGAATTTGTGTGATTTGGCTCTGTAGGTATCTATACCCATGAATTGGAACCTAGATGGGCAGGGAGAGGAAGAATATGTGCTGAGAGGTAACATGGCAGACTCTAGTGACCACCCTAGACTAGTGATCCTTCTGAACTTGCATGAAGTGATAGATTCAGAATGTGATCTGTCTTCTGAGTCAGTAAAAGGCCACCAGCACACTCAGGCGCTAAAAATGTGTTGCATGATTTGGTCTGCATGAGGGAAGGCAGTGTCTGCTACACAAAGGCAGAGACTAGACTACAGGATTACAGGCACATCTGATGAAGCCAGGAACCCCTTGTTTAGAGTTGGTCTCCCATCTGTTGTTTCAGCTTGCCAACTTTGTGCATCTGTGTGTGTGAACTGCATGAGGGAATGTGTGATTATTTTTCTGTGGCTAACGAAGAGCAGTTTGGCTCTGTTAGTGGTAACCGATCAACTTCCACCCTGTCTCACTCCCCTAATAGGAAATTTATATACTTCTCCATTTCCAAATAGAAAAAAGATATTTCTCCCTTCTTGTGCAAGGAGGGATACAGTAGCTGCTGGTATTTTTGTTTCCCTGTTCTTTCGCTAAGCTTACTGGAATAGTTCAGTTAATTATGAAACTCTGACAAATAGGGAACGAATATTTGAAAAGGTTGGTATATGTTTAGCTTGATAAAATGAGTGAAGTCAAAGCTAAAATAACTTTATTTTTTAGTTTGGTAATGATAGAGGAATTTATACTGAACACAAGCATTTCATGAGGACTGAGGTTTTAGGTGTTTAGTGTTTTTTACCTTGACAGTTAATGCATAACATTTGTCACAGCATGGAGTTTGGGTCCTTCCCTTTCCATTTACTGGGTATGAATACTTTGTTGAGGAAAGTACAATGAAAATGGGGAAGAGAGGCACAAGTGTCAAAAGCGTTTTTTTTATGAGGGTGCTTTCTGTACGTTGCGTAAATGAAAAGTCATTTCATAAGCTACCAGCAAATGCACTATAATGTGTTCAAACAATGAAAACTTAAGGATGCTTCAAAAGTTCTAACCCAATCTCCTGTTAACTACTGAGCCTGCTTAGCTGTTTTTCTTCGTCTTTTAGGTATATGGTGCTGCTATTCAGTTTTATGAACCTTATCCCCGGGAGCTGCTAACAGAAAAACAGCAATCGCAGCTGGGTCTCCTGACAACTGTAGAGAGGAAAGTGATTACTTCCAAGTCCATCAATTCGAACAAATGTATCTGCCTTCTCTCACATTGGCCTTTCTTTGAAGCATTTCGAAAATTTCTTATGTTCATCTACAAACTGTCTGTCTCTGGACCTCATCCTCTTCCCATTGAAAAGTATGTAAAACATTTCTCAAGTTGATGCAGGAATGTAGTTATCAGCTCAAGCAGTCATGTGATTTATGCATGTCACTCAACTGGTATAGTTGGTCCACTGTCTTGCTTGCACTGTTTAGCTTATTTTGTAGTGATGGAAATTATTGCTGCTTCTGTGTACTTCTTTAACAGCAAAGTTAACTGGATTTTACTCTGGCTTTTCTGTTAAAATATGTCCAGTGTGTTTACCTTTCTTTGAGCTACATCATACACAGAAAGTGGCTGGGCTGTGATAAATGCTACGTTTGCAGTCCTGTGTTTTAGCTTAATAAATAAAAGCTGTGGAATGCTGTACATTAGCAAGTAATATCTCTGTCTGTTTGCAAGGACTGCAACTAATGCAGATTGCCCGTGTGTGTGTGTGTAAAAACTCTGCAAAGGATGCTTTCCCTGGTCCTAAAAGTTTACTGAAATGTGATGTTACTTTCCAAAGTGTTAGACTCTTGGAAGTGAAGTATATAGTTTCTCCTAGCAAAGCCTCATTAGAAACTCCGTAGAATGGAGTTAGGCTGCCTCGGATTTTAAATGGCTTGCCTAAATGCCACTGTGTTCTTACCTTTTGCTTACGTATCTGAAGCTGCCAGTGTTAATTTTGAAGCATGAATGTGAGTGAGTGGAGGTTCTTCGTTTTGGTTTGCGTGAATAGGCTCTTAAATATATCACAACAGTAAATAAATCTTAACAGTCTTTCTAAAGCATAGTACCATATTAATTCCAAAATGTGGTTAACATTGTTTTCAGCCCCTCATTACTCCCCAGTGCTGGTTTTCTAACATCTTGTCTACTTTGCAGACATATATCCCATTTTATGCACAATATACCTTTCCCTTCACCACAAAGGCCAAGAATTCTTGTGCAGGTAAGCAAAACATTTGCATCCATTTTTAACTACAGTAACAGCAAAGCCTCCTGCTTGTCTTTAGTTTTTTCCTTTAGGCTTTTTACTCGTCTTTGACTACCCATCTGCTGAAAGGGAAGGGGAGGAGATGAACAGACTGGCCTTCTGTCTCACTGGTATAAACTTGGGACAAGTTAGCAAAGCAGCAATTTAGACTTCAGGAGGTCCTAATGGGAGCAGTGTCCTACTTGCATTTTTGAAATTTCTGCCATATGCTACCGTTCTGTTTTGTAGGCACCATTTGTGTTACCTCACTGGTAGGGTTGTTTTATGTCTTTTCCTCATTTGTCCACCCAAATGCTGTGGGTCTGGTGCTAGTCCCTTGGAGCACTGTCTCTTGTGTTTCTCTGTTTAATCACCTAGCAGCAGTTACACGTCCCACAA
Source organism: Myrmophylax atrothorax (assembly GCA_026770055.1). Lineage (NCBI taxonomy): Eukaryota > Metazoa > Chordata > Aves > Passeriformes > Thamnophilidae > Myrmophylax > Myrmophylax atrothorax. Next base: position 29,444,242 of record JAOXXN010000364.1, read on the forward strand.
TGAGTCACAGACAGTTTTCTGTAATTCTGAGAATTGTTTCAGTGACTAATACAAGCTGCGTTCACCCAGTGACTGCAAGTCCCAAAGATTGTCTCTGATGCTTGACATTGTGTCTGTGTACCAGGCAGTTCATGAGATTATGGATAGACATTTATTTTGGAATATTATACTGTATTAACTTTGGGATTGTCCATATCAATCACATACTACTTTGTGTTTCAGCTTTCTGCCCATGATGCATTAATATTGTCACAGCCAGTTTCTACACCATTGCCATTAAGGTATCATTATTAATACTTTAAATGTATGCTACTTGAAAAATTCAGAGCAAAATAGGAGCTGGTGTTAGAAGGAAGTAAAATATTACTGCAGTATCATTAGGTATTCTAAACAGAATGCCCAATATGCATCCATAATGTTTTAGTGTTGTCACCTTGACATTGATGTGTCCATTGGGGAAGTATAATATCACTAATTATCCTGTAATAATTATAAATTGCCAGATTATTTTAGAAGTAATGAGAAGGTGGCTGTGAGAAAAAAAATACTTGTATTTAAAGATCTTGTATTTTTAGAACCTGTGTAGTAAGCAAATTTTTTCAATAGCATGGAGACTGTTACCTTGCTTTTTTCCCTTTTTTCGGGTTCAAGAGAGACAATTACATCAAGTAGTTAAGTGCAATCTGTGAATGCACAAGTGTGCAAACATTTTGGAATTCCAAAGGTGTACCTGAAAATTGGGATTTGTGATTGAAGGTCCATGCAACCTCTGTGGATACTGCCTGCATCTTCTGGGTTAGAGTTCCCTATGATTGTGCCATGACGTTTTGTTTTGACAGTTTTGTTGATATTTGGTTTGTTTTTAAGTTACAAACTGAAATATTATCCCTTTGTGTTCTCCCCACCCCAAAACATTATCATATAATATTCTTGATGCAGAATAATCCCATATTTAATCACATCTGTTACTACACAGGCACTTAAGTGAAAAATCACAGCCAGCCACCAAATTGCAAAGTAACATGTAAGCACTTTTCTAAGGACAGATTTTACATCCTTGTGCTCTAATAGATGTCGTAACAATTCCTAAATGCATACAGTCCAAACAAATGAAATGGAATCTAAATGGTAGAAACTAAAGTCATGTTGCTATCAGAATAATAGATTAATTTTACTTGACTCATATTAAAACTTGATACTGTGATTCTCAGGTCAGATGGATACTCCAATTCATAATTTTTGCCTGAAGTAACCCATCATGTGAAATTGCTGGTGTTTGTATTTGAATTAGTTGTTAACCAGTTGGATTTGTTTTACTGTTACGAAGACAAGATACCTGTGCATCTATGAGAGAGAGTGCCATAAACAACAGAAATTCAGCAGTAGAGTGGTTTATGTATGTTTCTTTAGCAACGGAATTTGAATGTAAGTTTCTTTGTGGTAGTACAAGTCATATAATGACATGATAACTACCAGGCTGTTAGTTAGATAGGTAGATATTTGATGTGTGGTCATACTAGTACCATTCAACTAGTTGATTCCAAACAGTTGTCAGCAGTTTAATGGTAGTGACTTCTTTGTTTATAAACCCTGTAACATTCTTTTTTTCTTCCCCATTCCCATGCACTCCTTAGTGGAGCAAACTTCAGCACTCTGCTCATGAATCTTGGACCAGAAAACTGTGCCACTCTGTTACTCTTTGTATTACTAGAAGGCAAGATCCTGCTCCATTCTCTTAGACCAGCTGTGTTGACAGGAGTTGCTGAAGCTGTAGTAGCTGTAAGTACAAAATTTTCTGTACAGCAAGGAGAGAAATCAGTTTAAACAGCAGTTGTTACAAGGCTTTTTTTAACTTAGAATGATTGATGTATTCGAAGGACATTTTTCCCAGCAAGAGTATTTAGTTCAAGTGCCCTAGTTAATAACTATTAGAAAGATCATAATTTTTGCATAAGAGACATGCTGTATGTAAGTCAAACGTGAGGACATTTGTCTGACAGTGTTACAAGGCTTTTAGCAATTTCATTTCAATGTGCTGCATGTAACTTCTTGGTTTTTATTATACAGTATATGTTGTCTTGTTTTAATATGTTTATTTCATTTAATTTTTCCTTCAGATGATATTTCCATTTCAGTGGCAGTGTCCATATATCCCCCTCTGTCCTTTGTCTCTGGCCACCGTACTCAGTGCACCTGTTCCGTTCATTGTTGGAGTTGACTCGCGATACTTTGATCTGTACGATCCACCGCAGGATATTGTGTGCGTTGACTTAGACACAAACATGGTGTATATGTAAGTTCTCTGGAGATTTTACATTTATCTGTTGATGGAGAGATTGCTGAAATGCTCAGGAGATAAAACTGCTAAATGCTTTTTTATCCAGTGTGGTTTATTCCTTACTGTCCTCTTTTATTTTCCTTATTCCTAATGCTTCACAGCAAATTGAAACTTTTTAAGTAAGGATCAACACTTGGTGCTTCCTATAAAAATGTAGTGCAGATGTTGGTATAAATTTAGTAATAAAAACTAACTAGGGAAGGGGATCATTCCCCTGTATTTGGCACTGGTGAGACTGCACCTCAAATCCTTTTTTCAGTTTTTCACTCCTCATGGCAAGAAAAACATTGAGGTGCTAGAGTGAGTCCAGAGAAGGGCAACAGACCTGGTGAATTGTTTGGAGCACAAGTGTTTTGAGGAGTAGCTGAGGGAGCTGGGGTGTTTAGTCTGTAGGAAAAGAGCCTGGGAGAAACCTTATCACTCCCTACAACTGCCTGAAAGAAGACTGTAGTCAGGTGGAGGTCAGTCTTTTCTCCCAAATGAAAAGCAGCAGGATGAAAGGAAATGGCATCAAGTTGCACCAGAGAAGGTTTAGATTGGATAGTAGGAAAACTTTCTTCACTGTAAGTCAGGCATTGGAACAGACTGCTTGGGGAAGTTGTTGAGTCACTAACCCTGGAGGTATTTAAAGACATGTAAATGTGGTGCTTGCTTTAGGGCTAGATATGGTTTTGTGGTGGTCTTGGCAGTATTAGGTAGCTAATTGGACTTGATGATCTTAAACCTTTTTTCCAGCCTAGAGAAACACAAATGCTTTGGGACCCTTCGTGATACCCTGATGCTGTCTTGCACTCAGGCTGCTTTATGTTAGTATTAATAAAGAATTTTTTCTCAAGTTACAAGGACCAACTTTTTTGTGAGACCAATCAAGCAAAATTTGGTGTCTTCACTGCATTAATTCTAAAATATTTTCACTTAATTATTATATTTTTATTACTTTTCTTAAATTAAAGGTATTGCATGAACATTGTCTTTGCACTTTCTTGAGGAGAGGCTAGTTCAGAGCTTTGTTTTCTGTTATGGAAGTATGGATAACTGATTTGAAAATTTAGTTTTTTCAGGTGTTTAGTAAGTTTATTGACTACCTTTCTATTTTAAATTAATTAGATCATAAATAGAAAGAAGTGTCTAAGCCAGTTCAAGATAAGAATGAGCATCACTAACTAAAGTGCACATCTTTTCTCTCTTTTTAGCTCATAACTTTCGCTTTTACTAACTTAGTAATTTGATCTGTGGACCAGTGGAATGCTTGCTTGATTTTTATTCTCTCAGAAGGACCGAAGCAAATGTTTCCTTTCTATTACTGAAACTCTTGGTTTTATTAGTAACATCACAGGAAATGGTAAACAGTGGAGCAGATTTGGGGGGGAGATTAGTTTGTTGTTTTGGTTTTTTTGATACTCCCCCTAGGTCCCCATTAGAAAAACTGCAAAGAGCATGTTTATCACTGTATGGCATTATGCCATACAGTTTGGTATATTTGGTATTATGTCACCAAAATAATAATTGTAGGTGTTGTGAAAGAAAAATGTATTGAAGAAAGCCAAGGAAGGTAACTTACTTATTTGCAGATATTTGTAGTGAAAAATACTTCAGTGTTTTTCTTTATAAGTAAAATGGAAGTTGCAGGTTGGGTTGCAGAAAAATAGAGCTGCAGGAGATTTTGGAGGGAGTTAGGGATGTCAGGATTCTGATGGGATGACTGTTGGAAAGACCAAATACACACGTTATTTTTATTGGTTGTTGAACTATAAAGCTTCCTGAGGCAATCAACTGGAAAGACTTTCACACCTTTTCTTTTACTGTCTTAGAAGTCTACTTCTCTTTCAGCAGTTGAGTGATCTTTTTTTGTTTTTGTTGTGCATTTTGCATTTATCTTATTTCTGTGACATACTGGACTTCCAGAGGAATTTGACTTCTATAACATGTGAGATGTTGGTGCCTGCATTATAAAACTTTCTTAACCTGGAAATGAGCGTGTCTTTCAGTTTTGGACATGAGTATGTAAACTCAAATGTCCATGAAGCACTTTGTGTTGAGGATCATGCAGAATCCTTTTGTTAGAAAACAAAGATTAATGTTTCATTTAATTTTATACACATGTATTTCTACCTATTTGTATTTCCTTGGCATTTAACAGCACTGTTGCAGACTTGAAAGACTGCTTAATAGAAAAATAACTGTTGAAAAATTCAGCGTTTTCTAGTATATCAATTTGTCTGATGTCTTTCTAGAAAAAATTTGTTGCTCTCTTTCTTACAATATGCCAAAAAATACTGAAGGGCTTCTACTCAATCACCGTTTCCTTTAATGCTTTTTTAATTTTTTCAACTATCTCAGTGAAATTTAACATTCAAAGTTCATTGAATAGCCTTTTTAGGGCAAAGGTTTGTGAGTTTGTTTTATTTTTATAGCAGGATTTTTTTTCTGGAATTTTTGGAATGGTAGCACTTATATTGTTTATAGGCATGCCATTGTTATGGGAGAGGAATGGGCAAAGGCATTTGTAAGCATGCAATTTTTCTTTAACTCATGAAGCTTTGACTTCCTTCCTAAGATATTTCTGTGTTGATGCCAGTAGGGCAAATAATAATGGAACAAGGATGTCACAAATGCGAAATGCAGAACCAACGAGTGACTGTAACAGTTTGGATAGTAATAACTGGTTCAGTCTCATAGCCACAAGGTTTGTTGTATTTTCTGTAATAGCAATTCTGCCCCACTTTCTACTTTCCAGAAAGAGGCATAGAAGTTCTGAGGATTTACTTCCTACTCTCTCTCTTTAAATCCAACTGCTTGAATGTCTATCTTTGTATCTGTTGTTCTTCTTAAAGAAGATGAGCATCCCCTTAGACAGTTTACCCATTGGTTAGTCAAACACATCATTTTCTGGCTGTGAACTCAATTCCCAATATTCCTAGACCTATTGAGGGTGGGACTCAATTGCCCTAAGACCATAAAGTTATCGATTGATCTTCCAGCATTTTGCAATAAGGGTTTTGTGTTGTGTTCAGAACTGTCTTTATTTTATCAGTAGCAGTGTGGCAGGTTTATGGTGGAGTAGACTTTACATTGTAGTCATGTATAGTAGCAAGACTGATAAAAAAATCTGAAAGGGAAATCATCTGAGAAGTCTAAATTGAATCTTAATTCACATCCTCCTTATAGACTGGAGAAAACTCATTATCCAATTTATACTGTTCTATATCTTAAGAAATGAAATTCTGAGTTATGTCACTCCCATTTTTTTCTTTGTAACAAATAGGGACAGTGACAAAATTTCAAAATAATTTTTTTTAGGTACTTTCTTCTGTAAGTGAAGCAACTTAGGGCAGTTGAAGTTCATACTGCCTGTATATTATATGTCCTTTTTTTTGTCTCCTGTGTTATAGATCAGATGATAAGAAGAGTACCAACTGGAAGCAGTTTCCTAAAAAGCCATGTAAAAGTCTGCTCAGCACCTTAAAGAAACTGCACCCACAGCTGGCAGCAGGTAAAATAGAAAAAAGAAAATGAATTGTAATTAGTATATAAGTCTAAGGACTTCCTTCTATCACATGAGGTGTGAATTTTACTTTTTAGACTTTTTTTTTTCCTGTGACTTCCTAAAATTTAAGGTTTTGATTTTTTAGCCTTTACTCATGGTTGTGTCCAGCCTCTCATCCACCAGCACCCTCAAGTCCTTCCTGGCAAACACCTGTTCATCCATCAGCCTGTATTGATACCACAGGTTGCCCCAGCCCAGGTTGCAGCACATGATAGTTGGTCTTATGGTATTCCAATGGGCCCACTTCTTGAGCTTGTCCAGATCCCTCTGGATGGCATTGTGTCCTTCCAGGATGTCAACCGTGCCACTTAGCTTGGTGTCATCGCCAAATTTGCTGAGGGTCCGCTCGCTCCCTCTGTCTGTCATTAATGAAGACATTGAATAGCTCTGGTCCCAGTACAGATCCTGAGAAGCACTGCTTGTCACTGATGTCCATCAGGACCCTGAGCCTTCTGAGTGCCAGCATCCAACCAATTTCTTACCCATCTAAGAGTCCACTCATCAAATTCATCTCTCTCCAATTTAGAGAGAAAGATGTTGTGGAGGACAGTGTCAAGGCCTTTACAGAAGTCTAGATAAATGATATCTGTAGCCCTTTACTTGTCCACTGATGTAGTCACTTCATCACAGAAGGCCGCTGGATTGCCCTTGCTGAAGCTGTGCTGGTTGTCTCAAGTCACTTCCCTGTCCTCTGTGTGCCTTAGCATAGCTTCTAGGAGTGTCTGTTCCATGATCTTCCCAGGCACAGAGGGAAGGCTGACAGGTTGGTAGTTACCAGAGTCCAGTACTGGTGAATTTCTTACATGATGACTTTTCTACCAGAATAATGGAGTAGAGAAATTTTGACAAAGTATCTTGTCAAAAGAAAAATTAAACCTGACCATTTACAGTCTAATAACTTGGACAGATAAGAGCAAAGTTCTAACTGACCTAACAGTGTTCGGCTGTTGCTTTTTCCTAACTGTAGAAAGGTTCTTTTGGGTAAGGTGGTTCAGGGTATGTTAGGTTACATCATTATGGGGAACGAGATGATAACCTCGTAGGTACACAAGATACACAAAATTTGTAAATTACAGAAGTAGAAAATGGTATTAAGAAGTAGGTGTTCTTGCCTTAGTCTTCTGTTTTGGTTTTTTTTCTGCAGATAGCCCTTACTTGATCTGTTAGAAAATCACAACTCTTCTTTTATCAGCAGGGTATATCATTCAATCTACCTGATACAGAACTACTTCCTAGTTGTAACTTGAGCAGATCCAATGGTCTCTTTTAGATGGATACTTTTTCATTTTGGCAGTATTTTAATAATTATGTTATAATACTTATTCATACTTACATATAAATATTTTCATTGCTATAATTGATAATTTTGTTATAATAAAGAGTGTGGAACTATCATATTCAGCAGTAGCTGCTTCTGGCGTTTTTTAAGAATGCAAGAATAAATGAGTGTCACCTTTTTGTTTATACCCTTTGGTGCACTGGAATGTTAGAAATTTTGTCAGAAAAATAGTTTTAGATGTGCAGTCTTTAGAACAGAGAAAACTTGTTGTCACAGAGTAGTAGTTTAGGGCACTTAAGAAATCGCCAGCAAAGGTATCAGCAAAAGCAGGTTTCATATAAATTTGAGAAAGCACGATGACATTCAGTAGTAAGCTCCATTCTGTTACTTACTACGTGGATGAAGCACACAAAGGAATATGAGATTAGGATCAATATAGAATGATTTTAGCAGAGACTGGCAATGCAAAGGGGCAAGGATGCAAAGAACTAAGGGAGACCCTCCTCTAGGGTCAAGAGGTGCAGAGAGGACCCCCTTGCTTTCCAAACTCCTAATGGAGCCTAGGCACAACTGAGTCCAAACGTAGCCCTAGACTAAGCTAAGGCCAAACTACGACCCGGGTTTATGTCTAAAGTAGTTAACAGCATTTAATCATTGACTAATTTAACATTTACAAAGTTATTTAATAGGATTTACTGTAAGCACCACAGTAACTTAATTACAGATCTGAGATGGAAATACTCATACTGTACTTGCTGTTGGGTGTTTAAATTCATTCACACATGGACACAGACACAAAGAATTGTGTACGAAGGTGTGTATATCTGTTAAAAATTCACCTTGAGTTCAGTGAGATACTCCGTGTCGGATGCCTTGGCAACTGTCAATTTGTGACGGGTTGAGCCTTGAGGAGTGGGGAGATGTTAGCACAGATCCTGTTGGCAGCTTTCAGCAGTTGTCCTTGGAGTATCATGAGCTGCAAAGCTGTTGCGCTCCAAGAGGTCCCACTAAGGAAGTGCTGGTGCAGTTGTAGCAACCCAGAAGACCTC
>JAOXXN010000364.1:29452512-29470365 GCA_026770055.1 Myrmophylax atrothorax
GGTCTTCATAGTGTCATGAGGTGATTGGCTTCAGTTGTCTACAAGTCTCGATCCTGTAGATTGGTAACTACGGGAATATTCCTCAGAAGGTTAGTTATAATAGTTACTCCATTCAGGCTATGATTCAGGCAGATAGTGCTCTGAGGCTTTCCATTAGGGAGCAGCTGTTCTTTAGGCAGCAGCAGTTGCTGAAGACAATGTTTCTGATAAGCTCAAGGGCAGCTTAACTGCTCAGGAGTCATTAATCAATGCCAAAGTCTAAAGAGAATTCCTAAGGAGACTGGAGACTGTAGAGCAGCGAAGGAGCTGGTTGGGTTCAGAGAGGAGAATGCACTACCATGAACAATGCTTTGTGATTCTGTTGGTTTATTACTAAAAGACTACATTCAGTTGGGGATAGAGTAATATTAACTGAGCTGACATCCATCCTTCTTTTATGTCCCAGACTAGTGCATGAATTAGAAAAACAATCAACTCTTGAGGTAACCTGCCTTTTATATGGACCAGGTCAATTGAAAAGTAATTGCAGAATTTCTAATGCTTGTCGTGTCTGAATATAGGCAAGTAGAAAAAAGTTTTGAATGCACTTATAAAGGACTGTACATGTTGCTCATTCCTAGTTCACAGGAAAACTCAAGAAGGCTCTGCAGTGGAAATGACCCCTATAGAGGCAGATTTCTCCTGGCAGAAGAAGATGACAGAACTTGAGATGGAGATCCAGGAAGCTTTTCTCCGTTTCATGGCATCTATTTTAAAGGGTTACAGAACATTCCTCAAGCCAATCACGCAGGCACCTTCAAATAAAGCAACTGCCGCTGATTCCCTGTTTGATCATCAAGGTGAGGGTGAGGCAAACCAGCTGCTGATAGTATTGGCAGTGTTACAGCTTTAGGGTTGAGAAGTTCTGTAACTTTAAAAGGTAGAAGTTCCCTTTGGTTGTACAATCCTTTGCAGTATTAAGATTGCAACTGTATAAAGTTGAACTATTGAAAGTTGATTAGAACATGGATACATAGAACATACATACACATAGAACTGCAGTTTTGCACTAGCTGTGGTATTAGAAAAGCTTTTTTGAGTAACATGATGCCCTCTCTTCTGGGCTTATTCTTTCAGGGCACCTCTTGAGAGTGGAAAAATACTGCTTAATTTGTGCAGAGCAAAAATGCTAGAAGCCCTGTAATGAAACATGAAGTAATGGTATAATTAGGAAAATATTAGAGAATGGGCCCAAGATGAGAAAAGTAATAAAGCAATAGTCAGCAAATGTCACTGGCCTCATCACTTTTCATATCTGTTCATGAGTTCAGTGCTGCATAAAATGTCATAGGTGTTTTGTATGTGGTGGTGTTTTGTGTTTGTTTCTTTTTTGGTGGGGTTGATTTATTTTTTTTAATCACTGGACGAGAGATTTGAGAAGAGATTTTTATGTATTCAATGGTTTGGAGACTTTTAAATATTATCCGGTCCATCACCTCTTAGGATAACATAATTTTTATTTTATTATTGTTTTAACTGCTAGATGCTTTTGTACAAGGTCATAATCTTTTTCTTGCACAAAGAATCAATAAACACAGTGAGCAGATTATGTGGATGTGATTGTTTGCCAAATATTGTTAACTATGGTAAAAAACTAGTTTCCCCCAAAATTCTGCTATTTTAATCTTCCAAATGCAAGTAGATAGAAGTAGTTGTTTTTACTGATAAAGCTAATACTTTATATATTAACACCTTAAATACTTTATGTGGACCATTTATATGTTAATTTTCTATGGAACTCATAACTGATATTTAGGTGTGTGTTCCCTTTTATAACCAGGATTTTTAAAAAGCAGAGACCGTGCCTATACAAAGTTCTACACGCATCTCACCAAAACACAGATATTCAGCCGCTTCATTGAAGAGTGCAGTTTTGTGAGTGACAAGGATACTGGCTTGGCATTTTTTGATGACTGCATAGAAAAGGTGAAAAATATAGCAATACTACTAAATTATGTGCTTCTCTTCATTTTGTGTTATAGTCCTGGCTTTTAGTTGAGAAGGTAGATACCCTCTGCAGGAAGTGTTCGAAGGGATTTGAATGCTTGGTGGTTATTGCTGAGTCATTTTCTTCATCTTCTTGCATTGTAATAATTTTATGTGTTGTTGCAGAAAACTTTGATTAAAGCCCTGTAGGATTTCAATCCATAAGATAATGCCAGAAATACTAGTAGTTGACACTTAAAGAAACTGCCATCTATGTCTTCTCTTTAAATCTTAGTTATCCTTCCTCTGATAAGGAATTACTCCCAGTTGTCATCTGCGCTGTTGGTTTTTTTCCCACAATTTCAATTTAAAATGTGCGTAGTGCTCCATTTATGGTCAAAACTGATTGTATGGGTAGGTTCCCCTTTTGCTGTGTGCTTGTTACAGGACAAAGATTGCTGTTCCCCCCCCTTTTTTTGTTTTGTTTTGTTTTAATTAAAGCTCTTCTGTATGGCTCTGGTTGTGAAAGATGGGTTGTGAAATTTACAGCTTCATCTTTAAAATGCCAAGTTTTCAATATAAAAATTAGGAGCTGGAGAATCGTATTATTTATATATTATTCTTTCTGGGCAGGACCTTCATTTTAATACCAAGTTCTGATTGAGTCTTTGATTCAGTATTGATTCTAATCAAATTGACACTCGTAAAAAAATAATAGAATAAGTGTTCAAAAGTTTATTTGCCTTTATTTTTCTCTGTCTGCTAAGTATGGGGTATGCATGTAGAGAATACTTCGTTAATACTTTGATGTTATTCCAGGTTGTCATATCTGCAAAATGGCAGTTTCTTTCAAGTAAACTAAAGGAAAACACCTTTTCTTTGATGGATTTAGGATTTTGTATTTAAGTAGAAATGTCAACAGATTGAAAGCATGCTGATTACTGAATTCTTTACTGAAGTATTTAAAAAAACAGCTTAATTGCCTCTACAGTAATACAGAAATTTAGTGTTTCTTTAATATGTCAGTAAATGACACAGCTTTAATAAAATCATTTAGGATTTTTTTTAGTTGCAAAGAAACTCCTTTTTTATTTCTCTTTTCCCAGCTTTTTCCAGAGAAAGGAACAGAAAAAGGAGATAAGGTACTTTGTCCTTCAAAATGTTGAGGAATATCTGATCATGAAATAAAAATTGAAAGACAAGGCTGTGAATTTGGTATTTGAATAATTAGAATAAGTTCAATTTATATAATATATACCTAATCAAATACAGCATATATTAGCTATATTTTTACATATTCTAACACAAGATGAAAAAGGACATTTTGTTACAAAGCCAAACTCAGTACTTAGTGTACAAACTCTGTTTTCAGGTTGATGTAGATTCTGTCGAAGATGCACGGTTGATTGAGCTTGATGAATCACAAAAAAGTGAACACACAGTGTTCATTATGCCACCAGAGCCTCCCACTGATGATGGACAGGACCGAATGCCAAAATACAGGTACAAGTTAAAAAAGCCGCATGGAGTGAAACTAGAATGCTTATGATGTTTAACAGAGCAGATGTTTCATATTTGTGCAACACTTGCTTTAATACTACGTTCAGAAGATCCCTTAAAGAGATAGGAGCTGCCTAGATTCTGGTGAGTTTCTGAAGCTCTAGAAGTCAGTGGCTCTTGTCTCTATATTTGAGGGCATGTGGGTTATAGTATTAATTTTTTCAGTAACTCTTGCCAACGTCATTGTAATGCTTTTTACATGTATTCAATGCCTTTCCTCTTTTTGAGCCATTTATGTGTGTTTTGTAGCAAGTGGAGTGCACTTTTTTCCTTGTTGGTACTGGTGAAGCTTGGGTTATGAACCTATCCAGTACTATTGATCTCTGCAGATTAGGAACCAAAAGAATAAAATGTGCACTCCACTTTTCAGGGTTGTTGAATTCAGTATTTTTCAGCCCTGTGCAGGAGGTATGGAGTTTCAGACACTCTGGGCATGATTTTTTCCCTCGTGTTGCTCTTGGAGATCATGAAGGTTCTATTTTCAGCTGTTGTCCTTGTTAATCATCAGCTGTGCTTCCGTGACCTCCCTGACTGGATAACAGTCTGGTTCTTATTATCTCTGAAGGTTTAATGTCCAAGGCATATTCTTGTGGTATCTTTGTGGATAAGACTAAAGAGATCTCGTTTATCCCTGGCTCTTTATTCTCCTGTTTGTCAGTTCTTGCCACAGCGTGTCTTTGTATGACTTTTTGTGAATAGCTTTTATTTTCTGTTTTTTTTAATCATCTGTATAGCTATAAAAACTTCCCACGACTAGATCTCAAGCTCTTTGACAGGCCACAGGAGCTCAAACTCTCCTTCAGCAGACACCCAGCTGGAAGCAGCATTTCAAATAGTCCAGCACTCATGGCAAAGAGGACAAAACAGGTCAGATGAGTCTCACTGTAATCACTGTATGAACACTGAAAAATAGGAATTCTTTTGGTAAAACTGCCACTACCTATTTATGCTATTAGTTCATGTTTTTAGAGCTTCAGTCTTTCTAACTATTGAGAATGAACACTTCCAAATAAAAGAAACAGAACAGAAAAATTGGCAAATTAGCATCTGAGATTACTGTCAAGTGCATTTTTAATCTTTAGACTGTAGTATACAATTAAATTAAAAATAATGAAAATTAATGCTTTAATGGGAAAAAAGGTTAATCCTAATGATAGTTTTTGCTCGCAGAGCGTCTTATTAAGAGAATGGTAAAAAAGGAACCTCACTTAAATGTGTGTCCATTGTTGTTATTATTAAATGCTTGCTCTTAAGAAGCCAGTATCTGAGTTAGTAGTGACTTCTAGATTCAGGATATTATATCTTCTGTGTGCATTTTTGTTTTGTTTCTCCCTCACAGGAGATAAAGACAGCCCATAAATTAGCCAAGAAGTATTATGTAAGCCCCCCACAGTGGGCTAAGTGTCTCTTCAGTCATAGCTACAGCTTGTGGTTTATTTGTCTGCCTGCCTATGTCAGAGTTGCACATCCCAAGGTCAAAGCACTGCAGCAGGCATATGACATTCTAATTAAAATGAGGAAAACTGATGTGGACCCACTGGATGAGGCAAGTGCAAATCAAAAAAAGCTACCATGAACGTGGGATAGATCAGAAGGTGCAAATACAGTGTGTTTTGCTGCCATCACCAGGTTAAGCATCCTTATGGTTTGACCATTTTTAAATCCACCTTAAAACCATCTCAAGTAAGTCTGTTTTGCAGCCCTGTTGCACTGATGGCGTAATGGGTTCTGTGCAGGATACTGTTCTTTCTATAGTATCCACAGGCACACAGCAGCAAATTATCCTACTTTTTGCATGGGTGTTTCCTTACCTCCTTTATTTCTCAAACAAAAGAGCCAAATGGTAAAAATACCCCATCAGCATACTCAACAATGTGACTGCTGATGTTATTTCAACTCCTATGATTTCCTGTTTAGTTTTTGCTCCCTCTTCAAGCTGTGGAGTGTATGGACAATATAGTAGCTGTCACATGACTTTTCCGTTTACATGTGTAAAAGTTGGAAATCAGGGAGGGGCTTAAGCTATTTCAAAATTCTTGTCATTAGTCCATTTCTGCATTTCTGTATCTTATCAGGTCTGCTACAGAGTGGTAATGCAGCTCTGTGGACTGTGGGGGCAGCCTGTTCAGGCAGTGAGAGTCCTTTTTGAAATGAAAAATGCTGGAATACAGCCAAATGCCATCACCTATGGTTATTACAATAAGGTAAGACCAGTGTCTCTCTTGCTAGTGTCACTCCCCATGTCCAGTAACATGTTTTGAAGATTGTTTCTTGCAGCTCTTCACTTCGATTTGCTGATGCTGTTGATCAAGCAATCCTTTTGAGCTTGCTTACAGTTCACTGGATTTACACTGTATAGTTTTGCACTGATAAATTTACAATCCTGTGCTGTTTGGTTAGCCAGAAATTCTATTGAAATACACATTTATAATGTTTCCATTTGGAGGTTTTGGACTGTCTAGTGCTTCCATGTGAAATAATCTGTTCTAAAGTATGTTCTTTTAAGATAGCAGGATCCAAGATTTGATGAAGGCTGGAATTGGGCTGGTTGAAGTAGCTTCTCCCTCTTTTCCTTGCCTCAACTTCGTGTAATATTCTGATGAAACTTCATAGTAAACTCTGTGAAGTAATAAGAAAGATGTGCTACTTAGGTCTTTTGTTGCTATCAAAATATATAAACAAAACCCATTTTGTTTACTTAAAGAAATCTTGATCCATTGTTTATTTCTACTCAGCTGTTGTATTGTGAACTGTGGAATAAAAGAGAAGAGCTCATAATAATTCAAATATTTGCCCTACTTCATGTGATTTACAGGAAATGTGTTTTTTGATTAGGGGAAAAAAAGCTGCTCACCATACCGTGTTTCTTCAGTGTAACTTTCTTACTGTTCTTGTTATTGAAATGTCACTTCTTGTAGGCGGTTTTAGAGTCTTCTTGGCCTAGCAGTAACCGCAGTGGCATATTCCTGTGGACAAAGTTACGAAACGTAGTTCATGGCACAGCACAGTTTAGGCAGTGCTTAAAGAAATCAACGCAGAACCCACAAGTGCCTGTGATATCAGGTAATAAGTTAGTTGAAATGGATTTATTTCTTCTGAACAAGAACATGACATGCTTTCTGAGGGACTGCAGCTAACATTGTGGCTTTTAAAGTGGAAAATCTGTCCTTAAATATATAAAAATTCCTAATTGCCAACTTGACGCTTTAAACAGTATTAGAATATCTTTCACACATCGAGGAGTTAATTGTTTGAATTATGCTGCTAGAATTTCATATTCTTACTTTATATGTGCAAGCAGAAGTATTTACTGTTGTCTCAAAAGGTTAGATTTGTTTAAAAACCTGAAAAGTTAAATCCTCTCTTACTAACCAGCTCTCATTCATGTCTTTAGCTCTGCGGAGTCCCACGGGTGGAAGTGATGGGGACATGGTGAGCCATGGTAGCGTGGATAGTTCTAATGATGCTAACAGTGGGGACCACACCCTCTTCGTCAATGACTTAGTCAGGCTTGATTCCATTGATAATCACTCTAGCACAGGTACTAGATTCTGCTGGGTTTCACTACTAAAAGTTCCCCAAAAGGTTAAACTTTTTTAGTCTCCTGTTGATTTTCCCCTTCACAGCTACCACCTTCCCCTCTTGAAACTGTAGAGACTGAAGCATGGAGTTAATGCATGTAGAAAAGAAATACACTTTTGTTGACTATTACTCCTTTACTGCAGATCATGATTTGGTTTAGAATGAACCATAGCAGAAGTACTGTTAGATTAAAATAAATGTCGTGCTGTGGTGTCATGAACCTTGCTTTTTATGCTAATCTTCAGAAAAGGTGTGAAGACTTTGACATATGAAGCTGTTTAATTTTTGCATGTTGTCATTTATTCATACAAGTGATAGTCTGTGCCAGTAAAATCTTGCTCTGCTTTAAAGGACAAGAATGATAGTTGCTGAGGTGATTAGAAGGTAACACTTGAAAATATTTTGCCTTGATGATTTTCCAGAAAGGCCTAATCAGTACTCATGGAATTAATATGTTTGTTTATAATAAAATATGCTTTTAAAGGCCATATTCAAGTTTCCTAATGGTAGTTGCTAAACTTTGAAATAAATACAGAAATTATCAGATCTTTGTCATACAGTTTTTATGAGACACCGTGGGAATGGAAAGACAGGGGATAGGCTGGGAAAATTTCACCTTAAACGTGTTGTGCGTTCTTCCAGATAGATTGAACTAAAAAGAGGGCACAGGAAGTTAATCATTTGAGATGGCAAGACAAAATGCATGGTTCTTTGTATCTGCTTTAGTACTGATCATATCCTACTTATGCAGTCTCAACTAAACTTCCTTTCTGTGTGTACTTCAAAACTTAATGTACAAATGGTTCTTGCACACTCTTCATGTTTTTAATATCTTGAGCCCTTCTTTAAAGAGAACTTTGAGTCTGATTCCTGTGCTTCATCTGATGTCTGCCTGGATTACTGAACTTCCCTTCTCTCTGCTCTTTGTTGCTCTGCTTTTTGCTCTTTGCTGTCTCTTGGGTGCCGCATTTGTCCTTGGCTATCACGGTGTGGGGTGCAGACATATGGTGTGAAGCCTTGGATGCAAGTGGGCATTATTTCTGCCCTTGAATGTTACTTCTGCAGGTAATTCACCCATTTATTGATAGGGTATTTTCACTTCTGTGCAAAGCAGGGATACTAATATTATTGAAATTGTGACAGAGAGAAAATAAGAACCAAAGAATTTCAGAACTGAATTTTCTATATAAAAAGTTTTTAATATAGTAGCCAAGTGTATTAATTGATGTCTGCTCAAACTTAGTGGTTTTTTTGCATATTTGTTATTTGTTGGTAAAATAAACATCAGTAATACGTATGGTCAGTAAGTTATGTCAGTCACTCAGGTTTTATGGAGCTTCTTAACACATTTCACACTCAGTAACTTCCACTTTCATCTTTTTCAGTATAGAAATGTGTTCTTATACATATTCCAAATCATATAAACAATCCTGTTTAACATGTTGATGAAGAGTATGTGCCATATAGTATTTTTGTCTGTTTGCACATGCAGCAACACTTCAGATAAAAAATATACATAAGAGAGAATCTTTCTGAATGTTTCCTATGACTGACTTTTTGGACTAGTATACACTTCCTTTTTATTTGAGTGCGTAAGTTATGGGTATCAAGTTTAACTGGTATTGTGAAGGAACAGACTTCTAAAAAATTTTTTTACATTTTAATTTTTTTCCTATTATAATTTATACATTGCCCTACAGCACAAATACGTAGTACAGTTTATGATACATTTTTTTCAGGGCTGTATTCGTTGTTAGAAGCTTGCTCAATTACTGTTGTGCTCATCTAAATTTCTCTTGTAGATGCATTTGAGAATTTAGCTTGGCCAGCAGTTAAATATTTCATGCTAATAAGACAGGAAAGTAATGAA
Source organism: Myrmophylax atrothorax (assembly GCA_026770055.1). NCBI lineage: Eukaryota > Metazoa > Chordata > Aves > Passeriformes > Thamnophilidae > Myrmophylax > Myrmophylax atrothorax. Next base: position 29,461,490 of record JAOXXN010000364.1, read on the forward strand.
AGGAGATGCAGTGCATTAAAAGTATTTAGTCAGCATAGCGTTTTAGAGGGAAAAACTGGTATTTAGTTTAATTAGAAAAATAAATTTGGATTGGTATAGCCTAATTATTTCTGCTGTCATCATCACCAAGTAGATCCATCCACTAATTAGGCATTTTTGAGTTCTTACTATGAACTACTCTGGAGAATCAACATGTGAAACAAATTATTTCTGTTCTTTATTGTCTTACGGAAAAAAAAATTTAGGAAGGAGAAATAAATCTGAGATATGTGTTTCTATTTCCTTAAACAGGTGTTCAGTCAGACCAGGGTTACGGATCCAAGGATGAACTTTTAAGAGATGATGGGAATAGTCTTCCTGCAGCTGAAACACAACGAGACAAAGATACTTCTTCTAAAGCTGGAGATTTATTAGGAGGTCAAGTATGCATGTTTATGAGGATGAAGGCTTTTGGTAATAAATGGGCTTCATGCATTAGACTACCACAAAAACTCAATGTATTGAATTAATAATGTTGCCAAGCTCAAAATATAACTGTATGGAATTGTTCTCTTACTTCTGTGCCCTAAATAAGGGCAGTGGAATACATATAGGCAGAAATAGCCTTTTATTAGATGAATGTAGTATAGATGGAAAAATTGGAAAAGTGCTGGGACACACAGTATTTTATGTTCCATTCCTCTCATTTATATATTTGAAATCTTGACCATTTTTTATCTGTATCAGTTAACCTAATAAAAGGCACTACTTTTTCTTACAAACTCTTCCCAGCTATAGATGACCCTATCTGCTGTCTTCTGTCCAAATTTTGCTTTTAGTTTCTCTGTATTTTGTTGTTTTCAATACTGAATTTGTTTCATATCCAGAATTCTAGGTCCTTTATATGAGTTAAGACTTCTAAGACTCTTGTTAAATGAATAGTCCCACACGAAAATCTGCAAACTACTATCCCTACTCTGCTTTGGTTAGTTGAAAAATTACCATGGGAGAAATTGGCAAATGCTCTAAGCTTGTGAATGGTTACAAATGGTTACACTCTACATAATACTGGTGGTTGTCACCTCTCTGAGTACTACCTCCAGGAAATGCTCATTACCTAGAGGGACTGATCCTTTAGGTTGTTAAGTGTTGGAGTTTGTATTTTACCTAACAATGCAAACAAAATTATTAGGTTAAATCTTCTGAAGTTCACATTCTCTTTCTTGCAGAGGTTTCTGCAGAGAGATATTACGAAAAGCAACAGCTGAGTACAGAAATTGGGAGTCCGACTGATCCACCTGCTTGGGGGAACAGTATTGTGAAAGTTCCATCTGGCATTTTTGATAGCAGCAGAAGAAAAAGCAGTGGTGGTAAGTCACTAGGTGAAACAGAGCTTGCTAAAGTCCTCTTCTTGAGCTGTGGTGCTTTGCAATCTGTTTCATGTTCTGGAAAGAAACAAAACTTCTATTCAAGCTGCAGGTGTCTTGCATAGCATTTGCATTTCACCATTATCCTTTGCAGGTGACTTAGAAGTGCCAGTGTATAATGTGGGAACAATGCTTGTTGTCTTTGTGCTGTACAAAATATATTTACTTATCTGGACATTTACGATGAGAAAGATTCATGGATACATAAAAGCCCAATCTTGAGGCTTATTTTTTTTTCTGCTTTTGTGTGTGTCCTTTACTAGGACAAAGTAATCCAGCTTCAGTGTAGCTTGATAGCAAAGAATTCTGTCTCAGGTGAGAAGTTGCCTAGAACCTTTTTAGCAATTATGAGAAGCCAAGAATTATGCTAGCCAAGAAGCAGCCCTGGTGTGGGACTCAAACATGCTCCAGCTGTGGATATGGTACAATGGGTCCTATGTTGACAGCCTAATACAGTAGAATTTCCATACTTATGGAGATTTTTACCTAGCTAACATGGAGTTAGCATGGCAATTAATATTCCCAATTCCATTGAGGAAATAGGACTATTTGTAAGATAAGTTTATATCTTCCACATGCTCAATTTATTAGTGTTTTCTAAATGTAGTGCTCTATCATAAATGAAATAATGCATCTGTATTGGGCAAAAACATGATAATTTTTTTTCAGAACCAGAATGAACTACAAAGTTTGATGTATAAATCTATGACTGTAGCTCTTTGGGGAAAAAAACCAAACCAAACAAAAAAAAACAACCTCCAAACCCCAAACAAATAAACCCCTTCCCCTGGCCCCCACAAAACCGATCAACCAACCAAAAAACCCACAAACAACCAGAGTACTTTTTACTTTGAATTTTACCTTCCTTTAGTTCACAGGTGTCGTACCTGCTCTTTACTGGGTGTTGGTGCAGGGAAAGGCGGTAGAAGCCATAAATGGCTTGGGCTCCAAATAGCAGATAGCTTTTGGTCTGCTGGAGACCTTTCCAACCAATGAAATAACTTGTTAATGCTAGTGTAACTTCTTAATGGAAAACTTGAGACTGGTACAATCTTCTCACTGGTAAGGAGATAAAGGAGATTTCATGTCATTTAAGGAAATAAACATTTTTGGTGGCTATGGAAACTGTATTAATGCATTTTCTCTTTTAGAAACTGTTTCTAGCCCACTGTTTATAACTCAAGATTCAGTTGAAGATGTAGTTTTTGGTGATGTTCTTCCTAAGAAAACAAGTGAAAAAAGACAGAAGAGGCAGAAACTGTTTTCAGAGAGAAGCTGCAGTTTCAGCAGTGAAAGTAGAGCAGGAATGCTGCTGAAAAAAGGTAGCTTGGACTTGCATTCTAAAGAAATAGCAATAATGATGGGAGCAGATGCCAAGATCCTAACAGCAGCTTTATCAGGAGCCAACACTTTGCCCTGCAATATGAATAAATCGCACAGCTTTGAAAATATTGTTGAGCAGAAGGCTTCTGATACAAGTGGCACGTGGAGTTATGTGACTGAGAGTGATTGGGAACCAGGGCGTAAGTCTTCACCAGTCCTGGAAGAACCTGGTGAAGGGCAGGAGCATCTTGAGAATGGAAGAGATGAAAACATAACAGCAGTGAAAGACATGAACCTTGAACAGTCAACTGAGTCCAAAAACCAGAAACCAGAATCCAAAGATGCAACTGCCAAAAGAAACAGCTTTTATGGAGTGGTTAAGCCTATCGAAAGGGAAGATGTTGAAGTAGGTTTGGACCCCTTATCTTTGCTAGCTACTGACAACATGCAGCCAAATTATTCAGAACCTGGGGAAAAGTTAGAGTCCCCAGCTGCAGCACGTAATTTGGCAGATGAAATAGAGAGCTATATGAATCTGAAGAACCCATTGGCTAATAAGTTTCCCAGCATGGAACTGCAGAAGCTGGATAAGGAAGCAGAAGCTTCTGGTACACTTAATCATTCCCAAGAAAGGAGGTCAAGCCTGCCTTTGGATCCCATCCTGCCATCCCCTAAGTCTTATGAAAATCGAAAAAGTCCTTCTGTCTGCAGATCCAGAACATTCACTGGACGATCAAAGCAACAAACTCATCCACATGTCCCAAAGGAGCGGTCTTCATCTTTGACAGGACTGGGTCGTTCTTCTCCACATGGCTCATTAGGAACTGTTGTAACAACTTTATCCAATCTGAAGTTAGACAATATACTGTCTGGACCAAAAATGGATGTTTTGAAATCAGGCATGAAGCAGGCTGCCAATGTAGCCAGTAAGATGTGGGGAGTTGTAACTTCGGCATATAGTTACTCAGATGATGAGGTGAGTGTTTTTCAATCTGAAAAATTTGGGCAGACAAAGTGTTAATTTCTGTGTCCAGAAGATTGCTTCTCAAGGATGTGGTTTTTTATTAATTATTGGCTTATATTAGCTAATAAAAATTATTCTTTACCTATGGCGTTTTCCCTTGTCATTAAAAAAAACACTTTTCAGACAAAAATTAAGTGGTCTTGATGCAGCAAGTTTTAACTTTTTGTTCTCAACGTTCCCCCGATTTATTTATTTATCTATTTATGTTTAAAGAAGCTGAACCAAGAAACCCTAGTAAGACCAAAGTTGTGTTACCTTAAATGATGCCATACTGCCTGTCGTCTTTTAAGGAACTAAGGCTGTGAAAACAAATCACAAACCTAAGAAGTCAGATTGATGAGAATTAAAGTTGAAATTTGTAAAGTAGACCTCGAAGCTAGTAAATCTGCTTTTCATTTACTCTTGGGAATTTTGAAACTAGATATTACGGTTCTTATGTGACTAAGAGTCATTTTCAGAGTAAAACATTTCAGACCCTAATTACAAGAACAAAAGAGCACATAGAGGGATGAATATTGTTACCTTCCTCTTTTCCACATGTCTGGTTGTTGTGCCTTCAGGTACAGTTTTCTCTGCTTAGAAAGGGGTCTCTGTTTGATCCAGTTAACCTCTCGATCTGGTGTTTGGTTTAAGCATATTTTGTCTTCTCCCTTCAGGCTGACAGATCCTTGTTGCCTTTTTCAGATTCTCTCCTCTTTGCTCTGTCTTCATAAAAGGTGGAGAAAGGGAAGACAATTGTCTTGCTTCTACATGAAACACATTTAACTGATGTTACTAATATGGTCTCTACTAGTAAATAAATAAATAAGCAAATTCTTGATTTTGCTTTTAAGATTTTGCCTGTGACAATGAAAACTCACTGCCTTGCTTTCTTTCCTGTGTTTTTTTCCAGTGATCTAGGAATCTACTCTGCCTTTCCATTACACAGACCTATTGCACTGAATTAGGTTAAATGGCACATAATTCCATTAATGTGATTTATTTTATTTTTCTTCAAGCATCCTTTTATTCTCTCCTATTTTATTTCTTCAAATTGTATTTTTTTTAATATCCTAATTATTGTACTTTCTCAAATCTTGTTTCTTGGTGACTTTGTTCGTGCTGCATCATTTAAAGATGGTGTGTTTCATTCCTGTCTTCAATTCTGAAAGTAAAAGTTGAACTGGAACCTTTTTTCTGATAGTTCCTTCATTTTGTGTAATGTCTGACAATGTAATGAGTAAGTTTATATCCCTGTTGTTTTGTCGGGTCCTCAGCTAAAGTATTTTCTTTGCTAAAGCCTATCATTTTTTCATAATCTTCCTGCTTTGTCAAGTATCTGCACTTTTTGGGGTTACATAGGTTTGTTTTACATCTAGAAGTTTTTTTACATCAGGATTTCATCTTAATCTGCTAGTTTAATTACTTATTATTTAGGATAATGAGGGAAGTCAATTAATGGATGTGAAAGTACTCAAAACCACTACTTTTCTCCTTGCATTAAAGGATGAAAGCAATCAACCAGACAATAACTTCCCCGTGGGTTTTGAAGATAATATTTTAGCAGATAATCTGTCATCAAGAACTGGGATCTCAGGTCTCATTACAAATGAGCTTGGACAAAGCACTAACAGTCTTGGCAGTAGCAGTAGCAGTGGAGATGTAGGAAGACAGCATTACAGTGCAGGTAAGATTATTTGGCTTTGTTTTTCCCGTAACTTGATTTTAATATTATAAACAGGGAAAACTATTGTATGTGAAATCATTCCAAACAGTTGAAGCTGTGGTAATCTGAAATTATTTCAAGTCCTTAAGAGAATTTTTACTTCCATTCTATACTTTTCTCTTGCAGAAGCAAATACCTAATGCTTCTCTCTTTGTTGAATGTATAAAAAGCTGATACAAAATGCAGGAATTTAACCGTAAAGATACTTGCTCTGTTTAGGTTTGTGATAGGAAGATTCCTAACTGGTTGTAGCAAGAAACACCTGCTTGTTCATCTAGAGTCATAATACTCTGTAAGTTCTTGAAATAATACAGAAAAGCTGAGCAGTTCAAGAATTGCAAATGGTTGCAATGGATCTTTTGAGAGGTGGAAAGAAGCAAAGAAACCAAAACCAAACCGACCCTGTATCCCCAAGCACACAAAACCCCAAAGCAATACACACTAAAAATGCTTCATCTTTACCTTGGAACAGGAGGCGTTGTACACATACTTGATTTGATTATGAAAGTAAATAATTGTTGACTATATGCCTAATTCTGAATTGTCCTCCCCACTGACAGGTGTAAAACTGGATTAAACAAAACTAATAATTTTCAGTTCAGATTTGATTCCTATTTTGAGAAAAAATATGTGTTATTGAATGAGCTGGGGGGTTGGTTTACATTTCTTTGCAATCCTAAAATGACACAAATAGCATAAAGCTTATCTGCATCAGGAGAGGAAGAACTATATTGCAGACTGGGTATAAGCTGGCCCTGTCTTACAGAATTTTGGCATGGTATCTTCTAGTCCCAGTTAGTTAGAAGGCTTATGAGAACTAGCTATAAAGAGTGGCAGCCAACAGAGTAAATTTGTAAAATTTGTTCACAAACATAAACTTGATCTGAAAAAACAGAGGAGCCTTCTTTTTGATGAGGGCATGATGGTAGTGATTTTTTGAATAGAAACATTTGGGCTTGTAAGAAGGAATGCTGATGATTTTGCCTCCTAAAACTGATTCCAACCATTTCCTTCTGATGAATGTATTACAACTCTTTTACCTCTTCTCAAACCTAACCTGGACAAAGAAAGAGTACTTGTTGTACTGGTATCTTAGCCAGGGAAAGCTTAAGCACAGTAATGACGTATTTGGTATCTTGAATCTCACTTGGTACTATCCTTCTCTTTGCAATTTACATATGGATGTGTGATTCAGGAAACCATGACTGACTCTTTAGAGGATATACATTGAGCAATCTTACTGCTCTTTGCCACTCTTTATTTTTTGTGTTTTTCTTTTACTAATCTGTGATGTATTGCATTAGAAAATTAACCTTGAAATGTTAACCACAAGCATTATTTTTGTCTATATTGTAATTGTAGTGTCAGTGAATTACACATATTTTTGGAGATTATTTTGGTGTGATTTTACTTCGTTGATTGAGCAGCAGTTATTTTCTTTGGGAATGGAATAGTGCTTGAATACAAGACTCAAAATGACTCTTTCTGTACAGGTGAAGTTTCATTCCCCAAAAGTATGAAAGTTCTAGATTCTGAGAAGTCAGAGCACAGCTCTTCACATAATACTAGTTTATCCAGCATTTTCCAGAACTATGCAATGGAGGTAAGATTAATAAACTCATAGATGAAAGCTATAATTATGCATTGTTACTATATGCTTTAATTATGTGTTCAGTTGGATTGTGATTGGGTTTTTTCAAAGCAACTTTTTCCTTGTTCTACTGCAAAGATGCTTAATACTTGTAGCCTAAGATAGAACACTAGCTTTAAGAAAGAAGAATGTCTTAAATGATTTTATGTATCTTTCATATATAGAGAGAAAAGACTGTTGAGTAAAGGCTCAAAAGTTGCGGTGAAACAGAATTTTTTGTGGGGTTTTAAAATTCTTTTTCCCTATGCAAATTATATTTTCTTACTAAATAATTGTGGTGAGTTGACCACAGCTAGCAGCAAAGCACTCACATAGGTATTGCTTACTCCCCCCTCTTAAGGATGGGGAAGAAAATTGAAGGGCCAGAAGCAAGAAGAAAGCTTGAAGGCTAAGATAAAGACAATTTAATGAATGAATTGGGGAAAAATTAAAAAAGGACAGAGACACAACAAAAGAAAAACAGCAATGCAAAGATCAGTCAGCATCATGACACCCCAAGGAACAGTTGTCTTGGAAACACACACCCCAAGAGTTTTATCTCTGAGCATGATGTTATACAGTATCTTTTTGGTCAGATGTCCTGGCTGTGTTCTGCCCCAGCCTCCTTGCTGGGTTGGGCACATAATGAAAAGGAAAGTCCCTGATGGTGTATAAGGCATGTGCAGCAATAACTAAACACACTGGAGTGTTATCAACATCAAGCTGGTCACCAGTATAAAACATCAGGCTATAAAGCATGCTAAGAAAAACATGAACTCTATCCCAGCCAAACCAACATAATAATGTTTTAGTTTGCTTCTCTGTTTCACTTTTTGCCTGTAGTTGATTTCAGATATGTGTGCAATGGTCACTGTGTTTGCCTTGGTCACTTTTCTTTCCTCTGTAGTGTTATTTTGCTGGACCTTATGTCATTTTTGTTTATGTGTGATCTTCTGGTCACCTAGGCTTGTCAAACTTCTGCACTGCAACATACAAGGAGTGTAGCATAGTAGAATAAAAATGTCATTGGGCAAATATCTAAAATGTATTAGATGGTGTATTTGATGGTGGGTTTTTTGGATTTGTTTCCCATGTGAGTGAAAAAATGAAGTAGGGGGAAGACTGAAAAACAAGGTGTATATTCCATTCTTGAGTTAGTACAGGATTAATTTTACCATCTACTCTCCAATTTTCTATCTCGTTTAGTGGTGAGATTTTTATTATACGGCAAGGTTTTGGCAACTAGGAGGCTACAGGGGTGGCTTCTGTGAGAATCTGCCAGAAGTTTCCTATGCTGGTTTAAAAGTAAACCAGCAGGAGAAATGAACCCAACTCAAAAAGATATTATAAGTGAGTGACAATTTAATAAAAATATTACAATAAATGCAATGATACAAAGAGAAACTGATTTTAACCCACAAAAACTGGAAGTACAACCCAGCAACCTGGGGCACAAACACAGTGGTGTTCGTTAGCCCCTGTGCTGAGCCCCACATGGTCCCCCTGAGTCCAAAGTAAAAGGAAAGGAAAAAACCTGTTGGTGCAGATGATGGTCACAGTCTGGTCGCAGTCCTGTCAAGGTTCTTGTCCTCCTCTGGATCTGACAAGTGGTACCAGTACTCCAGCGTGGGGAGTTCCACAATGGATGTTGTAAATCTGTGAGTTACGGGCTATTTTTGGAATAGGTGATGTCCCATTAGCTGGCATGACCCCTCAGGCTGGGTGTAAAGGTGCTAATGACTCCTCAGAGGGGAGTTATCACACAGGTTTCTTTAACACCCAGGTTGT
>JAOXXN010000364.1:29495976-29512201 GCA_026770055.1 Myrmophylax atrothorax
TGTGTTACCTTTATTGATGCCCAGTGCACACTGTATTAGTGGGGCATAATCTGGCTCATTAAATAGTTATGAATGTGGGGGCGGACTGGCGGGAGCCGTGGGCGCGTTGCTGCGGGGGGACCCGCTGCGGGCTGGTAGCTCGGAGCTGTACTGGTGCGAGGGACAACTACACCATCGTGCCCTCCATCGCCGAGTTCTATAACACGGTGCGTGGCGGCGGCTGCTGCCCGGCGCTGCGGGAGGGTCCCGCTGCAGCCCTGGGGGCTCCTGTTGCCTGCCGCCTCCGTCTCCTGCGGGATTGTAGCATACCCTTCCGTGTCTGCCTCCTTATTTTCCTTCTAGAGCCCCTGGCATGCCTAAAATTCAAGAAAAAGGAGAGGTTTCGTGTTGTAGGCATGAAATAGGGAGGTTTGCTAGTCCTACTAGCCATGCGATTACTAGTAAGTAGTGTGCAAGAGGCCCCCTCTTCGCCTGCGTCCAGCCTTGAGGTGGACAAGTACACAAGTTTTGGTGCTGGGTTGTCCACGTCTGGTACCCATTTGTTCAGACAGATGGCAGCCACTTGACGGCGTGCAAGGCAGTGATGGGTCAAGATAAGAAAATACTGGTGTTTGGAGGCAAAACTAGTTCTCACTGGGGTGTGTGAGGCTCCAAGAAGGCAAAGCTTTCACAAGCAATTTGCTTTAAGGTTGCAGGAAGAAGTCAAAAGTGTACTTTTGGGAGAAGACATAAAGTAGGTGAAGAAAGGAAGGAGAGGGAAGAGGAATAATGTAATTGTTGCTTCTTTCTAATAACCCGTGGTTTACCCCGAATACTCTTGCACCTTTTCAATACTCTTCAGTTGCTGGAGAGAACTTAAGAAAGCACAGCCCCAGCAATGGAGGCCAACTGCCCTGTGGCACTCATCTTGGAAAGGGAGCAATGCTCCTGACAACCCTGTTGATGTAAAGAATTGCAGTGACAAATAGATACACCACAATAAGATAATCCATCGGGCTTTCAGGTAGTTCACCTTTCCATGAAAAACCCGTGTCTAGGAGCAAACCTGCAAATGCCCAGTCTCTCTTCTGTTCTATAGGAGGTAGTGTGTGCACAAATGAGGAGGTGGAGCTTCTGCTTTGTCTCTTTTGTACTTTAAAATGGCCACGTTTTTTCCATCCTTTCCTGAACTGTCTTTCCCTTTCAAGCTGTGCTTTTTTTGCCAACGTCTAGTGGAAGAGAGAGGTAGGTGTCTGGCTTCACTCACTGGAGTTTGTAAAATGGAGGGTGCTGCACATAGAGAGCAAGTAATTCCATGGTGCATGGTATACATTGCTAACCTGTTTTTTTGTTGTTGCTGTTGTACCTTGCTACCAAAGTTGTATGGGTGGTGGCTGGTTTGTGCTGTGGGAGAATTTTAAGGGTGTGTGAGGGAAGCTGTTGGCTTTTTATGTGTGTCTGATGTCACTGTGAAAGAATCAAAAACAAAGAGAGGAAAAGGTCAGGATAAACAAGTTACCTGAAGACAGCAAATGTGTTTTGGAGCCAGTGACTTAGGGGAATGGGTATCCATCTCACTGTATGTGCTGGTTTAGTCTAGGGCAGAGTTAATTTTCTTCATTGTCACTTCTGTGTGTGTTGTTTGGTGCTGGAAACAGTGTTAGTAATTCAGGGATGTTTCCATTACTGCTGAGCAGCTTTTCTTCAGGTCAGGGACTTTTCTGCTTCTCACCCCACCCCACCAGTGAGTGGCTTGGGGCTGCACAAGGAACTGGGTAGGGACACAGCTGGGACAGCTGATTCCAGCTGACCCAGGGCGTATCCCCAACCATATGGCATCGTGATCAGCACATACAACTGGAGGAAGAAGGAAGTGGTTTGGAGTGTTGGCAGTTGTCTTCCCAAGTCAGTGTTAGACATGATGGGGCACTGCACTATTGGCAATGACTGAACACCTGCCTGCCCATGGGAAGTGCTGAATGAATTCCTTGTATTGTGTTGCTTGTGTGCCCGGCTTTTGCTTTACCTGTTAAACTGTGTTTATCTCAACCCACAAGTTTTCGCATATTTAGCCTTCCAGTTCTGTCCCCCAGCCTGCTGTGAAGAGCATGAGCAAGCAGCTGGGCAGTGCTTGGTTGCTGGCAGGGATTAGACTACAGCACTGCACTGAGCTGATTAGCAGTGGTATAGAAGCTTGCAAAATGTTAAAAGCTGCAGTTGTGTCCAGATGAGTTACTGAGGTTCCAGACAGGCGGACAGATGCAGAAAAAAGTTTGACTTGAAGCCTGATGTGTTGTGGCAGCTGTACACCTAAAGTGGAGGTAAAAAAGGCCATGGAATAGAGTGGCTGTGTTTAGCTTCTCTTCAGTAGTACCAAGTCATTGTAAGGGTTTGATTTTTGTCTTAACTACTTCTGAAAATTGAAACAGTGACTTGCAGTGGATTGATGGGGTTGTGCAACTGTGCCCCCATAAAAACAGATGCTCAGAAGACAGTTGGGAAATTTTGGCCCTACTCCGACACGTACCTTAGGTGACAGCAAAATTTTATTCCTTCTAGGATGGCTGAGTTCTGATTCGAAACCTCTTGAAGTTTCAGGAAGCGCTCTTCAGCAAACCTGAATCTGCTATCTGGGTTGTTAAGCTTTAGATGAAAACCTTGCTAATCCACATTTTAATCTGTCACAGCTAAGGTCAGAATTGTGATTGAGGTCTCACGCACAAAACTGGAGCAGCTTATCTGATGAGTGTTTTTAAAACATTTATTTAGTCTAGTGGGACTCAAACCAAAGCACTCATCAGGTTTAAATCAGTAGGAGAATATCTGTTGAAAGGTTTTGAACAAATTCCTTAGACTATTTTTTTAAAACATACGCAGACTAGACTGATGTGATTTTGTCTAGCTAAAGTGATTCAAGTCTTAGACTTTTTCAATAAAGAGGCCAGAAAAAGCTCTGTGGCTCAAATTGAAATAATAGTTATAGGAAAGCTATTCTTTTTTTTCTTTTTTTAATTTCTGAAGAATAAAGTAATGTGTTTTGATGCAGTGTAACCCTACTCCGGAACAAAAACAAATGCCTCCACAGGATCAAAATAGTTTACTGTGTGATGAGATATTTACCAAAAAAACCTATTGTGTTTTGAACACCTGAAAACAGTAATTTTTTTTCCCTGTTGCTAGAAAAGTCAATACTTAGCAGTTCAATATGTTGCATACAGTCGTGCTTGTAATTTCTTTCCAAATTTCCATTTAAGAAGGAAATTGCCAGAGTTTTATTCCTCTTCTTTCATTTCCTATTGGCATGGAGATAAATAAAAAAGCTGTGAGGTAGTCTTAGGAGTGCAAGAGAATGGTTGTACTCTCTCTATATCATCTTTCTTACCACTGAAGATTTTTAGTGTATGTGACTAGCATGCTCGTGTACTGGGATATAGAAGATACCAAACTCTCTGATCTCACTGAGAGCTACTTTAGTCCACTTTCGCTTTCTGCTCACAAAGAGGTAGTGCAGTAAGTTTTCATGTGGTGATTGAATGCTGCTGCTGGTAGTGAAGAATATATGAGCTTTCTTAGGACTGCAGGAAAAATAGTTTTTCAGGACAGGTGCCACATGGGGGTCGAGTTTTGTGATCATGATCTGAGCAAGCCTCTAGCATTCTCTGTGTCCTATAGCCTATGTCCTGTATTCCTATAATATAATAAATTAGTTGAAATTTAAAACTAGAGATCCAGAATTCTGTGAAGCCAAAGGGTGGACTGTTATTGATGGGCTGCTTGCCTTTTTTCTAGAACTGTAACTTTTAATTGTTGCCCTTTGCAGATCCCGAAGGAAATTTCCTGTACTACTGATGTAGATTTTTGCACTTAACAATATGGGCGTTCGAATTCTACATGACCAAATCATGCAGGCCAATTGTGTGTTAAGTGAAAAATTGCACATGCATGTTCTGAAAACATACTTTCTGAAATCATACTGTAGTATTGAAACTTTCAGTACTAAAATTATTTCAGCTGCGAAGATGTTAGGAAATCTTCATGATCGGTCACTTCAAAGGGTGCAAGTCATGCTCAGGCTCCAGTATGGAAGGGTTCTCTTGCATTTGCAGGCAGGACCTTAGCATGAATGGTAGTTCAATGCCGGAGGAGTGCTACCATAGGACAGAAATGCTCCCTTGTTAGCTAATCACTAGTAAAAATCTGCGTTGCTACAGCTGTTGTAAGCAGATACAGTGTTTCCTTCGCCATCTTGTTCCTAGCCAGAATAAGCACTTTCTACGCAATTTTCTGTAGAGCATGATTGCCTATTCTGATTTTTCTCACTGGTCAGTTTCACCTGTAGAGATGGAATAGTCTTCTTCCAATACACTTTGTTTACAACCATCTATTTTTACCCATTGACTCTTTGGCCTACCAGTGTCTAAAAGCCTAAAATGGATAGAGTACTCCCAGGCCCCTAGAGGACTTGTTCATATTCCATCATCCCTGCTGTCACCAGTATGCTTCCTGCCTGCTTTGGAGCAACAGGAGTCTTCCTGCTCTGTGGTTTTACCAGCACATCATACACTGGGATCCTGGTCCATGACTCTGTTCCCAGCATTACTGGCAGTCTCTGCTGCATGAGGATCAATGTTTTCTTTTGTGAATGGAAGATGCTCAGGTGAGCCTCTTTCTTTGAAAGTGTGGGTTGCTTTAGATGGGTTAAGCAAATTGTTCTGCCACTTAAAATCTGTTGTCAGATTGTGTTGAGTGGTGAATGACAATAGCTGAATGAACAAATTCATATGCTATTCTTGAACTACTTCTCCACTAGATTTCAGTTAATGTCAGTGAAAGTTTCTAAGTCTCTGTGAAGAGGTGATCTTTCCCAAAGGAGTGTGCTTGATTCAGAATTATTTTCTACATCAGCATTCTGGGAATGTTGCAGTTCTTGGTAAGCAGGCAAACATGAGAAAGCTGAGGCTGGGGAACTCATCCTGTCTCCTGACCTATTGTGAAGCAGCAACAGAGTCTTGTCATTAACTGCTCAGTTGTAGTGCCATGCCTGGGCCTCTTCACTGCCAGCTGCTTTTGGAGAGAACCAAGTGATCACTACTACAATGACAGAGTAGTGAAGTATTTTCAGTCTTTAGAGAATCATGCTTTAGGCTGTTGGTAGGCAAGAGAAAACATAAAATATGTCTTTGTTGAAATCTTCAACCTCAGGGAATGATCTGAATTAGCAGCTTTTTCAATTTCCTATCGCTAATTTTCAATCATATTCAATTGTTTCTGTAATGGAGAACCAGGAGGAAAAATGAAATTTAAAAGGATCTAAAGCTCCAGGCTGTCTTTACCCTGCTGTCTTAGTTTAGGAGAAAACCAAGATATTTATATGGACTAGGAAAGAAGAGCCTCCTTCAAGGAATCACTGCAGCTTTGAAATTTAGGAGTTTTAATCAGAAAAAAATGTATAGAAACAGAGGATAACAGTTCTTACCTGCAAATATATATATCTATATCTCCAAAACTAGGACAGAACAAACAACTGCACTGTACCCCCCAAAGGAAAGAACAAACTCCCTTAAATGAAACGCAATTTTTCTTTGCTCCTTGGGTGCAATTATATTTACAGACAGCAGGGGTCGCTGCCGCACGTTGGCTGGCCACGAAGTCACTCTGCTTCCAGTGAAACAGAGATGAAAGGGTGGGGGTGAGGTATTGACGCCTCCTAATGACTTATGTGGCAGTAGCACTCACATGGGGGCAGGATGGAACCTGTTCTAGGGGGGCAGAGTAGGCGCTCTCTCTCTCCCTGTCCCTTTGTCCAAAAAAGGAGGAGCTGGGGGCGAGTGGGGTGGTGGTTCTCAGCAACCCCTTGCACCTGGAATCGGTCTTCAGGAAGCCCACAGCAAATCCAAAAGGCTCCCCTCCCTCCGAAGCCCAGGGGTATGCGGAGAAGTTCAAGGGGGAAAGCAGGAAGAACCAAGCTAGAAGAAGGAGTGCTCTCTAAGGTGCGCTCACCAGCTCAGCAAACGGGAGCTTCCCGTCACCCCAGCCACCAGAAAATGAAGTGAAGGCAGCACACAGGAAAAGCTTCTCCCCCTTCCAGGTGCTGGGGGTCTGTTCCTCACCTGCCCCCCACCATTAAGTTGGGATCTAGAGTTGTCAAGCACTCCTTTGTTCTCGGTCCTGGCACTTCAGCTTCCCAGACTTTTGTGTTGGGAGGGAGAGAAAAAATCCTCTCCCCACCTTTTTGTTTGAACCTTTAACCCCTGCAGGTTTCTAAGAAAGGTTTCTAAGTCTTTTAGCTTAGCTTTATTTCAGACCTTCCAGACAACACCTGTTGCTCAGCCAATTGACTTCCAGCATGACTAGCTCTGTCTAGTGCCAGTACTTCTGGTGCTTTTTCCATGGTAGACTTGACAGCCATTGAGAGGACAAGTCACTGGTCAGTACATCCTGTTCCTTAGCTGCTTGCTCTTAGATGAAGTGCCACAGTCTTGAATATTCGTAGATTCTCAATTTAAGTTCCTCTGGGAACTGAGTTGAAATGTAATTTAAAGATGACTTGTCACATTTTGTGTTGCTTAAAGTTTTTATGCTGTTATTAGTTAGTGATAATTTGATGCTTGTGCAAATACACCTAAGCATTGACAAAAACAGAGGGCCATAATTTGTTGACCCAGGGCTTCACTGGATGGCAAAATGGTTTTATAGATACCTTAGAAGCCTATGGATATTTAGGGTTTGTTTATTTTCTGTCTTTATGAAAGTGTGGGGTTTTTTCCTAGATAAGCAACGTCTTGTTTTTCATTTTACCACCCATATATATGTGCTTCTTCCGTCAATATGCAATCTGCTTCAACAGTGGAATAAATTTAACATGGACTCTCCTAGTTGTGGTTGGTAAGTTGGTTAGTCTCTGCCAAAAGCAGTCCTCTTTAGAAATATGGCTGTGAGGGGAACCCTGCTTCATTATCACAGGTTGCTCACAGTTCCTTTATTCGATTGACTGAAAATTTAAGGTAGTTAGAAGTGTTAAGTACTCTTTAGAATAGAAAGGAGATACCTGAGATCAGGCAGTTAATCAACATCCAGCAATTTGCACTGGTTTGAAGAAAAGCTGGTATGGTTTTTTTGGGAGCTCCAAAATGGTGGAAGAGAATGCTGCTGAAAGTGTACTCACCCAGTCGTTATAATAGCAAATGGCTGGACCACACCAGTGTTTACACAAACTGATATTTAAAAATAACTGCTATTTGTGTTACATAGAGTACATTGGGCATTGTGTAGACAAAAGGTGCAAATGGAAGTGCAAGCTTTGTGGGGTCCAGTTTTTTTCAGACTAGAGTAGGATAGGAGCATGCCACAGATCTGTGCACAGTAGGGTGTGAACATGTATTTCAGACCCTCTGCTAACACATAATGTTTCAATGATAGTTTGAATGTTCAGTGCTCATGTCTATTCAGAAATAAAAGAAAGGCTACTTGTCCAGGTGGTATTTGCATTACATCTCCTCACTGTGGTAAAAGCAGTTGCTTTGTGGTCCCCTGCCTCCTCAGCAGCCATGCTCTCAGCCCTCTGAAGCGCAGTTACTACAGGAGCTGAAGACTTCATGATGATCACAGGAAACCCAGGAGTATTACACAGATCAGCAGGCTGTGCTCTTCTCATTGGGATCGACTCTTTCTTCCTTAAAGCAGTCCTTGCAGAACACCCTGCAGCATCTAGTCCTAAGTTCTTAAAAATAAATTGCAGTACCTTTTGGTTGTACTGCACAAACCTGTCATTAGTCTGTACCATTTCTATGGCTGATCTTGCATGGGGTAAGTAAACCTTCAGTTTTCCTTTGCAGCCTTGAATTCTGTTAACCATGTAGGTTAATTTCCCTCTCTCTTGTTATTTGAGCTCTAAGTTCGAGGCCAAACTTGCCTTAAATGGGATGCAGTTGCACATCTTTGTAGATGTCTTTTAAACATGTCCAGGAAAGCCTTCATATTCTCAATACACACACCCTTTCCTCTGTCAGAATGTACAAGTACCTATCTCAGTAGTAGATCTTGGAAGCTCAGCAGCATCAGCCCCAGTTAGTACTTGGATGGGAGCCCTCCTGGGAATACTGAAGGCTGTAGGTTCTAGTCCTGAGGACTTCACTGTCACCATCCAAGCTCGCTGGGCCATGGCAGATGAACCTGAGGAGTTAAAGGGTGAGGCCAGTTCTGTGCACGCTGTGCCTCACCTAAAATATCCACTGTGCAGGCTGGAAGGGCACACCCACGTGGGGAGAGCCCTGCCCATACCTTCATTCATGAAGCCCAGCCATCATGATTACACTGACTACACTGGGATTTAGAAGGCTGCAGTCTACCTTGCTGTTTGTGGCTTTGAAGCAGTGTTCCCGTCAAACCTATGTTTTCTTGCATTGTCAGATTTCCGCATTTCAAGAGCCAGGTGTTACAGCAGCCAGTCATTTAAAGATTAAAGATACATTTTATGGCTGGTCAACTTTTGGAAGAAAGAGAGAAAACAGAAGTATATTCTATCAGTTTTAAAATGGGTCAGTGTTTTCCAGCACTGTATGTAAAAGTGTGAAAGGCACAGAAGAAAGATTATGGTACTTTGCCTGTATCTGGAACATGAAATTAAGCATTTCTTGGTGGGGAGATCCACTGTGGAACTCTCTGGATGTTCCCCGGTGTGCCATACCACCTTATAGAAAAGAGTGTCTGCAGGTGGTGACAATTGTAGTAAAAGACAGTTACAAGTGGTATTTGTGTGTGTCTTCCCATTTTTTTTAATGAATGATGTGAGGGTATCTAAGTTATATTTCTATAGTTGTGCAATCCTTTGCCTATGAAATTTTTGAATCCTCAGTAAAGTGTTTGTAAATATTGTCAGAATATTTCTTTGTGATTACATGCTGTTGCCTCACATTGTTGTGTTGACATTGGTCCAGCTCCTTGTGTAAGCTCCTGTCTTGTGACAGTGTTCGTGTGAAGCTTCCCCGTTCTTTTGGAGAAATTGCTTAAATCTGTTCAGAGTTTTTGGTATGGCTTAAAAGCCTAAATGTTTCTATATCCATTCACGATTTTGGAAGATGTTTGTGAAGCATACTGCACTCTAGGCCAAACAGTTAATATTACTGTATCTCAGTTTGTTAATGTGTTAAATTAGGAAGGTGGTTTGTTTGTCCTATGAGAGAGCTGTAAATTCTCCAGGATTTCTTTTTCCTTCTTACCTGCGGTTTTTCATTCACTGATGGAAAAGTGGAATTAGAGATAAAACAGATTTCTCAGATTTTTTTTCCTAATAGGAAGAGGAGAAAGTGAAACAATAAAAAAGAAAAAGAGCCCAAAGCCCAGCACCAAAATTTTTCTTTTTCCTGCCTTATTTTCTTCTTTGAGGTAAAAGTAACATTTTGTCTGGTAATGATCTATTATAGCTGTATATTTTATTAGCTCTTCCTGTTCATTGTGTGAGTAAAGTGAGGAGGAATTTTATTAACATAACTTGTAAGCTATCTGATAACTTTTTAGGTGATGATGATGCAATTGTGTAGCACATTCGAGATGAAAATTCACAGAACCAACCATTACTTTTTTTTCATCAGCTTCTACAGTTTTGCGTTCTGAAAGTTTGTTTCATTATAGAATCCAGGTTATTTTCTTGAGAAAGTGAGTGGTTTGGTTCTGCCATAGTCTTGTTGGAAGAGTATGGAAAGCACCTAGTTACGAAGAGGAGAACAAAATCTTGAAAGTTGCCTTTGTAAGCTCAGCCATGCATCAGTAAGCTCTAGATGACTTCTTACTGCATCATCACAGAGTTTTTTACCCCCTTGTGGTGCACTTAGTTAATTTCTGTCTCTCTCGAGGAGAATATGGGAAATGTTATCAGAATTCCATTTTTGGTACTGATAACATGAACTCAATGTTTCTTGAGTTTTCCTCAATGGTAAATGAAATAACATAGAAGGAGGGAGATAAAATATATCTGCTTTGTATAGTCCTTTGCTCCTAAGATCAAAAGTCTGCACAAACTACATGTCTCAAGTGTCTTTTCTGAAATGTTATTTCACTTCCTGGACAGTGGCATCATTGAAATTTGTGTACCATGCTTGATTTTTATGTGTATACTTGCACTCAGAGATGAGCTAATTTTCTCTTAACATGTTAAATGTACCGGTTTCTGTCAGGCTGGGGACTGCAAATGTATTTGTAACATATGGTAGAAACAAGCCATCGAAAGTTTTAAGTGAGGCATTAATTACTCTATCTACTATTTTGTTCATTTTGTGAAAAGGAATCAAAGATACTTGGATGCACAACTTGCCCAAAACTATGTAGGCAGATCTGAAGAAATCCTTAAGGAGAACTCCAGGCTTTGAATGTTTTGTTCCTTCTCTTATGTAAGAATCAACTAATGTAACTGCATATATGACAGTAATGTATTTCTTTTTGTCAACAGGAATGTGCATGGTTTAGTTAAAACTATTTGCAAGTTACTACAAATTCAAGCTGTTGAACTGGGAAAAGATGGAGATGAGTCTGTTTGGAATCTGTATGGAATCAGGTTAGTTTCATGTTCGTTCTGTTTAGATACAATAATAATTTCCTGTCTGATTTCCAGAAAAAAAATTATTAATACTGGCTTTCAGTCTTACTCTATTTTTTTCAAGTTTTGCCTTGTTTACATGGTGGAAGTAGTCAAGGGCTGGCACAAGTTGCCCACAGAGGTTGTGGAATCTCCATTCTTGGGGATACCAGAACCTGACTGCGTGTGATAATGGGTAGCCTTCACTATCAGCCTCTGCTTGAGTGTGTGGGTTGGGCTAGATGATCTGAGGACATCCCTTCCAACGTAAATGATTCCCTGATTTTGTGAGCGGTTTTTTATTTGTTTGTGGTTTGTTGTTTTTTTCTCTGTGTGTGTTGACAGTTTTGAGGAGTTTTCTGGTACAGGGATAAGATTACCATCATAAGCTCAGAGAGGACGATGGCAGCATGAAGGCTGTGTGTGAGAAAACCTTAAGTATTTTATTTTAGGACTATGAATCACTTCCCTCTCAGTTCTTTTTCCTGCTTTATTCCCATTATCAAAATCAAGTTCCTCAGTGTCTTTACTGTTAAGGTGATTGACATGTAAAAATAAATTACTTAAAGATGCATCTAGAGCTACTCATGTAAAGCTACTTATCATGGAATAGGAGGCTTTTGACAAGAACATCTTGGTGACTTCAACCAGCTCTTGAGAAACCATGAGTCAGTACTGGCATTAAGAGCATCTATTATATCTTTTCTGGAGAATGTCCCTGCTTGGTAGATGTCATAAACATTTTTCAAGTTGCTTTTTAATGCTCCTCATTGTAGGAGGCTGTAGCTATAATGGCTTAAGGTTGTAAAATGCATTATTTAAAAGACAGGAGTCATGTCTTTAATTAAGCAGAATGAAATAGTCAAGAAGGGGAAACAGGCTTTTGAATGATGGATGTGCTTGCATTCCTGAAATTCTTTGTTTCTCTAAGCTATATTGAATCTTACAAAGTCTCTTATAGGACAGCTTTAGTTCAAAAGGCAGGTAATGAAGGGTTGTAAGATGGAATTGTTTGAAAAATTTCTCTTTAGTAGTAAATAAACTTCTTTAAAATCTCTTGATAGAAGAAGCTAGATTAAAGCAACTTAGTACAGGCTCTGTGTGAAAAAGAAGGTAGTAGGTTGTGGTTGGAATAAAGAAATAGCCTTTGCCCAGTAAGGTGAACAAAAATTACTGCTTTTATTGCCCACCCACCTACCAAAAGAGAAACTGCTGGTAAGATACAAAGAAGGTGAAATTTCGAAACTCAAAATGCTTTAAAGTAAAGTAATAGAGAACTGAAAATAAGTAGCGCATTTACACTTAGCCAGTGTGGGTTTTGTTTTCCCTGTTGATTGCAGTTAACTTTAATGAAGAGAGATGTCAGATTGTTAGATGTAGGGCCAGGGCCCTGTGATTTTGGAATTTGACTTCTGGTGTTTAATTTACAGAAAAATCTATCCATTCGTTGTAATGTAACAATTTTTGTAGTTGTACTTTATTAAATACCATTAAAAATTGATTTTTTCTAAGAAATAGAAGAATGTATACAGTAGCTCACCAACAGTAATCTCCTCTTACAGTATTCATATATTATGCTGTCAACTATGCAAAAGTATTGCATATGGAAATCATCAATGAAGAGTCAAAAAGCACCAGTATGTTCTCAAGTGGTTTGCTATTGTCAGCAATATTACTGGGTAATAAATAAATTTGGCTTAGGTCAGTTTTAATTCTGGACAGTAGAATTAGTTTTGTAATACAGCTTCTTGTGATGACATAATGATCAATTCCTGAAGAGAAATGGAAGAAAATAATGTCTTGCAGATTTAGACATTCTGTGTTTGTTTTCTTTCCTTTGTTGTTGTTGTTGCTTTTGTGTTGTGTTTGTTTGGGATGGAGTTAGCTTTCTGAGTAGCAGCCACCATAGTACTATGTATTTGCAGCCAGAACAGTGCTGATAACACACCCGTGCTTTGGGTACTGCTGAGCAGTGCTGTCATCCAGACGCTGCCATGACTCTAAAGGCCAGCAAAGTAGGGGTGGTCAGGACTTTGGGAGGACACACAGCCAGAACAGCTTACCCAAAAAGACCAAAGGGTTAGATATTTCATACCATATGGCACTGCACATGGAAGTAAAAGCCAAGAGGCAGGAGCCTGGAGCAGATCAATTATTAAGGAATTTGTCTTTCAAAGCAACTGCTACACGTACCGAAGCCCAGCTTCACAGGAAGTGGATGCATATTGCCTGCTGATGGGAAGTAGACAATACATTTTTCTGTTTTCCTTTGCTTTATTTTATAGCTTTCCCTTTGTTGAATAAAATGCTTTTATCTTGACCCAGGAGGGCTCCTGTCAGCATTTTTGGTGCAGGTGGGTTATGATACACATGTACATAACTTGGGCTATAAATTTTTTCTGAAAGCTATTAGCCTTTCTATTTTATGAACTATTATTTTACATTATGCTTACTGATTCATCATGCATGGTTTTCTTGTTTAAAAATTCTGGAGAGCTGACAACTTTCTGAGTTCAAAATTCAGAGTAGATAGAAAAAAGCTTTAAAAATGCATATTTGATGGAGTAGAGTGCTATTTCAGGTTTCTGAAAGGACCAGGGTCACATCTGCATATGCAAAAAAGTGAGTTGACTGCAGACATTGTTTCCTCATAGTAAAAAACAGTCTGTCACTGAATTTGTCCTTTAAATCAGATAGGAGCTCTCATGTGTACAGAGATGTAATAAAAAAGTTGAGATGACATTAAAGTTAAAAATAATTTGTGTTTTATTGCGCCCCTCATGTATGATTTATCTTTTGTTTCTCTGGACACTTAGGTATAACTGCCGTGTCTGGTTGTGTGTTTTCCTTTATCCTGAAGCCACTGACAATAATTTAGGGTAGTAGCACTGTAATATCATTTAGAGATGTGAGGTTTACAGTGCTGATCTAGCAATCCTTAAGTTAGGGTTGATAATAAATTGTATCTACAAACCTCATTTTCCTTACTGCCATTAGCATTATCAAGTGGACCTTTTTTAGGCTGCACATTTTGGCTTTTCATTATTAATCACTGTTCACTGTGGAGCTGAGCTGATTTCTTCCATCACCCAGTTTGGTGCAGTTAGTTTCAGAACATACAAAATCTGTTGTACAAGGTTTGCCTTTTTTCTGGGTAGTAAGCCATTTTAATTTGAAACTTGACATGGCACTGTAAAAAGTGTTGAGTTTAGTAAGGTTCCACTGGCTTCAGTGTCACAACAGCATTTAAATGATGACTGAAGACATAGTTTTCTGATCAGGAAAGGTAATTAATTTCTAAAATATGACAGAGATATTGATATAAGCATCTAGGATAACCCTATATGTCTTTACAAGGTTTATGCACTTTCATGGTCCTGGCATGGTTTTCTGTCTCTGGCTGTCACCTTGAAAAGCTGCAATGAAGCAATAACCTTAGCTTCTCTAGTTTTTGTACACAGGTTGTGAAAGACTCTGTAACTTTGGTAAAATATTTACAGAATCTAGGAAGATGGACATATGAAGACCATGTATGTAAGTTAGCGAATTTTTGATAAATGAGTGTGGGAAGTGCCTGGCTTCTAGCCACAAATATGGAGGCTGGGCCTGTAATATAGGTACACTTTGTGTTCTTAGTAATTAGTATCTGTTTTCTGAGCATGCTTCAGGTAGTCCATCACATCAGCCACGTTTCTGGAAAGATTTGTGTCTTCAGACTTGTTATTTGCCTGAAAAGAAACAACGTCTTAAGACGAAAAATGGTTTGAGGAGCAGAGAGGGAACCCAGTCTGAAAAAAAACCCCTCTTTTGTTAGCTCAGTTATGACCACATAGCAAAGAAAACAAGAGGCATTAGATATGTAAAATACTCTGTAACCAGCTTTCATAATTTGCTGAGCATTGCCTTCAGCTAATGGCCATGGAACTCTCTGATTATCTTCGAAACTAGTCAGTTGCCTAGGAGTCAAACAATATTAGCATTGAGGATGTAAAAAACATAGTGAGACCCACCTCTTTTAGTTTAAGGATATGTCTGCTAGATTATGTTTTTTTTCAGAACTAGTAAATTGCTAGGCATAGCCTAACTCCAAACTTTCCTGTTTGTAGCAGGTATTACCTCTTTAGCTCACTTAAGGGAAACCTTTAAGGATCATCACATCATCTAATTCAAATTTGCTATGTATGATGTTCTTGCAGATCTCATTCACCTGGAGCTGGGTTGGTTTGGTGCTGCTCAAGATGAAGCCTGTATTATAACACAGTGTTACTGAATTACGAGTGTGTCTCAGTGCATGCTGTCTTCTCTCATAACAGGACTGCTGCAGATCATGGGCTTTCTGCTCTTCAGACGTTTTTAAAACAACAACAACAAGTGAAATACTATTAAAAATCCTTTCTAGAAGGCTTATTTGACTGTGTCACTCACTGTAATAAAATTTGTAACGTGACAAGAAAACTATGTTTCTTCACTGCAGTGTTACATATCTGCAATCCTTTAGGAGAGACGGCTCATGCGTGAAAGTCATTTGGCCTGTAGACACATGCAGGGGATCTTAATGTTGTGTTAGAGGTGTGAGGTTCTGTCTCTCTCTTTTTATAATTCTTTTGCACTATTTTACTTAAAAAGCATGGTAAAGTGTCTGAAACTGAGGCAGTGTCTCTTGAGGTGTATCACTTCAATTGGTTGATCATCTGCTGCCGTATAGGTAAAACTCACTGAAGGTCTCTCTGATGTATGAACAGGAAGGGTGGTTAACCAAACTGAAGGTGGATCAGATTTATGCTGCCCCTGTCTGTGGCTCTGGTGTGTGTGCATTTGTTGCCTTTCTTTGTACCATATAGCCCAGCTCTCTCGCAGGTGTCTAGGAGATCAATGGGAATCAGCAGGATGCTTCTCTTCCAGCTTTTCTCACTTACTGTTAGAAAAGTTGTCTCTGGTCTGAGAACAGGAAATACTGTTTGTCTGCTGTTAAGCTGTTGATATGTTAGGGTAGAATCTACACTGCTCTGCTTGTAGTTGGCTGAGACAGAAAGGGAAACTGGGGGAAATAAGGATACTTAATAGGCAGGTGGGAATGAGTGGGCCAGTCACAGCAAGGACAGTGGGTTAACTCCAGGAAGAAACGATGAAGGTAGTGGTGAATCTTCCTTCACATCACCAGTTCATTCGAGTTTTCCACTTCTCCAGGAAGTTTAATGTTCTGACTCTCATATTCTGTTTTCCCTTTTTGTCATGAAATCGTAAAATGATTTAAGTTGGAAGGATCCTTAAAGATCATCTAGCTGCAGCTCCTCACTGTCTCCAGACAGACACCTTCCATTAGAGCAGGTTGCTCAAAGTCCCATTCAGCCTGGCCTTGACCACCTTCAGGGATGGGGCATTCACAACTTTTCTGGGCAGTAAGTTAGTCTAATTAAATTACTTTGATTTTGTTTCTGACAGAAAAAATAATATACTTCAGTTTCTCCTGCCGAGTTTTTCCTCTACTTGCTACTGTACCAGGGTACCTGTTACTGTTCAATGCAAGTACTGTACTTTTAGGTGCTGTAGATGGCCTTCAGTCATTGACTTTGGAGGTGGGGAAGGTGCTGGTGATAGATTCATCTGAGAACGGGTGTTTGCTTGGCCTCAAGGATGTTTTCAAATGTCAGAGGCCTAGCATTAAAGTGGAAGTCT
>JAOXXN010000364.1:29520822-29533584 GCA_026770055.1 Myrmophylax atrothorax
TATGTTTTATCCTCGTCAGCAATTGAATGCAAGGTTTAGTTTTTGCTCTAAGGCTCGCTTTTTTCTAATAAAGCTGAGCACTTAGATAAGCAAATAATTCTTAAAATTTTAATTAATGACAACTTTTTTATAGTAGAGAAGTGTGTAATCTGTTAGTATTACTATTTTTTTGGGGAAGCTAAGATGCTTAGAAGCTTAGATGGCATTAGTAATACAATTCATTGTCTGTGACCTTGCTGGTCACAGCAGTAATCAAACCTAGCACATAGGCAGGACATTGACAAATGCAACATAGAGTGAAAGACAGACCAAGGTAAAACCACGGAAGTCTTTTCACCTGCCAGACCTGACTGTCATTTTTGGAAGATAAAATATTATATCAGAGAAAAGGCCCCATATACTGCACTAGTGATGTTATTTCTTGAACCTAAACAGCTGTTAAGAAGTAATTGCAATCTTGAGAATTTCAGTCCATTTAGTATCTCCCCTGGAACCAGAAATGGAAAGGGCAGAACCACAGTAAGAACTGATTTTTTTCTATATTATTTAACTATAATGGGGGGATGATAGCATCTTGATAGTATGAAAAAATACATAGGAAAAAAAAATCTGTTGACTGTATGAACAGCTTTGAAATCAATGGGTTTCACAGCTGACTGCCAGCTTAGGTACTTCATGAGAGGCTCACGTCAGGCTCTCTCTGTGAGAAACCATCTCTTTGTTCATTTTTCATGCAAAACTGGAATGGAAAGTGTGATTGACCCTTAAATTGTACCTAGCAATAAGCACACTGTCAGGAAAAAGTGGCCATCCTAACAGAAAAAACTTTGAAGTGATCTCATTTTTTTCTCAGTTCCCATTGCTCCTCCCTTATCTGACCTGAAATGTTCAATCTAGGAAAAGGATGACTGATACAACAGAAAACTGTCTGAGGTGAATGCAAGCATATATGACATTATTTGTGACTGTGTGAATGTGCATCTGAAAAGATTTTAAGGTCCTGAACCTTGCTCCAAAAGCAGAAAGGTTTTACAAGGTCAAAGCATTTAGAAAGATGGGTTAGACATTGTTTTCTGTGTATGCCACCATGTCTGACTACCAAAATTTATGCTAGATGATAGAGAAGATGCAACTTCTCTATGATATTTGTATCATCTAACATAGATACTTCCTTTTGTTCTCAAAACAGAGGTTGGGGGGTGGTGTGGTGTGTGGGGTTTAGAATTGGGTTATTTTACACTCCTGATGAATACAGAAGTACTTGTGGTACCTCTCATCACTCAGCTATGAAAGCCACTGACAGGGACCCTTCTATGGTATATAGGATTCAGGCTTTCAAAAGTGTTTCCTTCAACATCTCACCTTACAAACCCCAGAGGAAGTATGGGGCAGCTGTTTATTTTGTATTAGCTATATGGTGAGGGAAAGGATGAGATTGAAACCAGTTTATGCTGTAGCATCTGAACATGTTACACATAGCCCAGTCACTCCATCTACCCTCCCAAAACTCTTGTTGTTAACTGTTGCGCTCTGCAGCTCCAGGAAAACTATTCCAGAAGAGACTTGCTCTGTGAGAATGGTATCTTGCAGATGTCAGTGATGTTCCATGAAATGTCTCTGAAGAGAACAGAAAAACCTGTGAACCTGACCTTGCACACAATAGAGACAGGTTGTAAAGACCATAATGTTTTTTGTTTCTGACTAATTGGAGGGTTGAATCAAGCAATGAGGAGGTCATTATGGTACTGTTTACTCTTTGCCACAGTCTGTGAGTTTACCTGCACTATGTTTATCATCAAACATATAGATGCTGTTGTTCATCAGAGAGTAAGAGTAAGAGGGAATAGTTCAGTCTGACAGACATTGCAGTTCCATCCAAGTCATTCAAATATTTCAGCATTTAAATCTCTGTTGTCTTCACGTGAACCTTATCAGTACCAAATAGGATGCATAGAGAGAAAATTAGAATTCACACCCCCCCTCTCCCCCCACCCCAAACAACTAGAACTCAATCTGCCCACAGCTGTAAAAGGCAATAAAAGGGTTTTTTAAAATATATCAGCAACAAAAAGGAGGGCCAAGGAAAATCTCCATTCTCTATTGATGCAAAGAGGAACATTGTCACCAACAGTGACAAGGAGGCTGAGGTACTTAATGTCTTATTTACCTTAGCCTTTAACCGCAAGACCACCTAACCTCAGCGCAACTGCCACCTGAGCTGGTAGACAGGGACAGGGAGCAGAATAGAGCCCATGAAATCCAGGAGGAATTACTGACCTGCTGATCTGTTTAGACTGTCAAAAGTCACTGAGACCAGACATCCAAGAGTACTGAGGAAGCTGAAAGAAGAGTTTACTAGACCACTCTCCATCATTTATCATCACTCCTGGCTAACCAGGATGGTCCTAGATGACTGGAGGTTGGCCAGTGTGACACCCATCCACACGAAGGGCCAGAAGAAGGATCCAGGGAACTACAGGCCTATCAGCCTGGCCTCAGTGCTGAGAAGGGTATGGAACAGATCATCTTGAAGGCCATCACACAGCACATACAGGACAACCAGGGAATCAGGCCCAACCAGCACAGGTTTTGGAAAGGCAGTTCCTGCCAGAACTACCAACTTGATCTGCTTCTATAATCAGGTGACCTGCCTAGTGGATGAGGAAAAGGTTGTGGATGTTGTCCATCTGGGCTTCAGCAAAGTCTTGGATACTGTCTCCCACAGAATTCTTCTGGAAAAGCTGGCAGCCCATGGCCTGGGCCTCACTGGGTTAAGAACCAGCTGGATGGCTGGGTCCAGAGAGTGGTGATGAGTCATATTACATCCAGTTGGCATCCAGTCACTAGTGGGGTCCCCCAGGGCTCAGTATTGGGCCCAGCCCTATTCAATATCTCTATTGATGATCTGGAGGAGGGGATTGAGTAAACTCACAGACGACAAAGCTGGGTGGGAGTGTCAGTCTACTGAGAGGCAGGAAGGCTGTGCAGAGGGTTCTGGACCAGCTGGGTCCATGGGTGGAGGCCAGTGGTATGAGGTTTAACAAGGCCAAGTGCCAGGTCCTACCCATGTTTCACAACAACCTCAGGCTGCACTAGAGGCTTGGGGCAGAGTGGCTGGAAATCTGCCCATTGGGAAAGAACCTGGGAGTGCTGGTTGACAGTGGCTGTACAAGATGCAGCATGGTGCCCAGGTGGCCAAAAAGGCCAATGGCATCCTGACTTGTATCAAGAAGAGTGTGGCCAGCAGGACCAGGGCAGTGATCATTTCCCTGTCCTTGGAAATGGTGAGGCCTCACCTTGGGTCCTATGTTCAGTTTTGGGCCCCTCATTACAAGAAAGACATTGAGGTGCTGGAGTGTGTTCAGAGCAGGGCAATGACGCTGGTAAAGGGTCTGGGCCACAAGTCACATGAGAAGCAACTGAGTGAGCTGGGGTTGTTCAGTCTGGAGGAAAGGAGGCTTGGGGGAGTCAGTGCTTTAGCTTTCCTTATTGGACAACTTCTCTATATTCCTGCCAGGCTTCCTTCCTTGTTTCCACCCTCTGTAGGCTGCTTGCTTGTGTTGAAGTTCATCCAGGAGCTTCGTGTTCATCCATGCAGACTTACTGTCATTCTATCCTGATTTCATCTTTGCAGGGGTGCATTGTTCATGAGCCTGAAGGAGACAAACTTTGAATATCATCCAGATCTCTTTGACCCCTCTTCCCTCCAGGGGTGTATCCCATGGTACTCTACCAAAGAGATCCCTGAAGAATTCAAAGTCTGCTCTCCTGTTGTCCACAGCAGTGAGCTTTCTGTGTGGCCTCCTTCCTGTCCCCAAAATCTCTATCTCCACTGCTTCACAGTCACTGTAGCCCAGGCTGCCCTTGAGCTTTACATTCCCTACCCGCCTTTCCTCATTGGTGAGAATAAGGTTCAACATAGTACCTCTCCTCGTTGTCTTCCCTATCACTTGGAGAAGGAAGTTGTCATCAAGGCATTCCAGAAATCTCCTGGATTGCCTGTGCCCTGCTGTGCTGTCCCTCCAACAAATGTCAGGGTGGTTGAGGTCTCCTATGAGGACCAGAGCTTGTGAATATGAAGGTGCTCCTGCCTTTCTTAAAGGGCCTCGTTGGTTTAGTTTCCCTGGTCAGGTGGTCTGTAGCAGACCTCAACTATAAAGTCAACTGTCCCTGCCTTCCCTTTAATCCTGACCCATAAGCTGTAAGTCAGCTCCTCATTGAGTTCCAGGTGGAGCTCCATGCAGTCCATCCAGTCATCGACATAGAGGGCAATACTGCCTCCCTGTCTCCCCTGCCCATCCTTCCTAAAGAGCCTGTTCCTTCTGTTCCAACACTCCAGTGACAGGAGTCATCCCGCCATGTTTCTGTGATGCCTTGCAGGTGCGCATACATCTCTAGGTCCTCCTGTTTATTCCCCATGTTGTATGCATTAGCATAGTGGCATTTAAACTGGGCTCCCAATGAAGCTGACATTCTGTCTAGAGTGGCTGGAATTCCTTAGTGCTGTCTTTCAGGTGCTCTCCTGCTGACCTCTGTACCCTCTCCAGGCTCTGGGCATCTTTTGCTGGCCCTGGCATATGGTTACTTCAGTTACTCAGTTGCAACGGAGCATGATATTGGGTTGGGTTGGGTTTCTCTTGTTCAAAAGTTCTTACAATTCTTCCTCACAAGAGACTGACTGTGTACAAAGCACTGCTAAACTGTTAGGTCTGCTGGGGAGCAATCAACTGGAAAAACTAGCAGTCCTCCTCCCCTTACTGCCTGCCTATGGCTGGCAGTGCCACTGGGCTGGTGCCTGGTGCCTGCCGCAGCCGCAGCCTGGGTACTCTGGGCAGGACCTTGTAGCAGCCAACCTGTGTCTTTAGAAGCATACCTTCCAATGCTCCACAGTTTTCCTAACCTTCATACACTACTTGTATGACTGCTGCTACAGAAAAGGCTTTAGTTACTATAAACAGACAGACAGACAGAGAAAGTGGATATGTGGAGCTCCACAAGCTGAGGAAGTTGAACTTGAAACAGTTCTCTGCCTTATCAATTGAGACTTCATGTTGTTGAGATATTTACAATGCCTCTGGCTCTTCCTTTCATGAATTCTCTATGTCTAGAAGTGCAGAAGGTAATTTACATCTTTTTTAAACAGAGCACTTGATAGCAACTATTTACTCCTCATTAAGGTAGCTGCTTCTGTGAAGCTCACGGCAACTGAATTGCCTTTCAGACCTTCACCTTTCTGTCAAACCTGAGTGAAACTAGCCAATGCGAAAAATACAAGAAAAAGTCCTGAATGGGAGAGGCATAAGAGCAGGCATTCTGTTACGTTTTCTAAGGAAATCATAATGGACTTTTAAAGGAAGTATCGACAACTGAGATATTGGGACATGTATTTGCAATTGATTCTCTGTTTTTTTGACTGCATTAGACTTTGCACTTCCAGGATATTTCTTCATTACACCTTGGAAGACTAAGGTAATCTTCTAAAATCAGCAATTACCATTCCACAGGATGCATTCAATCTTTTCTTTTTCTTTTCCCCTACAGTAATATTATAAATTTGAACTGAATGTACTGTCTCTCCATCATTTTTCTTCATGAAGAAGCACATCACAAATTGTACCCATCTGTGTGTAGTTTTAATCTTTCATCAGCTCTAATGGATTTATCTTGTTTATACAACCTGTGAAAGCAGCAGTCCAGCAACTAAGACACAAAGACACTCCTTTAAGCTAACTGTTCATGCATCTATTTCATCTCCCAGTGTGAAAATTTCTCCCATGAAAATTTTGCTATCACTGAGGGCAAGGCCAGTCCTGTAGAGGCTGTTTAGAACATTAAATAACCTAACTTGGTAGTTAACTGAGGCTGCACTAGAAAATTAAAGAGAATACAAACGCCAGTGGGAGCAATGGAGACCAGTGAAACAGGGTAAAGAACTTTAGTCCTGACAGAAACAAGACAAGGGACTGTGTCATGCAGAAATCTCTTTGCCTTTTATATTCTCTCCTTGACCTCTTCTATTTGCAACTATGAGATGATCATCACTCAAGCGGCAGAGCTGTGCTGTCTGTGGCTTTGATCTGAGGGCTATAGAGAGCTCTGTCATTGAAGTCTCTTGCCTGAACTTTTCTCCATTGTCCCCCTGACAAAAGCACTGAAGGTAAAGTGAATATATTGTTCTTCAGAGCTACTCAAGGGGCGATTTTTTCCTTCCTTCTGTGAATCCTATGATTACCAGTATTGTCCTTGACCCAGATAACATCCTGCAGTTTGGAAAACTCACAACACTTCTTCAGCTTCAAGGTCTGAACATTGTTTATCCATGACAGAAACACCTTCCTTTAGACAGTCATATACCCAGCAGCAATTACAGAAATGTACAATGTATTGCTTTGGTAGGTGTCTGGGGGAGGAGATATCATCAGTTCTTGTGGGTTCTCACTCATGCTGCTGTGAACAAAAAGCTGAAATGCACACTAGGGTCTCTGGTATCAGATTAAAAAGAAGTGAGTAGCAGGAATGCTTTTAGTCAAGTCACCTACCTCAGACTTCTTTCCACATGTCACAGAATCACAGACTATTCTGAGTTAGAAGGGACCCACAAGGACCATTGAGTCCAGCTTTTGGTGAGGAAGCTCTGTTATTTACCATATGTTGCAGTGGAAAATAAAATTCACACTGGTTTCTATCAGCATTTGATTTTTATGGTCTAAAAACTGTATCAGTCTAATAAAAATGTGTGTTTGTCCAGCTAGATTTTCATCCTGTGTTAGCTACTGCATCCTAGTTAGTAGGGTGTAAGGACAGAAAGATATTAACAGGGCCTGCCAATGCAAGGCACCCTAGTGTTCCTCTCCCAAAGGTTTCTGTGTCTCTTCTTGTCATCGTATTGTATGGCTAGGCTTCATGAATGAAGATTTGGGCAGGGCTCTCCCCACGTGGGTGTGCCCTTCCAGCCTGCACAATGGATATTTTAGGTGAGGCACAGCGTGCACAGAACTGGCCCCTCCCTTTAACTCCTCAGGTTCATCTGCCACGGCCCAGGGAGCTTGGACAGTGACAGTGAAGTCCTCAGGACTAGAACCTCAAGCCCCCAGTATTCCCAGGAGGTCTCCCATCCAAGTCCTGGGGCGGACCCTGCTGAGCTTCTGAGATCTGGCGGGACTGGGTGTCAGGGTTCATTTAACTGCCTCTTCTTGTCATAGTTTGCAGAGATCAGACACCTTATGTCACGGTAGTGTTTTGCTCACAACTCATATAGGATGAACATCCCTGCAGGATGAATTTCAGTAGAACAAAACAAGTGATTAAGCATTTCATAGGCAAAAGCAGATGAGGAAATGTAACCTCGGAATCTCACTGTGGTAATGTTCGTATGTTAAAAAAGTAAGCAAGCAAGACAAATTACACCAGCAAAACACTTACTACAGTGGTCTGATGAAGGTATACAAGGGAAGCAAAGACATCAGCACTGAATGCCTGAAAATTGCACCATAAGCTACATTCCAGCAGTGCATGTGAAACAAGTTGGCAGACATCCTGTAACTATGACATCTTCTATTATGAGAGGTAGGGGTAGGGAGGACATAAACATTTTCATGACTGTTTTTTTTTAATTCTGGTGGAAACAAACATACATTTTCACTATTTAAAATATTCCAAGTAGATAAGATCCTTGGAACTGTTTTTATTTCAATTCTGATATCACGAAGTGGACTGCATTTATCTTACCCAATAGCAAATACCTCCAGATTAGCATGCAAAGCCAACCATTCTAGCAACAAATTCACATACCCAGATGTTATCTCCCAATTCCACAGAGACTCCAGTTTAAATACACTCCCTTGATTTCTCCTAGTTCTGGTTAGACTGCTTTTTCTGGAGGCAAATAAAGGTATTTTTTTCTCAGACTAACTCTACCCACAATAAATGAGAAGTCA
This sequence comes from Myrmophylax atrothorax, assembly GCA_026770055.1. Classification (NCBI taxonomy): domain Eukaryota; kingdom Metazoa; phylum Chordata; class Aves; order Passeriformes; family Thamnophilidae; genus Myrmophylax; species Myrmophylax atrothorax. Next base: position 29,528,760 of record JAOXXN010000364.1, read on the forward strand.
AGGAAGCAGTAAAGTTTAGGCTAGAAAAATGACCTGTCCTATATGAATTCTACTTTCCTGGTTGTTATTTCATTCAAATTAGCTGCATATTAACTGAGAATAAAACCCAACTTCAAACTCGGAGAAAGAAAAAAGTACACTGAGCCTTCTCCCTTTGCTGTTTCTAGCTATGTGGAGCCTGACGTAATTCCCTTTCAAGCTTCTCAAACAAATCAAAGCCTTTTTCACTCTTGCTGACTCACTGGGGGTCCACAAAATAAAAATCAGCAAGGCTCATGCCTTCAGATGCAACCAGTCTGGACAAGTTGCTCCCTGTAGCCTGCTGGCAGGGCTGCAGGATACACAGTAATTTTGTGTAGCTCTGGATGCTGAGCAGATGTGTGCTTTCACCAGGAGCCCTCCTGCAGGTGCAGAGACCTTCACCATCCCTTCCTCAGAAAATAGTGGGATACATTCTGCTATTTGGCATGCAATCAGGACTCATAGTGAACAGGAGGAAATGTGCTCAATTCTTAGTGCAGAAGGAATACACAATCCACAGCTCTTCACAAGCCTGTGGTGGGGAGGAAATTCACCCTGTGTGAGTCTAAATGAAAAGCCACTCCCTACGTGGTTGATGAAGAAAGGCAAAGTTCTATATAAACCCACCTGCTGTACCTGGGACTGATGCAGGAGCCCAGAGAAACCTAGAGCTTTGTTCAGGCACCTGCCCTGTATTGGCAAGTGTAGTCACTATTTACTGCGCTCTTTATCATCTCTATCACTGCCCTTATTCTTTACGTCCAAAATTGGAATCAGCCCAAAGGAGGATGCTTTTGTTGCCAGGAAGGACAGCAGGGATTTTGACCAGGCATAGGAACAGCTGCTATAATGCTAAGGGAGGTATATATTTGGAACAAGGACACAATGAGGTGTACTGCCCTGCTTAATGTGCTTGCTTGGCTGTGCCTTGTTCCTTCCTGCATTTGGGGGTTTATTATTATCGCCTTGTTGTCCGCAGAGATAATTGCCTGCAAATGTCTGCAAGCACACCTGCTACTGGACAGTTTGGTATTAATGTAATTCCAAGAAAATGAGAGCTTCAGCAACAATGCTGGCACCAGTTATTAATGCAGGTAAGCCACCTTTGATGGACTGAGGACATGATTTGTTTGTGTTTCAGTCCACCACCTTCCTTGACACTTTCCAAGACTAGTGTCTTCCTGGGAGATCACTGTGCCCACCACTTCCTGGTTGCAGACCTAGTGGCTACCAGATTTAAATTTTTTTTTCTCCCTTTTCTAGAATGTCTGCTCACAAGGCCTGCATGTGGGGGTCTGTGACTTTGGTAGCTCTAGAGAAGCTGGAACAGGTGCCAAAGCACCTTTGCACCAATAAATTATTCCAGCTTCCCTCTGTAAGGCAGGAGTGGTAGAGCTCACCAGGGCAGGTGAAGCAGTGGGTGCATGTACTAGCATCACCCTTCTGTTGGTATCCAGGCCTTGCACAAAACCACTGTGAAATGACTGAGGATGCCTTGCTTATGCCAATGGCTCTCTGTTCCTTCCATGATGCCTGCTGGTGCCTGCAGAGCTGACCTTGCCACTCTGTGTTCAGCTGCCAAGTGATACCACAGACAGCTAAAAGTGGTGTCAGTTGTGCTGCCGGTTGGGGCAAACTGGCAGTGCCTGCAGTGTACCTGAAGCAGCATCATGTTGCCATTAGTCCCTTAGGCTTCTATTTTCCATAAACAAAACTCACAATTCTCTCAAGGGTATGAGGGGTTACAAAAGTACAGATGGTTTATTGATGAGACACTAATTAAGATGGAAAAAGGTGTAAAGACCAGGAATATATAAAACAAAACTTCCAACAGAGAACCTGAGTTACGTCTAGACTGTTTCTTAGCTTAGCCAGGGCTGTGGATTTGCTTCTGGATGGGAGTCCTTCCTGCTGCCTGACCCTTATGAATGATAAAAGAGGCCTGAGACTTTCAAACTCTGAGCATTGCCTGCCTTCACATGCAGTGGCACAGCTTGGGCCAGCAGTTATTTTGGATGCTGGGCAGTGTGAGAAAGAGAGAGGACAGGAGTGTGGAAGAGCTCAGGGCAATAAAAAACAGGTCTGAGGACAGGGAAGGCTTGGCTCCACCATGCTTGTCCTGGCCCTTCTCAAGACAATTCTGTGGCATGTTTTAAGTGGGTTTTTAGCAGAACAGGTGATGGTGGTGGGGAAAACTTGTTCAGGGAATTTATTTTTGGAAAAATTGTATATTAACAATTGTGAACCTTGAGGAATTTCTGCTTTTCAGTCAGTTGCTGGCAAGAGCTTTGCTGAAAGTTCTTGTTCTGAGTGGAGAGTATACTGGATTTTAGGGAATAATATTTTAAAAATTGGCTATAAACCAGGAAAGGGTTTACTGACACTTTTGACAGAGGCACAAATGCTGAACAATACAGCACATTAGCCTGGAATGTGCTAATGTTTTCAACACCCAAACCATTTCTTGAGTAGTCTTGCATGTTGAGAGATTAAGCACATTTTCTAGAGCTAGTTTTAGCTATTGGTATGTCATAGTTGCAGAGGATCAGGCTACAATCCCTTAGTCATGAAGATCAGATATCAAATTAACAAGAGTTGGTCTCTCTTGTGGGAAGCAAATTCTGAGCAGCAATATGGCAGGGAATCAAGGCAGGCAGTAGGTCTAGATCTTAATAGATGTTTTGAAAATTCTGGAAGCATTTTCCCTTTTCCTTCATCCTAGTTAGCAACAAAGAATAGGAAATAAGCAGGAGTGGGGAGGGTGCAGTGGGAGCACTTGTTTTCAATGTTACCAAGTAGTGCACTAAACCACTCACAGAATCACAGTGTGGGTAGGATTGGAAGGGGTCACGGTTGGGGTCACTTAGTCCAACCTTCCTGCTTAAGTAGGACCCCCTACAGCATGTTACTCAGGGTTGTAATCCTTTCATTTTACAATACAATTAAACTGGGATGCCAAGAGGCAGGAAGGAAAACAGTCTATTATGTGCCCTTTAGGCATAAATTGTAACTGATAATTTTTCAGTCAGTTTTCCTCATTGTCTTTCCCTCCTGCCCTGCTCCTTGAAATACAGCATGAGATGCAAGGTCCAATGAAGCGGCATGTTTTCCCTAGCAAGACAGTACACACAAACACACCCTCCCACCCACCTCATCCTCTGCCTCAGAGAGCAAGCCCAAGCCAGACCTCCTCCTCCTCTGACCCAGCCCTGCTGCAGGCAACCTCCAGTACAGCAGAATGAGCACATGCAGTTTCACATATTTATAGCAACAGTTAGTGAGGAGTAGCAAAGGGCTGGTATTTATTCATCATTGCTGGTGGACAGGTGAAAAGTATTTGCAATTAACCCAAAGCTTTGTGAGACACCTCTTGTTCATTCAAAGATCTTTGTAAAATCGTTGCTCAAACATCCAAATTGGTATGCTTCAAACTTAAAGGATGCTGGTAACTTCTCTGCCTACAAGCCTCATATTTAGTTTGCAAGAAATGGTCCAGTTTGGGTTTGATGCAGAGGCAATACTGTAGATTTACAACTAATTGCTAGTACTTCATCACCTTGCTGAAAAATCCCCCCTTGTCCACAACAAAGGTATGATATTCAAACCATGATGAGAAAATTTGCATAAATAAGAGAGGAAGGGATGATAAAACATCTCTTTGGGGCTATAATCTGTAGTCTGTCTCTCTGTATTCTTGGCAAGTTTCTCATACAAGTATTTATTTCTCTGAGATATGTGACCAGAAGGGAATTCCTTGTTTTAAAGGGAAGCTCTGAAGCCTTTCCAGGGAAGGTATGTTTTTAACTCAGTTTTGACACACATTAATTTTCTTCTTGTCAATAAACACTCCAAATAAAACTACTTGTAAATGAAAAAAGTAACACTGAATGCTTTTTTCAGGCACTACAGGTAAGGCAGTGAAGTATTTATTTGCTTGTGGATGGGGAAACACATGTCATTCCCCAAAGAGGATTGTGGTGGATATTTATTATGTTTTTCTCTTTTCCCTGTGAACACCAGTCATATACCATTAAGGCCTGCTGCGATACTGAAGGATTTAATATCCTCTGTTTTCTTGCAAAAGTTGCTGAAGTTGAGGAAAGGATCAAATGTTAGCAAGCAGTGGGGTAAGACAAAATGCACCCATAAAATAGAGGTGTGAGCACCCCTGTGTGTATGTGCGTGTGTATGTACGCATGTTCACTTCTCACATAAAGCCTGTCTTTTTTTTCAAATTCTCTACCTCCAAACTAAATTTCAAAGCATCCCACATGTGCCTCTTTGACTTGGAGCATACACCAACTTTGGTTTTCTGTAGGATGTGCTTGACCTTGTTGTTTTTCCATTTGGCAGACATGAATGTCTCAGGACAATCACCATTCTCAACTTCAGTCGATTTGCAAATTTCTTGTTTTTTCCAAACTAAAATGTTAAAGCTCGAGAAAGTGAATGGAAAATCTCTGTCCTGAGATCACACCTTTAGGGTTGGCACAATGCCTCACAAAAAATGCCATAATTCACTATGGAAGATGACTTCCTGGGGCTACTATGGGAGAAATATTAAGAAATAATGTCCATTTGCAATCTTTTAAAACTAGTGAAGATGGAAAGTTTGGTTGATTGTGAGAAAATTTTAGCATTACTGACTCTCTCTTGCTTTCATTTATTGAAGATCATTCTTTTGTTTAAAAGTATAATTTATCCAGGGCAGTCCCGTGGTGTTAAGGAGAGCACTCTGGACTCTGAATCCCAAGGACCTGAGTTCAAGTCTAAGTAGGGACCGTCCCCTGGCAGTTCAATGCCT
>JAOXXN010000364.1:29538394-29554178 GCA_026770055.1 Myrmophylax atrothorax
AGAAAAGAAAAGAAAAGAAAAGAAAAGAAAAGAAAAGAAAAGAAAAGAAAAGAAAAGAAAAGAAAAAAGAAAAGAGAGAAAGAAAAGAGAAAAGAAAAACAATGGACTAATGTATGGAACAGAGATCAGACTTTAGTTTGGTATCTTTATTTGAAGTGCTAGATCAGAGCATGGGCATCTTAGTATTTTGTAAGCGTCCACATACACAGCCCTTTCATGATCCTGCACACACGCCCTTATATCCCTCTGTCTTATTCTGCTCATTTGGGAAAGGATCACCTGTTTTGAGCACTGTTATCAGAAATAAAAGCATTTGGTGACTCCCCTGGAATAGATACTGTGGAGTCAGCTCTGTACTTTGGGACACATTTCATTTGAGCTCAGAATTTGGGTTATAGATTTTCTTAAGCAAGGTTGCTGTTCCTGTCAGTAGAGGGCACCACAGGTATGTACGTACGCCTACCTTTCCAAAGTGTACACCTCTAGGAACAAAGGTTAGAGAGGTGAGTAACACTATCGTTAAGACAGGTAAGGATTCTGGAGCAATGAAGGATCTTAAATACACCGAAAAGTTTTTGTTCACAATGACAGAAGCTCATTCTAAAAAGCACTAAAAAGCAAGAGACATTGCAAACATATAGTAAAGATCAAATACTGATTCTGCATGTAGCTAGGACTTAATACTTTAGGACAAGATATGAGTAGCAGACCGTCATAACTCCTAGTTTCCTTCATTTTGTTCATTATTATCTCACTTTTTTTCCTTCATTATATCACATAACATTAATATTCCTAATATGAATTTTGTACTTTTTTCTCTACCATTTTTTCTTTCAAGTCCTTACTCTCTAACCATATACCATTACACACAAACACATATAACTAGAAAACAGTAAAGGACAAAGAGGATGAGTGAGAAACAAACAGCATGGTGCAGAGAAAAACAGACAAGACAAAATGTGCTGAGCCTTCTGTTACAGAGCTGTGATCATGGTATTGCCATTGTGAGCACAATAGACATGTAAAACAATGCTGAAACAGGTCACAGAAATGCACTGAAACTTCAGGAACTCTAACTGCACAAAAGACTTGAACAAACAAATGATGGTTATCTGAAGCAATTTCTTAACACTCATTCGAGTCCTCCCATTTTTAAAAAAATCATCCAAACTACAGGGAAGATAAACACTGTTTTCTCCCTTCTTATTTTTCTCTTCTAGGTTTGGACCTTCTCCTCTCAGTATTTCAGTAAAAGAATGTTGCATTTTCACTCCTTATTGGGATTCTTTAGACATTTACACTTCCAGCAGTACTGAAGAATTTTCACGTAAGCTTGCTGCAGCTCCACTGTATTTAAATTTAGTTCTCCTATCTAGTTTCAAGACATATAACAGTAAATGTGAACTGCCCCAGCTTTGTACAGCAGCTGGGGATCTCTTCCAGCAATAACTATATGTAGCTGTGAAGGTCCTTACAATCCAAGTAATAGTGAAAGCCTGTATAACATATATTCACTTAGCAATTAGGCTGCCACTTTATAATTACTTACTTCTATTTTCTGCATAAAATCCTATGTATAAGCAAATTAGCCTTTTTATTCTGGCATGGAAAGGCAAACGTATAACAGCATCTGAAAGCCATTGGTACTGTTGATATTGCTGCATTAGAAAAAATTGTGTATTCACATAGCTGTATGATGTCACTGCATGCTGTGTTGCTATTAGAGAAGAAAGAGTATCCCCATTCTGGTATTTGCACGAGAATGCAATGAAAATCTGCACCAGTTACAAAATCGTCAGGCGTTGGGGCTCCTTCAGTGCCAGAGACAGCGTTTCTGGAACCTGAAGAGTTTTGCAACATGCAAAAAACCACCATTAACATGCTGCTGATTGCCTTTATAGACCTGTGATGCAGATGATCAAAACACAAACTTCCCTGGCTCTGCTGAAATCACATCATATAAATCCACTTGTATGAGGGGACGTACAAGCTCTTCCCTCTCTGTGACTTATGTGCTTGGTTTATGCTTTCCACTCAGGAGTTTCAGCAGATCATCAGAAAAATCCTGTACCAGGGTGTGGGGGGGATGGTGCCTCCACAAAGTTAGTATTAGCATTCCCCTTAGAAGAGGAGAGCTTTAAGAACTGAGCACACTGTGTCTCTGTGTATACTACTACAAAGAATGAGAAGTCTGTGGGTATGTACCACAGGCATAGGAGAAGCAGTAACTTGCACTGTTTCCGAGCGTGCATAACATGTCCAGTATCGGGTAGCGAGGATGTTCTGCAGCAAAGAAAACCTCAGTGCAGCTGAACTCAGCCCTTCATGCATAACTGCACTGTCCAGCAGCAGTTATTCTTCAGCTCCAAGATCCACCCTTTGTGTCATTTTCTTTCTTTCACTCTTTTAAAATCGAGGAGCAGGAAATTTACAGATCCATGGGTTATTCTCACTGAAGCTTTCCACTGTGGTTTTTTTTGGTGTCTTGTTGCGATATACATATTTTTTCTTTAATAAATATATATGTCTTGGGGTTTTTTTGTCAAGCACTTTCCACTAGATGGAGACAGGACACTGGATCACTTTGTCCTCCAGGAGAACACTGACAATCAGGAACACAAAATAAAGCCCAAACATGAGGAAACCCAGGATTTTATTCATCCTCCACTTGCAGGAAGCAATGGAGAGGATGACAAAGAGCAGCATGATGAAGAGAAGGACAATCGCACAGAACAGACCATTGCTGCTGACTGTCACTGGGGCAAAACTGTTAATCACAGCATACAGGAGCCATGGAAGAGGAAGGCTGTTAAGAAACAGGAAAATTAATTTAGAACATTGCAGAAGTCCAGAAAGAGGCATTATAAAGTTTCTGCAGATAATTCAAAATACAACCAGAGGCTTCCTGCATAAAGTGAGGCAGGAAGAGTTTCAACTTTTCTAATATGTATATAAATCTAATTTGGCAGCTTGCTCATGGTTCTTGGGGATTAACACATGGGATTTATGCTGCGCACTCTTCCACCAGTTACACTGGTGAACTGTATTTCCCTTGGCCAACAAAGCAACTGGCATCCTGTCTGTGAGCAGGAAGACCTCTTTCATTTGTTTCTGGATTTCATACCATCTGTGTGAGAAGTTATTCACACTCTCTTTCAAAGAGCCTGTATGACAGGAGGATGTGTGACACAGAAACATGCCCTTACCATGAAGAAATGGCACTCTGCAAGGCACTGCTCACAAAATTTGGCCCTTAAATCCCTTTAATTTGGCCCTTAAATGCACATTTACTGTAAAAATCTGTGTTAAAATGTGACCCTGATTTGAACTTCAGCTTAATTTCTATTTCTGTGTTTGCTGTCATTGCATTTCTCATCTCTCACACCACAGAATGAAGAAATATCCCTCTGCAAGATGTCAAGCTGAAATAAATATTTAAGACACTGATTGGAGCTTAGCAGGCTTAGAAAGCATGAAGTGAGTTGTCAGAAACACACAACATTAAAACTTTGAATAAGCAGCTCAAGAGAGAATAATTTATTACAGCTGCAGTACGAACTACACCAGTCTACAGCTCAGCTATGCCATTTCTGTTGTTAATGTACTAGGTAGGTCTAGCAGGCTGGTGCAGGGCATTTCCATTGGCAGGAAGAGGCTAAACTTTTTTTAAAAACTAAAACATTGCAAAAGAGTAAAGTTTTTTAATACACCCTGTGTACTCCAAGTTGAAGCACACGGCTTTCATATATTTTGCAGGTTTGCCATATATAGATATTATTTCAAACACTTCATGCTTATGGATTAATAGAAAATAAAGGGGGCCAGTTTTCCCACTACATCTAAAGGTACTACCAAGTAGCTAAGAGATGAAGTCAAAAAGACATTTACTATCCACTCTTACTTCACCATCCATTTTTGTACCTGTGCAGTTGCTGAAGTATTTTCAGCAGTGAAAACCACAATCTCTTCCTTGACTTGGCTACTTGGCATTATGACTATGACTAGACCTGTTCTTCTGTTTGTGTGATAGCAAGAAATAACCAATGATGGAGAAATTGAGACTATCTCTGTCCCTTTATCCTCTAGTGTTGAAGATGGGAATGTGGGAATAAAGATGGAGTTTATCTGTGTACTTCCAGCACATTTTTGAAATAGGCATAGATTACATTATTTCTGGACATGATCAACCTTGGCCTCAAAAGGTCAAAAAGGAATTTGAATTCCAACCTTGTGCCACACATCATTATCTCAGTGAAGCAGTAAAGTGTAAATAGCAAATTCCTGCACAATTTCATGTGGCTTCACATTGTCAAGAGCTATATAAAAGGTCCTTTCTATTAATAGAGAATTGGTTTGTAACTTAGGACTTGCCAGGTACATAAAAAATTAAATCACATGTCAACAGCAGCTTAAACAAGCTACACAAGACAATGACATTCTGTTGTTATTACAGTAAACATGTTGAATACTGCAGAGGAAATTAATTGTTCCTGATCATCATTTATAAAGAAAGCTCTAGTATAAGCACGGAACAGAAAGCAAACAGCAACCTGACAAAAGCATAAAAAGCTTTGAAAAATGCTCTTGTGCACTTTTTAAAATGCAATTCACTTGCCTAGGCACACCTGTAATGTATCAAAGCAAGAATTAGGCAACAAATTAATAACAATTCTATCGTGCATATGTCTATAAACTTCAGAGCACTTGCTACAGTAACATTCACAGCATATTTGCATCCCTTTGCTTTTTAAGGATTGCTGCTTGTCGGCAACACCTTGGCAATGTGCTAAGAACAAAAGACTTATTCAAAATATACACTATTTTCTTGCTGTAGGACTTACCCCACTGTGATGTCAAATATGTTGCTTCCAACAGAACTGGATACAGCCATGTCCCCCAGACCTTTGCGTGCAACAATAACACTGGTAATAAGGTCAGGAATGGATGTGCCAGCAGCTAGAATAGTCAATCCCATGATTTCTTCAGTAATACCGATGGTCTCTCCAACCTAAAAGGATTCAAGCAAAAACAGGAAAAAATTGTCCTGCAGTCAAGAAACATTTTCTTCTGTAAATCTGTTTAACCAGAAATATTAATCTGGACTTGCCAACTATCTTGAAGAATAGCAGGCAAGATTGAAGAAATACTTATTTTCACAGATCTCCACGTGTATCAGGAGAAAGATAAGACTGTCAAATAGAAGTAGAAGTTATTGACAGATGTTTGCTGATGGCTCTGATGTTACGAGAATGATCAAGTCTTGTGGACAGGAGAACCACAGCTCTCTGAACTACTTTCCACTTAGTGAGTAGTGATTTCCTTCATCCATAGTTGCAGCTCCTAACATAAGCACTACTCAGCATGAGATATATGATGGACTCTGATTCTAAATGGTCTCTCACAGTGCAAAACATAAAGCAGGGCTTTTATTTTGTACCAGTATCAGCTCCTTACCTGGTGTGCCCACCAGACCATTAAGTAAGAAAAGAAGGCAATCCAGCTAATAGAGCCAAAAAACGTGATAGGAAAGAATTTTCTTGATGTCTGAAACAGAAACAAAGAGAATCAGTGAAAACCTATGTTGAAGGCTGACATGCCATACTCTTATTTGCTTCTCAAAATGAGAGTGGCTTGTCATTTTTTTCTGATGACCTGTTCTGAGTAACTATTAGATGACCAAAATACATGCCAAGAAAGGTAATAACTGAATGCCTACACTGGTATGTACTTACCTATGCCTCATTCTCTAATTGCTTCAGTTACAAAATAAGACCTCCTAACAACTTGTATGATAAATGGCAAGTTTGGGGTTGTAATTTGTATCATCATTTGTTGTGATTCAGTTTGCATATGTGTTTAGCTGAATAGTGGTTTGACTTCTAAATTTGTTAATTTTTTCATGCTTATTCAGAATGAATATTTTCAAATTGATAAAACAGGTATCCATACCTTTTTTTCATACATTAATAACTTGGTGCAACACCTTTCACAGTCAGAATAGCAAAGGCTGCCATACGGCCGAGCTAAAACCATCCATATCTAAAATTTACTACAGCATTTACTCTTCTTGTGAAAACCACTCACTTTCTCCGTTACAATTGAAGACAGGCAATAAACATACTTTCCATGCTTTGTTTTGTAGAGAAATTTGTTATAAAAACAAGCAAAACACAGTGAGGCCCTTCGAGGAATTAGAAATTCTGTGCAACACCAAAGTAACTTAATTTTGATCTTCACTACCTCCCTTACTAATGTCAAATTTTGAATAGTGTTCCTGCAGCCAATGAATGGGATCTATTAATGATTTATTTTGGTTTATGTTCTTTCCAATCTTTTTCATCTTCCATATTTCCTGTTGGATCCATGTAACAAAAACACATCGAGCTAACTACTGAAGAAAGGAAACATGACTGCAGTACTGCACCAGGCAATCACTATCTAAATCAAATCTGTATTTAAAATTAAATTTGTACTATGAATGAATGTCTTGAATGAAACCACTGTCTTTATGGTCATGAATCTTCTGAACACAGATGCCTACCCCCGATGATTTCTGACAAGTGATGAGCAGAGTCCTAAAAATTGTCACTAATAACCACTAGGACCGCTTGTGGAAGTAATTTATACCACTTTCAATACCTGTTCCAGATGCTGCTCAGTCCTGCACTACTTTTTCCTTCAGGTCCTTGTACAAATCCACTTCCGCTCCAGAATTTTTGTGCCCACCTTCACTGAAAGTCATGCCCCTGCTGCACCAGGACTCATTAGCCTCTGGATCATTCCTGTGTGTTGCAGGAGTAGATAGGATTGCAGGACTTTCCCTGAACGTGACTTTTGGTGAGAAAATACTATTTGTATTTTGCTGATTTAGATTGCTTAAGTCATAATAAATACTGCTTTTTTAGGGAGTTTGCAGAACTGCAAGACAGCTTTTCTTGTATAATAGACACAAGAAGCATTTATATGGAACAGCCTCACTTTTAGGAACGGAGCAGCACAGAACAACAGGGTGGCTGTAGACTAAGCGGTGATCAGTGAGCTGGGCTGGCTGTCAGAGCTGTTCAAGCAGGAATGTCGCTGTCTTTTGTCAGCTGAACCAAAAAACATTGAGGCTAGTCTGCAGCTCAGTGAGACTGTAGACTCTGCTGAAGGGTGACTGGAACGAGATCAGGACATTACTGATGGGAAAAAGCTGAAGTCAGCAACTGCAATTGTGCACATTCATCTATGGCATGGCACAAATAGAAGGTCCATATCTGCTCCAGCAGGAGGTGCAGCTCTAGCTAGTGCTACAGAGTACTTACTCTCTGTATGCACTTTGCATAATGCTAAATGTCCTCGTGGAAACTGAGCATGTAAACATTGACTAACATAACCTGTGGCACTCCAAAACTGAACATAAATAGGAACACACATTAGAAATGGTATAGATTTAACAACATTTCTAGAGGGATGGAGCACCTCTCCTATGAAGAAAGGCTGAGACAATTGGGATTGTAAGGACTGGAAAAGAAAAGGCTTCAGGATGACCTAAATGCAGTCTTCCAGTACTTGAAGAGACTTAAAGAAAGATGGAGAGAGACTATTTGCAAGGGCATGTAGGGACAGAACACAGGGGAATGGTTTCAAACTGAAAGAGAGTAGGTTTAGATTAAATATTAGGAAGAAATTCTTTACTGTAAGAGTGGTAAGGCACTGAAACAGGTTGCCCAGAGACATTATGAATGCCCCATCCCTGGAAGTGTTCAAGACCAGGCTGGATGGAGCTCTGAATAACCTGGTCTAGTGAAAGGTGTCCTTGCCCATGGCAAAGGAGTTGGAATGATTGTTAAGGTCCCTTCCAACTGAAACAATTCTATGAGTGTATGTTCTAGTTAGAGTAGCCAGGATCAGCTTCTTACTGTGCGGGTGTAACAAAAACTGTATATTCTCCACCCTCTGTGTAATTGGTAATGAACTGTTAACAATGGATCATTTGCAGCAGCTGCCCAGGGCACACCTGACCCCTCAGGCTACAAGCTCGGTGTTAGAGAACCATGTGACATAGGAGCTGTGATAATTCCCCTCTGGGGAGTTGTTAGCACCTTAACACCCAGCCGGAGGAGTCATGTCTGCTGATGGGCCAGCAATGATTCCAAAAATATCCCATGACTCACAGACTAAATCACCCATTGTGAAACTCCTGGCCCGGGAGCAGGTACTGGGCATTCCCACCTGAACCTGAGGATATATAATCTTGGTGTTTGGAGACTTCTGCTACCACTTATCAGATCCAGAGGAGGACCAGAACCTCAACAGGACTGCAACCACCACTCTCGACCAGACTGTGACCATCATCCTCACCAGGAGGTTTTCCTTTTACTTTGCACTCAGGGGGATCACGTGGTGCTCAGCACAGGAGCTAATGAACACCATTGCGATTGTGCTGGAGAGTGCTGGGTTATACATCTGGGTTTTGTGGGTTAAAACCAACTTTTCCAGTATCACTCTATTTATTGTATAGTTTTTTTAAATTGTAACTCTGACTTGTAATCTCTTTTTGAGTTGGGTTCATTTCTCCTGCTGATTTGCCTTTAAACAAGGACAGTGTATGATTCTAAACTCTCTCATGTATAAACAATTGAACTTCTGTTGGAGTAAGAAAGTCAATTCAGCAGGTGTTTTAAATGGATTACCTTTAGATAGGCATAAATAGCCACAGTGGCACCTGCAAACATCCTTTTCATGTAAATCCATTACTGTCACAAGCATGGATTTTAGAACTACACGGGGTACTTTGGTTGATCTGTTTCTTAACTGCTTCTCAACTCTTCACAAAGAAAACAGAGTTACTTTTTCATAGCAAAGTCCTAAATTTCTATCAAATCAGAAAATCTGATAATGAGCTTATAATGTTTAAACCTACTTAGATGGACCTTTTTAAGTTTAAAATGAGAACTTTATATGCATTGAGGGACAGAACACCTTAGTCTGAAAAGGAACACAACTTGAAAAGAGCACAAAGATGAATGTTAAAGTAGTGGTCTGACACCAGCAGGAGCAGAAATTCCTTTTTTTAAAACTAAACAGCTAGCATTCCCGCACCGCCTCCCCCCTTATTACTAGCCAGTGCTTTCAGGTAAACATCTTTTGTCTTCCTTGTAAAAACTGGGATTTTTTTGGCAACACATATGGTAAATAAGATGAAGAAATACTCCTACCATAACTGTCACAAAATCTGCACAGAGAACCTTGTAGCAATGCAATTTGAATGATCACTTGACAACACTCAAAACCATACACTGGCTTACAACAAAACTAATACAAGAGCTGTACTGGCCAGTAATAGCTCTCTAATGGTGTGATTATATATACCAAATGGTGCTTGCAAAACAAGTATACATTGCTTATCTGAATCAGAGACCCACAGAATTCGGATGGGGAAGAATCACAAGTCAGTAACTTTGCAGCATGTGTACTGTCTTAGCTAATCATCTCCCACTGAAATTAACTGATAACTAGCAGTCCAGGACTAAGAATACTTTAATAGTCTTAACACTAAAATGACCTATTTTAAAATGGTAACATTTGAACTCAAAACAGGCAAAATTTAAAGCTTATACATTTTACAGGTGGTGAAATCCTTCTGTCTGCCAGGGCATTGCTGTCTTGCATTCAACTTGCTGTTGACCAGGACCCCCAGGTCCCTTTCCATGGCACTGTTTTCCAGCATCTCCTTCGCCAGTCTGTACGTACATCCCAGGCTGCCCCATCCCAGGTGCAGAATCTGGCACTTCCCCTTGTTGACCTTCATATGGTTGGTGATTGCCCAGTCCTCTGATTTATCGAGGTCTCTCTGCAAGGCCTCCCTGACTTCAAGGGATTCAACAGCTCCTCCCAGTTTTGTGTCACCTGCAAACTTGCTCAGTATCCCTTCCAGTCCTGCATCCAAGTCACTGATGAAGCTGTTGAAGAGCACAGTGCCCAAGATGGAGCCCTCTGGAGCCCCACTAGTGACAGGTCACCAGTCTGATGTCACTTCATTCACTATCACCTTCTGTGCTTGACCTGTCAGTCAATTGGTCACTCACTGCATAATGTGTTTATCCAGCTGTGAGCTGGACATTTTGTCCAGAAGGATCCTATGAGAGACAGTGTCAAAAGCTTTACTGAAATCTAAAAAGATTACATTAACTGGCTTCCTTTGATCACCTACGTGGGTTACTTTGTCATAGAAGAGAATCAGGTTTGATAAGCAAGACTCTGATGAAGCCGAGCTGGCTGTGACCAAAGACTTGGCTGTCTTTCAGCTGTTTTCAATACCTCCCAGAATAATCTTCTCCACAACTTTATCAGGCACTGAAGTGAGACTGACAGGCCTATAGTTTCTGGGGTCCTACATCTGGAGGGAATTGTTCCATTCTGCTCTGCACTGGGGTTGCCTCACCTTGGATATTGTGTGCAATTTTGGGCACTGCAACATAAGAAAGATACTAAGCCATTAGAGAGTGTCCAAAGGAGGGCAATGAAGGTGGTAAAGGACCTTGAGGGGAAGCCGTATGAGAAGTGGCTGAGGGCACTTGGTGTGTTCAGCCTGGAGAAGAGGAGACTGAGGGGAGACCTCATTGCAGTTACAACTTCCTTGTGAGGGGAAGAGAAAGGGTAGACACTGATCTCTTCTCTGTGGTGACAAGTGACAGGACCTGAGAGAATGGCCTGAAGTTGTGCCAGGAGAGGTTTAGGTTGGATATTAGAAAAAGGTTCTTCATGCAGAGTGTGGCTGAGTACTGGAACAGGCTCTGCAGGGCAGTGGTCACAGCACCAAGCCTGACAGAGTTCAAGGAGCATTTGGATGATACTCTCAGGAACACGGCATGATTCTTTGGGCTATCCTATGCAAGGCCAGCAGTTGGACTCAATGACCCCTTTCAACTCAGCATGTTCTGTGATTCTGTGAAATCAAGCATGAACTCCAAAGATGCTACTTTATAATTTGCAGGTAGATGAAAATTTTAAAAAGCCATGATGAGAATGTTGATTCTTTTTTATGTGTTGGATTTTATTACAGAGTATGAAAATAATTATGCTTGTTTTGTAACTAATGATATCATTATTTTGAGATTTATCTCATTGCAACTCCCTAGCTCTTCGAAATACAGAGAGCTGCCAATTCTAAGCATTTTCCTGGAAGAATTGGTCAGAAACAGCAGACAGCAATACTTTTCTCCATCCTTTTTGGTAGCGGTTGTGATGGATGCCTTGTAAAGACAGAGTGTCTAGTTTATTACCAATTGGTGTTTTTGTGGTCCTGGTAGCAGACAAATGAGAAAAGCCATGGCTCATTCAGTTTGTATGCTATTTTCCTTTAACAAAAGAGAAAGAATTTTGTAGTTTCACTGTAGATTAGATGGATTGGTACCAATTCCTGTATATCAGCAACCTTAAGGACACTTTTTGGATACATTTCTGTATTTATTTCATGCCAGTGTCTGAAAAACAGAACTATAATTGGCAAAAATGATCCAAGTATGAAGGCTTTTCCCTAAGAGCTTGATCCTGAAAGGTAGTGAGTGCTCTATAATTTATAAGGTAACTGTGTTAATTTTAGCCAGTACTATTCCCAATCTTTAACCTGAATGATTCATATATTTGTCATATTCATAAATTTATCTGCATTGCAAAGTTTGATTTTTCTTTCACACTTAACAGTGCTTAACTCTGATTACTCAGAACCAGCTCCTCTAACTTGATCTGTACAGGAACATGTTATCCTTGTCCCCTTGGTAACAGTGCATCTCTGTATGGCAACAAGAGTTCATGGAAGTTGTAGTGCTTCATTTGTAATAGGAATTTGCAGAGATGAAATTAACTCCCCTAATGGATCCAGCGACAGCAGGAATGGAGCCTCAATAGCCATTTTTCTGGGCTGTAACACAAAGGGATGGACAGTGGAGTAAGGTTGTAACAAAAGTGAGTGTGTTCAATGTCTCCTCCTGACCCACTTGGGCACCTCAGTCACATAATTTTTCTTTCAATCTTTCAATCTTTGTTACTGCAGGAGGAGGACAGTAACATATGTGACCTTTACAGAGCCATGGGGAAAATAAATCATTAGTACAGGAAAAAATACCTGTTATTGTTCAAAACACCCGAAAAAAAGTTCAGGCACAAAATTCCCCAAGGGCACAACTATCTTGGGATACTGCCAACAACATTATTGATGTTATAGTAAGGATTTTAATATATACTGGCTTAATGTCAGCAGGTGTTATTAAGGCACTAAACACACTAAAACATCTCAGCCAGTGAATCAGCTGACAGCTCAACTGATGCATAATCTACTCTAATTGTATAAAAATCTGCATATGTGTACACCAGAGGCAGGAGGATTTTGCTAACTTTAGAACCAGAGACCTTGTCTATGAAATAATTTTTCTAGAGCTTCTGGGTTTCATGAAGCTAAATATAGCTTTTTATAGTACAAGTAAATGCAGGCAAACCATCTCCATTATGTGGAGATAAAACACATATTAGAAAAAAGACTTTAGAAGGAAAGAAGACCTCATTTTTTGAAAACTGGACACCCACAGAGGAGGTCAAAGGCTCCATATGGTCTTTCAAATCAGTATATGCCACACAAGGGTTCACTTTATATATCCTCATGCTAATCTGAGCATTCTGATGCAGAATTTGGATTTCTAACTAAAAGTACTACACTTGCAAATCAAGGCTATGATGGTAGGACTACCTAAAAAATCTATTTAAATATTATTTTATATTTGCTTTAACTTTTGCCTCACAGATTTAATTGAAAGTTCTTTTGTCATGCACATGCTGAATTGTGATATTTGGCTTCATTTATCTGTGGAAGGAATTAGTGGGGATGGCACACACAGCCATAAATGAGAATATTTTAAAGAGACACTAACGAAGCATCCTTGAAATTTTACATAGTTTATGCAATCATTGGTTAATTCTTTGACAGCAATGTTCAAAGTAAGCAGCATGTCATGCTGATACAGCCTCTTATCTCTTCTGTTAATTCTACATCTAATTACATTTTTTTTGTATGAAAAACTACTTCTTTCAGTTAATGACATTTTAAAGTTCTATTGTCCACTTGCCTATCTGGCACATACAACTTTTTTGTGTTATGGCAGAGTATTTTAGCTGCAGAATGTCAGCATGCCATTTTAGTTGTTAACAATACAAGTGTTAGTAATAATCACATGTATCTCACAGTTGCATGCATGGTTGAGATATTCACTTTCCAAACTATTATTTATAAAATGGTTCTCATTTGTACAGTAGAGAATACTGGACAAAACTACAGGCCTACTGATGTTAACTTCAGATTTTCAAAATTCAAAATAATGCCAATACATATTTCTCATTCATTTTCATCCAAATTATGAAAAAAAAATACAGGAATGGTTTTGAATGACAAAAGGAGGGCATAAATACAGAAATAAACAGTGTTGCATATCATGTAGTATGTTCCTTGTGTTACCAAACAAAAGTGATTACCACAGTGGTTTGAAATCTTTCAGAAGAAAAAGCTTAAAGATTGGAAGGGAACATGTTGCTTTTTAGCCTTCGAGAATTATTTAAAACCAAATCAGAGGCCTTACTTTAGCTTCTTTCTTGCACTGAATTGCAATTTTTTGATGTGTAGGATGGGAAACTTTTTCACAGTGTGTGAGGGGGAAAAAAAGAATTCAGAGTGTTGATTTAAAAACTGTGCATCCTTCTCTTGCAGGAGTTTTAAACATATTTTTGATCCAGAAGGGAAAAGAGATTAAAACACTCCTACTAAAGCTTTTTTTTCAGCTCTTGACTTTCTTTTACTTTCCATGAGTCTTCTCAGTCAGGGATGTGTTTTGTATATGTGAGTATAACAGTGATAACTTGGTAACTTGTCACAGTAAGTCCTTTGTTGTAAGCCTTACATCACATCAAGCTATGTTTGGGACAAAACGAGCAAGTATTTTACACATGAAGGGACTTACAGATCTTGACCTAGTATAAAAATTACAAGATGATCAGTAGAAGACAAAGGTCTAGTAGAACATGAATTTAAGAGAAATGTATATTGTTGTCTTTGAAAAACAGAAAATTTAGACAGTCTAAAATCTTATTCAGCACTTATGTGATATTCAGTAAAAATTCAGAAATACAGATGTGAAGGTCCAAAGAAGTTCTCAGACCTTTCACTTCATGTCATAAAATTAGTGAATACAAATGACAATCTTTATAGAGCTATTACCAACCAGTTTCCCATAAGTGCCCATTTACCATTTGAAGACTAATGTTGTGACCTCTTCTTCAAAGAAGAAACTCTTCAAAAAAAGCATTAGCTCTATTTTTGCATAAATCCACTATAGTAATTTTTTGGCATTTAGCTAGAGAGCAACCCATTTGTGTAGAACACGCTACACCAACACAACAACAGTTACTTACAGGTTTTCTAACGTCTGGTAGGGTAGCCCACAGTGGAAAAACAATGGGTAACACGAGAAGATAGGTGAGCTGCTTGCGTGGGGTTTCAGGCCAGGCCAGGCTGAGAGGCTGGTCCTCATCCTCTTCATTCTGTAAGAAAAGCTGCAGTGAGCAGAATATCAAAGTGGATGAAGGAGGTTAGAAATTCTTCCAAAAGGAGTTCCAAGGATGGTGTTGTGTTGCAGTGAGAACCACAGAATCTGAAACACTGCATTAAAACCCCACCTACCTAACATTAGTCAGAATGCAGTAACAAAGAATTTGGTCAGACTGTGAGGTATCCCTGCAGCACAGGCTGCCTAAGTATGCCTATTTGTGGCTATGTTGACAGTGAGGCTGGTCCCTTGGGATGTACAGAATGTCTCTGACAAGTGTTTCCAAGGCTCTCCCTTGGGATATGGGCTAGTCTAGTCAGGGATCCTGACTTATCTGGCAGCATCAAGTCTGGCCACATAGGTGAGAGAGAGTGGGAGAGCGATAATATGTGTGCATATGTGCATGTGCACACTCACACGCATAGATATGCATATCAATACTTATATGTGATACAGATGCATACATTTTTAAAGCTTTTTTATAATTTTTTAAGCTTTTACAAGTAACTTAAAAAGTTAGCATGACATATCTACTTGTCTATACATGTGTGTATTTTCTTGTTAACAGGATCATAGGGTAATTCAGGCTGGCAGGCACCTGTGGAGCTCCACTGGGATGCTCAGGGCTCTGCCCTGTCAAACTGTGAAAGCACCAATGATGGAGACTGTCCAACTTCTCTGGGCCCCAACACCACCACTGGGCTGTCTACATGAGGAGAAGGCTTCTCCTTGGCTCCAACTGAAGACACTTGTGTTTAGACCAGTGAGAACGCAACAGTGTTGTTAACAACTTGGTGCTAAAAGTAAAGACATTCCTCTCCTGTTTGTGTAGCTGATTTTCACATCAATCTCTAATCTCCATTTATGTGTAAGCTGCACACCTGTCATTTCTATTGCAGAATAAGTGTATAGGAACCCTCTCCTAGAAAACATTTGGCTGCCGCACACTTCTCTTACCTTAGACTGTTCCTCCTAACAAAATAGAGCCCTCTCAGACTGATAAGGAAGCAAGTAAAGTGGGCATGATAAAGCCTTTTCCATGCATGTATTGAAGCAACTTTTAAACTTCTAACATAGGTAGGCGATGTCTGCACAACTGCACATTGATCTAATATATATCACAGAATAAGTATGCTAGTTCAGCAGATGGGACCAGTTATCACTGTGTGGGGGTGATCAAAGCCATGTATTCTACCCCCTCTATTCATTCC
>JAOXXN010000364.1:29584688-29606599 GCA_026770055.1 Myrmophylax atrothorax
AGGAAAATCCTAATATCCTGAGAAAACTCAGCAAAGATATGCAAATGGAAAGTAATTGAGTTATCAGCATTCCTAATGTTAAAAAAACAGAAAACAAAACCAAACTACCAACCAACCAAAACCTCTGAAAACCCCCAAGAATTTTGAGAAGCAGCATTTCTGAAGTGTAGCTTTCCCACATTTTCTCTTTTCTGGATACTTGGGTGCTCACAGACTGTCCCCAGTGGGAACACTAATTTTGGTCTGTCTCTATCTTCACAACACTGGTAGAAAGCCTTAGTCAAAAAAGTTCTCTTCTTAAGGCTGGAAGGCATTGACATTAGCTTTTACTTGGTGCAGTCACTCAAGCCAGTGCATGGCAACCTCATAACATTGAAACATTTTTTTCTTCCTTCTATCCGGGCTTTTTTCTTGCTTTCTGCAGTCCAATGGTTACTGATGGAAAAGAGTCAGCCTGTTGATCCCTCTTTCCTTTGCTGAAGTTCTGTCCTGGGCAGATGTGTATTGCCCAAACTCAAAAAGCACTTCCTTGTAGCTTCTCTGGATCATCTAAAATTCAGCATTGTATATTACAGGGAGAGAAAGCATTACACAGTTGCCATAGCAGTTATGAGTCAAACCTTGTGTTATCAGTGTCCTAGTTCAGCAGCTGGGACCAGTTTATCACTGTGTGGGTGTGACCAAAGCTGTGTATTCTAAACGCTCTATGTCATTTTTCACGAACTGTTAACAATGGACCATTGGAGCAGCTGCCCAGGGCACACCTGCCCCCTCAGGCTGAAAGCTGGGTGTTGAAGAAGCCTGTGAGATAGGAGCTCTGATAACTCCCCTCCAGGAAGTCGTTAGCACCTCCACACCCAGCCTGAGGGGTCATGTCTGCTAATGGGCCATCAGTGATTTCAAAAATATCCCATGACTCACAGATTCAGATCACCCATTGTGGAACTCCCCGCCCTGGGGGAGGTACTGGGTGTTCCCACCTGAACCTGAGGGTATATAATCTTGGGGTTTGGAGACCTCTGGGACCACTCATCAGATCCAGAGGAGGATCAGAACCTCAACAGGACTGCGACCACCATTCTCAAACAGACTGCGACCTTCATCTGCACCAACAGGTTTATTCCCTTCTTTTTACTTTGGACTCAGGGGAACCATGTGGGGCTCAGCACAGGGGCCAACAAACACCATTGTGTTTGTGCCCCAGGCTGCTGGGTTGTACTTCTGGGTTTTGTGGGTCAAAACCAAATTCTCTTTCTATCATTGCATTCATTGTAATATTTTTATTAAAATGTAACTCTGACTTATAATCTCTTTTGTGTTGAGTTCATTTCTCCTGACAGTTTACCTTTAAACCAGCACATGCATGTACAGAGTTTTCACTTTAAGTGCACCTTAGCTGAAAAGAATAGAGATGCTGTAATTGAAGATTAGTATTGTATGCTACTATACTATAGTATACTACACTTTTGCCAGAAGAAAGAAGACACAGTTCTCCTATCCCAGATTTTAGGAAAAAATTCCTTAGGTTGGATGCTATAAATACCACAGAAACATGTATCTACCAGAAGTTTCATTTTTTCCCTTCTCCAGTGAAGAGGCTTAACATTTATATCACTATCTGTGACACTAAAGGTGTCTAAGATACCAGCCCAGCAACTGCCAAAAAATGAGAAAAAAGTTCATCTTTCAGAAAATGCCACCAGGCAGAAGGAGGGGATCTAGGAGATGGGGCAGAATGGAAGCAGGCTGCTATTTGTGGTGGCAGCCAAGTCCCCTCCCAGCATGCCTCACCTTCCAGATGCCCTTATACAACTGACATGAGGCCCTGGAACTCCACAGACAGACAACTGATGATGTGGACAATATTTTCCTCCTTTCTCTGGTGCTGATCCTCTTTTCTCTGGTGACCAGTGAGAAGACCTGAGGGAATAGCATGAAGCTGTGTCAGCAGTTGTGTGGGCTGGATATTAGGAAAAGGTTTTTCACCCAGAGGGTGGTTGGGCACTGGAAGAGGCTTCCCAGGGAGGTGGTCACAGCACCAAGCCTGCTAGAGTTCAAGAAGCATTGGGACAATGCTCTGAGGCACACGGTGTGACTCTTGGGGCTGTCCTGTGCAGGGGTAAGAGTTGGACTTGATGATCCTTGTGGGTCACTTCCAACTCAGGATATTCCACAATAAGTGTAAGTTTAAAAACAGAAGAAACATTTCGAACATGGATCAGAATAAGTAGCAAATTAAGTTAACTTCCTGCTTTTAAGCTCTATTTTGAGAGGCTGTTGGTTGTCTGTCTTGCTGAAAGATTGTAGTAGTCCTTCCACAGAAGCACACTTAACATATAATGGCTGAACGTGACAGTAATGGCTGCGACATGATTAGGCAGGCCATGAAGAAATTGAGATGCTGGAGTTAAAAATGAAAGAAGGCACATGAGAAGGATGAAACTGGGCAGATTAGGCATTTCTTCCAAGAAACTAGACTCAACTGACAGGCTGAGTGCACAGAAGGGGAATGACAGGTAAATTTTACGCAAGTTTGTTTCACTTAGCTTGTGACAAAACAGGGCAATAAGTAACAGTATTTTGGGGCTAAAAAATAGTATGTTTTTCAATATGTAGTTCTCCCAAACATGCAATCACACAACACCTGCAGAGACAGGAAAAACTGCTTCCTTACCACTTGGCTCATTTATCAATTTGCCTCACACTTACAGTACATGCTTTGCTACATGTCAGAGAAGGAAAACATTCCTGTACTCACACTGATTAAACGCCCCTCTTAGTGCAACAGTGTATGGCAGAACAATGGCTGTATAACACAACGCATCAAAATGAGTAACTCAGGGCAAAGAACAATTAAGTGCCTTGTGTCAAGCCTGCCAAGAAAGGCACACATCTGGAGTTTTTTTCTGAGATGCATCCTGACAACTTTTTGGCACTTCATGACAAGCAAGTCTCCTATAACATTTGAAAGGCAGATTTCAGAAACTAGGTCAGTGCCCAGCAATGTCCTATTAGTATCTTAAACACAAGGATGGTTTTAACTACCAAGCAAATGCACACTACTGTATCAGCAGAAACATAAAAAAATGGGTTGCTTCCCTTTTCTCCACTTTTGAAGTAAATTCTCCACCTGCTCCATGAGTCACAACCCACAGATCTCCACATGCTGTATGTGTATTTCTTAGGCAGTAACTTAAATGTATCATAAAGCTTGAGTTTGTAAGGACTGAGCCTCAGCATTCTCAAAAACAATAGAATATTCAATTTTTCTATCTGAAATATTTTAAACTGTCATAGTTTATTCAAATATATGCTCAAAAACCAAGGCAAATAACTTTGGCTATATATGGATGCAGCTAGCAGTTTTAAAGGATTGCGTGGTATTCAAGCAACAGGAGAGGATTGCAGCTTCCCATGTTGGTATCTCAGAGTTCATCTCCCACAGCTTTGCTTGACTAAGATTGAGATAAGGTTGCACTGTAGTTCAAAATGTTAATGGTCACACTTTAATATTCGCATGCTATCCAAGGTTCAGTGTGGCATTCAGGCTTTGTGACAACACCTCATATGAGAATTTTTTTTTTAAAATTCTTTGGCTTTTCTAATGCCAAATATTATCGTTTGAGGATATTAACGTCGAGTTTTCTCTACTCGCTCTGGGATTCTCCTGGTCACTGTAATAACAGCATTTCTGTTAGCAGTAATTGAGCTTTTTTTCATGCACTTGTAAGATCGCTGTCATTTATACACATTTATTTAACTTGATCTGGAGGCTACACTATACAATCACTTTTCTCACAGTGCTAACTCCACCTTTATGCAGGCAGACTCTCTCCCAACAGCACTGGACTCAGAAACATACTTTAAAATTACTTAAAATACATGAAACCCAAGAATATTTACACACTTTTCAGATTTTCTGTTTTCCTTACATATGCTTTGAAATGTTCTTTTATCCAACTGTTTGCTATGTATTTTTTCACACAAGAGCTACAATATGAGTACATCCCTTCACTCCTTTATTTACTTTAAAAATTAACACAATGATTAAAGCTAAAACCTTTAATTAAATTAAGGCAGTGGAGGACTGGATTTCACTATGAAGTTTTTAACGGAATCATTTCCTTCTATCATCATTCTCTAGCCACACCTGTAGGCAGGCCTTAAGCCATACAGAAGTCAGGACATTTACAGATTTCCACTAAAAAGTTATTAACTACAGAATGATAGTTTACATCCTCTTCACCCCTCCCTTTCCCTTCTCTTCAATTCAAACAAATACAGGGTGTTTCAAGGACTTTGGATAGATTTGACCTTAAGAACAGGAAAATATCTGTACAACGGGAGTTTAGAACAGACATTTTTTCGTTCCCAACAAGGCAGGATGTTAATTAATTCTCACCAAGCCTGGCTGAACAGCACTAATTTAAAAAGCCATAAGAATACCAGAAAATGTGAACAATGTACGTAATTTTATAAAAGCAAAGCAGTGCCAATATCATACTTACAGGCTGAGGCTGTTCTGCAATACAGCAGTTGAAACACAACCAAAACTCACTCATTGTTTACAGTCTGAAGTGGGAATACAGATGAAAAGCAGGACTCAACCTTCCTAAGTCTGTCTGCAGGTAGCAAGTTCTTCAAACAGGTTTATTTATAATGGCTCCAATGTGAGTATCTTTTTTCTGTTGAGCTCTTCTCCAAAGACAAGTCAGTCTCAGGACAAACAACTTGAAGGCAAAAAACTAATGTCAGAGTCTTCTTTCAGAAGGTTGATCCCAGCACCACAGAAACGTTACATATGCTTCTTTGGTTCCTAGCGTAATGTGAACCTGAAAATATAAGTAGATTACATTAAAAAGATAGAATACACAGAATATCAAGCTCCCAGACAGCCACCGACACCACTGATTTCTTGGTAATATCCTTAATCACAGACTAAAGTCATGCACTTATTTCTATGGTGACTACCGCTATCCGCTCAGATTATGAGAAACTGAGAAATCACGTACTCAAAGTCAGCATTTTGAAGTCTAATATATCGTAAGTTGATGGAGTTATAAATGGATACAGTGCAGTGAGCTTCTCTTGCTGTGCAAGTGCCCCAGTATTCTGATTTGTGACTCCTGAAATTCTGACATTTGTATTATTGCTTCCTTACAATCTCTTTTTGAAGAAGTCCAGATTTCACATATTAAATAAGGTTCTCATCAAGGGTTAACTTTCATCCGGTTGTTACATTCCAGTACAGAAGATGTACATGGTAAGGGCAGGGAAATTCCTCTTGCTAACTCATCTCTGCATTTGCTCACTGATAGCTGGCACGCTCCCCCAGCTCACTGCAGCTTTAAGCACTGTGCTGAGATGAAGCCCTGGGAACAAACATGAAGGGCTTGTGCATACTCCTGTGAGCCTGGAAAGACCTTCCTGGTTAAGGAATGCTCAAGGGCGCAGAAGTCTTTCTGTACCCAGCCACTCTCAGCGTGCAGGACTTGTGACCTTCTATACAGAGTTCTCTTCCAAACTGACTGCCCACATAAAATTAAAAGCTGTTGAATAACAAAGCCAACCCAGAGATTGTGAATAACAGTCTCTGATAATACATTCATTTTTAAAAATGTATTTTATCTTCTAAAGCCTTTATAGTGCTAAATTTGCCTTTTAGTTTCATGGCTCTGCAATCACTAACAACACTTCTTCAAAGTGTTGGCTTTTAATAAAGAAGCACCTCTTAAAAGGCAAACAGATGCTTCACAGTGTTTGTTAAAACCACAGAATTTCATGCTCCACCCCAGTCTGTTAACCATGATTTTTACAGTGGCAAAATTAATACAAAATATCAGGCATAAATCTGCTGCACCAAAATGGAAAGAAAAAAACAAACTGAATGCAAAAACACTTATCAGTCCTGTGATGTCAATGACAACACACTAGGAACTTGTCTTACACTGCTACTTTCTTGTTTAAAGAACAAGTTGAAACAGGAAAATTCTGATGTTCTCTTCCAAATTACTGGTTAGAAAGAAAGAAAGAAAAAAGCACCATACCTACCTACCTACTGACTAGTCAGGTAATTACGTAGTATCAGCACACTAGCAATATCATGGGAAAGTTTTCCTCCAAGGCCTGAACTGCACCTCAAACCTAGCTGCAATTTACGAGGTTCCCAAAATACATGCAGTATTTCACAGCTAGTTCTCTGCTTTGTCAGGATTAAGATTTGAATCACAGAACTACAGAATGGTCTGGGTTGGAAGGGACCTTAAAGACAGCTTTGTTCAAGCCTCTCTACCATGGGATGGAACACCTTCCAGCAGACCAGGTTACTCAGAGCCCCATCCAACCTGTGCCAGTGTCCACCACCCTACTATGGCACTGTTTGAAAGTGTCGCTTCATTTGTCTGCGTAGACTTGCCAGATGAAGAGGACAACAGAGGCTGAAAATACAGTTCATGACAACAGCTCTGCCACCCTTTGTGTTTGCTTTTGATGCAGTTTATGGTGCTCAGAGTTGCAGTACACTGTAGAGCTCATGTGGAAAAGACAGGGCACTTACTGTGTCTGAAGTGCTAAGTTTATCAAGTGATGAGTGGTGAAACATCTATGTGCTTTTCCCTTGTAAACTTTCTGAAACTTGAATGCAATTTATTTTAGGGAGTGTGATTCTCACTGCAAGACCACACAGGGCTATCATACTGAACAACTCTGTCACATTTTAAGGCTTTTATACCTTATTTATGATTTCCATTTTATACCACTTACAGAAAATCCAAATTGGAATGAAGTAATTAAGATATTAAAAAAATGCATTGTTTAATATTTAAAATTAAACCAGTAAGGTAATTTTCATTACTCCACAGTGGCTGGTCTACTGCAAAACCCAAAACTACTGCATATTGTTAAATACCAGTCATAAAGGCAGTAAGTGCAAACACAGCATTAATGAATAATGGGAGCAGAGCACATTCTGTTCACTATCACCCATTTTTCTTACTAAAGCAGTATTAACTTCTCTGTGGGAAATATACAGAGCAGGAGAGAAGAAAAGGTAAACAAAGAAATCAATTTTCCCTCCAAGCTCTTCATGTTTACTGATAAAAAGCAGGTTAGACAGCATTTACCTTAGCAGATCCAGACCGGAATACGCTATAGAGGGTCAATTAGAATACAGCTACTTATTAATTCTACAGCCTAAGAACCGCTGCTGTTTTTAAAAACATCTATATAGTTCCTTTTAAGGGTGAACCCTCTATATCCTCTGACTGCATACTGTTCACTGTGGCTTCAAGCAGGAAGTGTGCTAACAACACTCTTTTGACAATTGCTTGAAGCAAATAAAACCACAGGAAGAGAGAAAAAAATGACAGCAGATATAAGTATCTGAATTTAACTAGATTTGCTCCAAAGCTCAGACTACTATTTAAAGAGAATGAGGGGGAAAGGGAAAAAAAAGAAAAAAAAACAACAACCAAACAGTGAACAAAAATCATAATTAAGCATGCTGTGTCATGGTATGTCATGACATAACATAATGTACCATAACATGCACATGTATGCAAAAAGTCCTAACAGGCCTACTACTACTGTTTTAGTCTCAGGAACTTTTTAAGAATGAAATTTACAATAATTCTTAATATGGGAGATTCATTCTATAAAATACATGGTTGTTTTGGTCTGGTTTTTTTTGCCTTAAAGGTTTTGAAAAACTATAGTTTGTTTTAATCCTGCAAGCTTTAAGTATAAAATCATCCATTCTTTAAATCTCTATTGTAGGCACAATATTTCCTCCTGATGATGACAATATAAAAGTCAAGTGGGAGCCAGAAAAGAGGGGGAAAGAGGATTAAGGTGTGTCCAAACCAACAGAGAGAGGTTGCACTGGTGCACACTTTCATACATTTACAGCTCAAGCAACTGCAGGATGCTCGCTCTCTAGCTCCTGAAGGAAGTGAGAAGTGTTTATTCTCTTGCCAGCCTTGTTTTTTAAAATAAAACAATCTACAAGAAGCAAGATGCTTTAAACAAACACAGCCTATGGGGAAAGTTGCCTTCGTGCATGAATTTTGTATCAGAAACTACCAACAGGGCACTGCTCTTAGAGAAACATTCTTCCTCCTTTCACTGCTACCAGAACAGGCACTTTGGGGGACTTTGGCATTCAAATTAATGCACCAATTCTCTTTTGCACTTTGACATCCTGAGAAATCTGAGCAGGAAGGAACTCTTGTCAGACAAAAGACAGACAACACTCACCACTGACTCAGGCTGAATATGGCTGAAATCCCTTCTTCATATCCTCATAATTTTCCCATATTGATTGTGCCGCAACCCACACCCAAGTGCTTTAGGGTTTAGTTTAAAGACTAAAAATCTTCTTCAAAATTTGAGTTAGACTTTCTTGTACATTTTCAAACTCTGAACACATAGGTCCTGACTCTGTGAAAAGGTTATTTTATTCATGTCTTTATGATACAGTTTTGCACAGTATGAATAAAGTTATTTATACAATTTTATTATAGGGTTTTATTTTGGGATTATTGGTCATTTGGAGTCAGTTCTTACTTTTTGCCCCTATTTATACTAAAATGGTTTTCCTTAGTATATTTCCTTAAGCAACTTAGAAAGAGGTTATACTTCAAATCAAGCTCAACACAAATTAATAGCCATAAATGACTACTACTACAACAGTACCTTGCTTCTGAGTTAAAAGTTTGAAAGACTGAAGAAAATGAGGAAATAGGACAAAAGTAATATTATGGATTAGTTAGAGGAGACACATGCATAGATTTTTTTTTTAATTGTTTTTGTCATTAATAGAATAGAGTCCAGATTTAGGAACAATCACATCTTTCACTGGAACCAGGACACCTCCAGCTTTTGTGTTTCCAGTTTGTAGGAAGCCATCACAAGTTTCCCTGCAACAAATGTACCCACCTGGGATAACAGATGGGAGTGTAGCAAAAGATACAGGAAAGAAACAACAGTAAGTTTGTAAGGAGAAATATTAGGCTTTTCCTATCAGGTCACTGAGGGCATGAGAGGGAGCTATAAAGAAGGTAAAGGCAGGAAAACACACCATTCTGTCAAGGAAAGAACAGTTTACCAAATGTGTCAGTACACATGTTTCTGAGTGTCAGTGGGGAGTTTACAGCAGAAAGCCTTTAAACAATTTTTTTCTTTTTTTTTTTTAAACTCCCACCTGCAATTGCCCAAGTTTTACTCTGCAACCATTCAGTTTAATTATTTCAGCTAAGGGGCCCAGCTCTTGAGAGGTCCTTACTATTTGGTACACAGAATCAACAACCAAAACAGATAGTACAGCACTAGTCGCAATAAAATTTCCCACGCCTAATTCAAAACACAAAAGTATAGTTTTTCAGGACCAAACCAAGTCTAACAGGCAATACAGTGTCAGAGACTGACTGAACAGGGCAGGTGAACTTTTCTCCAGCACTGACATTTCAAAGCTTCTTCCTGTCTTCAATTAATAATTACTCTTTATATAGATGAGTTCAAGGCCTCTTTCTGAGACAGCTAATACACAGCTCATACTATTCCCCTCACATACATGCACACAGGGACCTATTTCTCTTGAAACCACAGCACTGAACATCTAGTAGCTCTGCACTATGAAAGTATAGAAAGACTAACAGAAAACTAATTGTCCAATATTATTTACTATATAACAGGAAGGCAAGACAAAACCTACATAAGTATGTTCTGTCCTATCAAAGACATAGTCTAGGTGTTTTGCCCTACCTTCAAAAACAGTCAGGTAAGAACAAGTGAGAAGCCTTTGAGAATTGACTCCTACAGTTTCAAAAATCTGATTTCATAATGATTCCCACTTACATCAAACAAATAAATCCTGTTAGTCAAATTTTAATTAGTCAACTGTTGGAACACATACATTTTCAGGCTAGTGAACCAAAAGCAAATTTGCAGGTGCAAGCTTCTGAGATAAGAATGGACTTTGTCTAGAGACCTTGAGCTGGGGCAGAAGTGAGAGAAGTCTGCAGAAGCTCCACAGAAGAATACATCTAACGAGTCTTTTTATAAAGTTAAAATAAGTTATATAGAGACTGCTTGGATCCAGCAATTTTATGAAATACATATTACTTAATATTTAGCTATAGCTGTATGTTGTTAGATAGTTTGAATGGTGTGTGTAAGTTTTAGAATTGTGTGTAACTGTGTGGAAATACAGTCCTGTGTATAACTCCTCTTGTAGTTTGTATATCCCTATGCAGAAGTAGAAAAAATGTTTTAATGTAAACATAGTGGGTCCTTCTGGCCCTTCTTCCACCATTCCTCAAGTAGTTGTAACCCATGACAAAGAGGACCACAAAATAAACTACCAAGAAAAATCCTAACATTAGATGCAGTCAAGTGTTTTATTTAATGATAGAGGTAGAAGCGTCTTAAAGCCTTATAAAGGCACACTGCAACTGTGTCTGTGGAGATTCAGCCATTGTGCTAACCCAACACTTAAAGCTGAGCTAGAAAAGTGTCCTTTAAGCAAAGGCAACCAACAACACCCTTGGCTCCATTTGGGAAAACACTGCCTGTTGGTCAAGAGAAATGATACTTTCCTTTCACCAGTGCTCATGAGACATATTTGGGTTCTGGAACTAGTCCTAAGCTCACCAGTACAAGACAGTTGTGGACATACTAGAACAAGTCCAGTACTGGGCCACAAAGATCATGAAGGGACTTGAGTATGTCTCATAAGTGGAGAGGCTGAGAGATCTAGGGTGGTTCAGCCTGGTGGAGAGAAGGCTTAGGGAGACCTTACACACATGTATAAATACCTGATGGGAGAAAAAGTAGAGGGAACAAGACTTTCCTCAGAAGATCATATTGAGGCGGAAAGAGACAATGGACACAAACCAAAAACTGGAAAATTCCATCTGGACACAAGAAAACACCTTTTACTGGCATGATGGGCAAACACTGAAATGATCTCCCAGAAAGATTGTGGTATCTTGATTCATGGATATTTTCAAAACATGACAGGAAACCAGGCTAGGCAAACTTTTTGAGTTGATCCTGCTTGAGCAGGGGATTGGATAGCTGCATTATGTCATTCAAGTAGTCCCTTTCAACCTACATGAAAAAAACACCCTACCAGTTCTGTTAAAGTTAGCTGCATAAATGAAGTATGAGCATCTGCCTAAGACATGACACTCCAGTTTGAAAGTAAGCCTAATTGTCCTTTTTATTCACTTCCAATCTTCATATCAGACAGAAATAATGGAATGGAGTTAAAGGCAAGACACTATATTTTAACTAGCGCCACTAGTTTGAATGTGAGACTGGCAGGGAGCCCCCATCTCCTCTGACAGAAGTCCCTTGCAAACGTTGCAGTCTTCATCAGAGAAGAAAGCCAAAGTACTCTGAGCAGTGTGCTCAGGAGGCTGTTTTTCCTTGGTAGGCCAGAAGAGGAATCAAGCTGGGTAAGAACAAGAGTGCAAGAAGAAGAATGGTGAACTCCTTTGCATGCACATGGGCATGCCTAAAGGATGCTCAAGAATGATGAAGGATATTGAGCAGATAACATACATAATTAATTTTATTAATTTTGTCTAGATTTGCGTATTTCCTCATGTTAGATAAAATACTGTTGCACTTAAAAAGCTCTGAAGAATTCTTTCTTTCATCTATGGCATGGTGCTAGGAAGAGCACTGAAGTCCTGCAGCATCACAGAATCAAAGAATTGTTAAGATTGGAAAAGACCTCTAAGATCCACACTCTGAAGCTGAGGAAAGTGAAAGTGCTCAGGTTACTTCAGCAATGCAGGAGCTGAGCATTACCCATGAGTTGGTGTAAACTGAACTGCCTTGCCTTACTTCTCTGAGGATATAAGAAATACAGAGGATCAGCCAAACAAGGTTTCCAGTGACGGTGAACACAGATACGATGGTGCAGCTCACCTAAGCCACTGGGGGGACAAGAACACAAGGGTTTTACAAAATGAGACCAAAGCTGGGAGCCTACTAAGTGACCAGGCAGGCAAACGTTACCTAACCTGTGTCAGCAGTCTTTCTTTGGGGTAAGTTAACATTATTCATCTCAGAAAAAACCACAAGTGGCAGCAGCAAGTGAAGCAAAACAGTTTGAGGTGAACCAAAAGCTGGGAAATTCTTAAGACTGGTATTTAGGAACTCAACAGGATCTAGCAAGTAATTATAATTCACTACTATGTCAAAACCCTTGAGGATCACATTCTTATTTTCCTGAGAAGTATAAATGCAGGTTTCTTTTTTCTGTCAGTGACAGTACTGTATTTCTACATTCAGTGAAGGAAGTGACAGAATTGTAAGCTCAGCTTTACGTAACAGAAGGTTACTTCTCTCACAAATAACATGCATCATATTTACATTTTTATAAAAAAGTACAGCATATGAGATAAAAAATAGCTTTTCTGCAGAAGTACATCCTGTAGTTTTCCAACTTGAAATGGTAATAGGAGAGAATTGCCAAAAAATTACTTCTGACGACTGAGCTGTGACAGAGATTTTTATCACACTCGTTTTAAGGCAGAGGATGGCATTTGCATATGAGTTATAGCCTTGTCACACAGGAGCAAGAAAGTCAGCAACTACCTAATCTTCACTTGTGGGAGAGGTTTTCTTGGCCTGTGGGATCTCATCAGCAGGCAGAAAACAGGTTCCATGATAATGAAAAGATCTCTTTTTTCCTGTACCCTGATAAAGGTGTGCCAGAAAAGCAAGGTAGCCTCTCGTTGCACTGAATTTCTATCTAGCCTCTGGTACTCTGAATCCTCATCTTCCCTTTTCAATAAAGTACCTGTAGAAGCCTCCAGAGAGAAAATGCTCCCTCCACAATCCTGAATCACTCTTCAAAGTAACCTACAGCTTGTAGGGAGAAGGTAGGATTACTATTCCTGGCAGAAACTTTCATACAAAACACTTACTGTGCTTTTTTCTTGCCCTGCTCTCACTGCACAACAGTCTTCTTCTATCAAAAAATGTAAAAAAATGTAAAAAACATGGAATGTCCCTTTCAAAACTAGCATAAAGGTATCTGAGGTACAAGCCTCAGAAGGAAACAGCCAGAAACGATCAATGACTGCCATTATTTATGTTCAGGTTACTTGGATTTTGGACTGGGGCCTGATCAACACAGCAGGTTGGATGATGCCATCCTTATTCATATTGGCAATGTTTTTATGAACAGACCAGCTGATACTCAGCAGGATTGTTAGACCAGCACTTAAGCAGAAGCAAATATGGCATAGGATTTCCTGGAGATTAATGACTGACTGGGAGTTGATGATAGCCTGATGCACAGGCAGTCATTAATCTTAATCCTCAGGAAATGATCTGCATCAAGGTCATTACTTCTGTAGTAAGATAAAAGCAAACAAAAACCTAATGTCATACAGATATTTATATTTTTAATGAATGATGAGCTTTCAACTGTAATGTAAAGTTCACGTCCCATTAACAAATACCCTTCACATTTGACCGTTAGAGTGACTGAACTCTTATCTTCTTAGAAGCTTTATTCTGAGACCAAGATTTTGAAGGGGAGAAGCCTTCCTTGTCTAGTCTGTTAAATCCACAGCATGACTGCACACCTGCCTGAATACAAAGTGCCAAATATCCAGCAGCTCCCACTGATCTCAGATATTACTTATCTGTCAGAAGTGGGCTGAACACCTTGCAAGACCACTGATTCTGAAGCTGGCATTCACAAGACAGGTATATACAAAACCACATTTGTGTGGAAAGGGAAAAGGAAAGACAGGCTCGTAAGTGTATAATTATTTATTGAAATTGCTTTGTTTATCTACATTTTGTGGAAGGTAAATCTTAGGCTCTCATTTCACATTACCCCACTTGCAATCAAGTGCATTTTTAAGATGCTTTCAGTTGCAGTAGAGGTTGGTTCTGACTTCACAAATGAATTATTCAGGAGTAAATTTGATGAGCTGGTTTTCTATAAATACATTGAATGTTAATGCAATAATAATGGTGTATATGTCAAGCTGACATTTAATAGTCACAGAGCCTGTTTATACATTCTATCCTGCTTATGCTCTCAAGAGGACATAGATGGGATTTCTTCTCTGTAAGCCTTGCAAAGTGCACAGAACTCCAAATGACAAAGCAGTGTGTCTTTTTATGTCCACATTTCCCTTGCAATTATTCAAGAGAACGTAACAGTGAACTTTATTATTGACTTACAGAGAAAGAAAAGCTGGATCTTCCAGCAGAGTGCAAAAACTAGAAATTTAACTTCTAAAGAAAAGATTTGATCTGGAAGCTGCGAAGAGTCAAGCACTCTTCAAGACTTTACGAATGCTTTTCCTGACACTGAAAAGCCAGTTCACTTGGCTGTGACAGATGCAGGGCTGCTGGTATCTGATCAGGAAGTATTTGAATAATGGACCCAGCAGTCCAGAGAGAGAGCAAGTGCTAAAGAAGCCATCTTACGAGAAGAGGCTGAAAGAATGTTGGTGCAGGTAATTGTGATGCAGTATGAGAAAGGCAAAGGAAGTAAATGCCAGTGAAGTACAGAAAAAGGAAATGAGAAGGGGAGCAGGACAGAAGGAGTATGATCAAGAGCAGGGTGTGCCAGAGTCCCTGTGTATGTGTCACCTTTGATATACACCATTCAAACTTTTTTCCTTTGGAAATGGCATTTTTAATGTTCTCATAAACTGTTCTTTTTCTGCAATCCAACAAATGCAGCAGATGATACGATGTTTTTGACCTATTGATTTAAGTTATCATCTGGCAGAAATACTGAGGAAATCTAAGCTGAGTAAAATAGGACTGAAAAATGCTCAGAAGTTCTTTCTGCTATTTCTGAGTCTGATCCATACTCACATCAAATGATTTGGAAGAAATCCTTAACCTCACACGTCATGGACCAGGTCCACCATCATTCATTACATTAATGCATCACAGCTAATTTTCTTTTCTTACAGAAAACTCAAGATTTGTGGGGGTTTTTGGTGGTAGGAAAGAGCATGTGAAGTGGAGAAAGCCACATGGGCCAGAGAACACACCAGGGAATCCTTTACATTTCTACATCTCCTCAAATTATAGGTTTATAGAGCAAAGGACTACACTTCTCAGATACTTTTAATAATTACTATCGCTTTTAATTTGTAACAAATTCTATCAGCTTAAAATTTTTTCTTAGCTAGCATGGTAAAAGTCACTTAAAGTAAACATGATACACTAATTTGATTGTTCAATGCCATTGTGCACACATAGATTAAAACACAAAAACATAGTGAGAGTTTGGTAGGTAAAATTCATACAGAGCCAAAAAGGTAATAAATATTTTTTACAGCAGGTAGCCATATCCATTATCACGCATACTTTTTAATTGAATGCAAGATACAAATTTATTAGTTATTTTTACCTACATTGGCCAGACATAGTATTTGCATCAAACTAAAACAGCTTTTCTTTTATGAAGGGTTGCAGAATTAGCTGAATACCAAATAATGAATATAGACACTTAAAAGCTTAAAATCTCAGAAACACTATGAGTGTTCAGTAGAGATATCTACTACTCCTAATGTCTGCCCCCCAAACTGCCTGCAGAGCAAAACATCTTGAAAGCTTAGTGTACAAATGAGGAGGTGCCTCAGTAAAGGGCCTACTTATAAAAAGCTAAAATCAGAGGTCCATGTGCAAAAAAGTTACTGAATTACACTTTAATTCTCTTATGAACTAAAATTTGAGTTTTGTGAAGCCAGCAAAAGCTTGAAATACTGGCCTCTTTGATAATAACGCCAGCTTAAAGGTCTGAACATACATAGGCTATTTTCCACTGTTTTCTTGGCCATTCCTTCATGGAAGTTTTACATTAAAGAAATATTTACCATAAATGTAGGTAGATTTTTCCCCTTTGAAAATTTTAAGTCACTGGACCAGTTTTCACAAAATGTAGAGATGAACAGATGTTTACTGCCTTGCATTTATTTGAAGGCCAGTATTTATATTCCATTTTCTGAAGTATTCCAGGATAAATATAAAAGTTTAAAAAGCAAAAAACCATAAACAAACAGTGAAGTATTATGAATGAATAAACCCTGAAGACAATGATACAGGAATAATTTAAATAAGATGTATGCATTGCAAACATGTCTGCCATGCATTTTAACAGCATAATGAAGAGCAGGCTTGAGTACCTGATAAACATACTTATAATTGATACCTAATTTTCAGTAGTCCTGGGCTTCTATCTCTCCCTAAGATGAATTTCAGAATTCAAACCCCTTTTGTCCTGCACTGTTGTGAAGGGGGACGCCTCTAGATCACACTACATAATGCATGCTTGCTAGAGGGGAAAAGTAGCTCTCGGTCTGAATGCTGAACAAGCTATGTCTGGGAAACAAGTAAAATAGCTTGAGCAATGGAAAAAACCTGAGAGATGAGCTGATTTCTCCATCTCTGTTAGGTTGAAATTGAGCCGCAGTCAACAATTTTAGCTTTATTGTGGTCTTCAATCTGTCATGAATGTTCATGTGAAGTGCTATATATAGTTTATGGTCACTGAAGTTTCGAAGGTCTATCCGTAATATTTTTGGTCTCTTTAGTCCTTCCTAATTCCTTCACAAGTGCTATTCCTCAAGACATTTATTACAGCAGTGAGAAAAGTCCTACAGACACACAGTCCTGAAATAAACACCTAGCCTTGAAAGTTTTTTGGATCTTCTACCAGAAATAGAGAGTTAAATCACACCACAAATGCAAAGTCATCATGGTTTTCCTGCCAACTTCTCATATCAAAACAATCATGGTTTCCCTACTAATTTCTCAAGAAAAAATTACACTACACTTGGATAAAGCAAGTAAATCATTAACATACATGTAACGTGGAGGGATGTTTGTCACATTTTTATTAATGTCAGCATTAAATGACCTGAAGTCAATCCAGCAGAGTCTCATTTTATAGTCAACACAATAAATTACCTAAAATTCTGATTTTTTTTTCCTGACTTACTAAAATCAAACCCAGGAAAGAAAACAAAAACAATCTTTATGAAACTATAAGAGGATTTCTGCTGAAGCTAGAAGTGAAGAGAATCAGTAGTTATAATATGCATCAACCAAGCGATCAGTTTTAGTTATCACTGCAAGGTACACATTTCTTAAGTTGAAAGTCTTGGTGGGAGTAAGTATATCACACCACAAGAGCGCAGAACTCAGAAACATTCAGAAAGGACTCATGAAAGCAAGAGAAATGCAAAAAATAGTTTCATGAGAAGAAGAGAAAAAGAAAACATTTGTTTGCTTTTGCATCAGAAAAGCAAAAAAAAAAAAAAGAAAATTAATAGGCGTACCTTCAGCAAGTGGGTCAAGTGTGTGAATCATGAGTTGGAAGATGCTGTTCCTCATTAGACTGTTGTGGAGAGATGCAGAGCTTCCTCCCCGCTGGAGACGTGGCTTGGTCTAGGGTGAAAAATAAGGGAAAGGCATTTTTTGTTGTTTGTATGGAAAGAGGTCTGAAACAGTATGAATTAATCTCACATCTTACTGCACAGTGAAACAATTTTAACCATCACCTATAGTAGATTATATTAAACTACAGACTGTATCAAACATTGCCATAGGTATAGACAACTTCTCTGGAGGTAATGGATTACCAAATGAGACATTAGTCTCCCAGGACTTGGGGAAAAAAGAATTCTACTTTATGAAAACTCAGAAAGCATTAAGAAAATTAAGACCTCACACTTGCCTCAGGAAGAATCCGTAATTTGTTTCTTTGTAGGACCTTGTGTTTGAATCCTTGATGTAAGCTATAATTTTTATAGCCTCAGTACATTGAAAAAATACATAAGAACAAAATGACAGATATAAAGGGCAGAGAGGGCTCTTTTTAATGGTACTCAGACTAAAATATGCTCCTTGCTTTGGTTCAATTAAGTACTCATTGCAAAAACAGATTATGCATGTTGTAAGGCAGTACAGACATCTACAGCAATGGATCTAACATCTTTTCCATGCAAGAATCTTTTCCATGTTTCCTAAGAAATGTAAAACATACTCTGAGGTTCTTTTCCCCATGCAATTGTCTAGTACAATAATGGATGCATTTGCTGTATCCCATACATTAAGACTGCTTCATGGCTGGCTGGCTGGCTGCTTGTTCCAATAAAAAGGATAGTGAAAGCCAACACACTGCTGACTAGCAAGACCCTGAAATCCAATTAGAGGGAAAAAACCAACACTGAAGAAAATATTTTGCAGTTATACATGGTACATGGATTAATCTTTGGTATCATATACATATGAAATGAGAAATTACAAAAACTGAACAAGAAAATTAATTCACTGCTTTATCTGGGAAATTATTTAAAAATTATAGCAGTATAGAAGGGGAAAGAAATTCCAGTTATTTAGAAAAATACTGATGTGTCTCAAACCAAAGTAAGGCTTGCCTCACCACCTTCCTGAGAAACAAATGCTCAGATGCGTAATTGCTGCCTACCGTCAGTGTTTGGTCATCCTTGTCTCCAGCATTAGGTGACTGCATGAATGGGAGAAAGAACAAAAAGAAGTGTCAGACGAGGCATACATGGAACGGAAAGGCAGTAGATCATCACAGATGTCTGATCCTGTGAATGCTGTTTTCATACGTTTTTGAACCAGTCAAATCAAAGCATCCTAGCGATCAGGAAAATCAGAGTAAATTCATGCTGCAGTGTTTCAGGAGTCTTTTATTCTTGTCAGCTTCTTGGAGAGGAACT
The DNA here is from genome assembly GCA_026770055.1 of Myrmophylax atrothorax. Lineage (NCBI taxonomy): Eukaryota > Metazoa > Chordata > Aves > Passeriformes > Thamnophilidae > Myrmophylax > Myrmophylax atrothorax. The sequence goes on from JAOXXN010000364.1 coordinate 29,603,432, forward strand.
GTTGTCATTTCAGGGCCTGGCACACAGCATCTGGGCTGCAGATCACAATATTCATTTCACACAAATTATGCAGGGAGGCAAACCTTTCCTGTGCCAATCAGTTTGAGAGAGTGAGGACTGATAACTAAACAGCAGTAAGAAACTCAGGATTGACCAACTGTTCCATGAAAAGACTAGAAAGGAGTAACATTACCTTGGTGTTTTGCAGGGACTAGGGAAGGAAATGAAAAAAAGATGTTTCCGTTTAACCACTCCCTACAAACAACCATTAGCCCAGACTGGCAGTTCTGGTTGAGGGCAAGAAATACGGCACACTGCTCTACCATGAAGGAAAATGAGACTTTGAATGGGCCTTAAATAATTTCCTCCATCACAGGGACTCCTGTTGAGCACTATGTAATACACAGAAAACAAATTACATCACAACTGTCCTATGGAACAATCTCCCCTGTTCAGTGAAACTCAGTTTTTGGACAGACCTCAACACTAACTTTTTTGGACAAGCCTTTGTAGTTATTAACCTTGAAGGTTAAGCAGAAGGCAAGCAGTTATGAGCAAACATTGTTGACAGAATGAATGCTTCCTGTTTCATAATAAATAAAAGAATAACCAGAACTAAAATTTTTGTCAAAAATTTACTGCCACAGCTGCAAATGGCAACCTAAGGAAAAGCTAATAAAAAGATCCTTGCTCCGATTAAGGAACTACCTGTCATCTCTGATGACAGGTAAATCTGCTGAAAATAAATCTGCCTTGTAGGAGAAAATGTTAGAAAAAAATTTTTATGCTTCTATTGTAGATGACTATCACAGAAAGAACTTTCAAATTAATAAAAAGAAATAAAAAGAAAATACAAAATCTGTGTTCTAAAATGTCATTAAAACTGCAGATGCATCTTAGAAAATATTTGCATGATGTGTATATGTAGTTACATAGTATACATACCCATGTGTCTTTCAGATGCAAATCCACACAAACTAGCAAATCCATTATTTATTCGTGAATATTTTCAGCGAACTTCACAGGAAAGAAAAATCATCTTGCAAGAAAAATTTGCAAGAAGGAAAAAAGGATAAACCAGGAAAAACTTTTCTTGTCTCCAAAGAAGCAGTTTAGGATAGCTGACTCCTAAGGATCAGTGGCTATAGTTTCAGAAGTAAAGTCTGTGATACTCAGATGAATGTGTAGAATTGGAACGTTAATAAAAAGTTAAAAAAATACTATTTGGGACTTCTGAAGATAGGAAATCTATTTCTTATTTTTAATATTGAAAAGCATGAGAATATATAATTGATAAAACTGAGTAATTTATAGATTCTACCTGACAAGGGCTGAAGAATACCACTTTTCTTATGGTCAAGAAAATAAAAATCCATGTTGAAGGAAACACTTGTCATTTACTTGAAAGGAAATGGAATGAAGCTGCATGAATGTATGAAAACTAGATGATAATTTGTACCATATAATTTAATTAGTAGAAGACAATTAAAGAGAAAGAATAATGAAATACAATCTGTATATACACTAAAGAAATAAAAGTGTGAAAGAACTTTATTTACCAGTACAGAATGGGTATACACCATGAAGTGAATTTTTTACAATCATTTTTCCCACATATGATTAGCAATGAGTTCCTGCGTTTAACTTGCCAGTCAAGTCACATTCTAGCAGAAATGTTCATGAGTGGAATAAAAATAAAATTTCAAGGCAGAAATGCCTCCATCATTACAAAAACAGGATAGCAAACAATGGTTTGACATTTTGGTCATACTAAGTAATTATAATTCCAGGATTACCTTCTGGAATAACAATAATAACACCTTAAAATAGTGTTTTAAATTATGTCAGTGAAAAATTCAGTTGTGTTGCTCTTACGCTTTGTATTTTGTCCACATCAGGATGGCAAATTAGATTATTTTCTGTTGTTTACCGTGAGTTTTGTATTTCCATGGTCTTTTTTATTTAGTTTTGGTACCATACACTGCATGGCAAAGTATTCTAAAGTATCATTTTTCCATTATAGAAACATTCAGTATTCAGGCATTTTATGCAGACCTTTAATTTAAGACAACACCTAAAAATTGGTCCAAGGTTAAAATGGTGGTGTTTCTTCATATTGGAAGTGAATACTGTAATTTTGGACACAATAATGATTTTTTAATGAAAATACGCATTTTCTGTGTGCTCAATTTGTTCTTAAATCTTGACAACTGTTGCATACTAGTTCTCTCTGGATCAGAAAGAGATAAAATTCCATGCCATCTAGACAGTTTCTAAAGAATTTACCAGCAAAAATTATCTTTTGCCATTACATGGAATAATTTCTTTAAAGCCATGAATTTATTATAATTCCACAAACTGAAAACAATGCATTTTAATTATTCAAAGGTATCTGGGGCACAATCCATTATTAAGCTTTTATCAGAACTATGGAATGATTAATCATTAGACAGATCACTAATTCTTTTAGAGAATTGAACAAGTACTTTTTGTTTCTCCTGTATGCCATGACAAAGTGTAAGAATTTGTCCATCCTCCTGCCTCTACTTCTCTTATACTCAAGGTTGCTTCACCTGAGCTAAAAGTCTTACAACATATTTTTTCAGGAATAATAAAAAAAAGTCTACTAGCTATGAAAAAATGGTCTCTGATATCTTTTTAACATATCTCTTTTCCTCAGTGGCTAAATCTATCAATCATTGAGCCTGACAACTTCCTTGTCTTGTTTGGGAACATGTGTTCTTGATAAACAAGCTTCTGAAGTGATTCATGCAAGAGATGATGTCTCTCTAATTGTCTGATGAGTCTCCCCATGCTTTCCTTTGAAATAAAGGGCATTATGGCAATCAAAGAAGCAGAATCTATAAACAACTCTTGTTAATGAAAGATGGCTAATAATTTGAATCATCAATTAGACTGAGTATTCTAAAACCAGAATTGGACACCTGACTGTCTGCAAGTCTAGCAGTTGTTGCTCTAGATGAAGCTTCCACGTTACAAGTTCAACAGTCAGAAAAAAATCTGTGAACTGGCCGTCCATTCTGTTTTCCTAACATAAGAAAATCAGGTTGTGAAACAACAGCAGGTAAAAATAACACCCTTTCTACAGCATGGTTCACATCTCTTCTCTGCTAGATAAATAATTTCCAAATATAATAACTAACAGCT
>JAOXXN010000364.1:29612279-29630168 GCA_026770055.1 Myrmophylax atrothorax
AGGCCCAGATAGTGTTATATAGATTAGAGGGGACAAGCATCACCTGACTTAAGCAACCAAAGAGGTATTTCATATCATCTGACATCAAAACAAGCATAAAAGCAAGTGAGGGAGGTGCCTGGGGCTCTTTCCTCCATGGCTACTTGATGGGGAAGGACGTGTGTGTTGTTCTGGGCAGCCAGGCCTCACTGCCGCTCACCACTACTTTCACAGCTGCTTTTTAGTTTGGGAAGTAAACATTTCTTTTTTTATTGTTGATTTTTTTTCTCTTCTCTTGCCAGGTATCTCTTGGGACATGTCTTTTGGGGTGTTTGGTGGCTGAGGTGTTGGAAATCTGTATTGTTCAGTGGGTGACTCAGCATGCAGTTATTTGTTGTTTCTTCCTACCTTTGTATATACTGCATTTGGCTTTTAATTTTCTCTCTTCTGTGTAAATATAAAAGTTTCAACATTTTAAGTTTTAGTTTTAGGGTTTATTCCTCCCTTTCCCTTGGGGTTGTGGGGCCTCTGACTCTGTGGTTGGCACTTGGCATTTTGCCAGGTCAGTCTTTGATAAGCTATTATAGAGATGGAAGAAAAATGCTGGAATAGCTTGTAGCAGTAAACAGTCATATCTATAGAGCAGGGAGAAGGAAGGAAGGAATTAAATGTCCAAGGCAGAAATAATGTCCTATTAAGATTTCTTTACAAAAATAATGGCTTACAATGCCTGTTTTTCAAGGTGTGGAGAGAGATTCTGATTTCATATTTCATGACTTTATGAAGAGCTTTAGACACAATTTAAATTAGCCATTGTGCAATGGTTTTCTGATGCTGCTCTCCCCCTTTCCTCTAGGACCTTACGTGGGGATGCAGTAGAGACATTTGCTGACACAGTATCACCTGTAGCAACCTTGTAAAGTCATTAAACCCACAGAATGTTGTCTCGCTGTAACAAACAATTCATTAGTGTTTTTAAGAAAAGGGATATAAAATGTGCCAGTGAAAACTGTTGCATGTTGATACATCTGAATGTAAGAAAGCTATCTGGTACTGCACAAACACAGTGTAGTCACATGGGATATAATTTCCCCTCCTGTGGTTGTAACATGAATAACACCAGTATTTTATAATTTTATAAATTTAATAAAATAGAGGGAGAGTGACTTTTACACAGGAAGATAGTGATAAGATAAGGTTTTAACTAACAACAGAGAGATTCTGGTCACATGTTATAAAGAAATTCTTTACTTGGAGGATAGTGAGGCACTGGGACAGGCTGCCCAGATAAGTTGTGGATGCTCTATTCCTGAAAGTGTTCAAGGCAAGGCTGGATAGGGCTCACAGCAACCTGATCTAGTGAGTACCACTGCTGCCCATGGCATGGGTGTTGGAACCAGATGATCTTTAAGGTCCCTTCCAGTCCAACCCATTCTGAGATTCTATGATTTTGCAGCAAAGATTAAGGTTTCATCTAATCATCAGCATGACTGCCTGGGGACTAAAAAACACACATGAAGTGAGCAGAAAGGGGAGACATCCTTTCATGTGGATATTCAAAGACATTTGCAAAAATGACATTTCACATTTCTAGAGGAACAAGGGACCCAGTGTGACATAAGACCTGGTAATGGGGAGCTCCTCAGGGAATTGTAGCCCACTAAACCCACAGGTGCCCTGTAGTGCCACAAAGAGCACTTGCTCAAGGAACTTTTAAGCAATTATTTATAATAATTTATAATAATGTATCAGATTGCACTAACTGTATGAAACAAACATTGTAAAAAGTAATGGTTTGGCAATCCTGGCTACAGAATCTTTCCTGGGGAAATTTTCTCCCTCTTTTCATGAGAAGAGGGGAGACACTGACCATTTTTGTGTGGATTAGCAATATGTGGATTATTGTGGGTCTACTGTACTATCATTTTAAAGTAATCTTTTCCATTTTAATTATTTTTAAACAAATACCTTTGGTAAACAGATTCCAAGGAACATTTAACTTAAAAAATAACAAATTCATCTTCCAAAACTAAATACTTCCACAATTTGAACAGCTGAGTAATTTAGAATCAGTTTTACATAATGATATTAAAATACTTAGTTAAGAATGTCATTTATAAAAGTAATCAAACTCTAATCAAATGCATTGTTGCAGCCTATTATCTAATATAATGGATTGCAATCTTAATAATAGAAGAATATTCTATGGCAAATGTTTCAATAGTTGGATCCAATTTATTACTTGCATAAATCTACAGGCAGTGAACATAAATTGGGAAATCACATGAAGCATTGTGTGTCTTAATTATGGTGAAATGATTTTACCCTGAAATAAATTATTTCAATTAACATCTACAATATTCTGTATATAAAAAGTGAGAATACAAACAGTAACATTAGATAACTGAATCCTTTTCAATCGCAATTTTGAGTTCATGAATTATAAGTGAAAACTTAAAGACCCAAAAAATGAAATAAACATTATAAGATCTGATAAATTATAACAATAAACAAAATATAAGCATAGCTTTTTCTTTTTCTTTTTCCCCACATGTTACAAAGAACTCTGCTTATACTTTGAACATCTAGAAATTTCTCATAAAGATGTATACCAATAATTCTTTCCAGAATTTGGAAAATTCTCAGTCAAAAAGAGCCTACAAGTGAGCCAAAACCTTCTGGAGTTACACATGTCATCTTGTTCCTTTCTTGAAACAGAAGTATTCATTTAAGCCATCCTGCCAGTAGCATTGTAGCAGAAAACATCATTGTGAGCTCTTTGAGGCCCGATTGAAGCATGCTATTCAAAACAAATAGGGAATCCCAAATCTGTTTGGCACTTTCTCTTCAGTCACCAAAAGTAATGTCACTGTCAGTAACCTCTGTTTCTCCATCTTCCCTTACCATCATGTCAGTATTTATTGATTAGCAGCGCATAGCAAGGGAGCTGTACTCCAACATACACTGAGCAAAAACATAGCTGAGGCTACAGAGACCTGTGGACAGCCCCAAGAAAAGTCTTCAGACCTCTGAACACATCTTAGAATTACAGAATAGTCTTGGTTGGCAGTGACCTTTAAGAGGTTACCTAATTCAACCCCCTGCCATGAGCATGGACACCTTCAACTAGATCAGGTTGCTCAGAGTCCTGTCTAACCTGACCTTGAATGTTTTCAGGGATAGGGTGTCCATCTCTCTGGGTAGCATGTTGCAGTATTTCACCACCCTCATTGCCAAAAAACCCTTCTCCCTAATATCTAACCAAATTAATCCTCCTTTAGTCTAAACCCATTAACGCTTTTCCTGTCACAACAGGCCCTGATAAAATGTCTCTCCCCATCTTTCTTACAGGCCCCCTTTAGGTACTGGCAGGCTGCAATAAGGCCTTCTTGCAGCCTTTTCTTCTCCAGGATGAATTCCAACTCTCTCTCTCTCAGCCTTTCCTCATAGGAGAGGTGCTCCAGCCCTCTGATCATGTCTGTAGCCCTCCTCTGGACTCACTTCAACAGGTCCTTGTCCTCCCTGAAGACCCCAGAGCTAGACACAGTACTCCAGGTGAGGTCTTAGAAGAGTGGATGGATGATCTTAGGTCCAGGAACCTGGAAACAGATTCCTAACTGAAGCCCATTGGCTTCCCATCAGTGTGTGGAACAAGTGCATCAAAATGGAGTCTTGCTTAGCCCGTGTTCATGAGCAAGGAAGCTACTGAGAGAGACAGTAGGACACGGTGAGCATGGTGACACAGAGAGAGAAAGGTTTTAGTACCTCACCCCAGGTGGCAAGAAGCTGCCTTTTTGCTTCTGTGCCCCAGCTTATGGCTGTCTCCTGAATGTCAGTAACTGCTCTGAGACAGCTGGGCAGGCACTGCTCCTGCCTGGTGAAAAGCCACTTCCACTACTGGTGCCTGCATTTCAGTGCAGAAGCACCCACACTGGTGCAGCAAGCCACATCAGAGTTTACAGGCACCATGCAATCACCACTGCCGCTGATGCCGAGGTCCCCAGGAAAAATACCAGTATAGTCCCTTGACCTTATGTTCACCTCACTGGTTCTCCCTTTGCTCTGCCTCTCCCTTGCTCACAAACAGAGCAATCCAGGTCCATGAAAATGAAGAATTCAAAAATCATTGAAATATTCTTCACAGAAATGTAAAAGTCATCATGTCACATACAAGTTAGCTGTTCAACTATCAAAAGATACAAATAAAGAACTATTACATATATGTGCAGACCCATAGTTCAGGAATGCTGGTGTTGGGTCGTTCAATACTAGCAAACATTTTCCACACCATCAAAATTTTATACTTTATGTAGCTAATCCCCATTTGATGGTGTGCAGACACCCTCTTAACAACAAATGCTGTAATTCAGAAATTCACTCTTGGCTAACATCACTTACCTCAGAATGATCAATTGATATTAAAGCTTTCAGAAAAATCAATTCATGAATATAAACGAATAATAATGCTGTTGTTGCCTTATCTGATGGCTAGAATCAGCACAGTACCTAAATGAGATGACAGATACTGAAATGTAGCAATTTAATAATTAAAAAGGTTATTGTTTCTATTGAGAGTGCCAGTAATTACCCAACAACTGGTTGACTTTTTCAGATAATCGCCCTTGCCAATTAACACTGCTGCCACATATAAACTTTAATTAAAAACAAGTAACCAACTCCTCATGGTGTCAATTCAATTCCAAGCTAAACCTACAGAATGCTATCCTTGTGCAGGTACCAGGAACTGTGGCTGCAAGCTGTTTTACTGAGCTCTACTCAACAAAATGGTATATAATTCACTTTACATAACAGTGCTGCTGAATGCTAAGTCTGTGTAAGGTGAAGAGCAGTGCCTAAAGTAGGAAGAGAGTGAAATGATACTGAATCAAATATTTTTGCTTCCTGCTGGATGGCTAAAAGAAAAGATGTTTCTACAGAAAGACACAGGCAAGTTTGTCAAAAGACAGCTTTACTTTGAATCACCAGGATCCACTGACCTATTCAGAACTGAACATTCTGTGAAATGTGATTTTCTTTCCCTTTCCTGTTTTGTTAACCAGCAGGTATCTGATATATATGTGGATACCTGCTGGTTAATAAAACAATTCAGCTCTGAATTTCTAGCTGTCATGTAAATACTCACTAGAAGTAATTACTATGCTTTCTAAGCTTTTAATATGACAGAGGGATCGCTATCCTTGTTGGCTAGCTTCCTTAAAATTAATTGCCTATTATTCACCTTTGTTCCACAGATTTCTGCATAGAATAAGATGATTTACGTAGGGTCTGAGGGCTCTTCTGTACCAAAATATGAGGACTCCTTATGGACCTTTAAAACAAGGCTGTCTTCACTGCTATATTTGTCTTGTATATGTACCTGAGCTATCATACAAAAGTCTTAATAACCTCCTATAAGAACCTAAAAAGATTAAAGTCTAGGAGGGACTGTATAAGGGTCACAAATGGAAGGGTTTGTCATATTGCTTTGAAGGTGGCTGTTTTCATATCACTTTTCTGTATACAGGATGAAAGAACACCCTCTGCCTGTGAGGACAAAACATTATTTTCTACCCAGAGAACCATAAAATAGCCATCCATATTTGTAAGAACCTTCTTCCCATGTATTTTGCACATTTTCACAAAAGAAGAAATAAACATAGGATCCAGCAGTATTTAGGTCTTGTCCAAAAATTAATTTTTCCCAGACATTTTCAGCCAGGTATCACCACATAGTTTCAGCTCAACATTACCCTCATCTATTGCCTTTATCTTATAGTGATACATGAAGATAAAATGACAAAGCATCCTCAAATGCCCACCTGCTTTTGAGCAGGCTTCTACAGCAATATGCCTGTTTACACTATTTAACTGCACACCCCCCATCAGCATGAGGCACCCTGCCTGTGGCTGTACAAGCCACCAGAGTAGAAGGACTTGGTGACACAAACAGCAAGTCTGTCTAGTCAGAAAGTGCTATTGCTTCACAATCCATATTATGATACATTTCTGCTGCTTCTATTGAATAACAACCCCACAGAGCCCTATTTAGTCCCACAGTAATTTATGCAGAGTGCCTAGATAACTGCAATTCAGTGAGGACTCCTACACAGATAAATCTTGCAGAATAATTTAAATTTTACCACATTTGAACTAAGCAACTGCTTTAAAATTGCCCCTTCATTATGGAACACAAAGAACATTGCAATGCCACAGCAGCTCCTGCAGACAGCTGAGACCACTACAGCACACTGCATATTGGTGTAGCAGACGTTATCAAACCATAGCCTTCACTGTCCTCTGCACCATGTCCTGGCGCTGACAGAGTGTGCCATGATACCTATGGAAGTTTAAGCTTTGGTGTCTCCTTAGAGTATTTCTTATAAATACTTCTGTGTTTAGAACATGGGTATAAAGCTATGAGTAGAAAAACCTGAAGTAAGTAAACAGTTGTGTATGTCTATTTCAGTAAAGCCCACAGCAGACACTGCCTGTTCCTGCTTATTCCTAAGCAACTCATTACAAACTGCAATTAACTCTTTTGCTTGGTAGATGCCATTCATCCTCTTTAATTCTTCAGTAAACTAGTTCTATTTTTATAAAGATTTAGGATATTTTTCTATCATCAGTGCATGGTAGATAGAAAATAGCAATGCTACAACATCTGCCAGCTGATTTTTCTACTCCCTCTTCCGCCTCTTGAACACTTACCATGCATTTGGCAGTCATTATTATTCAATTGTTTTAATTCTTCCCATTCCTCCTGCTGTAGAACAAAGGGGGTGGTAAATCTTTGTGAATCCTTGAAATCTTTGTGACAGCCTCATGTAGATACTGAAGGTATTCACTTTCTTGCAATAACTGAAATTCAATCTGATTTAAGGCTTCATGATAATGCACTCCTAGTTCCTGCCATGCATTAGGCAGAAAGCTATGTCCTACCTGCCTGTCATGGTTGCTAGCTAGAGGCTCACAGAAACAATCCTGTACTAGCAATCTCGATCAGCCTTCTGAGGACTGTCTGTGTTGCCATACATGAAAAGTCTTGCTGGGTTAGTGAATAAGGCAGACCTCAAGAAGGTGAGCTGCAGCACCCCACTGCATCTCACTTCATGTATCACATACCTGCTCAGTTATTTGTCTCTTTTAAAAAGAGAGTCAGACAACAACAGCCATACTGGAGAAGTCTTGTGCCAGATAATGTCACCTTGTACATGAAGCAAGCAGATGTGACCTTCTATGCAATTTTATGGCCCTCCAAAACTAAATGCCGGTGTACCTGTAAGCAAATGTGGGAGTGACGGTTTTTTTAATCTGTGAGGCACACAGGATAAATGTGTTGAGGAAGAAACAGTTGGTAAAATAAAAGTGGTAACAAACTTATTTTCATTTTATGAGCAAAAATAACTGCTGCGCAGTAACAGGATCTTACCAGTAACTTCAACAAAAAGAGTAGGGAGACCACTGACTTTTAATGCCCTTAAGAGTTGCTTGGATGTCCAAGTTCTCAATGAGATGTCACTCCTATGGTAAACAGACTCTTTCAGTTAGTCCTAGTTAATATGTAAGAGATTGCTCACACTGAATGTGGTTGGCTTCCACTGTGACTAGTTAGTGTTGACAGCCAATCATGGCCATCCAAAGCAATTAAACAACTGATTTCCATTTTCTTTATGTTGAGCCTGAACAAAAGTTCATCAGAGACTGGTACTTTTCTCTACATGACTTGAGAGTGGGTAAAAAAATTGCTTAATCTCTAGAACACAGTCATGTCATTGTTCCATCTGCTTTCTCTGATAGCTGGACAGGTACTAAGGCACAATTCTGCAAGCAAAATCTTAACAGTTAGAATTGCATATATATTTCTCACATGCTTCATATTTTATTTTTATTAAAACTGTTTTTCCATATGTTTTGTTGGAATATTTCATTTACTTAAATACAAATCTTACATGCTTTGCACAGGAAATCTAATATTAATCAAACAGCAACAAAACCCATAGCCAAAATTACCTATGTTTCTGGAAAAAAGCAAGTACTTTCCAGAGAAAAAGGTGACTGAATATAGCTTCCTGTTTTTGTAGTCAGCTCACAAAGATCCTATTGTGATGGAAAATGTACCTGCCCTGATAAGTCAGGGATACCAAAACTTCTAAAAAATGTTTAAAACATGAGTCTAAGATTAAGAAAGTGAAATTTCAGAAATATTACCTCTAGGCTGCCTGATTTAAAATATAATCACACATAAAATAAAAATAGGTTTTGTTTCAATTAAACTTGTTTCTTCATAATTGCAACGATACCTCATACCAGCTCCTGCACCAAGAGAAAGCAGAGAGATGAAAAGACTTCTGTAATGTACACCAGCTTTCCAAAACTTGGCATTAGTGGTGCTTTAGGGCACCTTCTTTTTTGTTTTCCTGAACTTAATCTCTTCTGGCAGCTCTATACTACTCAGGGTTTCTCCAAAAAGAGGAAGCCATGAGGCTGTCCTGGGCAAGACAACCAAAGTGATCTGTAGGAACAGGTTTGTGCTACTATAAAATGGCATATCTCAAGCATTTTCAGCAAATATCTCTTACTTTTTAGCCTCATAAGAAAAGTGACCTGTTTCCTACTCATTCATGTTCCATCTGCACCAGAAGGACAGGTAGTTCTCCTTTGGCTTGTATCATGTTCTTCATGGCCATCAGTTAATGAGTTCTTTTTTCTCCTCTCCATATACCCAATTTTTTGTTGCTTTCACTAAGGTATCTTAAATAGGCAGCACAGAGTCCAGGAGATCAACTTTAAAGCAACTTGCCATATTGTTCCCTCAAACCTAGTGCCATGCAGACCCAAGGTATCCCTTTCTGAACAATTATTTAAGCTGAAATATATTGAAAAGAATTTATTCTGCATAATCTAAAACATTGACCTGGGACACCAGTATCTATAACACTTATTACACAGCGTACAAATACTCACTGCCCTGGCTGAAAACTAGACTTAGAGGTTACTAACAAGAATTTTGCCTGATATCCAGTTAGCTACTCTGATGCAGGGACTGCACATGTGACTCAATTTCTTTCTTCCTTTTCGTTTAATATACAAAACAAACGTAAGAGTGTTCTGTATAAAATTCAAGGTGATCTCAAAAAAAACCCACAGAAAATTAATGACTTGAAAATAATGACCTAAAATGCTGACAGTTTTCAGTCTCAGAAAAGACTCAGAACTCTTGAATTTGCCCATTGGAAACTAGAATAATTGCCTGTTACTATTCCAGGTGGTCAGGGTAGTAGGCAGGCTAGATCATATCATAGGAAGAGAGGCTGAAAGAGCTGGGGCTGGTCAGTCCAGAGCAGGCCAGCCTCAGGGATAGCTTTCATTTGTGCATAAATACCTGACAGGAGGGTGTAAAGAGGCCGGACACTTCTCGGTAGTGCCCAAGGAAATGACAGGAGGCAATGCACAGACTGAAATACAAGAAATTTCTTTTCAACCTTTGGAAGAAAAACATTTTGAACTATGAGTGGTCAAACAGGGGTACAGGTTTCCCAGGGCCAGTGCAGAGACTCACTCCTTGGAGATACCTAAATCCAACCAGGTATGGCCCTGACGTGACCTGTGGTAGCTGAGCTGCCTGAGGTGGGGTGAGACTGGACAATCTCCAGAGGTAGCGTAAGCCTCAGCCCTGGTGTGATTCTAAATGCGGAACCTCATTAGAGGTACTTTAATGAAAGCTGTTTATTTCAATAAGCTTGCTTATATTCTCTGTGCTCAGAGGAGCAATGTATACAATCAAGTTCCTTCAATAACTAAAGAAAGCCAAAAACTGATACTAGTCTTTCAAGCTCACAAAATATAACACAGGCATCTGACTTACAGAATTTAAGGACTTGACAGACAAAAAAATTCTGTTTGTATGTGCCTTACAGTACTTCTTTTTGCTACTGCCAGTAACTAAACCCAGAGTATTTGAGAGTATAAACTTACCTGTTAAAAGTACTTACTTAATTGTACATTTCCATTTATACTTGCAACATTGTTAAGTTACTAGAAGTCAGCCTACATATTTCTGGCCTTTACATGAACTTACTTGCTGTATATGATATACACAATCACTGATTTGTGATGGGATTTATTACTTTCTGGCCTAAGGTGTGGATAACTACTTATCTGTATAGTCAGGTGAAGGGTGTTTTCGATTACAACAGCGCACATGCATCAGTTTTCTTTTACTTAAGGTGTCAACTGTCTCTCTTTTATCCCTGCCCCCCTTTAAAACAAGGTGAAGAAAATAGGAAACATATTTAGAAAAATAAAAAATTAAGATCATCTTTCATTATCCAACTCCTGCTGAGCGGGACATATTATTAGGTTTCTTGTCCTGTCTCTGAGCAGGCCCAGAAGGTGCGGAGAGACCTGCAAGTGATCCATCTGCAGAGCTAGGAAGCTGTATTTATATTTTATGGCTTCTCTTTGCAGATGTGAAGTTGAACAGGATCCTCAGCCCCATTAGCTCAGGATCAAGCAAGAGACTAAGAGTCACAGCTTGCAGCAGTGTGGAGAATATGCTGCTCCCACAGGAGATAGGGCCTTATGACAAATGGCGTGACAGGCCAGCTACAATCAGCAGCAGCAAGGCTGGCCTTTTAGAGAAGGTGTCATCCCACTTGCTGGAGAAACAGTGTTTTAATAATAATCTGATTTCCTCATAAAACTAAATGGGTACTGCAGTTCTCAGCTGAAATGAGAAGCCACATACACCTATTAGAATACATAAAAATTATTGTATTTTTTTTCAAAGTCAGGATCACTAGACAAACAAAACACTCCAGCATTTTATACCCATGCTGAAATAGCATGCCCTCATTTATCTCTAATGGGCTGAAGCAATATCCTCTTCTGATAACTCTGAACTTTGAAGGAGTTTGAATCTAAAAAAATATTTGAAACTAAAGGCTTTTTGTGTTTCTAAGTGAGATGTCTTACAATGAATCACATATTTTCACTCCACAGCCTGAAAAAAGGTCACCAGATGGCACTATTATACACGGCCATCCTGATTTCAGGCTCTTAATACACACAGAAAGTTTTTAATTGTGGAAGAACTGGTGGCATTATTACTGTAGCATTACATTTATTTGGGGCAAGTGTGGTTGAGTAGTATCTCTTTTTAATCTCTGCAACCTTAAAAAATTCTTCCAGAGGAGTTGTCCTCTGAGAACCAGATGTTCTTCCACAGATTTAAATACAGACATAAAAAGAAGGAAGGGACAGACTGTTCTGTTATTTATGTCTTTCTCTGCTCAAGGACTATCATGTAGCTGTAATGGGAACACATCACAGCAGGAATGCACGCACATTTGCCTATGCTTATTTCTTCTCTTTGGTAAGCAGAAACCCTCTGCTGTCATTATACAGAGATTAAAACCCCTAGGCATACTTTTAATACATACTTTTCTCAATTACACTACCAGACAGCCAGCATATCCAAGATGCATCTTGGACCCAGTGATAATCCATCTGCACACCTATCAGAAAAGCACTGCACACAACAAAAGCTGACATTTGAACCTCTCTCTCCATGGTCCTCAGATTGTCATTTAACAACATGAGAAAAATAGCAGCTTCAAGACTCCTAATTGACACAACACTTACAAATGGCCCAAGCAAACCTTGGTATGTGTATTTTACAATAGTAAATTTCTGTGGCTACTAATTTGTCATGATTAATTATATAGCTTGTTAGAAAAGTAATTTAGACTTGCTAATCTTTGAGGTTGTAAGGGCTTTTAAACTTTGTTCAGATACAGCTTTCTGGGAAGCTTATACAAATTGCCTATCAGTTTTTCCCTGACTCACGGGAAAAAGAAACAGACTCAGTAAATTATTATTTTTCTTTCACATTTTCTGTTAAGTATATTTTATACTTCAACAAACTCATAACTAGTGAAACAGTGAAAGAAATCAGTCCAGGAACTTTGAAATGCCCAACTGTCACAAAAAGTCCTGAACCACACATGGTTGACTGACTCTGCAAAATGCAGTCACCCCTCCATAATCTTGAATAGGATTCATGTGATAGCAGAACTAATAAAAGAGGTTTTACTTCTCATGACAAGTGTATTATTGACATACATGCTGCATTGGAGACGCTAGCAAACTTGCTAAAGACTGGCTACCATCAGAAACATGACTGTTTGTAATCTGATCAATGATACAAACAAAAGTTTTTCTCCTAAAGTCCAGTTTTAAAGAATTCATGCTGGCCTGGATATCCCATACCCAAGTGGCACTAATCAAAGCCAACAGAGCAGCCATCACAGGCCTGGGGAAGCACTGCATGAAATCATTACACACAGTTCAATCACATGAAAAACATTTCTCCTGTATTTATTTTTTAAGCTTTTATGTATTTCACAAGGAATAAATTCATCCAGCAGACAAACAACTTTGTCTATAGCAGCACTGTATTTTGGAAGTAGACTAAATAAGCCAGCAGCATTTTCCACAGAAAAGTAAAATTTTCCACCAAAATTCATAAACACAGATATAGTACCTATATATTTCTGATCATAGAAATCAGCAGTTCCAGTCAACACTGAGCTTTATATTCATCCCATGTAATTTCATAAACTTAAGTAAGCTTCTTACATCAGGAGCACTGCATCTATAGCAATAGGTCTGTATCCTCCAGTAATAGCTGTTTTTCTCAAGCCTAGAAAAACTAGAAAGGCTTTGCTATTTCTATCAAAGCTCTCCTTGATAGAAGGGTTAATAATGGGCTAAAAGCCCCTCTCTAATTCAAAAAGTCAGCAAGGTACAGGACGTCATCAAGAGTCAGGTAATCCTGTTTCCCTTTTCCACAATACTTGATGCCAAGCAGCATTGTAATGGTCAGCACTTTCTGCAGAGAATGCTGCAATTACATAAAGTCCTTCCAGCACTTTGAATCTATCCAAAACTCATTAAAACCAACAATGTCAATACCTATCTACTGTAAACAGACAGACAGCCCCAAGCAGCTGGTCAGCTCCCTGCAATGCACAATCCCTGGCTGACATTTGGAGCTGAAAGAAGAAATCCTTCTGCTCTTTGTCAGTCAGCACTTTGCTATGTGGTCTTTCACAGGCTGCGAGAAAGGGTTTCTTGGCCCACACTTCAGGAAATAGTGATGCAACAATCTCAGTCCCTGACACATCTGGCAAACTTGACACATCAGAACAGAAATATCTAGATATTAGGAAATCAGGTAAGTCAGTTATTTGACCAAAACCTACTGGTTTTGCTTATCTTTCCTTTGCTGTAAGAGGCTTAGTGAAAAAATTGCAACCAGCATTGGCCCTAGAAGAGGTCAGGGAACAGGGACTGAGGCTTAGCATTGGCCAATCCTCTGCACCCTGCATCCTCTACACTCAGAAAGAATGTACTCATGTCTCTGAGGGGTTCTCAGCAAAAGGAAGACAGTAAATTTCAGGTCTTCCCTGGCAAATGGGCTGTGGTATCTCTGGTACAAAATCAGTGGTTAACATGAAGTAACATGGGCATAACAATGAGATGTGGCATCAAATCCTTAATGGAAGGAATTTTGCCTTCTAAAAAGCACACATTTCTCATTACCCATTTCCTACCCTTATGCTTCATTGCTTTACCCTTATATTGATACACAATGACATGAAAATCATTACTTTGACAGTTCATTGATGGTGTCAAAAAAGGGTGATGGCCAGAACCACTGAAACAGGAAGAAACAGATGATGTTCTACATTTAATGAGTGAAATGCCATCATCTTCTTGCTATACTTAAATGTTGTAGCACTGATTAATGGAGTGACTTCCAAGGATATTAAGGTTTGGGGGTTTTTCCACAAATGAATAAGGTAGGCATAAGATTTTACAAGTCTGAGGAGATCTGAGACATCATGAAATAAATTACTCACCCTAAGTCAACCAACAAGTCTGCATGAGCCATGACTGCAAACTAATTTCCTTTTTTTAAGGCCTGTGTGTACACATGCTTCCTTACAGCAGGCTCTATTCCCTCACTATGTTGTGAAATATTTCAAAACAGTAATCACCATTTAATTATGAAGAACAAACATCCAAAACCAGTTAAAAGCAGATGGGGCAAGAACAATGTAATCTGAATTTACATAATTAATTGCTCCTTTTTCATTGGAAACTGGAATTACAGAATTCTAGCAGGGGTTTCCTTGTTATTTTAGGAGCTCTATACAAATGAAATCACTCATTGAAAACACTCAGTCATGCACAGGAAGGTTAGTGAAAATTTAATTAATTAAAGAATGGGTTAAGTAGTTAACCAATATTGTAATTCTGTGAAAGTTAAAATTATACCTCATCTTATTTAAAGGATAATCCAGAAAAATCTGCAAGGAATCATATATGTTAACGGTGTCTGTGGCTGCAGTGCTGGTGACTTTTCTATAAATAACAGTAAGCCTCACTTAATAGCTTATTTGCCTCATGTACCTCTTTGGAACCGCATGTGATACACACATACTGGCCTGAACAGAAAGGAAGAAATGAAAAGTTCACAGACTAGATTAACACTTAAATAAGCATTTTATTTTGCTTGCTGGCATAGAAAACCTGTAACTTTTAATTACCTCTATGTTAAAGGTGACCCTGTGCAAAATGACATCAGGTTGTGACCCTCACACAACCTAATGTAATTCTAGGTGTTAGAAAAGGCAACACTTAGTTAAGTACTCAGGGTATTGCAATAAAAGCACAGGAGATGGCTTTTCAGATTTTACCAGCCTATTGCTGCAGGTGATAGCCCAGATTAATTTTGCCCAGTTTCACATCATGAGAGAATTAATCCTTACAATAAAGATCTGTTGGTGAAGTATTGGTCAATAGCTGGTTGAACATGACCCAGCAGTGTGTCCAGGCTGCAACTGCAGCCAGTGGCATCCTGGACTTTATCAGCAATAGCATAGCCAGCTGGATGGCACAAGCGATTATCCTCATGTATTGGGCACTGGTGAGGCCACATCTCAAATCCCATGTTCAGTTCTAGGCCCCTCACTCAGTACAGGACAGACATTGAAGTGCTGGAGCAATTCCACAGAAGGGCAATGGAGCTGGTGAAAGGTCTGGAGCACAAGAGTTATGAGGAAAGGCTGAAGGAACTGGAGTTGTTTAACTGGAGAAAAGGAGGCTCAGGAGGCACATTACCACCCTCTGCAACTACCTGAAAGGAGGCTGCAGCCAGGAGGGGGTTGGTCTCTTCTCCTAGGTAACAAGGGGTAGAACAAGAGGAAATGGCCTCAAGTTGCGCCAGGGAAGGTTTAAATACAATATTAATAAAAATTTCTTCATTGAAAGAGTGGTCAGACGTTGGAACAAGGTTCCAGGGAAGTGGTTTAGTCACCAACCTTGGAGGTATTCAAAATCTGTGTAGATGTGGCACTCAGGGGCATGGTTTAGTGGTGGAGCTGGCAATGTTAGTTTAGCAGATAGACTAAACTATTTTAAGTGTCTTTTCCAGCCTCAGTAAATCTGTGATATGATAAAAAACCCATTTCTCTGTAGTGGTCACTAAAGTAACCCAAGGAGGCTGTATTCATAGGTCAGGCAGCACAGCTAAGCCAAATGAATCCAGGACTAAAAGCTGGATTCTGCAATTGTCTACATCTTGAGCTTTTCACTGGCAATTTTGAATGCAGATCAACTAAATCTTAAAATTAGTCTTTTCATTTTTTCATAGTGTTTTTCCATGGGAAGACTAAAGCAAAGTTTCCCGCTGCATCACTCATAAAAATGTGCCTGTATTTGTACTAATTAATAAATTGCAGAGCAATAGCTTTTCCTACATTTTATAAAGTAATTAACTGACTTTACACATACCCAGTATCACCCTTAAGAGATAGATCCCTTAAAAACAGCAAAGGCAGCAGTGGTTTCAAGGAGTGATGTATCCGAGAAAATACTATTGTGGTCCCACTGTACAATAATGGCTTTGATATTCACCAATAATCCAAAAACTAAGCACACAACAGGGCAGATCAGGCTATGAAACACTGAGTGCTCTTTTCCAGTTTGAGACCAAGGGCACAGAAAACTGATAATGCCTGTTTTGCTTCTATAAGTCAAGAAGAAATTGCTTTCTTTGTTTGCTAGGGGTGATTTAATATGGAATGCAACCAGCTCATAGGTTTGGAATTATACACTGGCACATGGAGATCAGAGAAGCAGCAGGATCATAATTCTCAATGTCCTGACTTTTGAGTTTAATTTCACTTTCATCAAAATCCACAGCAAAACTTGCCATCCACTTCAAAATTACCTTTATTCAGAGTAGTCCTCTTCCTCACAGAAGAGTGGTATAATTATTGAAATTATAAAAATCTACATCTACAGGTTTGTTCAAGTTCCATTTCAGTTTTTTTCCCTACTATTCCTCCTAGTATTTTAAGGAGGGCAATTAACATTAATGATGGGAAGAACCTTAATGAGAAGATTTACCACCATTTAAAACTTTGGCAAAAAGATTATGCGTACCAAGATGCTTCAAAAATAGCATGCCACTAAATGACAGCCTCATGTATGATATCTGGTTTGTTTCCAGGAAGCCTGACCATGTTTCTTTCAGATGCCACATGTTGTTGCCTTGCCTCAAGACCATTTTACCATCAATATGCTGACCTTTTTTTTTCTTGCACACAGTAATCCAATCAAGCAAGCAGAAATAAACCTTTCCTACAGCACACTGTACAATGTTCTAGAAGGCTTGAAAGCCACAGGTTTCTAAGACGATTAAATGAAAGAGAGAATGACATCTCGACCCTTAAATCCAAAGCTAAGGCATGAGTCTGCAATTCAGTCCATGCATGTTACTGAGACTACTGGTATTTTTTTAAAATGAGAGTCTGTATTTTTTCACACATGTCCATGTATGAGATTATAAATCAACATTTACATCCCATGGTGCTATAAAGAAGAAGCTGCATCCTTTTTTTAAAATGCTACATATATATACTCTATATTACATTCTAAATACCCTTATGGCATTGCTTGCAAGCAAAAATGGACTTAGGAAGTTATCCAAATAATTCAATAAT
Source organism: Myrmophylax atrothorax (assembly GCA_026770055.1). NCBI lineage: Eukaryota > Metazoa > Chordata > Aves > Passeriformes > Thamnophilidae > Myrmophylax > Myrmophylax atrothorax. Next base: position 29,629,334 of record JAOXXN010000364.1, read on the forward strand.
ATATTTTAAAGTAATGATTTTCAACAATGATATTTGTAAATAATTACTAATATATTTGCAAATGTATATACTAATATATTGTAAAATAATTAGGGAATGGGTTTGGCAACATTTCTAATCCTTTGCTTAAAAAGACTTACACTTTCTGGGTAAATTTAAGTGAAAAAGGTTATACTTTAAATTCATGTCCCAAGTTACTGCAGTTTCTTGTTTATGTAACAAATTCCAGTTGCTGGCCTTTCATCTGAATAAGAAATGGCGCTTTGTCTTCCTGAAATGTCATGTAGTAAAGAATAGCACTCTGGACCATTCCCACGGTAGAATCAAGCCCCAATTACCTTACTGGAAAGCAAGAAATCATCTCACTACAGTGATACGGACGTCCTGTTTCCATCTCTATAGAGATACAGGATAGGGCATTACTAATATGATATATTAAGGTACAATAGAATATGTCAATAGCTCAGTACGTCATGTCCTTGGCCTCAGGCAGGAATGATTTTTTGCTTGGAAGGAGTCCAAATTTAAGGAGAAAACACAGACATTTTTCTCCAAATACCTAATCTGGAAAAAATCTATGAGAAATGTGATGCTCAGAAATTCAAATATTTGAGTAAGTCTTACGGGAATGGGTCACTAAGCAGGAGACAGGTGAAACAGTGTAGAAAGCATCCCAATTACCATCCTACAATCTGCACTGTTTCTCATTTAGCTTTTTAAACTGAAAATTATGTGTGCATACATGCACACACATACAAATGGTAAATGGTTCCAGGTCAGATGAGAACGAGACAATCAAAAGGTTACAAAACCACTTCATTATAATGTGTTAGAG
>JAOXXN010000364.1:29630222-29644882 GCA_026770055.1 Myrmophylax atrothorax
TAATGATTTTATTTCAGAAACTGAACACAAAAACCAATGGCAATAGTCCTCCAAAATGTAGTCCATGATCATTCTCTGACTAAATTTTTAAGAAATTTTGCCACTGGTTTTGAGAGGAGACTTTGATATTCTGTCTGTGACTTCTGGAGAGCATTGGATCTGGAGGATTGCTGTGCCTGCTTCCAAAAAATCTCATTCAGAACTGGAGAACTTAACAGTGTTCCAAGATTTTCAATATAGAGAGGAAATAATAACCACTTATTTACCCAAACTTGGGGGCATATTTAATAATTATTTATATCACTGCAGCATTTAAAAATCCATCCAATACTCAAACAGACCATGTTTCTACCAGAAATGTTCTAAATTAAAAGAAAATGTAGTAAATAAAATACAATTAATATTGAGAGTAATCAGAAAAATAGGAATATTTAAGTAAAAATATGTGGAAACAAAATCAGCTGCTAGACAGCATGATACTTTCAAATTACTTCAGATGACTGCTTTGAAAATGTGTAAGTAATAATATGAATTATTTCTAACAAAGTAATTCTTGGAGCTTGAAAATCTGGGTTTTTTCCACTCAAATACTTTATTGTCATAAAGTTTAGCTAAATAATAACTTCATGATTGTGCATGGTAGCAACAAAAGGACTTTAATTAGTAATTTGATAAAAGCTTCCAGCACAAAAAAAAAAAAAAAAGAACAACAAACAAGCAAAAAAAACCCCAAACCCCAAACATAGCAAAATTAACATCTGATTAATCCCCAAAGCAGCGCTCATCCTCTAGCATTACAAACCCTGCAAACTTCAACTTTCTCCCTTGGGCAAAAGTCTACATAACTGGACAGGTCTCAAATGATGCCCTGAAGGTCACCCAATACAGGCTGTGACAGCAGACATGCCTTTTCCTTAGTGCTCCATATCCAGTAGAGCTGTTTTACAGCAATGTGAGAGGGTGAAGAGTTTACACTAGTTCGTTATGCAATAAATGTCACTGGCATTACTGCTGACTTTAGACTAGACTCACAGCATTAAGCAGTTAAGAGGTGATAAAGCAGGATTAATTCCTGAGAAAAATTTTTGATTAATTTGTCAGTGTTGTTTGTAGTACAAATACCCTGCTCTCTTTATTCTTCCTCAAACAAGAAAATATTTTGCACCAATCTATTAATCCTTTAAGTGTAGGACTTCATAGCAGTTTTAATATCATTGCACAACACACCTTTAAGCCTATTCTTGCATGCTCACCTTAAAGAAAGTCACCCAAGAACATAGCTATTTATAGCTATTCATGTAAATCATAATACAGAGGACAGTGGAATAGTAATTGAATGGTGCAAAACACAGTAACTGAGCAGTAACTGTTCTTTGAACTGCCCTGATGAAATTTTATCTGACACAGAGAGTAAAATCACTCCAAGTGAGCCAATGTTGGTTAAGGCAGAGCAGTAGTTATAGTGCTAGATACAGCTGCTTTGGAGGCAACATGAGCTCTGAACCTTCCAGCTGCTGTAGAAACAAATACGTGATTAACACATAAAATTCTCATTGCTCTCCCAAGACCTGAGGCTCAGTTCTAACACTAGCAAGGCAATGGCTGTTTTTCCAATACTGCATTTATTTTAATCTCCTTTTTTCAGATAAGAACACACATAAACCAACAAACCACCAATGACAGCAAATAATAACTGCATTTCCTCAAAGACACAGGTTGTTATCTGGAAAATAATGAAATATGTGGTAATGTGCTACAATTTATTTTCTGCCAGATGTAATTTGTTTGCCAAAAGTATGCCCTAAGGCTGCTCTAACTTAGGATTTTCAGTTCGCCTGTGACACTGACCTGCACTTAACAATACAATTGCAAGAACTTCACCCACGCAAATTTACCATAAAACCGAACTAAACCCATGCCATCTGACCTGCCTGTTTTCCCCAAAAGCAAATCAGAGCAACTTATTGTTGACTTAGGTCCTGTTTTACAAAAAGATGCTGCCTTCTGCCAGAAATATCATTGAGTAACACTTGCAAAGATCTATTGCTAAATCATATGGAGAAATAAACTATTTCTTTAAATTATTTCATGGGCATCTATGTTTAATAAATGATCAGCAACTCAGTCACAGCTTGAGTGAGGAGGAAAAGACTCATGGTATGCTCACTATATAGAAGGGGAAGCATATATCAATGTAAATAAAATTATATACATGATAAATCATATTCTTCTCACCAGGTACTTTGGGTGGTATTTATCTTTTTTACCATGAGGAAAGGAACTGTGATTTCATACAGTTGTCTAAGCACGTAGTTGAATGGAGACCAGATTATAATCTCAATACTTTGGTAAGAAAATGAATAATAGTTAAAACATTTGTGTTTGTCTTAGAACAACATGCCATCAAGATAATTCTATAAAAAGGAGTTTCATTTGACAGCCTAAATTTCCAGAATTTTGAAATCCACAGCTAAGTATTACTAAGATATTTTGTTTGTACTGATAAAGGAAGATTGGGATTTTCAGGGTAAGTACTTAATGAGGGGGTTTAAAGAAAAAAAAATTCACAAAACCAGTAACCTTTCTTCTTTTAAACCACCTATATCACCTCTTATGATGCATATCTATGCATAATAAATTCACTACAATTATCCAGTATTTGCTCTATTTTGTCATTGTAAGTTCTAAAAAAGTTGTCAGTGCAAAGAAAGAATTTGAATCTCTAGTTGGTGCCAATAGCACACTTACCGCTGCACAGATTACTGGAACCAGCCATTATGTCAAATGATAAATATATGAGTGATATTTAAATAAAAGCTGGCTGAAATATGATGAAATATGGCTACTCCAGGTTAAGGTGAAGAAAACACCATTCTTTATTCTACATCTGTAGTATCACACAGACCTCAGTTTGCAGGTTAGCCAAAACTTGGTAAATGTCTGAGGAGAAATTGGGTAGTATTATTCTTTGTATTGAAGTTTATTTTATAAATAGCAAAGGAGGTTGCTAGATAGATAAGGGATGTCTTAGATGTTATAGGTGTTACAGTTGTTTATTTATGCTCATGCCAAATACATCTTCCCATCTGTTTTATACCCCATGAATAAAACACTTGAAATATTCAGCCCGTGAAGATCTTTTAAAGATGACATGGGCATATACCTTCTTTTTAAGAACTTTCCTGACTTCCACTTCTATATTGCTTTTGTTGTAGGACTTTCTTTGATGTGACTGTACTATTCATTACTGAGTAAAAAAATAAGATTGGTTACCATCTTACTCTACAGTTGCAAAAGCAGAAGCCATGAATTCTTGGGAAAAAATTCAGAGGAGAAAGGACACAAAAGAACCTGTTTTCTCACCTCTACAGTTGGCAGTGAAAAACTGACTCCTGTTAATAAAACCATGAAACCTCCAGATCACCAGTAGGAAAAAAGCACTTCACCAAATCCAATTTTTTGGCCTGTGGCCCTGGTCGTGCAGTGCTGGCTGCCTAGGGAGTGTCCCTGCTCAAAAAGGCCAAGGCCACACTAAAGTCAATAGTGCCCAGAGTATCACTGTAAGTGTGGCACCCTCAACTATGCAAAAAGCACTGCTCTAGGGCAGCTTCCACCACCCACAACCCATACACGCACTTTAAAACACATATTGTGGAAAGCTAACTACTGCCTTTTAAAAGAAAAATAGAGAAGCAAAATAGAGCAGTTAGCTGTGCCTTGCCAGTCAAAACTATTACGTGATGAGTGTGGCACCACTTAAAGTGAGCAATGAATGTGGAGGATCTGTATGTAATGGCTTAAAAGTTGAGCACTCTCATTACCAAAATCTGAAGAGCTTGTAAAAGCCACTGGATTTTGTTGAATATTCATCTGTGAGGTAAATCTGGAAAACAACCTTGTGGGAAAGAGGTGTGTGGGTCAGATAGAAAAGCAGTACCATGCTGCTGCACCTAGCTCTGGCATTTCGGAACAAGCCTGGAAGGAAAACAATGGCATCTGAATATCATCTCTGTTTTCCTCTGGTTTAAAGTAAAACTTCAAAAATTAAGCACCCCAATGCGGACAGATATTTTGAGGTCTGGTATACTGATTTGGGGAATGAAATTCCACCTACAATCTCCCGTAGTTCCCACATTGCATTGAGGATCTGGACTGAAGTACCCAACATTGAGATGACAGAAGGAAAAACATTTACCAAGTCTCCAGACTTTGGGACTGCATACTCCTCTCTCCTTGTGCAGCTTCTGGCACAACAAATTTAATCATGCCTGGAGTTCTTCTGAAATACAGCATGGTGAGCAATTGCCAGTATAGCTGGGTTTGTGCAGTCTCTAAGAACTATCATCTGACTTCTTTTTTATTTTTGTAATATATTGAGGATATATTGTCCCCTTGCTATTAATTAAAGGTGGCACAGTTTTAGCCTTCCTTTTCCCAGCATAATTAATAAGGGCTGCCTAATGAATCTTAGTGGATGGCCACAATTTAAGAGCATTTAATCTACACTATATTTGCATGCCATCACTTTTTGTTCACTACCAAGAGTACAAAACCAAGGGCTCCAGTAGGGAAAGCTGTAATCATTGCCTTGTAGTCAATAAATTACTGAGAGGTGCTAAAAGAAACTAAGAGCAGTATCCATTTCACTATACTAACAGTTGCATATATAAAGTGCCAGACTTTGGTTATGTCAATTAGTAGCCTAAATGGAAACAATGACAAAAATCCATGGCAAATTAACAGTTACTGCTACTAGAGTTAACACAGAAGTAGCTTGAAAGTTTTTGAGATAATAAAAGCAGATAAAATGTGGCACAAAACCAGACTTGTATCAAAACAAAAGACAGGACAATGACAGTGGTGATGCTCATTCCAAACATGTACTTAAAACAATGCAACTCTCTTGCAAGATACAGATATATAGCTCTACATTCACACACGTACTTGCACAATTAGACCAACTGTGAAATGTCTGTAGAATAAGACTCTGATCTTCCTCAGAACATGAAACACTATGAACACAATGAATAAAAAAAGATCTTTTTTTTCATAGCGAAAGAAGAAAACCTATTCTATAGATAGAGTTACAGTTACTGTGGATTCAACATTAAGAAGCCCTGAAAAAGAACTGTTTTGGAGTTTCAGTTTTTCATGTACACATACAGGTAATTTGTGTTTTTCCTTTAATGGACACATATTAGGTCATACATTGTAACAGTGACTGTGCATATGTAGTGTGAATTCAGCCACCGAGCAAAGAACTATCTAAAAATACTGTTAATAACCCTTCCTTTAGAATGCAAATACTGCCATTAAGTACAACATGGCAACACTTAAGATCAATGTGTATCTTAAAATATCACACACTATCTATTCAAGTTTCTTAAGACAACAAAATTGGCAATAAAATGCCAATTTTATGCCTTGTTGGTAAAAATAGCTCATTTTCCAAATCCAGTTCTCTGTAAATGTAGAAAAACTGTCTTGTATATGCCATAATCTATTTATCAAAAATGGAACTATCAGTGAAACAGATGCCATTGCACAATAGTCTGTGCCACCCACATTCTGTTCTCCTAGTTGTCAAACAGAACTGGTTTGAGTTATTTACTGAATGGTCACATTCAAGCATTTCTACAATAATCTTCATGCTACATTAAAGAAAGTACTTAATAGCTGAAATGTAGTTTCACATGATGTTTTACTACAATATAATATATTCAACATATCTTGACCAGTACAGATTATGAAGAAAAGACTGAAACCTTAGCAGAAGGTCACTTTGTACATCAGCTTTTTCCATTTTCCTCTTCCTGTCTATTATACTCAATTTCAGGCTTCTGTTTTTAAACATCTTCATTTAGCTGAGGAAGATGTCAAATTAATACAATAATTTCCATCTCAGTCCTAAAATATCTGTTCTTTGCAGGATAGCTACATAAAACCTAAAAATCATGCCACAGAGTAAGTTAGGCTGGAAGAGACTTCTGGAGCTACCTGCCCGTGGGATGGTACTACCTACTGTAGGACCCACTCAGGACAACGCATAGGGCTCAGTGTCACTTGTCAGGGACTCATCTTGATCTGCATATGCCATATGCCATCCTACATTGTAGAACTTAAAGACCATCTGGTTTTTATTTTCATTTATCCTCCTTTTTTTGCATCATTTTCACAGTGATCTCTGGAGTTCCTTAGTATGAGACTGCCATCAGGCTTCCTTGATGGTTGCATGGGCCTATTCACACTTCAACTTCATCACTTCCATGTTTTTATCCCCCATTCAAACAGGACTTTGCCAATGCACCCTATGAGCTCTAAATGCAAAAAGCTTGCAGTCTGTTTTCACTGGTGTTACAAAATTGTACCAAAAATTCAAGTTACCAGATTTTCTCAACCTGGACCCTTTAATAATACAGACTGTATTTATTTGAAAGCTTGTGAAGGAAAATAGTGAGCACAATGACATTCATACAGAATATTCTGTCTGTGTTCACAGTTGTACAAATAACCAAAACATTAAAGAAAATACGATCAAAAAACTAGTTACGTTCAAATAGTCACACTTTTCTTGTGCAAAAAAACATGCTTTAATTCTTAAAAATGGGAAAAGGAATCTAAAAGGCTTCTATAGGGATACATATGCATTCTAGCAACCCGATGAATACATCTAGAGCAGTTGAAAGGTAAGTAGAAAAATCATTTCAAATCTACGACCTTTTCTCATGGGAAATACTGTGCTTCTTGAGAATGCAAAACTTTCTTCAACCCTTCACGACAAATGAGAATAGAAGTACTCAAATTAACATTAAAACACATTTTAGTATCTCAAGAGGTTTCTCATCTGATCAGATTTTTACTCTTTGATACTTGTTTGCTAATAAGCTACCTAACCCTTCAACTATCCAGCTTTATGATGCCTTATTTAGACTTCTCAAATTTCTTGAGCTGCTTTCAGATTACAACAGTCTTAAATACAACACACAAGTTTTTTTAGCAGAACACTTGCCAATTTGGCAGCAGCAGAATCAACAACAGATAGGCAGAGGGAGTGTTGGTTAGAGGAAAGAGAATTTCTATACACTCCTGAAATAAAATTATTCCAAGACACACTAACCCACCCTTTCCAGAGAGCTGCCTATCAATTCTCTGCCCCAATGGGGGGAAAGAGAGTGAAAAAGCTTCCATCAAAAAACCCTGAGACTGCAAATTCTGTGTTCAGTATACTAACTGGATTATATACAATTTTCTTTTGCATTGACAAAGCACACTCTTGATGACTTGGAACAATATAAACTAACAGCTAACACTGCAGAATCGAAGTATCCTTTGCCACTATTATTCAATATTATCACTTCTGTGATACATATAATCCTCAGTGTTTAGGAAATAAACACCCATGCTGTTGTACTAGGCACCAGATCTCAGACTATAAAAACATTTTATCCTTCGCTTTAAACAGTAACTTTTAAGATAAAAATCCTAGGCAACTCTATCAGGCTTAGTACTACATAAAACTATATAATAGTTTTTCTTCCTTGTGTGTTTCATTCTTTTGTTTTCTTTGGTTTTTTTAAATTTAAAATAAAGAAAAACAATTAATAATAAATAAATGAACACAAAACTTCAGAGGGATTCTTTCCAAACAACATAATCTGTAACATCCTTGCTATGAGCAAATCAGTTCATTCATCTTGCTAAATGCTGTTTTATTGAAGAACAAAATAATTCACAATGACTTATAATGTCAAAGCGTCAGTGGAATATTCAAAAATACGTCTTTACAACATGGTTTGTAGAGGAAAAAAATGGCCGCAGGGAGCTCCGCACCGTCTCCAGAGCTGGTTTCTGCACAGGGCACAGACCAGCATCAGAACCCATGCCCAGCTGGCTGATGGTGTCTGGTGAGGACCATCTCCACCCCAGGGACATGCCACCCCTCTTACCTTAGGGAAGAGAGATGCCATCTCTGTCACAGCTGAGTGGATCTTCTCTGAGCAGGGCACGAAGCTGGAGGCAAGGAGAAAGGGTGAGCAATGAGCACTGCAGGAAACGGCTCCCGACCAGAGGATGTGGCAGGGATGTTCCTGTGTGACCCCAACCCCTTGATCTGGGGGTCCAGAGGGACCCCAAGGCTGTGTGCCAGTCCTACCTGTCATGTTTGGACTCCTGTGCTGCCCGCAGCAGCTCCTGGATGTTCTTGGTGACCTGCTCAGTTTTGAGGATGACGTCCTCCGTGCTGGGCAGTCCAGGGTCCAGCTCCCCGTCCAGCGGGTCCAGCTCATGGGGGAAGTCCTCATCCTTGCTCAGTTCCACAAACCTCTTCCCTTCCATGCTGCAGGGACCAACCAACGCCCCCAGTTCAGTGTCAGCTGCATGTCCCTCTGTCCCCTTGTGCCCTGGTGCAGCCCACAGCACTCACCTGATCAGGACCTCACCCGCCTGTGTGTTGTCGTAGTCGCTGTCGGTGCCGCTGCCGTGCCGGTCCAGCTTGCTCTGGAAAGGAGAAGAGCAGCTTCAAGCCCTGCCCAGTCCCATCCCCACACAGGGCCTGGTGCCTCCCCACCCCAGGAGTTGCCCCCTCTCCCCGATACATCACCATGTGCCGGGCACCATCAGGCGGGCAGGAGAGCAGTGGGGAGGACGGGGGAAAGGGCATCGAGGAGGCAGATGGACCTTTCCGGATCTGGAGGGGGAAGAGAAAGGAAGCTGATGCTCAACAAGGTGCAGAAGGGTCTGGAGCCAACCCTGGTGACATGTAGGGAAGGACAAGCACAGGGGACACAGCCATCCTGCATGCAGGAACATCCCACAGCCATCATCCCCTGGGGGGGTCCCCAGACTGGCCCAGGGCAGTGGGGGGACAGGACAGCACAAAGGCCACACCCCAGGCAGGCAAGAGCCACCACATGCCCTGGAGGAGCTGCCCCCGCTGCGCCCCCTTACCCGGTACATGCTGGCCGGGATGTGCACGGAGTACAGAGCCTCGTCCTCCACCTCCTGGCGACACATGAGAGGTTACGGCCCCGCGGGGACAGGCCCAGGCCCCCGGGGGGCTGCAGCACCCACCCCACAAGCCGCCCACTGCCGCAGAACTCACGCCAGAGCCGAAGGGCAGCCGCGGCACCAGCTCCTCCACCGGCTGCCCAAAGGGCTTCAGCGCCGAGCCCGGCTCGTACATGGAGAAGGCCTGGCGGTCCCGGCGGTGCGTGGGGGCCGTGCCTGGGGGGTGCCCGTGCTCTGGCCGCTCACTGGGCGCTGGTGTTGGGTGTGTGGGACCAGCCTGCTGCCGGATCTGCGTGTTCTCTGCCTGCAGCTTGTGGATCTGCAGCCAGGAGGAGAGGGGAGAGGCTTCAGCAAGGAGGGGATAGAATGAAGGGGGGTCCTGCTGGCCTCACACCCACCTCGCGCTGCAGCCGGCGCAGCTCATCGCTCAGGCTGTTGTTCACCTTCATCAGCTGCTGCACCTTGGCCTCAGAGGCAGCCAGAGCCTTCTTCACCTCCAGGTATTCCTGCAGCGTGATGGGGCCGTCCGACAGGTCGGAAGAGTCCATGCTCTGTGGGGAGAGGGGCTTAGCACCAGGATCCCAGAGCTGGGGCAGGGGCCAGGCGGGGTCCGGGCAGGGGCCCCGGGCTCACCCTGGCACGGTTGTTGCGGGACGCGTTGCGCAGCAGCTCCTGGTCCGTGTCCTCGTCGGATGCGACGCTGTCGTAGTCGTGCTGGTCATCCAGGTCACTCTGGCTCCGCAGGGAGTAGTCGAGGGCGTCTAGGGGAAGGCAGAGGGGTGCTGAGCACAAGGCAGGGAGGGATGCTCAGGTCCCCCTCATTGCCCTCTGCCCCTCACCTGTGGGGCTCAGCAGACTCTTCCCTTGCTGCCGGCGCTTGGCTTCCCCAAGGATGTCGATGAGCAAGGTGGCAAACTCCCTGGCATTGAACCTGGCCAGCTTCTGCCGGCCCTGGGGGTAGGAGGTGGGGAAAAGGGGGTGAGCAGAGGTCTGGGTGCATGGAGGGGTCACGAGGCTTTGTGGGGGGAGGCCCGAGAGCTGGGGCAGGGGCTCACCTGGTTTCGTGTGGCTGAGTACTCAGGGTTGACGGGCAGGAAGGGGACGGCACTGCGCTCCGTCACCAGCGTGCTGTGGTTCTGGGTCGTCAGCCAGACTGCAGGAAGGTGCCTGGTGTCAGACCCCGAGGGGCTGCAGGGGCTGGACCCCCCGGGTAAGCAGGGCCTGGAGCCGGCAGGACGCAGGCGCGGGCACAGCGCCAGCCTGCTGGGGCTGGGAGTGGAGCCCAGCCTGCTGACAGGAACTGCCCCCCCAGCCACCCCACAGGCTGGGGACCCCCCTGTGCCCCCCAGCACCTCACCCCTTGGGGCACCAGCTTGCCACCCACCCCACAGCCTGCAGGGAAAGGGTTTGTCGCTTCTGTTGGCAACCCCGGCCACGGAAAAGGGGTGCCCCCCACCGCCCCCAGACCAAGGGCACCCCTGCAGGCTGAGTCCCATCCCTGGGGCGTCCCCGCACCCACCTGGGCAGCACCCCAGCCCCAGCACCCAGCGGCGGCCCCTCTCGCCGAGCAAACCTCCCCGGCCGGAGGAATGAAGGAGGAGGGGCCTGCGGTCCCTGCGGACGCCTCCGGGTCGGGGGGAGCGCCGGCGGCTCCTCCCCGGGAGCGCCGGGAGCCCGCCCGGCCCCGGGCAGCGCCCACGTCTCGCTCACCCGCGTCGTTCTCCCGCCGATCCACCTCATCGTACACGTCCATGGCCAGCTCCTCGAAGAGGCGGTTGCTGAGCTGCAGCAGGACAGGGGATGGCATCAGGCAGGGTGAGGGGAGCGGAGCGGGCAGGACCCCCAGCCCTGCCGCAGCCCCCACTCACCGCCTGCAGCTTCTTCTTTGCTGCCTTGGCCAGCTCTGAGAGGTCCAGGCTGAGCAGTTGGGAGGTGGGGGAGACAGGAATTGGGGGTTATTCCTGGCCAATTCCCACCAAAACAGTCCCCAGCTACACCCCACCAGGACAGGGACCCCCCTCAGGCATTGGGGGCTTCACCAAGCAGGGTTGACGGGCAGGCACAGGGGCACGAGGTGGCAGAGAGCGAGTGGGACCCCCCCTCCCCACGTGCCCCCCAGGTGCTGGGCTGGGCCAAGCGGCTGTTGCTGCAGGGGGGGCCCATGCCAGTGGCACAGGGGGCCCCCAGAGCCGAGAGCCGAGCGGACAATACCTCTGTGCCATGCACTTTGGGCGCACCCTGCGCTCCGGAGAAGGCAGCGGAGGGAAGAACAGGATAAAGGCGGATGTTAAACGCGCGGGCACGCCGACCCCCCCCGCCTCCCCCAGGGATGCTCCAGTGACCAGCGTCCCCCCTCAGCCCGGAGGGGACTCCGAGGGGACATGGGACAGGGTGGCGGGGCCGCAGGCACTGCGCACTCACCTGTCAGCCATCTGCGGGATGATGTAGTGTCCATTCTTGTGGTCTGTGCAAAGAAAGGGTGGTGAGTGGGCCCCGTGCCCACACCCAGGGTAACCTCCCACCCCGGGACTCCGCACTCACCCGGCTTCCTGCCGCAGAGGTAGAAGGCGAGGCGGTCAGTCAGCTCGTACTGGCACTCCACCAGCCGCTCCGCCAGCTCATGCTGGGCTGCCTGCCTGTGGGAGGGTGGGCAGGGGTAACGCCCACCCCAGGTGGGGGTGCAGGCAGGGGTGACTCCCTTTCCCCACCCTCACCTGGCATAGTCGATGGGGGTCCGGCCATTCACGTCAGGTGCCCCGGGGTCGGCGCCGTAGACCACCAGCAGCTCTGCCTGCAGGATCTGCCCAGCCTTGGCGGCGACGTGCAGTGGTGTGGTGCCCTTCTCCTGAGGGCATGGGCAGCCTCAGCCTCATGGCCTGCCCATGGAACAGGGCTCCAGGACCACGCCCCCCAAGCCCTGCACTGCCCCTGGAGCCCCTGAGCCCCACCAGCGCTCACCGGGTGGAAGAAGTTGGCCTGGGCACCCAGCGAGAGCAGGCGCAGGCAGGTCTCCAGGTTGCCCGTCCGCACACTCGAGTGCAGTTGCTGTGGAGGAGAGAGCTGGTAACGGGTGGATCTGTGCCCACTGCCAAGGGGGAATCCCTGAGCCTCCACCCCACCTTGCTGAGGTCCTTGGCAGTGACACCATCGTCATCCCGGCAGGGCAGCTTGTGGACGAAGGCCAGCATCTGGTACTTGGCACGGATGAACTCAGACTTGGTGGGGCTGAGGGGGGGCAGCAGGTTTTAAGGTGAGGAGAGGGGTCCCAGCCGGTGCTGATCCCTCCCCACAGCCCCGAGGGCACTTACTGCACTTTGTCCTGGGGGTTTGCTTTCCGGCGCCCGCTCTGCACCTGCGCTGGATCCAGCAGCGAGTGCTCCCAGATGGAGTTGGCCCCATTGCTCGCCAAGGTGTGCACCATCTGCAGGGGACAGGCAGGCCCAGTGGGCACGGGGGTCCCAGCGTGCAGCTGCCCACATTCCAGCGTCCCCAGGACCCACCTGGAGAAGGGTGGCGGGCCAGGGGCTGTGGCGCAGGTGCTTGACGATGGAGATGTGGCGGCCCAGGCTGCGGTGCACGCTGCAGCACTCGTCACAGATGAGCACCCCGCGGTTGATCGAGGCCCAGCCGGGGTCTGAGGGTGGCATGGGGGTGTCAGCAGGTGTCCCCTACCCAGGCAGGCCCCTCCCCATCCACCTATCCCGCAGGGGGGATGCGTTGCCACAGCAACCATTTCCCCACAGATGGAGAGGGGCTCAGCCCATCACCAGGGGAAACCCACGGGTTTCCCATGGCAACCACCAGCTGAAAGGGGGGCACTCTGGCCCCCCCACCATCAGGAGGGCGGCCAGCAGCAGGGATGATGCCAGCACACCCTGAGCAGGGGCACCCGGGCCCACTGCGAGGCCACACACCCTTGAGCTCCTAGCTGGGTTTTTGGGGGGTCCTGGACAGGGGCAGTGTGCCCCACAGTGGGTGGGGATCCCCAGTCTGTAGGCTCCCATGTAGGGTGGTCACCAGATCTGCAGCTTCAGCACCCCAGCACAGAGCAGTGCCCCAGGGCAAGTTTGGGGCAGGTGCCATGGCCCCCCACGCTGCCATGCCACCCCAGCCCCGCCGCTGGCCCCGGCCGGCCGGACTGGAGCCCTTTGTGTCCCCGCCGGGAACAAAGGAGCGTTTGAGCAGCCGCACTGGCCCCGCGCTGGCACCAGCCCCGGTACCCGCGGGGGCACTGCTCCCAGGCAAGCGACAGCTCCCCATACCCACACCCCAAAATGGGTCCTGGGACCGTGGGGTCTGGCCCCATGGGGTGGCTGTGGAGCTGCAGCAGTTCCCAGCAGCATGAGGACACGATTTGGGGACCCACAGCCTCCCATGAAACGCAGCCAGGCATGGGGTGATGATGCTGAACTGTTCCTGGGTGTCCCCTCTGCTGGAGCCCTGAAACTCATTGCCCAGCCCCACCATGCCTTGTTTCTGTAGGTCCTACACAAACACCACGCTGCCCCACCGGAGGGAGGAGCCCCAAGCCCGGGGGGTACAGGGCCTGTGGGTGGCAGCACTGGCCGGTGCGATGGCCCTGAGGGGTGACAGCGGCCCCACGACTCCCAGAGGAAGGCAGGCAGCGGCCAAGCCTCCTCCACTTCCTTCCTCCCTGCAGGGTCCTGGACCCCTCCCCACGACCCCCCGAGCCCTGAGGACGCCGTTTTGGGGGGCACGGCCCCTGCTATGCTGCAGTGCCCCGGGGCCAGGGTGGGGTGCCCAGGGGGGAACGATGGCCCCCCCAGCCTGGCAGCCCCACGCACACAGATGGCAGCGCCTTGGCAGCCGGTGCGGCGGCATCTGTGCCTTCGCGCCCGCTGCCCACGGGCACCGCCGGGAACAGGACGCGCCGTGCGGGGGGAGCCCGCCCGCGGCCCCCCACCCGGGCAGAGCCACAGCACCCCGGGGCAACGCCCCCTCCTGCCCTGGGGCAGCTGCGATGTGGTGGGATGCAGGTGGGCGTTGCAGCAGCTTGGGGAGCGGTGGCACGGGGACACCCCGAACCCTGGGGGGACCCCAGAGCTCAAGGGAACTCCTGGCATCTCTATCCCTGCACTGGGATAAGGGCTGCCATTGGAACCCCCAGCTCGGCCCCGCACTGGTGATGGTAGGGCTGGGGCCAGGAGGTGACCCTGCCCGGGGCCAAGGGAGCCCGGGATCAGGTCACCCCGTGGGCACCCCACCACGCAGCGCAGGGCAGCGCATCCCCTGCAGCGCCAGCGGGTGCTCCCGGCGCGGTAGGAAACGGCCTCTGGACTTTATAACTCATTTCCTCCCATGGCTGCCAGGTGATAAGAGATTGGAAGAAACTGGTTTCCATTTCCCCCCGCCCCGGCAGGGAGCCTCGGCACCGCCCTGGGCACCCCGAGCCCCCCAGCGTGGGTGAGGGTGGGGGGGACGCACCCGGAGGTAGGGCAGCCTCGCGCCCACGCGTGCCGACGGCTCTCCTGGCAGGATCCGGCCGTTGGCACGTGGCCGGAATAATTTCGGCACAGCCTTGGCCCGCGGGCAGCTTTCCGGGGCCGGCTCAGAGCGAGCCTCGACTCTCAGCCCCGTTCATTCATCGCCTTGGGGCCACCCACACCGGCCATAGGCAGGGGTTGGGGGTCCGG
>JAOXXN010000364.1:29667566-29700649 GCA_026770055.1 Myrmophylax atrothorax
TGCCTGCTTTCTGGGACACACTGCGGTTCTCCATTTTCCAGCTTTTCTTCTTCGTTCGGGACAAGGAACACAGGGGGAGAGGCAGAGTTCATCTGAGAGCTCACCGTTCATCTGTCTCGCTGGAGAGGAACTGGGAGTTTACCCCACAGCCAGTCGGGCTGTGACACACTGCCCATAAGTATAACTTTTCTCCAGGAGGAAACCTGCTGGTTTTGGGGGTTGTTGTTGTTTTGGTTTTTTTTCTTGTGGTGTTGGGGAAGCAGCTTGCTCTGGTCTGTTTACGGTTATATCTATAGCTACATATCTATATCTATATCTATATCTATATATCAGTTAAGAACAGTTATCCTTGTATCCATTTTCTGATTAAAGTTTCTTTTCTTAAATTTGATAAAGAGTGGCGTGATTATTGAGGAGGAAACCCTCTCCTCCGCTTGTGAGTAAACATTTTGGTTCTTCCCCTCAAAACTAAGACAATGTGTCTATTTTTTAGGCTTTCTTCTTTGCAAAAGGGTCTAGGGACTGCACAACCTGCAGGTGACCTGCAGCTGCAGTGCTTTCAAAGTCTTACCTGTGCCTGATGAGGTCCTTTGCCTAAAATGTGCTCAAGCTTGCCACAGGATCTAGGATTTGGCTCTTCTGAGGAATTTTTGAGAATTGTGGAGAAAACAGTCACCTTATTTTCTGTATCCTTTACAAGGGAGCATGTAAGTGCTCTCCTGTGCGGAACTTGTCCCTGGATGAACTCTGTTGAAGAATGGCACTTTCCCCTTCATCAGGAAGAGAAGCCTTATGTAACTCCTCCTCACTGATTGCACAGATGCATTCAAAAAGGCCTGTATAATTCATTTATCCTCTCATATTCATAGCTCTGACAGCACTGACGTGATGTGGCTTTTTTTGCAAGTGATGTGGACATTACTATGGGTTAATTGTCCAGGTGGTCAGGCTGGAATTTGAGCTGCCAGTAACCTTCACCTGGTTGCAGATCAGCGCAGCAAGCAGTGGTAGGAACTAGCTATGCTTTTTAAGGTCCTACTTTGCTGCTTCTTTACTCTTTTTGCTACTTCAATGTTCTTTTTGCTGCTGTTAGCTGGATGGTAACCATTTGGAAATACATGTGCTGCATGTGTTTGAATCACTTTTAAAGCAACCTAATTCTGGTGTTTCAGTCTTTATGCTCAAGTGGATGTACCTTTCTCTCTCCTGGTGTCCTACCACTTCCTGCCATTCACTGTGGAGCTCCTGGGTCTCCCAAGAGAATCACAGAGCAGGCAGAGTGGGTGGAGGAAGGACAGGGCAGATGAAAGGCTGCAGTTATTGTGGCACTGTACTGTGGTACACCTGCGCCCGCTTTGCCATGGACTACACTCATGGGCACAGCTTTCAGTTTGTTTTTCCTTCTCATAGCCAAATATGATTTAAGATCAGTAGCTCACTAATACCACTTGTGATGGTGTATGCAGAGATGTTTTTGCAGTTTATCTAGATGTAGATTTACTAAACATTTTGTGTATGACTAGCAGCAAAGTTATTCTGTCACACATCTCAGCTCCTGCATACTCATCGAATGCTCTGTTGTAGCTTTACTGCTTTCCCTGTGAGACAGACACTTCTGTGAACAGCAGTCATGCCTTGGATTTGCAGTGCAGACATACCTCTACTCTAAAGGCATTAGAGTTCTTAGCATTTCCATGCACTGTATGAATTAACTTTAGATTTTACATGATCCACTTAGGAGAAAGAGACCATAAAAAAAAAAGAAATTTATTTTATGTTGTTTGCCATAAGGATTCTACCCATACTGGGAACTACATCCTCATGGGGTTTAAAATTATGATTTACCTGCCTCACACACACACACACACACACACATGCACACGCACACACACACACAGACAAAAAAAAATGGAGAGAGAGAACATACTTTATTTTTTCCTGTTCTTCCATACAGGCATGTCTTTTTCTTAAACACTTTTTCTGTTTGTTAATAGCCTGCTATACAGTATGTTCAATAATTTAAGACTGAGCTAAAAATGGGGTCAGTCTACTTTCTTGGAATACCCTCTGGGAATACGAAGAAAAGAATCAGAGAAGCAATTATTTCATGCTGCAGCTGTATATTTAACTGCTTTCTTTATCACACAAGTGGCATCTGCATTCTCACAGCTGAGGTAATAGAGGACTTTGGGACTCTTAAGTGCATCTGTGAGTCGTGGGAGGTGATTAGCACAGCAGCCAGGAACTTACCTCCTTTATACCACACAGTTCTTTGTGTGGACTATTTCTGATGCAAGTGCCCAGTCTTCAACACACATCATCATCTGCTTTGTAAGGTCTTGATTAAAAAGTTAATCAATTAATCAATCAATCAAGGCTTTCATACATCTGAGGGAACAAAGGCTGCTACATGATTTGCCTTGTTTCTGCAGACCATATGTACAGGCTGAAGATAGCACAGACATTATCACAAGAGGCTACTTCCAACTAATCAGTTCTCCAGTGGTAATACTTACACTTTGCATCTCATCTGGGGAACCAATAATTGACTTATTTCATTTTTTTTGTCTCCTTACCTTTTCCTCAAACTTAGCATGGGCTGGCTCAGTGTAGATCACATAGAAAACACTCGTAGCAGCACAAAGAAGGTGCAAGATGCAGGATGCAAAAGACAATGAAGATCAAGAAGACTCTAGGTCAAACCTGATGCATACCTTGCGTGTAAAAGAGCATCCTACTTCCTTGATAGGGCCTGGGCTGGCATTTCAGCCACTCACCTCTGAACATCAATTCAAGAGAAAATGAAGCTCTGCTCTCTATCTCAGCCATGTAAATTTTCAGGAGGACACTTACTCAGTAGATAAGTCATTTACTGCAAGCCAATGACTGATTACACTGAGGTTCTGACTCCTCTGGGACCTCTGTATTCAGCACAGAACAAACTCATGTCACTGACATCTAAAAATAATGTCAGACCAGCTCAACTCTCTTCAAGCCTCAGCAGCTAAAAGCTACAACATTTTTATAAGGCAGGCAGGCTAGTACTGTGCAGGAAATATAAAGAACAGATACAGTGCAGAGGGATGACCTTTGGTAATGTGACCACTGTGCACAGTTTCAAGGTAACAACAAAATACCCAAAGAACTTCCAAAATCATAAGGTTAAAGACATATAGAAAAATTTAGAAATTTTTTAGTAAATTTGTTCCCTCAATTGACCGAAACTCCTTGTAAAAATGCAAGTAGGTAGAATGTTTGCAGGTGGAAAGTTGATATTTACAGCCTGTGCCTCTTGAAATTTTGCCAGCAGAGTACTGGCAGAAAAAGCATTTTGCAGTGCTAAGCAGCTGAACTCAGAAGGCCTAGTTCTTTTCCACCAGTGGGAAACATGATGCTTTAAGTTTTGTCAATTACTTTTTTATGATCATTGTTAATAAGTAATACTACAAAGATATGATTGTAGGTGACATACACTGCATCTAAGCTTTTAAACTATTATGAATGCTACAGAGACTTCATTTCCTATATCTTATTCAGCACCTTAGGTTTGCCTGATGAAGCATCATTCTATTTTGTCTCAGCCTTGTCTTACTCTTTCAAGCTTCAGAAACCTTAGAAAGTACACCTGCTTCTCATGAATGGCAATAAATACACAAAAGTTGTTAGTAGGACATAGCAAGATTAATAATCATACCAATTTGCCAGAGAGACAACTGAGAAGTCTGCAAAGACAGTCCAAAGTAAATGCCCTTATGGTACAGGAAGAAAACAACTACTGCAGCATGAAAGACCAAAGGTTCATTGATCCAAGCAGTGGAAGGATGCTGCCTGAGGAAGTCTCAGGGCACCACAGAGTTTCCCCAGTATACTCTCCCAGACTGCAGTGTTCTCATGCTCAAGGACTCAGTCAGAGGTTCAGGGGGTTTTTCCTGTCCATTTAAGGGCCTCGCTGATTTTGGTTTCCATAAACTTCTGCACTTTTCCCCTAAGCCCATTAAAATTACTCTGTGGCTGTGAGCTCCATGGCTTTATTCATAAGACAGGTGAAAAAATATATAAGTGAGTTTCAGTTTTATGCCTCCTGTTCCACAGCTTCTTTTGACAGAAGAGAAGTAGATGGCTGCCTTTCATATCACCCACAAAGATGCAGACCAGGTCATAGTGTCCCCACTTATCTCTTTTTCAGGCTGAAGCACAGAATATGTCCTTCAACAGCCTAGCAGAAGGAAAGTTTCTCCTTATGCAGTGAGAGGATAAAATTGAAAATGCAAGACAAAGTTGTCTTCAGTATTTCATCAGTCTTTTTTTCAAAATGACAAACTCCAGAAGGCACTTTCTTTCCTGTAAATCTTTAGCTAAACAGAGCCAGATGGGTTTGCACTTCCTGAGGTGTTAACAAGGACATGGCCTGTCCTCTCCATCAGCACAGGCCCCACTGCTTTCAGATAGCAACAACTCAGTCTGTGCTATTGATCTGGAAGTGTCAGTTACTGCACAGGGACAAGCCGTTTTATCCCAGGGATATAAATAACAATCTGAGCATATGGAGAAGAGAGTAGTCTTGGTTTAGAACCAACTTCATATTTACAAGCTTAGTCTTTAACATCTGGTCCAGCTCACTGGGACCTGGAGTGTGTCCTGACACTGAGATATTGTTTCTTCTTATGTTCTTCTTCAGTCTTTTGGTACTTAGCTGTTGTAGGTTTCAGCACTGACCTTGTACTCTTTCCTCAAGGTTGTGCCCAGTGTCGCATGGATGTAGCAGTCAGAAAACATGCACTTCAGTTACTTTACAGTACTATGTTACCTTGACTAAAGGCAGAACAAATCCAGCCTCTGGGCCCAACTGAACCCATAGATGTGATAATTTAAAAGTGCTTATTTGGCAAATAACTTATCAGCTACAAGCCAGGAACAAATCAGGCTGCTAACAAAATTTGTCGTCAGCATTCAGCTATACTGCATCTTGCAAAAGGGGATAAACTGTAGCCTTCTGAAAGTCTGCAGCTGAAACAGTAAAATTTCAGGCACAAAATCCATAGTGCATTTCCCAGAAACATCAGTAGAAGTACTTTGTGGTTCATAAGAAAATGTATGTGTAACACACAACACAGTGAACACATTCACTATTCTCTCTTTGTCTGTACATTTACATGTTACATGCTTCTAATATTATTTCTTAGGACAAATGGTAACTTTTAGAGAGAGAGGCAGTATTGCTGTTGGTGTGCTAGTTTTGGTTTATACATTTGCACAGGAATGTGTGCATTTATTACACATAGGGTATTCACAATCCTGTTCCTACTGAACAACCTATTTCTTGTCGTACTTTGAAAGATTTCATTCCCAAAGAGATATGAGGAATCCAGAATGATGAAAATGTGGGAAAGAGTTAAGGAAAGAGAAAGTAAAAGTGTATTTTACATGTTTTTAGAGATTAAGATTTTGATTAATATTGCTGAGAAATTCCCATTGTGTCAAGAAAAGTGCAGGTTAAAAAAATCTTTGCATGGTTTGAGCTGGATCTAAATAATACTCTATCTGACTCTCTCAAACTTCAGGAAACTTTTGTTCATATTTCCATTTTTAGGTCTGAAAGTTAAAGACAAACTAAAATTGTGAATTTGAATAATTTGTTGCTATGTGTCCCACAAGATACTTCATCTAATTCTTTTACTATAGACATGGGAGACATTACACTCCTCTGCCAGGCAGTATTTCAAATGTACCATTTCTGCATGTACGGGCTGCCCACATGTGTCTGTCTCCTTCAGTGGCAGGATGGCCGCATGTACAGCCCTGGCATGAGCAAGGGTCTGTTTTCTCCCACAGGAAGAGCCACCACAACTTCTTTGGGGGACAGCATGGGGATGACAGCTGTACAAGATGGAAATCCCTTCTACTCTGGCAATTTTCTAGCTTCATTAAGGACTTTGGAATGCTGGTGGAAGAGAAGCTGGATGTGAGCCAGCAATTTGCACTTGCAGTCCAGGAAGCCAACTGTTGTTCTGGGCTGCATCAAAAACAGTGTGGGCAGCACAGTGAGGGAGGCGATTCCGCCCCTCTGCTCTGCTCTGGTGAGACCCTACTTGACTTGCTGCATCCAGCACAGGAAGGACATTAACCTGTTGGAATGAGTCCAGGGGAGGGTCAACAAGATGATTAGAGTGTTGGACTACCTCTCCTATGAGGAAAGGCTGAGGCAATTAGGATTGTTCAGCCTGGAAAAGAGAAGGCTTTGGGGTGACCTAATTGCAGCCTTCCATTACCTGAAGGAAGCCTTCAAGAAAACTGGAGAGAGACTATTTACAAAGGCATAATGACAAGACAAAGGGAAATGGCTTCAAACTAAAAGTATGTTTGGGTTAGATATTAGGAAGAAATTCTTTACTGTGAGGATGGTAAGGGACTGGAACAGGTTGCACAGAGAAGCTGTGGATTTCCCATCGCTGGCAGTGTTCAAGGCCAGGCTGGACGGGACTCTGAGCAACCTGATCTAGTGGAAGGTGTCCGTGTCCACGGCAGGGGGTTTGGAACTAGACGACCTTTAAGCTCCTTTCCAGCCCAGGCTATTCTATGTTTCCATGGAGCAATGTGTAGGCAATCCAGAAAGCGTCCACCACTGGGGTTTCTCTGGGTACAGAGTGGACAGCCATTGTAGACATCAAGGTCCTTCAGTCACCAGCGTGATAAGCAGGATGCAACTGCAGACTGTAAAGATGTAGCAATCCTTTGGAATTTAAAAAAGCCTGAAACGTTTTCTGCTCGTGAACTACTTTCTGTGCAGACACCCGCGCCTCCCAGATCGCGGCATGAGGCGAGATAATCTACAGCGTTTTACCACCACCCAGTGGGGAATATGGAGACAGCCCCGGACTGGCGACCGCCGAGTGCACCCCTGCAGAGTCCCCTGCCACTGCCCTGGGTGCATTCCTGCAGAGCACCCCTCCCACGGAACTCAGGAGGTCTGTTCACCTGCCGAGTGCATGCGTAGCTCCCGTCGGCATTCACGGAGCGTACCCACCTCCACTCAGAGAACACGGGGACTCTTATTTAGAAAGTGTGTTTCCAGTATATTTTTTATGTGCAGTAGTTGATGATGCAAGTTTTGATTGTTGATTGTAATGATGATGATGATGATGACGACACACAGATAACAATAATGCATTTTTGTTTGTTGGGGGGTTTTGTTTATTTTTATGTTCACAGAATCACAGAATAGGCTGAGTTGGAAGGAACCATCAAGATCATTGAGTCCAACTTCTAGACCTGCACGGGACCGTCCCCAAGAGTCACGCTTGAACTCTGGCAGGATTGGTGCTGTGGCCACTTCCCTGCAGAGCCTGTTCCACTGCCCAACCACCTTCTCAGTGAAGCATGTTTTTCTAACATAAACCTCCCCTGACACAACTTCAGGGCATTCCCTCAGGTTCTGTCACTGGTCACCACAGGGAAGAGATCAGTGTCTGCCCATCCTCTTCCCCTCACAAGGAAGTTGTAACTGCAATGAGGTCTCCCCTCAGTCTCCTCTTCTCCAGGGTGAACACACCAAGTGCCCTCAGCCCCTCCTCATATGAGATCCCCTCAAGACCTTACATCATCTTTGTAGTCCTCCTTTGGACTACTACTAGTACTCCTTTGGACTACTAATAGCTTCTTTTTATTGTCTTCTTTTTATTGTGGTGCCCAAAACTGCACACAAAATTCAAGGTGAATTTTTATTCACCTTGTCTTCTTTTTATTGTGGTGCCCAAAACTGCAGACACAATTCAAGGTGAGGCCAGCCCAGTGCAGAGCAGAGTGGGACAATCCACTCCCTTGACCAGCTGTGCCTGATGCCCCCCAGGACACAGTTGGCCCTCCTGGCTGCCATTCAACTTGCTATGAATGGGACCCCCCAGGTCCCTTTCCAAAGCACTGCCTTCTAGTATCTCATTCTGCAGTCTGTACACACAGCCAGAGTTACCCCATCCCAGATGCAGAATCCAGCACTTCCCCTTGTTGAAGGTGTCCCTGCCTTCGAGCAAGTCAACAGCTCCTTCCAGTTTTGTGTCATCTGCAAAGTTGCTCAGTATCCCTTCCAGTCCTGCATCCAAGTCATTGATGAAGCTGTTGAAGAGCAGAGGGCCCAAGATGGAGCCCTGTGGAACCCCACTAGTGACAGGTCACCAGTCTGATATCACCCCATTCACTGTTACCCTCTGTGCTTGACCTGTGAGACAGTTGCTCACCCACTGCATGATGTGTTTATCCATCTGTGTGCTGGACATTTTGTCCAGAAGGATCCTGTGAGGGACAGTATCAAAAGCTTTACTGAAATCTGAAAAGATTGCATGTCTGTTTAGAGTTTTGTTATTTGGGGTTTTTTTGGGTTGGGTTGGGTTGGATTGAGTTTTGTTTGGGTTGCAGTGGGTTTTTTGGATTAGGAGTTGGTTGCTTGGGGTTTTTCATGCAGGCCTTCACAAAAAAAAGGTAACTGGTCTTTGGAACTTTGCATGGTGGGTTGGCCTAGAGATAGATTTCTGAAATTTATAGTTATTCAACAATGAATTGTGTTACAGGTTTTTCTTTCTTTAGCCCCTTCTCAGTCTAAGCCATAAAAATGGCATCTTCAACAGTTCCACCTGGAAGCCATGTGTGCTGTATTTTCTGCTTGGTTGCAATCATTCTCTGGGGTTAAGGCACTCACAGCACCTATATGGTTTCTCTGTTGCTCTAGTAAAGACTGCAAATCAGTGAGGAGCTTGGGGCATCCTGCACAGAGTTCCCACAGTACTAAGTCTCTACAAGAGACTGCTCCTTCACTGAAACTCCTCAACCCTGAAACCAGGAGATGTACTATGCAGTAGGCTGCACTAAAGGTATCACATGGGCTGTGTATGAAGCTTGATAGCTGCAGTAATTGAAGATCTATTAGACAGATTTCTCCTGGCTTCTTAAGATGAAGCTAACAGATATCCAACTGGCCAGATGTTATAGCAACATGTGGGGACCATAAGAAATATCATATCACATCAGATCAAAGGTCTATCCAGTTTAGTAGTTCTGTTTGCAAGTGTAATCAATAGCAGATGCCTCAGAAAAACTACAACAAAGCAAGCATGCACTGCTACTTTTCCAAATTGCTTGCTTCCACTCCACAGATTTTACTGATCCCTCACCTTCATTGGGTGTGTTACATTTTGGAGCCTTCTGTACTTTGGCTTCTCTTCTCTGCCATGGGTATTGTTCTAATATCCATTGCAGTCTGAATCATAGAGTTCGGTCTGACTGTATTCTGTTTGCTTTGAAGCCCTTCAGTTCCTGTTTGTATCTGATGCTCTCTCAGCTGCATTTTTAGAAAATACATCAAACAAGCTCCTTCTCCAGCTACAGATGATGCTACAGATTTTTTTTTACACTCCCTTTTTTCTTCCTTTATGAAATGAAGGACCTAAGCAAAAAGTGTTCCACACATGGAAACCATCATACTTAGGATCACCCTTGCTGCACTTTATCTTACTTTTCGTAGTTCTCCTGTACCTTTTTGTGACCCGGGGGCTTTTGGGACCAGAAATGTCATTAGGATTGTGTGTGAATGAATGAGCTGCATGCAACAAATGGAACCTATTCTTTTATGGAATAGTGTGCTGGTATAAGAGTTGAAAAAAAAAAAAAAGGCACGTAGAGGCCAATCCAATTCTCCAGATATTAAACCACAGCATATGATTGGAAAGTGCAAAAGTGGCTTAAAGCCTCCAATTCACAAGTAAGTGTAGGAGAAACACAGAATACAGATGGGATTTTTACAATCATTAGTCTACTAAATTATGTAGATAAAGCACCCACAAAATCTGTTTTCTAGAATGATGTCTTTATGCCTCAAGTGCCTGCATTGTGGCATCACTTGATGTTTAGCAGGTTAACGTATCTATAAACCTTTCATACGCACAGGTTCACAACATCTGGCAGAACATAATTCCATGGAGTGAAGCACACAGGAGTTATTTATTTGTTATGCAGATGAGTCCAAATCTTTCTTGTCGTGGCTTTTTTTTTTAATTGGAATTGAGATAAGTTCTTCTGTGCACAGGTTGAAACAATTTCCCCTTAAGTGCTGGCTGTTTCTAAAGATGGTTCTTATTCTTGACAGGTACCAGGGCACCTAGCAGTATCACACTTTGAAAATTGAAACTACTGGAGTAGTTGCTCTTATGCTTAATTATTTGCTTCCTTTTATTTATTAAAAGAAACACCAGCTAAAACAGCAATACTGTGTTCTGAGAAAGTAGACCTCTACTATGTAAGGAAAAGAGTAATTACCTTGGACTGTAACACAAGAGAAACACCATGCATATTAAGGAACCTGCTTAATATCGTCAATATGTATGTGTTGTACTACACAACTGAGCATTTTGGAAGTAACATGCCATTTCTGTCCTGTTAACAGCTGCAAGGGAAAGTACTAGTTCCTACAGTCAAATGAGCAAAGTCAGGGACTTTAAGGAAGGCTGTTATAAAAATATCCAAATAGCAAGATCCCCTTTCTTTTCTCACCCTTCAGAAATGTTTTCTACTAGAAAATATTAATTTTCTCTCTGAACTATTCCCTGACGGATTATGCAAAACATTCCATTCAGAACTGCCACTCAGAAATTAAATACCTGAGCTCAAAGAGTTAATAAGGGGGGGGGTATTTGACGTAAGGTATTAAGGGCTTGAAAATTCTTTTAACTATGGAATTTGAGCTAGTGTGGTAGAAAATAGGCACTTAACATGATTGGGAAAAGAGATAGAAACTAGAGAACAGATAAAAACCACCACAGACAAGAAATGTGGTACCTTGCAGCAAAGGCTATTTCATAGAAGTAGATTGGAGAGATGAGGTAGGCAGTCAAATGACCTTAATACTATGTGGAAGTTCAAGACTAGCTCATATCTAATATCCAGGTTCATAATGTCAACCATCACCATTTTGCAGTGAGGATAATAAATTATCAGTATTCTTGTCTTGCAAAAATATTTAATGTAATTTAAAATAAATTAAATAAAATTAAAAAGGGTAAAGGAGTGCCAGAAAGTGCATCTTTCTTTACCAAAGAAACACTATATATATATATATATTTTTTTTATATATTTTTTTTTTTTAAAAAATAAGAATGAAAAAGTGACTTCTGTGTATATTTGGTTTAGTCTTTTCACTGATTTCCCTTGAATGAAATAAGTTTATTTGAAGGAAGTCCATGCAGCCAAAGACCTATGAACTCTAGTGTGGCCATGGGAAGAAGAAGAGAACAGAAGGCAGGTTCTCTGTGGGGAAAACCAGAAGGAGGTACTTCTTCCAGTCTTTGTAACACTTATGATTGGCTGCTGGCCTAGGAATGGAAAGATTTATTTTGCTAGCTCTGTGGGGGCAGGGGGAAATTAGGCAGTTCAAACTGATCTCTTTTGAAACTACAGGTTAATCTATTATATCCATTATCAAACTTCCGAACTCTAAAATGCATTTGTCTTAGTCACATGGAAAGATGGGAGAATTAGTAGACTAAAAGTTGTGTAAAGCTTGTACAATGCTGATAAAATGTACAGAGGCAGTGAAGCCTTCAAGGTGTTGGAATTCTGGCCTTCATTCCAGTACCCATCTGAATGTATTCAATCCAGTTGATAAGTAAGTTAGACGTATTATGGGTAATATCACTGGCATGCTTAACTCAGTAACTGTCTGTGTTAAACAGTGACTTTCAAAGAATTTAACATCTTATACCACAACAGACCACTATGTGTAAAGGCACTATCAGTACAAGCAAGTTTGATTCATAGGGAATGATGTTAAGACAATTATTTCTCAAGCTCTTGATAAAAGAAATGTCAAAACAAGCCTGTATTTGCAATCGTGCTATGTGACTTTCCTGATCCAGTTCTTATCTGGGGTTTAGGGAAGACTCACCACATTTGAGGTGGGGGGAGGAAGGGAGGGGGAAGAAGCTTTATGTTGACTGGGAGTCTACAGCCCAACAAATGTAAATCCTGACTGCTTTAAAAAGTAAATCAGGTTGGAGCTTTTCAGTCAGCACCTGGCAAAAGATAAACCAGAATAAGGCATTAAATAAAGTTCCTTATGAGCACTTCAAACTTTCCCCTCTTCTCTGTGCTGTCTTCCTCTTGGAATTTTTGTGTAATAGATGTCCTCATCTTTGTCTTCAAGGGTATCCTGAAATATGATTCTGCTTGTCTAAGGCACAACCAAAACCTCCAGGAGTCTGTAGATGGCAAGCTGAAATTGTATAGTGCTAGCTGGGGCTAAAGAAATAAATTCCACTATAAGCCAAGGATTCACCCCTACAGACTTGTTAACTGCTATTGTTTCACCAAGACTCAAACTAGTATGTAACACAATGATTACTGAAGGGCAGGTGAACCCAGTTCCTCACTGCCACCGACTGCTCAGGGATTATGTAGATTTTGAATGAGTTTCTCTCCAAGTGCAAGATGTTCATTGACCTTGATAGATCATAAGCTGCATAATAAAGTCAAAAGGTATGTTACATGTGTTTCTCATGTGTCTCAGTGCACTCTACCAGGAAGAACTGCGTAGCACAGTGAAGACCCAGGAAGTGACACAGGACTCCCATACTGGCTCTGCAAGTCAGTCGATGCCAGAGCAGGCTATTCTGAATAAAAGGAGAAGGCAGGATAAAAACCCGAACTGTTCATGCCAGCTAAGAAGCTCCAGTGCTACGTTTGCTGCATGAGAACTGAGCAAGGCCAGAGGTACCTATCACCAGAATAGCTGGGTGCTGAGGCCTGTTGCCACAGCTGTCACATCTTCTCTGACATAGCCTGGGGGATGTAGGAACACTGATTACAACCTGTCACTTTTGGAAAGCCTCACAAAGCAGGTTTGTGCTGCCCAGAGGTATGTAGACTAGCCTAGATTAAAGTGCAAAGGTTAACAACTTTGCTGATTAGAGCAGTTGTAATCACATTAAGGACCACACTTGTTATTCATTTAAGGCTTCGCTTGACTTAAATCACAAGCAAGTCAGCGTGTGGCTCCCTCCTTACCTCTGCCAGAGGAAGGGTAAAAAGCTTCTGTTATCTTCAGAGCACTTGTGAAGTCCTGTTGTAAGCCATTCGAGTGCCATAAGACCACCAGACCCCATCTGCCAGAGCACCTTCAGATAATTCTCTTCAGAGGTCTGCAGGGAAAGTGTCACAGCTAACATAAAAACACATAAAATGGGCTTTCACAGGAGATGTGTGATTTCACCAGTGGGGAGCAGTCAGGGTGGCTGGGGATAGGGCTGTAAAAATCTCTAGTGAGCATGGCTTCTGCAGAGTAGAGTGGGAGACAGAAGAAAAGTCACAGGCACCTGCATGATCACTTGATATATATATCACTTGATTATAGCCATGCATCTGAAACTAAGAATTCATGGCAACCATATGTCATGGTTTAGGAATGGTACTCCCCAATTCAGAGCCCACACCGAGACTCTCCAAACCAGATGCTGCTCACTCGCCTCCCCTTCCCCCTTCCCATTCTGTGGATAGAGCTGGGATTTTGAGGCACAAAAGAGGAAAGTCATGGATTGAGATAGGAACAGTTTTACTGGAAACAGCAATGAGATAAGAAAACAAACAGTAACAGTAATAGTAACAAAAGTGTAAAAAGAGGATGATTTACATGCAAAATGCTCACCAAGCTGGGACATTGGTGGATGGACCCTACACCACACTTGCTTCTGGATTGGGAAGGAATGCCCTTCTTCTTGGAAGCAAATGAGAATTGCTTTCACCTGCCCCTGGCAATGATGTGAGATGGTATAAAAAAGTATTAGGGTCTTGGCCCTGCCCACACAGCTCCAGACTCCGCCCCTCATGGCTACTACAAAAAGCTTACCCTGTTCTTGGCCAAAACCAGGACACCATGAAAAAAGGAGCTACAGTACCTTGTGCACACCCATTTTGCCTACCACTGTAAATTTCTGAATATCTCACTGTTTGTGCAACTGGGACCAAATCACATTTTATTTATTGTGATATGGTTACCAATAATGCTTTCCATTTGGACATTTTTAAAAAGAACAAAAATCTGCTATATTTCAAACAAAATAAAAACCCAGAACAAAATAAAAACCTACTTTGATTACCACTAATTGGTGCCTTTGTTTCTGGTTTCTGGAAACTGAACAAACCCCAAACAGGCTTAGGTGTCCTCCCCCGGTTAGCACTGAAGAGAATTAAAACTCTGGAAACCATTACATTCTCCTGTACGTTTGCATTTAGACTTCTCTTTTGTCCCCCAACCTGTCTGGTCTTGCATTTTCTTTCATAAATCAGGGATGAAAAATGTCTCTTTTTCAGTGATCTCACTATGAGATTATGTACATGTAGAAACAGAATCAGGGGAGACAAGGTTTCCACTGTTTTCGTACTCTACCACATTGTGTTGTATGAAAAGCCAAGCCAATATTGCCTCTTTTTGCCAGCAGAGGACAGTACCTCACCTGCTCAAGTGAGACCTGCTGCCGTGGTGATTACTAAGGTTTCTTTTGTAAACCAGTGATATTTTCTCTGCTCTCTAGAGATTCAGAAGAAAGAAATGCAGCAAGATCATCTCATATCACTTTAACTTGGACCATTATCTTCTTTACTTTATTTGTAAAGGATCTTATTTATTCCGTGGTAGGTTTTCCTTTATGGATTTAGTGCATGAAATTATACTAAGCAATATGGACACTGATCCCTCTCTCTGCAGCAGAGTGATGGCACAGACAATAAAGGCTGTGGTTTAGGGTCCAGTTCTGAGGAGCAATTGAATGCATTGCCATGGGAGCAATAGGACCAATTATGTCCCGTGAATAGTTTTTGGGCAGTGTATTATACTGTACAAGTATACATCCCTTTGTCCAACTGTTTTGCAATCAGATGATCATTCTCAGCCTGCCATAGCTATATGGCTCATATTTATCTATTTGACATGCTCCTTAGCACACATGTGTGACAAATGCACTCATGCTCGCCTGAGGGCTGACTTAGGCAGAACTTAAGGTAGGATTCACTTTACAACAGCTGTTCAAAATCTTAGGGTTGTCCTATTTCAATGAAAGTAACACTCATTTTCAGGTTTCAATTCAGACTCATGATACAAAGTATTGGTACTGTAGAAGTAATTCCTCTCTGAAGCTGCTTCTCACACTCTCCTCATTGAAAACAAAGCCAAGAGAGCTCACTCAAATGAGTGAGCTTTCAAACATATCCAGTAGGCAATATTGGTCCTAC
This sequence comes from Myrmophylax atrothorax, assembly GCA_026770055.1. NCBI lineage: Eukaryota > Metazoa > Chordata > Aves > Passeriformes > Thamnophilidae > Myrmophylax > Myrmophylax atrothorax. The sequence continues at coordinate 29,682,831 of JAOXXN010000364.1, forward strand.
CATAACTGCCTTGTCAAGTAACTACCAGGAAGTTAATCATTTGTGCAAACAGCCTGAGGTTTCTTGGGGCCCAGACCAGACACTTAACCAAGCTACCCAAACCGTTCTTTAGTAATTGCCTGATACTTGTAAGTTGTCTTAGACAATCAAGCTAAATTATATAGTATGGAAATATATCACAAATCATACACAAGGAAAGCTACTGAGATAGATGCATTTTAAATAATTGTACAAACACGTAACTCCACGGAATTCCTTCCTTCCTCATAAGTCTTCCCAGTGGTACTAAGAATGATTTCTGAATGGAGGATACAGATTGGGCCCCTGCAATAGCATAAAATTAAAATCAAATTTTCATCCTGTTCGTATGTATTTTCAGTGTACCTACATAAAAGCTACTAAATTTATAAGTGGAGAGTTTCCATCTACCCATGTATCAAATACAAAGAGGAATAATGGCTTTGTTTCTGAAGTTTTAACTCACTTGAGTGCTAGTCTGGGGAGAATATCTAAAGCCATTCAATGTCTCTTAAGCCTTGGGAAACTAGCAGAAAAGGCACCAATTAGTGAGACTTGTAGTGGATTTTTTGCCATATTTTTCCACTGGGAATGGGACCGAGATAAAACAGGTTTTGTGTAAGGAAATGTACAGGCATTAAAGCACAGCAACTCTTCTGGAGTAGGTTCAGACCAACAAATAAAAATAAGCATGGCACTATTTCCAATCTCTTTATCTTGCAATTTCTTTCTAAAACATGGTTCAACACAATACCTCATCACAATTTGTTGTGTGTAGTTTTTATTTTTATAATGTAATTGCCAAAAGAGAGTTGTAAAACGAGTGAGATGTGGTAAGTAGTATTGCAATATTAAATGTGGAAACTGTTTTAATGAACACAGTTAAAATAATATTAATTTAGGCAGTAACCTATTTCTTCCTAAACATCTATGTCATCACAGGTGATCTGGTGGCCAAGTATTTGCCAAATCCTTCCTGTGAAGGATCTAACAGCCTCACCACAAATCTGTAAAGAAAACATATCAGAAAACTGCTCCCTTTTCTGCAATAAAATCAAATTAAAACAGTCAGGAATAGATTCCAAGAATGAACACTGATACCAAAAACTCAGGAAAATTGAAGTACTCAACTGAGAATAGGTCAAACACTTTATAGAACTAAGTGCCTCGCAGTACTATAACTAGAGATGTGACACCTCAATAAGTCACTATTTTTCAAAACTGGGATAGAGATACTTCAATATTACTCCCACTGGGAAATTTCAAATAAACTTTAGATTAAAAGTAAATAGCATTTTGACCCTGACTGAACTGTCTATGATACCGTATTTGTGAAACACAATGTTTTCCCACTTGAATTCAAGTTAGCATTGCTGAGGGAGGTACTGTGTGGGCTGTGTTCAGGTTGACTAATTGAGGCCAACAAGAGGGTGAGGGGATATTTGTAGGGTTGAATAAAATTACAAATAAACCATCTTCTCTTTAAAACTGTCAGAAATATCACCTTTGGATAGTAGAAAATCAGGCCACTTAAAAAACCAGGCTGCTCCAGGCTCCTTAGCAACACAGGAAACATTGAAATACTAAGTAAGTTTGCTGATGACACTAAATTGGGAGGAGCTGTTGACTCCCTGAAAAATAGTAAGGGCCTGCAGGGAGACCTGGACAAATCAGATGAGTGAGCAATCACCAACCATATGGAGATCAACAAGGGGAAGTGCCAGATTCTGCACCTGGGATGGGGCAATCCTGGATGTTCATACAGACTGGGGAATGAGATGCTGGAAGGTAGTGCTGTGGAAAGGGACGTGGGGGTTGAATATGAGTTGCATATGAGTCAGCAGTGCCCTGGCAGCCAGGAGGGCAAACCATGTCCTGGGGGACATCAGGCACAGCATCACCAGCCAATCGAGGGAGAGGATTGTCCCTCTCTGTGCTGCAGTAGGGTGGCCTCACCTTGAATATTGCGTGCAGTTTTGGGCAATGCAATATAGGAAAAATATTAAACTGTTAGAGAGCATCCAGAGTAGGGGCATGTGAAGGATGGTGAAGTGTATATTGGAGAAGCCATACAAGGAGTGGCTGTTTAGCCTGGAGAAGAGGAGACTAAGGAGAGACCTCATTGTGGTCTACAACTTCCTCATGAGGAAAAGCAGAGTGGCACATACTGATCTCTTCGTTCTTTTGACCAGTACTTGAGAAAGCAACATGAAGCTGAGTCAGGTGAAGTTTAGGTTGTATATTAGGAAAACTATTTTCACTCAGTGGGCGATTGGGAACTGGAACAGACTCCCCAGGGAAGTGATCACAGCACAAAGCCTGCTAGAGCTCAAGAAGCATTTGGACATTATCCTGAGGCACATGGTGTGATTCTTGGGGCTGCTGTGTGCAGGGCCAGGAGTTGGACTCACTGACTCTTCCAAGTCCGCATAATAAATGATGCTATGATTGGTCCCACAAAGAAGGGCAGGGTAATTCCTGATACAGGAAAGGGGAGGTAGGAGTAGTGGAAAGAAGCAGGACAGGCATAAAAGCTGTTGGAGGCTGGGATGAATGTATTGTGCTTGGAAGAAGCCTAACCCTCTAAGGTGGGGACAGTTTTGCATGAAGAAGTTTTTTCATGTGGACAGCATCCCTTTTTAACTGCTCTGTCCCAAGGTATGAACATTACATAAGGCAAATCTAGAAATATCCATCCTATTTACAGTCCATTCAAAGCCTTGTCATTTTGGTTATGGTTCTGTCCCAATGAGCCTGGACAATCTGGCATTAACTGGGATGTTTGAGCACCTTGTGAAAAACTATTCATGAATCTGTGTTTTACACATCTGAAGTACTTTCAAGAGCAGTAAGTAGCAGTGAATTTGCTGCTAAAATTGAGGAGTGGAGATGCCCTTTGATGAGTTTGGGGTGGGCATTTTTTGGTATGGTTTTTGTTTGATTGATTTGGTTTTGTGTTTTGTTTTTCTTTCTTTCTTAAAACTCCAACAGTTTGTGTTAACTTCACATTTTCTGCTCCAGGGCTCTCTCATGTGAGCTTCCTCCACCTGGAGTTCCATAACAAAACAAGTCCAGCATTTGAGTATATGCTCAAAAGGCAAGAAAAACAGGTAAGAGCTACGAAATACTCAGAAATAAATTAGTATGGAGCTTCTCTAGCCTGATTCAGCACAGCATTTATATTCCCATTCTATGAAGGAAAGTTGCATGCTCATAAGGAGAACACCTATCCTTGTTTTATAGTCTTAAGTACTTTATGTTACCTTTATAAAGAGGAAAACCCAAGCCAAAGCTGTATTTGGCTTTGAAGTGATTTCTTCTTTGTCAGCAAAAATTCTTCTTCAAAATGAAATTTTGGAGGAATTGCCATCAGCAAAGAGTTGACACTTAGAATTTTTAAAAAAGAATGAAATAACAATTCAAATTATTTCCAGCGTGATCAAGGGGTGAGGATGAAGTATCCTGCCCTCGACTGGAAGAAGTCAGTGGGCACAACACATTAAAATGATGAAAAGTCATTTGGGAAATAAAAATTAGCCCAACCTAAACCAAAGAGCAGGACAGATGTATCTATCATTTGTCTGTAGGGAAAGTTTTCAACTTAATGAGACATTCAAATAATAATTTTCCCATATAATCAGACATTAGAAATGTTAGCTACAGGAGCCAAAATTCTAAAGTTATTTGTGTTTTTGTCAAGATTAACTTCCTGATAAAATCTAGCAAGGAGCATTGGTCAGCATAGTGACAGTAATGTTACAAAGAAGAATGCTGAAAATGAAACAAGAGTCTCAAGATTGTCCTGTCTGTTCCTTAGTGCACAAACTCATAATTCTGTTTTGCTACAGGGCAGCACTTTCCTGTCATCCAGGTGTGCAGGTAAAGCATTTGTCTATGGGGAAGCCTGTCAGCCAGCTGGCTTACCTGATGTGATCTGTCCTGCCCTCCACACCTGGAAAGTGCTGGTCGGATGGAATGAGGGAGAGAGCAAGCTGACTATTCTCTGAATGAGTTTTCTAAACAGATCAGTTCCTCTACTCAGAGGTGGCCCTCTCCCCACCTCAGGCCACTTCTTTTCCACTACACACTCTGCAACATGACTGTAGTCTCAGCCCAATACAAAAAGCCTGTAAGCTTGCTTTGGTGTCTACCTACAAACTTCTGTGGAGAATACTTTTTTTTTTTCAAACCCTGCAGGCACATTGCTGATGCCAACAGTTTATGAAAATTGGTCTGATTATTCCAGATGGTATTTGAAGATAAATGAGTTTGCTTTGTCTAATTATGAAAACCATCTTAGAAATCAGAAATTTGAAAGGTTTAAATGTTAGGTTTAAATGTTTCTGACGTCCTCTTCTTGTGATGAATTGCAGTAAAAAGTGATAAAGAGAAGAAAACTTAGAATGAAATGGAGAAGGGGAAGAAAAGTTAGGATGAAACAGAGCAGGCACAGTGAAAAATACAGAAGGGTACTGTGAAAGCTGAGAGATGAAAAGGTCAGATTCTTACGTTAAGCATAGGTGCTACAGCCAGGGAAGAATTTTCCATCCATACTGAGTGGATGAAACCCAGACTGTACTTCATTGGAAAAGAGGGGGAGGGTAAAGGTGGGAGCAAAGTAGTGCTATGCAAAGGCTTTTACTATAAAGCATGCTTTACAAACTTAGATATATGCAAGAAGACCACTGTAGCCCTAAGCAAAGACAAATATCTACAAAGATTTGACAATTTTCAGTCCCTAAGCCCATAAATTTTTTAGTCAAGGTAATTCTACTCTTGAACTATTCAAAAAAAGAGCTACAACAGTTGCTGGTACCCCCCGCCCTCATCAGACTGACTCTCCTCCTGCTCCTGCATCTGGAGGCCTGTGAGCCTCCACACTGCATTGCTTCATCACATGCCAATAGCTCCTTAGTCCTCCACCAGTAACTCCTTACTTTTATTAAAAAATACATTACTCCTTGATATGTTTGCTATGTTGCAGCATATGTTGTTCATGACACATGGCTTTCAGTGGTAACCACCAATGAAACCTTGTCTAGAATTTTGTATGCAGTCAGGGTCTGCTGAGGGGAATTCCCACTGGAAGAGATTCAGAGAGGAGGGTTCTAACAGAACTAAGTAAGAATATCAGACCAGGGCTGAGAGGGACATAGCTGGTGTATACATAATCTGAGGGAGTAGAGTTATATCTAGAAAAGAGCTTCAGCTCAGCGGAAAAAAATGCTATAAGCCAGTAATTTCCCTCATGCCATCTGGGATTTACAGTAGTCTCAATAACCTAAGTATCAAGTCTCTGGGAACAGCCTTCCCATTAGAGCTGTGAAGACCAAAACCCCAACTAATCTACATCTGTATCTTGATAAATTTATGAAAAAGAAAGGAGTAAGAAACAACAGTTGCAGGGAATTGCTTGATGATAGTAATCTGTATGTTGGTATGATCTTCCAAATTTAAAAGTGACACTTTTTGCATTTTCTTCCATAAGAAAAACAACAAATAAGTAAACATCTGTAAGTAACTTTTGCAATTTATCAACAGATTTTATTTAATATATTTAACACATTACATTCATTTGGCATTGTTCTTTTATTTTGATAAATCTCCTGTAACATGACGTGATGCTGCTGCTTCCTTTGACAACACACAGAGTCAGTCTCGAGGAGAAAAGACAATGTAGGAAGAACCTTTCCTCACCAATACCACCTAAGGAGACATTCTGCTGTGCCTTTTGCAGCCAGACTTGCCTATCCCGCAGTGGTCTTTTTAGCCACCAGCACCCTTGCAGGAAGCGTGGGTAATGCCCTTCCCAGATCTTTGTTTGCAAAGGCTAGTCATGAATTATTTAATATATTACGTTCATTTGGCATGGTTTGTTTATTTTGATAAATCTCCTGTAACATGACACGAACTTGTGCATGCATTAGAACAAGCTTATTTACTGTCATTGAAAATTTCAAGTTTGCCAGACAGTATCTAGTTTCCATAAAATCATTTTGTTGCCCTCAGTAATTGTACAAAATGGAAATTAATTACTGACAGAGTCCTGTCTGAGGTTCTTCATCATTTTACGCAGGACTCTAAACTGTACTGGTGCCACATTGACTTTATCCCCCCTACTCTCTGAATCTTTCTGAATGACTGAAGATGTACTAAATTGCACCTTCAGTAGATTAGACAGCTCTTCAGCAACATTTCTTCAAAACTAATGAAAGTAAACAGGTTGGTTCCTACAGATAGAAGGTGTTTAACTTCAGAAGTTTCTGTTGAATATCCTCTTGGATTAGTGCTGGAAATGGGAGGATTTTATTGTCAGGTGAAGAAGCAAATACATCACTCAGCTGGTTTCCAAGTGCAGAACCCAGAATTCCATGTGGATTAAACCCCAAGTGGCTCAGATAGCACATCCTGTGAATCTGCCATCACTCTCTGTTAAATATCAAATGAGAAAAACCTGATGTTCTTAAATGAGAGTTTAAGTGAAAGAGTTTGCTGGGGGTTCAGGAAAAGATATTGAACCTACTGTATTTCTACTACTTTCCGTGTTTGTAGGCATATTTCTTCTTCTTGACCTCATGGCTATTAAGAAGTCCTTTAAAATAGAGCAGTAATTAGAAAGGAAAGAAAAGGCACATTCCCAGTTAAAGAGAAAGTTGTTTACTGATGGAAGTGGAGTTCTATTGCTGCAGTTCTTTTTCAATATCCTGAAACATATATGCACCACCTTCTATCTTTAATGATGTTCGTTGGACAGCAGCTTCTGAGAAATTTTTCCTTTTTCTGATTTAATTACCTTTTCTTTTTTCTCTTTTCGTCTTTGTAGTTTATTTAGAGCCACGCAATGTCCCAGATGGTCAGTCTGGGAAACAGACATGGACGTTTTCAAAGAGACAATGTTGATTCCATTTAGACTCAGATTGACTTCCTTCTCCCGCCACTTCCGTCACCCCTCATTCACAGATTTTAACCTCCATAAATGTAGTTTAAATATAGGAAGAAAGTTGGTCCACAACTTGAAGATGACTAAGGACACAGAGAATCATGGCTGGCATTCAGACAGTATCATTTAACAGAGTCCTGTACCATTGTTTGCAGCACAGATAAAACCAGCTGGCCATGTTATGCTTGACTGAGAACCAGACAAGGGAGGGAAGAGCATATGTGAATAGGAAGTGGAATGAAAGGAGACGAAGAAAGGAAGCTGGCATTCTTAAGACAAGGTCTCAGAAAGAGGAAAGTCATGAAAGCCCTCCTGGATATTTTAGTGTATGCCAACAACAGCAAAATCCATCACCCATTTCTGTCTTTGTGCACAATATAGAAACAAAAGAGATGTTTTGGTATAAACTTGCCACAGAGGAAATGTATACTGAGAGGTACTAAGCTGCTTGACTGTGCACAACAATCTTAGAGATATTTCTTTAAAACCAGATATACACCAGTAGAAAGTGCATCTTCATTATTTTGTTACTCATTCTGACTTGGTAGTTTTAGTACTGAGTAAGGAAATAGGTATTTGCATTAATTTATGCTCTTGAAGTTGAGAAAAGTGAAAGAAAGGGAGATTTGAGCTCAAAACCAGACAGTTTCACAGCAATATCAAAACTGAAGCGTTGCTAGTTCTGAAAGTGTAGCTGGTTTTGTATAACTTCTAGGCACTTCTTCACTCCACTGAATAAAAAGAAAAAAGCATTGCAAATGTGAAATTCTTTGATGCAAATCGCTAAATAACTAAGAGCTGCAATTATAGAAATATGAAATGATACTACATGGGTTGAGGTTGGATTTTTTTTTTCTAGTATCATGTTGAAAAGTTTTTTGCTGTGCTTTTAATTAAAACCAGCAGATTTTCATTATAAGTAGTGCCAAAGAATAGTTTCTTCTCAGTATATATTTACTCTACTGGAGCAGGGCGGCAGAGAGTGTGGAAGGGAAAGGGGGCAGGAGAGGGGAATCACAAAACAAAATGGTGAAAAATTCAAAAATATCAACACCTATTCCTTTGTTTCAAGAATGAAAGACTTTACATCACACTAAAATAAGTGACATAATGGTGAGTGTGCAGGAAAAATGGAATGCAGTGAAATATTTGGTGACAAGTTAGGATATTGTGCCGAGAAATCTTCCAAACTGCAATTAAACACTTCTTTTCTGTGGAGTACCGTTTTACAAACACATTTCCTTCAAAAATGAGATATGCATAGATATGCTTTCCCCTTCCTACACGTTCATTGACCACCATAATAGATGTGTAATAGACTCAGGAATACTAAGTATTTACAAATACCATGAAGATCAACAGCTGTTAAAATTAGAAAGAATCTATTCAATGCCTCCACTGAGGGAGGACAGACTGCAGTGCTGTTGCACTGGCCCAGACTCTGTATGCCCTTACTCAGCATTCAGTGCAGAGGACACAGGTGAAGGAACTGGCCATGGTGGGAGAAGTAGGACCAGTGAGATGAAATGACGCTTGCGAAAGAATTAAACTAATTCTGGCAAGTGTGGTGTAGGAGGGTAAGATATCAATCCACTGAAAAACAGGGTTCATTAATTTGAACATTTACAGAATAAGTACAGAACAAGTTGCTTTGGATAGCAGTTTTGGTCAGAAAATCCCTACCAAGAATTTAGTTACAGTAGAAAAATTACAGTTCAACAGTTAAGTGCTTTCCTTCTTCAAATGCACTATACCAGTCTAGGCTCTTTTCTGTTGCTCACATGATGTTAGTACACAGAAGGTGAGAGTCAAATAACGTTGCTCCATATGCAGAAAAGGCTTAAAGAATTTCCTGCAGTCAATGAGATATCTGTTGTTCTAATACATAACAGAAAATGTTACTATGCCTCAATGGGACTAAGTATGCTCCTTAGAACAGGCAGTTGAAAGTTTTTCTGGTCTGGAAAACTTCCTCTGCTTTTTCTTTAGTGTATCATCCTGTTTTAATGGGACAACTGCTCCACCAATTTCTACACATAGCAGATGTTAGGTGCATATCATGTGTACACCAACTCTATGAACATGTAAGTTATCCTTATTTCAACATCTTTCCTCCTCAGATGTCAAACATGCTGCTTCCAAATTTACCATTATCTCATCTGAAATGTTCTTTAAAATGTTTAGGCATTAGGCTGCACAGTGAAAACAAACAAACAAAGTCACTGTCTTCTACAAATCCGGCATGAGCAAGGCTGGAGGAAAGGTTGGATGGATGCAGCAGAAGCAAGTGCTAAAAAAGTGGTTTGGTTTTCTGATGGAGTGGCCAACTTGCACAAACCTGAATATGTTTCTGCAGTGATTGCAGAGGAGAGACAATTAAGCAGCACAAAGAAAAAACATATCCCTTCTCAGCAGGCTCCATGATGGAGTTGGAGCTCCTCTCTTTCTCTGCGTAACTCTTGTTCATGTTGAACTCTTGCTGCTTTTTCCATGATTCAATGACAACTTGTTTTCATTCGAATATTAAGTTCCCCTTCAGTTCTTGTTCAGTCCCCCACAGGAATTAGTAATGGGTTTTTAATTGCTCATTTAGTGAATGAGTAGAATTAGACAGACTGAAAAAGGCTTTGATGGTACTTAAAAGGTCTTGAATTTTCTCTGAATAGGAATGAGCCTGAATTCCTGGAGTGACTCTTCACCCACTGAACTCTGGCAAGGTTTCAAAACTTGAACCGTCTTTCCTAATCCTGATTCTCAGGAAGCTCTGATTTTCATTGTAGGCAAAAATTGAAATCCCACCATTCCTGCAGTCCAAACTCCAGATTTTACCAGTCACAGAGCAGATGCCGGCCATATTTTACTCAAGACTGGTTTCTGGAATGGGGAAGAAAGTGACTTAATGATGGATGTAGTGGTAGTAGCTACTATGGACCTTCCTGAGAAAAACTTTTTGCAGGACTCAGAATAATCTATTTAATACCAATAAGGCTCTGTTGTAAAATATGGGGGAAATAGAAATGAAATAATACATCTTGTTGTGTGATCCTCTGAATTCACATTTTACAGAGACATCCAAAGACAGTTAAACAGACCCGACTGAGCAAATCAAGGCATTTGGTTATCCACAGACTCATTCAAATATGAAACTCTTCCATTTTAAAATGGAATGAAATTTTCCATATTTGGAAGGAAAATAAAATAAGACACTGCTTGTGCTGAATTAAAAAAAATAGCATTTTCAGCAGAAATATATTCTCCTTTCAGTACTTTGCAGCTGTGCCTGTACTGAAACAAAATCATCATTGGTATATTTAAAACTAAGAGATCATATTCTCTGCTACTAAGATGTAGGTAGTTTTACCAGAGTTCTCTGTATTCAGACATTGGTACCTCAGTTTAATGCCCAGAAATCCATCTTGAAGTTAAGTGCTTAAGCAGAGCCACAGCAAAACTCCACACCAACATGTGTTGGAACTGGAGAGACAAGAGCTGAGATCTGAGAAATTTGGCCTGTGGGTCCCACTGTAATCCAGAGCTGGGCTCTGGTGATATTCTCTGAATGTAAGGTTTTGACCATCTAGAAAAGCAGGTGTAGACCCCTCATCAGCAATCTGATCTCTTGACAATCTTTCTCTGCTTCTAGGGAACTCAGAGATATCCATTCATTTGGGATATCACCTCTGTTCAACATCTCCAAATCAGAGCTACCAGAAGCCTTGCATTGAGGGAAGCCATGTGGAAACAGTTATTGTCAGTAAAGCCATTGGGCCAAGAAATAGTTTTTCAATCAGTCTAGTTGCCTTGGTTTTCTGGTTTCAGTTTAAATATCTGCATCCCAAATCCCCCAGTGAAACAATCTTTAGAAAGGCCTACATTGTCATGCAGCTGTGAAATACACATCTTGTTTCCAAGGCAGTAGATAATCATTAAGGGAAACCGAAATGAATGTAAAATGAAATTAAGTTTGCAAGTTGCTATCAGGGCTCATCTTAGCTTTCAAAGGCACTGGAGAATTGATGTCAAGCTTATGCTAAGTGACCATCTCTGTTTCTGTAGAACCTAAGGCAAAAGTCCCATCAGTGTCAACAGGTGCAGGTTAAGACATGGTATTTTCACATTCCATCCTACCCTGCTTTAGGGTCAATGTTCTCAGTGTGTGACATTATCTTACGTACCTGAGGCCTTGAGTGGACAGTATTCTGCTGAACTGCTTGTCTGCAACCAAAAGTGGGACAGATTCAGTTACGTTTAAGTAACTTAAATACACATTATCTTTCCTTGTGTCTTGAAAATTACAAAGCAAGATATCTCATGCAGGACAAGTTGTTATAAATCAGATTATACAGCCTATACAGTCCCAAATCAAGCCACCTTCATCATCTTTAGATGTTCAGCTACCCTTAGGTGTGTACCCCTGATCACTATAGACCCAGAGGTTTCAGGAAACATGGAGATACCTGTAAACTGAAAAAGCCTGGATCAGTTTGTGAATTCATGTGAAATGTTATGATCAATCTTCGATCTGTTCACGGGTTGTCTGTGGTCTTCTTAGGGATAATTTTTTTATACATCAAAAACACAGGCAAGAGAATTCAGTGGTAATTTCATTCTTAGGCAGTTGTGCGTCTTTTTAGGGCAGCATGGAGAATTATATTAGCTGTTTATATTAGCATGTCCTACTGACTTGACATATAGGGGGTAACCCACAGTGTCTAATGCTTTACAGTAAATACTTTGGAGAAGAAAAGTCAGGGTAAACTAATTCCATCATTTTACTGGCAGCAATCTACAAAAGGCTAAATCAACTGACGGTTGTATATGAGAATATGTATATGAGGCCTAAATAGATTTGCATGTTTGGGCAATTCCTTCTAACAGGAAAGTTCTTAGCTATCAATTCATTCTACATGCAATGCTAAACCAATAGTAATATTGACTGATCCACAGCTGCTTCATAAAAGCTTCCAAACTAAGAAAAGGTGAGCATGAATTCCTGCAGAAATTTTATCCTGACTAGTACGGATCAGTTATGAGATGCTTTGTGGAGACTTTTTGAAATACAAGCAGAGCTGTTTTCCACCTTGATGAGCAGAGGATCTATTAGCATGCAGCTGTCCCTAACAGACCTCTTTGTAGATACAGTTACATAGGCAGACATCTCCATGGTACAAGTCTGGTGTTCCAAGACTCATGCCAGGATGTCCTAATTTTCCATGCTTGACAAGAGGAAACAAAATTCTCTAAGCATGCTTTTGGTATGCTTGACTTGTCTTGTTTTGCCATCTGAGGCAAAGGGGATTCTCCTTTAAAGGTTTCATCCTGAAGTCATTTGTCATATACAGCTTGACAGATTGAGTAAAGCTCACAAGAGTCAAAGATAAGCACCCCCAGCTGGAGCCTCTGAAATGCAGAATGTGAATAAAACTGAGCCCAAATAGATGATGTACAGAGAATATGATTATTTCTACATTTTTTCCCAGAACTATTCCTCTAACTAAAGGCCATGATTTAAAAGGAAGAAAGATCAAGGGGAAAATCTGAGCTGCCAACAGCAGCTGTTTCAGCAGCAATGAAAGTGAGGTCTGTATGACTACAGCCTTCTGTCAGGCCCTTGAGTATTGCAACGGCAGAGGTGGCCAACACTCTACAGGGGGTGTGAAGGGAAAGAAGTGGGGCTGGAAAAGAATCTTTATAACTTTGACTGGAGTCTTGGTGTTTAACAGTCAGGAGCAACCCATTTCTCAAGTTCACCCTTTTTTGGATCAGCACACATCCTCTCATCCTCTACCTCCATGCACACATTCATTGTACGCTATTCCTGTCGTGGTGAGACCTGCAACATCCACACATCTCCCATTTTACGGTACTCTCCTTCAGTCTCCTTTGCCTCAATTTCTTCTTTAACTGTATCAGCCTGTGGAACTGTATGTCTTACCCACACACTGCAGTCTCCTGAAACTTTATCTTCTCTCCAGAGACTTGGGATGATTGGGCTGTGATTCCATCTCTATTGGTGTGTCTGCTTTGTGATTTTCTATATGAAGCTTACCTGAGTCAACTGCAAACTAAGTCTGTTTAGTTTAGCCTACAATTAGCTAAATACTATTCATAACATATTTTTTTGGACATATTTTATTAGGACCAGAGATTTTTTCCTTATTTCTCACGTTTAATGTAATATAGAGTTCTATACCATATGTTTCATCTTCTATATAATACTTTTGACTGCAGGTGGCAGATGCTATCCTGAAGGTAGGCAGAAATAATTTGGTGCATAACCTATTCATGGATAAGATTTTCTGCTAAATTTATCAAGGGAAATAGGGTGGTTTCTCTCTCTCTTAGCACATATATACATGTATATACATATACGTATACATACAGACATGTATGCATTTTCTGTCTCCTGAAACTAGACACTTGCTCAACATCCACTTAATCCTCCTAAAATATCTACTCTTGTTATGGTTTAGCTAAAGTTTAATCCTACTAAATTGTCCACTTTTAATAACATTCTGTTGCAATGAGTATCACTAGCTAATTATACTGTATCAGCAGTGGTGGGAAAGAAACCCTCCTTTTTCAGAGATTAAGTTGTCCTATCAACACAGATATTGCACAGATACCTTTCCCAAGCATGCAAAAAGCAATTGAAAACATTTTACAATCTTATTTGTCTCTGCTACTGTCTTGTGCACATATAGGTGTAACAGGAATGCTGTAACATTCTGATAACTGCCAGTAACTCTTTCATATGTAGGCAGGTGTAGTCAGTGTGTCGACTACAATGAAAAAACTTTTGGTTTTAATTAAATTTAGTGGCAATGTGTCACCATAGAACAAGAGCACTGGACATCTTTTCTCAAGACAGAATATCCCACAAAGATGAGTTATTACATTTCTGTAAGCCCCAGAGAAAGACTTCAAGACAAAGCTTAAATCAGCTGCTTATAAGCAGGTCCTATGGGGAGATGTAAGGAAATGTCCTCGCCCCTGTCCTCCATGCAGTGTAAAAATAGATGGAAGACTGTAGGATTTGAATCAGCCATTAGGCAGTTCCCATCTTATTCTTTAAATGGACCAGTAAGATTTATCTTGACACAGTAAAATAAACTTTGTTACTGTTGATGCTATCTGTCAAACTTCACCTTCTAATCCTCTCCTACCCTTCCTGATGAAACAAGTGAGAACTGCATGTGTAGTAGCTTACTTTTACCCCCTTGCCTGCTATGACTTGTTCAAAAACCCAGGAAATCAATGTGAGGTTTTCCTATTAATTTCTAGCTGTCTTGTGATCAGACCTGCATTGTTCAGTATGTGTGCTGGTTTAAAGACAAACCAGCAGGAGAAATGAACAAGTCAGAGTTACAATTTACTTAAAAAGATTACAATAAATACAATGATACAGAGAAAATTAGGTTTTAACCCACAAAATCCAGATGTAGAACCCAGCACACTGGGACACAAACAGAATGGTGTTAGCCCCTGTGCTGAGCCCCACATCGTCCCCTTGAGTACAAAGCAAAAGGAAAGGAAAACCTCCTTATGAGGATGATGGTTGCAGTTTGGTTGAGAGTGGTGGTCTCAGTCTTCTTGAGGTTCTGGTCCTCTGGGTCGGACCAGTGGTACCAGAAGTCCCCAGATCCCAAGATTATACATGCTCAGATTCAGGTGGGAATGCCCTGTACCTCTCCCAGGGCAGGGAGCTCCACAATGGGTGATTTACTCTGTGAGTCATGGGATATTTTTTGGCATCTTTGATGTCCCATTAGCAGACATGACCCTTCAGGTTGGGTGTGAAGGTGCTAATGCCCCCTTGGAGGGGAGTTACCATACCTGAGTCATTTGTGTGAAGACAGAAACAGTCCTCCATGTCACAGAATTCTCTAACACCCAGCTTGTAGTCTGAGGGGTCAGGTGTGCCCTGGGCTGTTGCTGCAAATGATCCATTATTAAGAGTTCATGAGAAATTATATAGAGGATGTAGAATACACAGTTTTGGTTACACCCACATAGTGATAAACTTCTCCCAGACACTGTACCTAGGACAAGTATGTGCTACACCAAAACGATCATTGGTGTGGTTATCACTGTACCAAGTGAACACAGCCGTACTAGGAAGCTATGTTTCTAGTCTCCTTATGGTGGAGGAGACATGGCCATCTTCAGTTAGAGATGTGTCACGTCATCTCTTTTTGCCTCAGTCTTCTTTGTTAGATGGTCATCCCTGTCATTTGCAGTGTTGTACTTTGTCACACACAGGTGGAAACTGTTTAGGCATAAACTATAATCACCACTAGCCTGATTCAGACAGAAGGAGAATATGTACAGTTAAAGAATTGCTTATATGCCATCACAGTCAGTGCCTGTGCTGGGTAAGGTGGGAATGGATCTCGTCTCATATTAACAGTCAGAGAAAATATTTGTTGAGGAATCCTATACAAATACAGGCCTAAGGGTTCTTTGTCATTTAACTTGTTCTGTGGGAACTATCTGGAGCACTGAAGGAGTCATTGCATAGGAATATTAGTGCTGGCCCTTACCTCCACCAGTGTGAGATTGACAACAGAAGAGCCCTGAAATGATATGTGCTCCCAACCCTGTTTATCTTACCTGCTATTGGACAATCCATGTAATGAAAGGCTGGGTAAGGACAAGTCTACAGAAGGGCCTGTGGAAAGATGAGCTGTGGAAGGCCAGCCCTGTATTATCACAGCAGCAAGGCTGCACTGCAGTCCAGAGGCCTTGACCATCTTTGTGATGAGGGAAATAAGGAAAAGGAGGGCCATAAAGATGCTGAATAGTCTAGAGGGAAGCTCTATGAGGAGCATCTGAGGTCATTTGATTTGTACGGCCTAGGGAAGAGAAGACTGAAGGGAGACCTCATAGCAATCTACAATTTTCTCATGAGAGGAAGTGGTGGCGCAGGCTCTGATCTCTTCTGTCTGGTGACCAGAACCTGAGGAAATAGCATGAATTTCTGTCAGGGGAGGTTTATGCTGATTATTAGGAAAAGGTTCTTCACCCAGAGGGTGGCTGGGCTCTGGAACAGGCTCGCCAGGGAAGTGATCGCAGCACCTTTTGGGCAATGGTGTCAGGCACATGATGTGATTCTGCAGGTGATGCTGTGCAGGGCCAGAAGGTGGACTTGATGATCCTTACAGGTCCTTTCCAACTCAGGATACTCTATGATTCTATGAAATGTTTGTACAAGATTATATGGTCATTGTAGTTGCCTTGACTACTTTCTAAGAAGCATGAACAAGACTATGAAGAGGAAGAAAATGTGGGTGAGACTGAACATGTAAGTTGAGCTTAGGTTCATAGCTATTCATGAAATCACAGGAAGGGGAACAAATTAGAAGTCTAGTGGGTACAAAGTTATAGCCTACATGAGTATCTCGACATACTCTTCACATCTGTTCTAATCCGGATTTTTGTACCTTATAGCCTTTACACCTCCCTTCTCATGCCCTAGAGCTCCTCCTAACCAACAGCCACTTTTGGATCATCTTTGACTGCAGCTGCACTGCAATGTGCCCCTGAGGCAAGACAGTGGTCATAGTCACGGCAAAGGGCTCACAATATGCCAGAGGATGACTTCTGCAGTGCTGGGAGAATCCTGTAGCAAAAAGACAGAGTATCAGCAGTTGTCTGGTATTGGATTGATACCACTGTCTATGATACAGAATCACAGACTTACAGAATGTGCTGAGTTGGAAGGGACCCACAAGGATCATTGAGTCCAAATTTAGCCCTGCACAGGACCATCCCCAAGAGTCAAACCATGTGCCTGAGAGTATCCAAATGCTTCTAGACCTCTTGCTGCTGTGATCGCTTCCCTGGGGAACCTGTTCCAGTGCCCAACCACCCTGTGGGTGAAGAACCTTTTCCTAATATCTACCCTAAACCAACTTCAGGCCATTCCCTCGGGTCCTGTCACTGGTCATCTCAGAGATCAAAGCCTCTCTTCTTCCCCTCACAAGGAACTTGTAACTGCAATGAAGTCTCGCCTCAGTCTCCTCTAGCCCAGGCTGAACAGACCACGGACTCTCAGCCACTCCTCATACGGCTTCCCCTCAAGGCCCTTCACCGTCTTTGTTGCCCTCTTCTGGATGCTCTCTAAGTGCTTAATATCTTTCCTATATTGCAGTGCCCAAAACTGCACAAAACATTCAAGGTGAGGCTGCCCCAGTGCAGAGCAGAGTGGGACAATCCTCTCCTTCAATCAGCTGGCGATGCTCTCCCTGATGCCCCCCAGGACATGGTTGGCCCTCCTGGCTGCCAGGGCACTGCTGACTCACATTCAACTTGACATCAACCATGACCCCCAGGGCCCTTTCCATGGCACTGCTTTCCAGTGTCTTATTCCCTAGTCTGTATGTACAAACCTGGCTGCCCCATCCCTGGCTCAGATTCCAGCAACTGTGCTAAGAATCACCCCTCAGTAGGTGGTGGAGGAGAAGGGTTTTGGAAGTGATGGTAAAATCAATCCACACAAAACAGAAGGGGTAAACCCTCTCTGCCTCCGGCTCTGGGAACAGTACATATGCACAGGACATTCACATGAAAGGCAGCTGAGAAGGGGTCATAAACCATGAATGTGGAGTGGAGTTGTTGGGTGATGGCCCCTGATAAGCCTGGATGGGTTGAGGGAGATGCCTCAGGCCCACCCTGGAAGGGTGCTCCAGACAGGACAAAGGCTTGCAAACTGACGAGATCAACATGGGGTGGAGTGTTGTTTGAGGAATGACATGGCTCCCCTTTGCAATATCTTCTATAGCCACTCTAGGAGCCACCTCGCCTCAGGCATCTGCATTACCATCACCCCAATAGATTGACTTTCAGTCACAAAAGCCAC
>JAOXXN010000364.1:29709341-29722955 GCA_026770055.1 Myrmophylax atrothorax
TCTACCTTTTTATCTTATCCCACATTAACTTGGCTCGGAGTCCTGCTTTGGAGGGGGGTTCTCTCTTACGGCAACAACTAGTATTTATTTTCCATCTCCTTTTCATAGGAAGAAGAATGAATCCATCAGACAGCATCTTCAAGCACTGTTGGTTTTCCAAGCACTGCCATTCCTGTCACTTGTCATGCTGTAAGCAGCATTACAGCAAACAACCTTTTCATTATGGATGAGCTGTGAATGGATGTCGTTTTATATCCAAGGGATTCTATGGCAAAACCATGTAGTGGACAACTAACTATCTGTCATATGGGATGAGAATGAATCAATTGTTTTGCAGTTTCTCTTGGTAGCATTGCATGCAAAGTAGTTGTAAAGGATTGGAAGGACTATCAGTCAGAAAATTCCTGTATGGAGAATGTCCTGGACAAGAAAGAAAGTCATGCTCAGTAGTTATGAGCAGGAAAGGGTCAGACTCAGTAGTTGTGATCAGGAAAGAGTCAGACTGATCAGAACTGATTGCTCTGGGCTTGCTCTCCTCTCTGACAGCGTTCATTCATATTTTCACCACACTTCTTCTCTACAAGGTTTCTCTGGACTGCAGTTGAGCTTTGGAACCAGGAACACATTCTAGGCAAAAGGCTGCAAGCTTCCTTCTCTCAGCATTGAAAGCACCACTGACAATGTAATTCAGGTTTCAGCACATATGCTTCCATTCCCTGACTTCACTCATTATCATGAAGCATAAAACAAGAAAGGGGATGGGTGTCAGAGATACTTTCCTTTCATATATACATCCATCTGCAACATCAAACCCTTTTAAGCCGATAAATACTCTGAGCTAGATGGCTTTTTCTTTGTACTAACTGCTGGCATGCTAAAGGATTTGCTCAATGTTCAGGTGATTTAGAGTCTTTCTGGAGACCCCATGTGCAGCTCCTATCTGGAATACAAACATGTGACCTCTGGAGCTTCTCAGGTGCTCCTAATATGCAGAGATGGAGAAGGAGAAAAAAAGAAAGAAAGGGAAAAGGATTGTATTGGTCTTAGAAGAGCCTGAGATCAACAGTCATATTTCTTTTCATTTTACCTTCATGGTCATCTTACACATTTTTATCTCTTTTGGTAGCATATGTTGTGGGAGTCATTACTAGTATGTAGAATTTAAAGGAAACTCTTGTCAGATCAGGCTTGCTAATGTTAGTGAAACTCCAACTGGGTTATTTGAGGATGGGGGAAACATTCAGAAAAGCAGTTTCTTCCTGATTTCAGAGTTTTGAACCAATGGCATCATTAACACTGTACCCAGCAATTCCTTCATGTAGCACTCTCAGGAACAATCTTGGCAAGCCCAGAAAACACAGTATGAGCATTCAGAATTGTAACTGATAACTCATAGGAAAAGAGGGCTCTACAGAGGTAGCAAGCCAGAGGCAGATACCAAACAGTTACTACCAATTTACTTATGGATAAGAATTTCATTCTGGAGACACACAGCATAAATCATAAAACAATAGAAATTTGAATGGTTTGTGTTGAAAGGGGCCTTAAACATCTTCTAGATCCACCCCTTTGCCATGGGCTGGGAGGCCCTCCACTGGACCAGGTAGCTCAGAGCCCTATCCAACTTGGTCTTGAATCATGACGCTTTGGGGAGAAGACAGGAGAGAAAACAGGGTAAAAACTTGCTGTTACCAGAATGCTTTGCTCTAGGCTACTTTTGTTATTATTCATTCTCTAATGTATGATTACAGATGCATTTAAAGCAGATTTGTAATTAATTCAGTCCTCCCATTGTTTAGGAAGAATTTTAAGTTTCATTTAGCATGTTGATGGCTTTATGATGCTATAGTACCCATTCAAATTATCACTAAACTCATACTTGCAGAGACTTGTGAAGAAAGATCAGTAATCTTCTGCAAAACATGGTGCTTGTGTTGATCCAGTAGCAGTTATTCACTTAGAAGCAACTTGCTGTGCACTAAACCATCAAATAAATTGGTGCTAACTAATTTCGACTCTGAACATTGAGTAGTTCAGACTATCATTATGTCCTTTGGAAATGTTTTTGTTCACACATGGCAATGTGTGGTTATAGTCTTTAAAGAGAGTGACATTATACAAATATTTGCTGTGATGCAGACATAATTTCCTTGGTGTTATAAGGTTACAATGGGAAGCAAGATCTCAGCTTTATTAAAATGTCAGGATTATATAAAAGCAACTCACGTGGTATATTGGTTCCCAAATTTTATAGATGGCTCTGCCAAGTCCAATGCTGGAGGAGCTCAGGTGCAACCATGGTAATTCTCCATTACACCACAGAGAATTTTTACATTGTGGTTTTGTTCTGTACACCAGCCACTGGAGAGTTTTTAAGACCAGGTTTCAGTGATGGCTGGCAGTCTCCAGACACTGCCTGCAGACATGTTGGGGGTGCAGGCTGAGGGCTCACAAGGCTGGCACTTCAGCCAGACACCTGAGACCTTTAAGTGAGAGCTTCATTCACATGTCTCCATTGGGTTAAGGAGAAGATGTGCTATATCTGCTACACATTGAGATTTTTTCTGAGGGGAGAACAGGGAAGAAAAGCACTTTGTACCCATAAGCAATGCTCTAGACACCAGTACTTCCATATTTCCAAAACAGGAGAAAGGCAAGAGCACTGACTTCTTCTCTGTCCCCTCCACACACAGCCACATTCCTGTTTATCTCAGCTCAGCCTCCAAGTCTTTTATGGCTTTCCTGAGACAAAGGAGAAGGTCTTTTTCCTCTCATTCCCAAGATATCCTACCAAAATTACTTGCCCACACAACCTGGAAGCCAGCTGAGCTGCCTGCTGCTACTAGTGTTTCCCCTCCCTACCTCTTCTTCACATTCCACCCTTCAGCGCAAGCTCTTCTGGTCACTTACAGTCTGCTCAACCTGTTTGAAACATGTTTCTCACTAGTCAGCATAATGAACAGTCTAAGCAATAGGCTGAGGGAGGGCATGGGTTTAGTATCCTATTTATCTCTTTATTTTTATTTTGTGTATATTTGCTTATTACTCAGTTTCACTGGAATTTTATAGCTGCCAGCTGGCTTCCAGACTCAGAACCACCAAAAATTCTGAGCAGTTTCCCGTCTGATTTCCTTGAGCGTGTCTCCTGCACTGTACATCAGAAAGTTTTTGAACAAGCTTTCTTCCTCTGCATAGACCACAGATAGACTGGGTAAGGTACATCGATAACAAACCTCTATCTCCCAATACCCTTTGTAACAGATCTGACTTTGTCCCAAACATTAGCTTACTGTTGTGTTACTACTTTTAAGGTCCTCCCTTCATATGGAACTGTGAATATGGTGTTAGCACTCCACACTGCAGGGTACTTCACTAGCAAATGAGAATCATCTTGCTACTTCTGTGCAAATGGATATAATGACATCATTATAATCTGCTATTAATAAAAGGCACAGCAGAAAGGCTTAACATAAAAGTTTGACACTTCCTTAAACTCCACTCCAAAAGCAAAGCTTCTCTTCTAAGTTTGTAGTAGAAAGGATAGGAGTCTTACATGTCTAGACTGTGCTGTGCAAGAATTTTACAAGGGGAGATTTACGTAACTCAAGTATCCATCAACAGTGCAATAAACTAGGTTTGAAGGATGGTTCTGACTAAGTAACATTATACAGTAATTTTTGCCCAAAAACTGAGACAAGAAATGCAATCACTTCTCCCCTAGAACTGATCACCAAGAAAACACTTACATGTTAATAGGATACTTTGGTCAGGAATGCACCACCTATATTCTGTGTCCAACATAAGCAGACCACGAGGGTCCTTGGTAGCAGCTATGCTATCTTCACTGGCAGAAGTGTATATATACATCTGAGTTCTATTTATGAGTTTAAACAATTGGCAACATTTGTGAAAACCCAGGTGCCTCAACCATTCAAGGTTATATTTAGGCATTAAAAAAAAAAAGCCCAAACCAACAAACAAAAAAACCACCTCCAGCTGCTGTGAGTTAGTGGCATATATGATTTAAAAGCACATCCTGACCACACAGAAACATAAAAACTGCAATTGTTTGGATTGTGAGCTAGCTCATAAGCTTTATAACCACTGAAAGCCCACCGTGCTACTTCGAGACATTTTGTAGCAACTGTGGATGTCTTTAGGTGGATCTCAAGTCCATCATCCAAAGAAGCTGCTTGTCCATGGCTTTGTTTTTAGGCAGTTCAAATGTTTCAGACATTCAACACCCCTGAATATAAACTGATAGTAGTGTTTTCATGCATGTGGCATGGGCACTGTCATTGAGTGACCTGAAATCTTTATCATTAAGAAGAAAAAGAAAGGACTTTGATCTGAAAGCACCATGGCATGCACAGAACCTGCATTGGACTTTTGGAAACACAGGCAAATAGGACCCTTCAGAGAAATTACTTGACTTGTCATCAGAGAGACAGGAATACCACAGATGTCTTTCTACAACAAATATGTATTTGTGTGTGCCCTTTTGTTGTTTATCTGCAGAACAGAAATACGGATAAACTTCAAAGATGATACTTCAGTACACACTTTTGGAAACCACTTTCTAAAACTAAAGGGAAACATACAGTTCTGAAAACACATTACAATATGGATGATCGAGGTGGGCAAATTCTACCTTTTTTTTCCTCCACAAAAAACTTTGTGAAACAAGTTTTACTAGCCAAATCAGGTTTTGAAACTTATAGCCTCTCCTATGTTTCAAAGTCCTTTTCAGCTGAATGAATGCGCTATAAAAGAGAACTATTTCACTAACATCCCGCATCCTCTTGTAGACATTCACCTGTACAACTTCAAGCAAAGAGGATGTAGAACATGTCCATCTACTCTGCAAAGCCTCTTAGCAGAAAACTCATAGGAGTTTTGCTCTCATAGCATTCTAATAAAGTATCAGAAGGCATGGATAATAGTTGTTGCACAACACCATCTTTTCTTCAAATTCCAAACATAAACCATATGTGGCTTCTATTGCTTCCTTTTCCTTTGCATTCTTTACAGATGTTGCTTTTCTAGAAATACTTCTCTCAGAACAGGCTCTCTGTTTCAATGTTATTTATTTAGAAATGTGGTTTTCATTTTTATCTCTTATTTTCTGGAATTTAAGGGGAAGCATTAAAGATGACCTAACATAACAACTGTGTTTTGTAAACATACAGAGAGGAAGGCAGAAGTGTTGGCAAATAACAGTGAAGGTTAAAATACAAATAAAAGTGATTTTAAAACCATTATAAAAATACAATTACCAGCTTCAAAGAAAAGCAACCAATTTTAAACCAAATTCTGTTCAAATACTGTTAAAATTCTATTACTTTTATTATACTATCCTTGTACTGATATGCACCATATGCAGAACAGAAGTATAGTTTCAAACATTTTCAGTCACATTAAATGATCTGGCTGTAAAAGTAAAGTGAAAGTTGAAAGAAATGGGATAATTGGAAGAGTTGTGGAAATGGTCATGCCAATAAATCATAATCTGAACTGTGATAAAAGACAGGGACTGTTTTAGGGAGAAGAGCTCCCACTCAAGAACATCAAGACAGAGTAAGAGGGGGGAAAACACCATATTAAGAATGGATCAGAAGACCACAATTTTTTTCTGTGTAAGCCACCACATTTCAAAAGATATTTTTCTTAATTGACAAAAAACTAAAAGTTTTCAAAACCTTCCAAAAGCTTCTGTGAATTATAATGATAAAGAAAGCTGCATTTTGAGATAGAAAATAACAAATGTTTTATTTAAGTCCTTTGCCTTTTTTTCTGTCATTACAAAGTACTGAAAAGACCAGCACCTCAAAATTCTTTCTGTTGAACATTTGATCATAAATGATGGCTGTAAATGTTTGTGCTTTTTTTTAATAAAAGATGGCTTTTTAGAAAAAAATAAATACCTTGTAGAGAATAGAGTCTGCAATTCATCTGCAGCATGCGAGTGAGGAACAGAGAAGGCAAATAGCTGTTCAAGGTCACAAGGAAAGTATTTTGAATCTGAAACTCCAAACAGTATAGCACTTCAGTTTCAAGAACAAACATCCTCCCACCGTACCCAAAACTGATGAAGGTGCTGGAAGCACACATCATTTTTTTCAAAAGCTGGCAACTAATACAAGAATTATCACTTGTTATTAAAATGTTTCAGATCACTCTTTAAAAAATGTATTAGTAATGCTCCACAAGAGAATTTATTGCTAACAAGGTCAGCACCAAAACTGCACACCATCAAAATGCCTTTGTGAGTGTGAGGAGAAATTCCACTATATATATTTCTTGAGGGTATAATGACACAAAGATAGAACTTGACCTCAGCAGTGATAATAGATGAGAAACTTGAAACACACGTGTTTTCTTATCAGTGTTAGATACCAGATCAGTGATTACTGGGTTAGAACTACCTTATGGGAGTGCATCACCACATCTCCTGCACCCCTGATCAGATGTGACACCCCTCACTGTGGCCAAGGGAACAGTGAGTGCTCGCTGAACCCAAGGTCCTGACTGAAGGGAGTGGCCATAGTGACCAGGGCAGGTAAAGAGGCAGCACAAGGGTTCCACTGTGGGGCCTGGCCTGTTCTTGGTCACTAACATGTGACCTTCTGAGTGGTAACTGTGCTCTTTCTCCCCTCTTTTCTGCTCTTCATTCTTTCTTGTCTTAATGTCTCCTCCTTTATTTATTTCTTCCTTTTGGGGATAACCTAAACATTATTTTCTGTATGTTACGGATACTTAACCTAAGTTTTATGGAGTTCGTGCTTGCTGGGTGTAACAAAAATTCCTTACCATAGCAATGCTTACTAATCCTGGTAATGTGTTGTAACAATTTCGTGAAGCTGCATGTTTATCTATGTAACACCCTTTGCTGAAACACCTGTTTTGTCACCAAATGAAAAGAAATCTCTTAGAGAAAAGTGTGTAGTTAGTCTCTGGACATTAACTCAAGGTACCAAAGAACCAAAGGCTTTACAAGAGTTTGTGTAAGGAAAGTCTCCTGACATGTGAAATTGAAGTGAAACACTCAGTACAAGTTGAGCCTTTAGGACTGGGGTGTACTGACCAGGCTGTCTAATGACAAATACCTTGCTGAGAGAGTCTGATTTTAAAGCACACTGACTTCTTAGGATGAGAAGTAGAAAGTGTCCCAGACACAGATACCATTAATTCATCATCTGTCTGACTCTTGAGGGAGTCTAGTAAGATTTTTCCTGAGAAGAATAAGGAGGAGCTTTTTCAGCCAGCTAACCCAGAGTAACAAACTATTTTCTTCTGTCTCATGTGAACATGGTAGACTTCACCCAGTACAATTGTCAGGGTGCAAGAAGGCAAACTCTCAGTTAAAGGCTGCCCTTTGTTCTATGTAGAGCTTCACAATGATACCTGTCCCTGTTGACATCTGGATGAGGGCCATGGGCTTTCCAAAAAGCCTCCCTTTCAGCTGAGCCTGCACTGTAATAGGTGGAGAGTTACAGCAGACATCTGTGGGCAGAAAAGGTCTCTGCTTCATATGTAACCGTAAGTGTGGAAAACGCAGCACACCAGGCCATATCTGCAGGTCCACACCTGACACTGCCAGGCAACTGTATGGAGTCTGAATTAGTGCCTTGAGGAAAGTCACACTTAAACCAGGGATTTGTTCATTGACAGAACTTCCCAAACTAAACACGAGTCCCAGACTGTCCGTGGTAGTCCCTTCTTCTCTGGCCATGGTCACTTTCCCTTATCCATTTCAACGGATGCAGATCTAACCAGCCACTACTGGTATGAAGAACAAAGGAGGAACATTGCTAGCCAAACTTCCTTTCTAGAAGTTTGTTTGCTTAGTGGAAAGGCTTCCTTCCTTGTCCCCAAGAGACCATTTTCACTTCAAAGGGCAAACAGAAGACTCCCTGTTGTCCATAGGAAACATGTTAAATTCTGTCAGCATGGAGAGCCAACACTATTGAAATACTGACAGCACATCGGTCCCTAATGCTACTGGAATCTCTTTTACATGTTCACCATGTCAACGCAAAGCCTAATTTTGTCAGGTGTACAATGATTTTAATTGCCTACCAGCATTAAGAGACCTATGTCTACTCTTTGTGCATCTTTTAACTTATCTGCATATAATGTGACCCAATGAAGTTTTGTGAAAAGACATTGTAACAGTCCCATCCATTATGCATTCCCCATCCAGCTCACTATTGGAGTAGTCCACAAGTATTTTTCCTAACTTACAGATGTCCTCTTTCATCCCAGATCTTGCAGTTCAAACTCAATCAAATCTTCCACTGATATCCTGGTTTGATTTACTTCACAAAGGTTATAGAGTTTGGTCCAGATTTATAGAATTATTAATGGTTTATATCTGAACTAATTAGAGGAGGAGGGCATTTTAAATTGCTCCTTATATTGGCATCTCCTCCAAAATGTCTACCTGTTTGAAACACGTGGCTTTTATGTTGCTATGTGCTAAAGGATCTGTTCAGCAGCTGGGACTGTGAAACTAGGTTAATGCAATCAGCTACAAAGAAGATACTAAACTGGTTGTGGAAATGTATTTAGATTAAAGGAAAACAAACAAATAGCTTTTAAAATACAATTTAGGGGAGAGTAGGGGAAAGAAGCAGAAGATTGCTTTTTTATGCAGGAAAACCTGATGCTCTTTTCTTTAATTTCCATGAAAAATACATAATTTAACCTCTTTTTATCTCTTTTCAGCTCTGTGGAAGACCAAACCTAGAAAAGAAATCCAGGCCAGCCAGAAGAACACCATTTTGATTGCCCAAACCTGATTAAAAGCAGAAAAATTAAAAGTTTCTAAAAGCAGAGAGAACCATAAAGATCAAAACAAAAGAGAAAAACATTTTCCAAAGTCTTGACAATGAATAAAATTGAGATTCTTAGTTCAGGATCAGCAGACAGTCAAGGTCAAGGAAAGCCTATAGAATTTTATAATTGCTGAAGAAGACAAAAAGGCATACAAAAAGATAAGAAACTATTTTTGAACCAGGCTGATGTAAGCTTCTCTCAGGAGAAAGTGGCACAAAACAACAGAAATGTTGTGAGACTGGATTAAATTTTGAGTTGGAAACAACTGCCATTCTTTACTGGTTTTACTAGTGTTCTGGTTTCATTTTGGTACATTGCCAAGTATCCACCAAGTCAACACAGCTCCCCCCTTTCCCAGAGGGAAGAAAAAACCTACAAACTGCAATTTACAGCAAGAAAAGGGGAAAAAACCCCGAGCAAACAACAAAAAGCAATACATGCACACACACACATCAGATTAAAAGCTAAAAACAAATTTCTACTTCCCCACAAAGGAGCAGTGATGGATATCTCCCCGCAGTAGCTGTCCCAAGGGTGACTACCATGAGAGAGAGCGAGAGCACCTCCCTTCTCCCTCCTCTTCATATCTGGGTTGACATCATATGGTATGAAATATCCTCTTGGTCAGTTTAAGTCAGCTGCCTTAACCTGTGTCCCCTTCTATATCTACCAGTACAGAAACATAGCACTGCAGAGCCTGCTGTGAGAAGCTAAAGTCTGGCTTAACTAAACCCATTACAATCTAAACCCCTTATTTCATACTATTTACATCATTCCCATATCCACACATTTCCCATGCTTGTACAGTTCTTGTTTTTTAGGGCTGTCTTCGACCTCTCCAGATCTTGGGCATTATTCTATCAGGATGGATACTTTGAGCAGGAGAAGCAATCAGTCATTGGGCACCAACACTTGAATAGTTCAGGTCTTCCTTGCCCAGTGATTCATTTCTTGCAACATACAACTCAGAATACAAATTATTTTTTCCCAAAGGTTAAATCTCCTTGAGGCACATGCTGGGTCTCTCTGTCTTTTTTCATTATCCACCGGGTACATCCTGGTCCCTGAGCAAAGACAATCCCACGAATGGGTTTGCCTTTGCTTGAGACAGAGTTAATCCAAAATGCTTTACCTAACATACCCCTCAAGTGAATTACTGGGACTTTGTCTCCATCCACAGTGTGAAGGGACTCTGACTGGGCAGGGCCAGCTCGGCTGACAGAGCCTCTAGTGTTGACTAGCCAGGTACCCTTTGCTAGGTGCTGATCCCAGTGCTTGGAAGTCCCCCTACCCAATACATTCAGAGTGGTTTTCAACAGTCCATTACACCAACCTTCCCAATCACTGCTGCATGGTATGGGATGTGATACACCCACTAAATGCCAGGGTCCTTGGCTCTGCAAATAGTCTCAATTTGCCTTCTCTTTCAGCGGCTTCTGCCACTTGTCAGGTCGGACTCCAAACAGCTGCTTTCCACTTTCACTTCTTCCCTATAATGTGGCAGGAACCATCAGTGAAAAGGGCATAATGTGTTTCTCCTTCAGGAAGTTTGTATGGGGGAGCTTCCTCAGCCTGATTCACCTGTTCTCCTTCCTCTTCATCTGCCAAACTGAAGTTCCCACCTTCAGCCCAATTTCTTATGATCTCTAGGATCCAAGGGCAATTCAAATTTCCAGTCTGGGCATACTGTGTGATCAGAGCAATCCACTTACTCCATGTAGCATTGGTGGCATGATGTGTAGAGGGCACCTTTCCCTTGAACATCCAGTTCAGCACTGGTAGTCGGAGTGCCAGGAGAAGCTGTGTTTCTAGAAGTGCCAGTCACCTCTGAGGCTGCTTGTATTCTTTCATAAGCTGCTAGCATCTCTTTCTCTATAGGAGTGCAGTTGGCTTCAGATCCTCTGTAGCTCCAGCTCCAGAATCTGAGTGGTCAGCCTCAGGTCTCACCAGGCACCTTTTGCCAGAGGCTCCAGGAGGGACCATTATCCCTGGCTGCAGAATAAAGCACATTTTTCACATTTGGTTCAGTTCAAACCGGTCCAAGGGCCACAGCGTGTGCAATCTCTTCCTTAATCTGTTTGAAGGCTTGCTGCTGTCTGGGGCCCCAGTGGAAATCGTTCTTACAAGTCACTAAGTAGAGTGGGCTTACAACTTGCCTGTATTCTGGAATAAGCATTCTCCAGAAACCTATGGCCCCCAGGAAAGCTTGTGTTTCCTTCTTGCTGGTTGGTGGAGCCATTGCTGTGATCTTGTTGATGATTTCTGTTGGGATCTGACAATGTCCATCTTGCCACTTCACCCCCAGGAACTGAATCTCTCCAGCAGGTCCCTTGACCTTACTCTTTGATGGTGAAACCAGCTGTCAGGACAACCTGGATGGTTTCTTTCCTTTTTCAAAACCTTCCTCTGCTGTGTCCCCCCCCACAATGATGTCATCAATAGAAATTTATTCTGTGGTGTTTTTCTGTCAGAGAATCAGCATTGTATAGTCTGTGTGTATATAATATGCCTGATCTTTTTTGAAAACTACTAGACAAACACATGACACTTATCATAGGGCAAAGGCTTAGGAACCGTGTTGTGAGATGCCTTGGAATTATCTATAGAGAGAAGTGTGTGTCGAGTGTATTGTTGCCAAACATGACATCTAAAGAACAGTTTAAGGGGCTTTGTTTTGGAGACTTGAGAAATTTTTAAGGTACAGCATATATTTTTGTATTTTTCTCTGTACAGCTTTTTGCTGGAACTGGAATTTACAATAAATGAAGGCTGAGATTTGCACATAATCATGTAAATCCTAGAAGTTAAGTCTGAGGAAAAGGTGAATACAATGAGGCTTGCTGTAAAACTGACAAGGCCTACAAAGATCTGCACTGGATCTCTCTGTAGTTGATGGTGAAATTTTGGACTCATCATGTCTTTAATACCTAGACTGAATGTTCTGGTTTGTATCTAAAACTAAAATCAAGGGTTAGACTTCCTTTCTAAAACACATTTCTCTCCTTTGCTGGCTTAAAAGAGCTTTCTGTATAGAATATGTAGAAGTAGGGAAAGTTTAAAAATGCGCAAGTCAAATGCTCAGTAAATCAGTATCTGAGTGTTCTTGTCAGCCTAATTTGGTCTTTCCACAGTTAAAAGAGTACAGAGGGATAGTTGGCATTTTCTCATCCCAGGGCTTTCATGCCACTGAGCTTATAAAAGGAGCAATGGTCTTAAAATAAGTAATTTACTGAGCATATCTTTGTCTTTCATCAGGCCTGACTTTTTTCCCATATAATTCAGACTTTAAATAGAATACAGAGCTGTTAAATTCCCTATGCTTTGCTGTTCATACTTTATCAATTATTTGCAAATATTGATATCTTTTCACACATGCTTGAGGAAATGTGGTCTAGATAACAGTTTTTAGTGCCAATTTTGAAAACCCTTCATATAACCCTGTTTTTTCGCCAGTATTACCTATGTATTCAGAACAGTCTACATCCTTCTTGGTTTGGGTTATCTGATGAGAACTTCCACCAGTTTGCCTCTTGCAGTTTGTTAAGGACCATGTTCCTACGTATGTGGCCATATACATTTTCACTTTATTTTATCCTTAGTTTACTCATCTTGTAGACATGAAATCTGTGGAAACTGCAGTATTGAGCTGCTCTACATAAACTATAATCTTCTCTCCTATACATTTTGCCTGCTTTACTATGTGTCTTCCACTCTTACCAGTACAATATTGTCAGCAAAAATATCCCTACAGGTTAATAACCTTCACTAGGGCTTTGTCTTTCAATTGTATTGTACAATGTACTGGAAAAAAAAAAAAAATATCCACATGTGTAAGCTCAGTCTCCTTGCATGAGTCTTCTCTAAGTCTTGAGTATTTCTGAGTTTTTATGTTAGCATTGTCTCAAATGTATTTCTGATTTATAAAGCTGAGAAAAATTATGCACATAAATATGGAACAAAAACTACTTTCTTTCAATAATAGCTACATGTTTCAGTAGGACAGTCTCTAAGGAAATGGAAATCCCTCTTCATCTAGTGCAGTTAGATGAAATGGTTGCAAAGTTTTGCTTGGCATCTATTCTTGATACTACTTGTTAAATGAATGATTCAAAGAATCACAGATGGGTTAAATTTGGAAGGGATCTCTGTCATTCCGTTTAACCAGGAGTCCACAACTTGGATGTCCAGGACCCTGGATAGATGAATATTTCTCGGAGGGAGATGGCAGAACTGCCCTGAAGCAGCCTGTGCACATATTTGATCACTCTCACAGTGAAAAAGTGTTTCCTGATGTGCAGAGGGAACCTCTTGTTTGAGCTACGGATGAGTTGGATCGCTAAAAGCCGAAGCAGTGGTCAGTGACAGGGCACTTAGTGGCAATAGAAGTTTTAAGTACAGGAGTCCTGTTAGAGAAGAAGCCTTGCCTTGGGGCAGCACGTTCCACCTCCCTGAAATTCTAACTTTGGACAAAGTGGAAGTGGAAGTAATGCTCAGGTACAAGTAGTTTCAACTTTATAGAGTTTTCAGTATGTATAGCAATGGATTATTCTGTATGTATGGCCAGACTTCGCAAACAAAGATTTGGGCTGGGCTCTCCCCACGTGGCTGTGCCCTTCCAGCCTGTGCAGTGGATGTCTTAGGTGAGGCACAGCGTGCACAGAACTGGCCCCACTGTTTAAGTCCTCAGGTCCATCTGCCTTGGCCAAGTGAGCTTGGACAGTGACAGTGAAGTCCTCGGGACTGTCACAGCACCCGGTACTAACCGGGGCTGACCCT
>JAOXXN010000364.1:29735270-29748085 GCA_026770055.1 Myrmophylax atrothorax
TACTGGGTTTTGTGGGTTAAAAGCAATTTCTCTCTCTCTGTCATTGTATTTATTGTAACATCGTTATTAAATTGTAAATCTGACTTATAATCTCTCTTGTGTTGAGTTCATTTCTCCTGCTGGTTTTCCTTTAAACTGGCACAGGTATTAGTAACTTAAAGGACTCTGTCCCCACATTGGTGACACCATGTTCAATGTGACATCACTCTGTAAGACAGTGTGAAGCAGTACATCTATAATAACAGTTCAAATAATAAAATATGTCCAGTTATTCAGAGTTCATATATGAGGTGTATTAAGATTACTGGGTAACTACTTTCTAGAAAACTGAAGTTAAGTTCTTACTATTTTTTCTCTCATACAAGAGTGTTTGGTTCTCATATGTATACAAAAAAGGGACAGATCAATCAAAAGCATGGAACATAGGATTAGGATTCCTTAAATCGTATATTCTCTGTATCAAGTTCATTTCTTTTCATGGCAGACCTAACAAAAGGTTTCTCCCTCACCCTTTCATTGCCTTTCCCTCCTTGTATATTAATCTGATCCTTCATTTATAGCAACAGAAATATTTGAGGAGGCTCGGTGTAAACTGGTCTTGTTGCCTCAGAAGTCAAATATAGGTGCTTATAGAAGTCCCAATATAGAAACCTAAAAAGCATCCTGTCTTCAAGACACAAATTGTTCTTTAAATAATTCAAATATTCAATTTCAAATAACAGGAAAAACAACAGTGGGTGTTAATGACAATGCTTGATAAAGCTGAGAGTATATAGTCATCCTAATTGTACATATATATACACATAAAGAGGTCAGAGGATTTAGTCCAAATGTATTCTGAAAACAGGTTCTGGAACAACTCAAACCACCCTGCAGAAAATTTCTTTTGAACTTGAGGTCCTGCCCAGTGACCAATAGCATATTAAATTTCCACAAAGAAATCCCCAAGATGCGCTCCTTGTTGGATTTACACGTGGTAGACTCTGTGTGCTGACACTATTCTCTTTACAAGAATTTCATACACAGAATAAAATTAACTTAGCTGACAACCTGGAAATCTTTGTCTCTTTATAATCATCTTAGGGAAAGGCAAGTACATTTTTTCCTGATTATTTTTAGTAGAGGGAAGAATCCTACTGCATTTCTCTCCAGCATAGTAGCTGGAATAGGACTACAGAGTAAAATTTCAGGGCAGTGTTGTACCAAAACATAGGTACCCCAGCACACTTTGAGTAATTTCCATAAGCGTATCTAATTTTTTTCCTGCAGTCCTTGAGTACCAAAGCCCTTTCTGTTTTCTTCTCGAGTCTCCCCAGTGCACAGAAACATCTGTAGACTTACACTTCTTATCATCAGAAGGGCGTAAAAATGCTTTTCTTCTCTTCTGCCCACTCTCTGAATGTTTTATTCATGCTCTAAAATACTCAAAACTTTTTTTAGATTCAACTGAAATTTCCACTTCACTGAAATCTTGAAAATATGTCAAATATTTTTAAGTAATTATGTGTCCATATCATTGAAAAAACTTTCCTTATGGCAAATACCCAGGAAAAATTTCAGCAAGTTACTGACATATTGATGTCTTGGGTTGAGCTGGCAAAATGCCAACTGCCCAAGAACAGAGAAAAAGTGTTTTTGCCCCCCCAACCACCCAGGAGAAAAAGAAGAAGAGGAAAAACCTCCAAGCTAGGTTTATGCTGAAACTAACTATATATTTATACAAAAAAGAGAAAACTAAAAGAAAACTACAATACAACACACACTTACACAAGTTATGTATAACAAGAAATAACCTCTCACTCCCTGGTTAATACAGTCTATTACTTAGCTCTATAAGTACTCTAAAAGACACTTAGCAAGAAACAGAAAGTATAACAACAAAATATTTCTATTTCCCTGAAATTAAAACAAAATATGATGTAGCAGCAGCAGGAGCAAGGCCTAACAGGGCAGAGGAGCTGCCAGACATTCTCCTCCTAGTTCAGCCATGGTGGAACTGACTAAGACACCTCCCACTGCTGCACACATGTCTTGGGTTTATGTCATCTGGTATGAAATATTTCCTTGGTTACCCAGTCAGGTGAGAGCTGTCTCCGAATCCACATAGATTCTCTGAGCCTGCTAATTTGAGGCCCAACTGAAACCAATACACTTGGTAACCAATGAACACAGACCTGAGCCATGAACAATATTTTTTGGATAAGCTTTTCTGCTTAGCCTAGGCAACTGTAGTTTGAACAACATAAATTGCCCTTTTCCCCCTTTTGTCCATTCCTGTGTCATTGGGATCCAGCAATTTAGAGAAGCTGGGCAAGGCTTCACCTTACTTTCAACATGATTATCTAGGTGATTGGGAGAGACTACAGTTAACCACGTTCTGCTTCCAGCGAGCTCATCACAAGGCTCCCAGCATCACTTGTGACTAATTGACTCGCAGTGCCTGGAAAGAGTTGAAAGAGACAAACAATAACAAGTTACAATGCGGATGCAACTCTTTAGTACCATGTCTCACAGATTTGACAGCATAAACTTAAGTGTGGCTTGCCCTGGGCAGAATAATCTTTCTTTCTGAGGGTTAGTTAAACAGCTCACAGTCCTGGAGACTTAGGGCACTGAGGGAGGATCTCTCATTACTAGCACAGCAATAAACATCTATTTGTCCGTGCATGAAACCCAGTTAATTTGCTAAGTAATACTTGAAAGTAAAATCCGAAAATGTTTCAAGGACATAAAAATCTCCATATTCATGCCACTGAAAGTAGCTATGCTTACCATATCATGGCAACTATTCTTCTCTTTGGGAAATCATGTGACAAACAGGCTGTAATCAAGTCTGGATTTAATCCTGTAGTCTGGACTATTGCAGTGAAAAACAACAGCTTGTTAACAGCAGGTGTCTGAATTTAGGTATCATTTGCAGTGAGCCAGGCTCTGGAAACACTGTAAATCCACCACTTCAGTAAACATGTTATCTTCGAACCTGCTGCAGAAAGCACTAACACTTACATTAAGACTGAATTGTGTGCCTTCTTTAACAACAGAAAAAAAAGGACCACCAATTGCTACCTGTTCAAATGTGTGCAGCTGCTCGATCTCCTAGATGACAACCAAAATAAATAATCAGACTCCAATGATCATCAGACCTCCTCATGAAGAAAAACAGAGAGCTTTTCTGGGTGATAACAGTGATGTAACTGTGCTTACACACAGCAGATACCTGCTCAGAGCAGTGATGTCCTATCACAATTTGTTTGTCAAAGCAGCCAGCAGCCAGCTGAACGGACACTTGCCACACCAACACTTGTTGGCACTACAGACTTCCTACTCCCTTGCACATTGTACACTGTTCGTCTGACTACTGCAAAACATGAAGTCTTTGAGTTCTCAGAAAAAACTATGCTTCACAGACAAAGAAATAGAAGAAGCCTCAGAGGTCTATTATTTCATTAAAAACAGCAAGTAGAGGTGCTTGTTAACACATTTTAAATAGAAAATGCAGAGTCATCACCAGAATCTGCAGTAATTTGATGTACCCATCTACATTCAGAATTTTGGGCAGCCTAGCACAGAGGTAAAATATAATAATTAGACAGAAGAAAAGTTCTGTTCAACCATGTTTTGCAGTTTACCAATATGACATTGTGGGAACAGTTTTAGAAAACAAGTACCTCCACCTGTCATCTCAGGCTCACTTCTTTTGTCTTTATCTGAAATTCATGATATTTAGTTACCTAAATGCATGAGAAGGGGGACTCAGGAAGGAGAGACTAGAAAAGAAAATGTATAGGTTTCAAAATGGATGTCTATTGATCAATCTTTAAAGATTCAAGAATACTTAAGAAGTATGATGAGACAGGAAAACCTGAATATTTCATCCTTAAAGTTCTTACACTAGAAGATTTTGCAACACATAGCCCACTTATTCCGAACTTTAAGGTTAATTCTTTGTTAAAATACATTGCTATTTGGGACTGCTTATGCTTTTCAGTGTAATCTTTATACTCTCAGACCCTATTTATTCTGTGAAAGCCAAAACTCCCGTACCAACAATGAAGATGTCATCTATTGTAATGAAGTAAATCAGCAGTTGAAGGCTTCTGGATCTTGGCAACAAGGCAAATCATCATAGAAATCCAAGGGGAAAAATTCTAAGGCAAAAATGTTTGAACAAAAATAGCGTTTCAATGGAAAAAATATAAAAATACGAAAGTCAGTGCCCTCCCATGAGAACTTCAGAACTTTTCAGTAGTCTTGGTTTATGGGGAAGCCTGTAAAAGCAATGTTAGATCTATGTCTACCATGAAATTCATTTGACATTATGAATCTTACGGATTGTTTGACCTATCCATTTTGAAAGATCTCATCAAAAGAAAAGCTTTTAAAGGCTTTACATTTAACATAGCATGGTACTTCATTTGGATAACTAACAATCAGCTTGACCAGAATCCTAAAGAGTTTGAATACTACATATTCTCCTTTTCATCCAAAGCTAAAACCTCTTTTATCTCCCCCAGTAAAGCTTCTACAGAATTCAGCTTTTCATACAAGTGACATACTTTTAAAAACTCTTCTTCATGTTTAAATGCAAGTCTTGTGCTCAATTTACCCTAAAATTGTGCCCCAGGAAGAATTGGGGCACAAATGATTGACTAGGAAAAGAAGTCTTAGATTCTTTAAATTGCTGAAGTCCTACCCAGTGGGTCTAGAGAGGGTTAAGGTCAGAAAAACCATGCTTTAGAATTAGTGATGGTTGCAAAAGGAGAACTATGAAACAATTTGGGAAGAATTACAGCTTAATCACAGCCCCTGCTGTGCAGTAGTGATACAGGTTAATGAATCTCACAGCCATGCAACTTCCTCTGTTATCTTCTGATGGCTCACAGCTGCACTGAAACACAGTACATCCCTCACCAGATCTCACACAGGGAATGAAATTAATTTATGTGCCTGTCACCAGTCATAACTGTAAGGGAAATCATCTCACACTACTTTAACTGCAATTATGAGTGTGATTACTCCATTTAGCACTAAAGGTGATCAGAATTATAACTCACCTTTCAGAATCAGTCTCATACACACACATGGACATGATAAGGGATGGAACACCTCTCCTATGAGGGAAAAGTTGAGAGACTTGGGATTGTACAGCTTGGAAAAGAAAAAGCTTTGTGGGGACCTATTGAGGCTTTCCAGTACACAAGACGAGCCTACAACAAAGATAGAGAGATTATTTATAATAGCATGTAGTGGCAGGACAAGGAAAAATGGCTTCAGACTAAAACTGAGAAGGTTTAAATAAGATTTTAGGGAGAAATTCTTTACTGTGAGAGTGGTGAGGCACTGCACCAGGTTGCCCAGAAAAGTTGTGGCTGCCCCATCCCTGCAAGTGTTCAAGGCCAGGTTGTATGGGGCCCTGAGCAACCAGGTCTAGTGGAAGGTGTCCCTGCCCATGGCAGAGAGATTGGAACAGATGATCTTTACCGTCCCTTCCAACCCAAGCCATTCTATGGTTCTCTGTTCTATGATAACATCCAGGAAAAGCAAGTCTAAGAGGAACTCCTAGAGCAACCTCTCTTGAATAACAGGTGGCCACAGTGTGGGATAGTAAGTAGGCATTTGGTCTAGGAAGACTTACGAAAAATCCAATCCTTTCACCTTTGTTGTGTGACACTGGTCAAAACCTTTCATCAACCTAATGATACCATTCAGAGATTGCACACAGAGAATCACCACACAGTGCTCTTAATTTGCCTCTCCCTTGCTTTCATAACTTGCTACAACACTTAAATACATATACTGAGACTGAACTTGTGGGCCTTGTGAGTTCTACAATTGTAATGTCTAGGTCATATAGCTAGAGAGAGAAGCATTGGAACAAGCTTTTACTGCTCTAGAAGAATCATACCAATGGTGTTCCAGAAGTGTACGTACTTGACCTTGAGGGTCCAGAGGAGCAGTGTAGACTGTAGTGTCCAAATGTAGTATGCTACTATCCTCTGTCTCCCCAGTCTGCTGAGCTTCTCCGCTGAAGGAAGAAATACAATTTACTTGTAGCACAAAGCAACACACAATTTTGCAGAGGGATGAAAAAAACTCCCAAACGTGAACTGGTATTTCCTGGTAAACAGAAGAATAAATTTTAAAACCCCAAACAATTAGGGCAATAGAAAACATCCAAATAGGAACTCAAAGACATTTTCAGAAAGAAAATGCTATTTATTCTCTTGTGATTTAGGGAATTTGTGTGAGATTACACTCCATTAAATTGCCTACTAGACTCTCTTTTGCTGTGAAACAAAAAGACACTTCAGTGAAGACTATAGCACAACCTAGTGCACAAGTCAGCCCTAAAACTGTAGGCTTGGCTCATAAATATACATGACAGAAATTAATAATAAAATTTTTATGTCAAGATATTGTCCATAACAAGACAGCATGGACACATCTCATTGAAAGATTAGTACTTCGGTCTTTTGAACAAATCAGGATAATTAAAATTATTTTCACATTTCTTCCTAAAGCATGCTTGAAATTCAAAATCCTGGTTCTTGAAACTAGACTATGTTATGTATACATATTTCTAGCTTCTCTTTGAAGAACTGTTTCTTCGTAGCAGGGATGGTATTGAGGAACATTTCCCATATAGTTGATTAACACTGTATTTTCTTTATTAGGTCAGTATAACATATAGTATAACATACTCCAGTAAAAAATCACTAAGGAAGAAATACTGTAGTTCACATCTGAACTTTTAATTCATTTTTTAGAAAATAAAAAGAACTCTATGTCCTTTCCATCTAAAGAAAAAAGACCCCAGGACCTGGGTTTTGCATTTCTGCTCTTACCTCAGATCACAGATAGCTTGCTCACAGCTGTCTCAGTTTGTGATGAGGCACACATGTGCAGACAGTCTTTGGATCTCATCTGTTCCTCCTAGAAAACATGGTTCCTATGATAAAATCTAATGCTGAACCTAAAATCGTAACTGGAAATTTACGGACACACCAGAAAGCAGGTTCCTTTGTGGCAATGCTAAGAGTAGAAGAGGTAGCAGGAGCAGAATCACATTTCAAGTGAGGCACTGTAGGCAAGTAAGAATATTAGCACAAAAGCAATTCCCATCATTCTTGATAAAACTTGTCCAATTGATTGCATGCCATCTTCACCTGAAAAAGACTTAAACTGAGTTCTTGACCCTACATGTTCCTCTTTGGCAAAAATATGAGAATTGTTGGGCAAAGCTGTGAGAGTAAATGGCAAGTGTCACTAGTCTAAATTTCACAATATCATTGCATACTTTCACAGGGTGTCCTATATTTGTAACAGTAAAAGCATGGAACTTGCATTTGTATATAAAAAACAGATCATACTTACAGATTACATGTGTTTGTGTATTAATTGAAATTAATTTAGTTTGTGGGTGAACCGAAAAGATACACAGGCACCATAATTAGATTTAATTCAATCAGGCAGGATTTACATAAAACAGCAAGAACATATACATGTACTGAACAACTTCAAAGCTAAATAGTTCTTAACATTGATGGGAAAAACAATCAGTGGAGTGTTTCAGCTATGGTGCAGAAGGCATACTTAGCATGGTGCTTACTAAAGTGAGTAGCAACAGTGACCTTAGCCTTGTTTTTAATATGTCTGGAAAATCCTAGAAATCTAATACAACATGGGAACAATTTCTGTGGAAATTTCTGTAATTTAGACAATTTGAGGCTCAGTTCTATTCTGCTGAATTCAAATAGAACATTATACCATAGCTATTTATCATCTTGACAAACAGCTCACAAATTTTGAGATGCATAATTTACAAATAGTTGACAAACAGAAAATGCTGCTCTTGTCATTGAACTTTCTTTGTGTATGAGGCACGTACTTTCCCCCATGCAATTGTAGTAATCAAAAATGGAAAAAGATTAAGAGAAACAGATTCCAGACTTATATTTTTGGCTTTGGGGCACAATTCTGCCTTCATCTGCATTCATGAATTCCCTTCTCTTCCCAATCTTAATGCACTGGACTTATGTGTGAAGGGCAGTGAAATAGTCTCATAGACAACAGAAAGTCCACTGAAGTCTGTTGATGTCCAAATGTAGGGCTATGAGTAAAAACGCAGCCCAGAACATCTGAGATAATCTATGCTCAAATTCAGTTTCATTCTTTGTAAGCAAGGGTAGCTATTAGAGATTCTGGGGTTGTGCTTGTGCCCATTCCTGTTTCTGCTTTTTTATTCATCAGTACAACATAGGGTCCATGGTATAGGACAAATTCTGAAGACCTTCTTCCATAAGCAAATCTTATGACAATTAGCAGTCATTCTTCGTCCACTACTTAAAAAAAATTCCATCCTCAGAAAGTGAAGGACCCTTTTTCCACTTAAACTGATAGATTTTTGGATATTAAGGAGTCACAAAGTGATCAGGTGTCCTCCCTTCACTTTATTGCTTATCTCATTTGTTTTTAGTGCTGATTTTTCATTCATCTGAAATGCATGAAATCCAGACCTTTGAAAAGACAAGTGTATTGGGTTTGCATGGCCAGGTTTTGGTAGCAGCAGGGCTGCAAGGGAGGCTTCTGTGAGAAGCTGCCAGAAGCTTCCCCCATGTCTGGTAGAGCCAATACCAGTGGAAGATCTCATGCTAGAGCAGGTGGATACCCAAAGGAGGCTGTGACCCCGTGAGAGGCCCATGCTGGACCACAGTCCTGGCAGGGTTGTACTGACCTATGGGAAGAGAAGTCCACACTAGAGCAGGTTTCTGGGTAGGACTTGTGGCCCTGTGAGGGACCCACGCTGGAGCAGTCTGTGCCTGGAGGATTCTACCCCGTGGAAAAATAACCCACATTGCAGCAGTTCATGAAGAACTGTTGCCCGTGGGATGGACTTGCACTGGAGAAATTTGTGAAGGATTGTCTCCTTTGGGAGAGACCCCCTGGGAGGAGGGGAAGGACTCCTACCCTGACAGCAGCAGAAAATAACCTGTGATGAACTGACTGTAACCCCCATTCCTGTCTCCCTGCACTGCTGTGGGAGAGGAGGTAGAACTTGGGAAGAAAGGAGGGGGGAGGGGGGTGAAGATGTTTTTAATATTTATTTTACTTCTCATTCTCCTGCTCTGATTCTGTTGGTAATAAATTTAATTAATATCCCCACTTCAAGTTCGTTTTGCCTATGATGGTCATTGGTGAGTGATCTCTTCCGGTCCTTATCTCAGCCCACAGATCCTACATTATCCTTTCTCTGCCCTGTTCAGTTGCAGAGGGGGGAAGTGAGAGAGCTGCTTTAGTGAGTACATGGTGTGCAGCCAGTGCCAACCTGCTACAACAAGAGTAGGGAAGTAGGGTGGCACTCACAGCTAGATACACTAACTAATGTGATTTGGAAAGACACTTACAAAGGCTTAACTTCTCTGGAAGATGGCATCACACATCCCAAAACAGGAGGAGGAGAGAACAAAACAGTAGTGTTTTTCATTCCTAAGCTTCTTTCACAGCTTTGTGTGCTGTTTTATCCACTTCTGTGTTTTCAGAAGTCAGTTGCTACTCCTCCACTTTGTAGTATCAGTCTCAGCTGTGAGTTTGCCTGCTGCTTCCACAGGGGGTGTTTTTCCAGAACTGTCTAAATATCTGCAATTCCTCAAATCATGCCACCAAATCCATTTTATATACTACAAAAACTAAGCACCTAACAGATGGATGTCACAAATTGTGCTTTCTAGCTGCATGTTAGCAAGACACCACACACAAGCAGCTTTTAAATTTGCCGCATGGCTTCTCACTTTCCCTCTCTTGTTCCTTGTGCTTGTCTCCCAA
Source organism: Myrmophylax atrothorax (assembly GCA_026770055.1). Taxonomy (NCBI): domain Eukaryota; kingdom Metazoa; phylum Chordata; class Aves; order Passeriformes; family Thamnophilidae; genus Myrmophylax; species Myrmophylax atrothorax. The sequence goes on from JAOXXN010000364.1 coordinate 29,745,093, forward strand.
TAAACTTTGATTAAGTAAAGCACTGAAACTTGCCATTGACTTTAAAATGTGGTTTTAATCCTCAGTCAAGTGGCCTCCTCCCCATCATGAACACACGTGTATAAGTGCACAGCAAAATACATATGCTGCTGAACTGGGACATTGCACTGTAAATTTTCTGAGGAGGCACCAGTCTTTCCAAGAACTTGCAAAGCACTCGACAACAAGACTTAAGCCTGTGCTCCTCAATGAACAGCATTCCAAGTGTCAGGAGTTGCTAACCTTCATAGTTTGCCAGCCACGTAGAACTAAGTGTGAATCCAGTGATGTCTGTATACATTGAAGAGATTTGCTGGGGAGGCATAAAGTCTAATATGACACATTTAAATACATATGTTAGAGAGAAGGTCCCCCTACCATATTTCCAACACCAGAGGTACTATAGTCCCAGCTTATTCCAAGCATCTGCATCTTCGTATCTGGGGAGTAAGAGACATTGCAAACTGGAGTACATTGTTGGATTTGAAAATTTGCCTCTAAAGGAAGGCAAGGTTCACATTTTCAAGATGGACAACATGTCCACAGCATAAAAATACCTAGATACACTACCAAGGCTCCTCAGTCTTCTTTAGAGGAGGATAGATAGGTACAGTAGGGATGGTAAGCTTACCTTTTTTATCGAGAGATTCTTTATCAATCTGACTTCGTATGGGGATTACACAAGCACATAAAGCTGAGAGTTCACAGCTATCTGTCAGTAAAATTTGGCTCATGATCCAGTAGTTCCTGAACTATCTGCGTCAATGTACCCTTCTTTATGTGGTTCCCGCTAAGTTAATGGATGAGAAGAAGCTAAGGTTTGTTTTTAAGAGTCTTACATATTTTTGAGGCAGCATGGTCCACATGTTTCCCATTCTAGGTACAAATACATAGATGGTATCAGATGTTGACAATTGTACAGAAATAAGCTAGGCTCCACATTGACAGATGTAGCTGGTGAGGTCATCAATACAGTTTAGAGATGGAAAGAGTTAGCTGGAAAAAAACATGTCACTTTTTCTTTTTCTCTTGTTTGAAGTCACTGAGCTTCAGGGTTCAGGGGAATTGTTGCTTTGACTTTATTCTTCTGTAGACGGGTGGCTGCCTGCCAGTGGCAGCTGCATATGGGATCATTTGCATTGCATGTGGAGTCTCTTGTTTAAAGGGAAGCTCTTCCTTCCCTTAGATCATCTGCTTCTTTAGTGTCAGGGCCACTGTTTCACACAGATTGTATTCTTCCTTTAATCTTTTCTCCCTGCTTACTCTGTACTTGTTAACAAGTATCCAAAGCCAGGTTTGGCAGACTTCTCTAGGGTAGCTGAAAAAGGCAGTCAAAGGACAAAAAGAGAATTATTTTATATTCATGTGGTTAGAGACATATAATCGGATTTTTGCAGTGGACATATGCTCTCTTACATCTCCATGCTACAAGCAGGAGTCTGAAAAACTGTCACTTACTGCATGCAGGGCACAGAATGAATATTGAACCTGTCTTGGGAACAGTGTTCTGTGTTTGCACGTCATGCAGACAGTGGGGTACCCCTCCCAGAGCCCCACATCAAGCAACTGAATGACTTTCATCTCCTGGAGCAATGCAACTCATTTCTTTGGCACCTGACAAATCAGGGACAATCAACTATTTTAATGGGGTTTGTGGGGGGAGTAAAGAGTAAGGGAGAGAGGGGAAAAGTTCCCCTAAAATGTTATTATAAAAGCCGTGACTAACATATTAGCAATTTGGCTTCATACCCTACACACAGGAGAGTGCCTAAAAGTAAAATAAGATGAAGTGACTGTGATATAACTCAGGCACTCAAGTCCAAACTTGCTGAATGGTTGCCTTCTTCAGATCTTAGGCATACACTATAAATACTCCTTTCTACATTAGAATATAACTTGTCTTTTGTTTCCTCCACCTCTTCTTACTTCCCTCCTAGAACTTTGAGTGTGCAAGAGTAGGTGCTTTCCTGTTGTATGATACAGGTTTAAGACTCACTGTGCGTGGCCTGTCTGGTTAAAACAGCCAGTAAGACCCACCCACAAGCAATGGCTGCCTCTCAATTCCAGTCCGCAAAGCAATTTTGTCTTCAAAAGGGAATAGTCTTATAAAATACAATAAAACCCACAAGTGGGCAGACCTAACTAAAGTGGCAATAGCATTTTAATACAAGCCATCTCATAAAGGAGAGCGGACATGGTTCTAATAAGATTTTTCTTATTGTGATCCGCTAAGCTGATGAGTAAAAGAGAAGGGAAATAGACTTTTCAAAAGTCTTGTTAACCTTCTGTCTGTTTAGAAATGCCTTTGCATCCTCTGAAAAAAATGGAAGAAAAAGAAATAACAGCCAGCATGAGAACACGCTAGACACTTTGTGAGATCACTGTGTCTTTGCTAGATATACACACCTCAGTGACTGACTGGAAAAGGGGAAAGGGGGGGAAAAAGCACAAAATCCCAAAACCAGCAAGAGGAGGCATGTCCAGGTGCCCAATCTTTGGGAAGGTAGCCAGATTTCATTTATAGCCAGCCAATTCAGATTTGCCAGCTGAGACTCTCTCCCTATCTGTGTCTGCAAACTGGTTCAGTCGTGGAGAGTAAAAGAGCCACAGTGAGTTACTGTGGAATAGCAGTAAGCACTTATTTTTGATTGTGATTCATTCTAAAAGCAATTTCTATGTATCACAGAAAGAAAGGAGGGTCTTATTACTGCTTGTTTTGTAGGTGGTTTCTGTTTTCATTAACACAGCGTCTGTTAAACCCCTGGTGTATAGTAACTGTAGATTCCACTTGGTGCATTCCCTTTGAAGTCAGTTTGCTTTTGTTCTTTACCTGACTTGATTCAATTTTCTACAAGCTAATTTGTATGCAGCCCTGGTCAGAACCTGCCACCCAGACTTCTGTATGTGAGTTTATTGGTAGAGAGAATGAACTTACTGTAGGGACAGAGAAAAGGAAAGAAGGAAAGAAAAAAGGA